>OY978218.1:10007515-10607515 GCA_963854785.1 Vaccinium vitis-idaea | reverse complement strand
TTGCGAGCGGCAGGTGGATTTAAGGAAAATGGAGGATCACCCTGCTGTGGAATCCATTGTGCGTCAAGGGTTACGGTTCTTCTTCGAAGAGCGAGGGATGTTTAGGAAGAAAATGGTCAAGACCTTCTATGAAAATATGGTGGTGCACAAGCTTGAGCATGAGATCGTCTCCATGGTCGGGGGCCAACGGGTTGTTGTGACACCCGATTCTATCGCCGAATACCTTCACTATAGGCGCCCCGACCGCGATTCCATCACATACCCTCGGCGAACATGGGAGAAGCCCCTAAATGAGCAAGTGCATATCCTCACCGATGATCCGAGCTCTTATGATGTTGAGAATGAGACGTACGTCGTGGGTAGGTTGAAGGAGAAGTACCGAGCGCTAAACAAGATATTGCATTGCAACCTCACGCCTTTTAGCAATGAGAAAACACCTTCGAAGAAAGACGGGGAGAAGTTGGTGGTATTTGGGTCCGAAACGGAGGTGGTTGATTGGGCAAGGCGAATTTGGAACGGGATTAGGGATTTTAGAGGAAGAGGAGGTGTTAGGGGCAAAATACCATTCCCCCTTATGATCTCGGCTTTGTGCGAGAAAGCCAAGTGCAAACCGGCTTCGGGGGATGAACTAGTTCCCGGCTCGCCGGGGCCAATCACTGCCGGCTCATGGAACAAGAGCAAGGCCCTCTCGAAAGCTCGCGACGAGACCATTGCCTCCTCTATGCCTACCGCCAAGAAGGGTGTCGCCCGTGTGAACCAATATTGTGATATTCTCCGCTGCCGCCAGCAAATCATTATGGACGACAATCGTGAGATAAAGGCAAGTCAAAGGCGTCAAAAGAGGAAAATGGGGAAAATGATGAGGATGGTGAGATGGTTGGTTCAATGTGAGACGTCTCGCTCCGGAAAGGAATTTGTGGAAACGGAGGAGGATAAAGTGCCCGATACTTCGGACTCGGAGGAATCTTTTGATTTCGAACAAGAGGATGAGGATGAGGATGATGAGGGGGAGTACCATGAGGAGGAAGACGATGATGAGTAGATTCGAGTCGGTGGATTTTAGTATTGGTAGATGTACTTGGTAGGATTTACATTTGTCGTGTCGAACTTTTAGTTTATTTAGACTCATGCTGTTTTTGTTGTGGCCGGCATGTGGCCTTGATGGATTGTTTTGTGGGGTCGGTGGTGGCTAAGGGTAGTTCGACCTAGCAAGTAAAATGGCCACCACCATTTTTGTGTCCCCTTCTTTGAAAAAACCACGGTCATTATATGCTTTAAAGACCTTAGTTGATCTTAGTTATGTCACTCCTAACTCCACGTGATGCATTTTGGATGTTTATATCTATCTACGCATGATTTCTGTCGTAAATTTGCATAGTTGTGAATACGTAGTTTGTTCTAGCATTTCGGCGCTCTTTTGATAGCATGCTTAGCTCTTTTATCTCTCGCTATTGCAACTCCTTGCTAGCGCCTTTCATGGGATGTGATTGTTTTCATCGAGTAGAAAAATTCGAATTCGAGCGTACCCTTGTGAGGTTTTGGAATTGAAACTTGATGTGGTGCAGGCACTTGACTACTTTTCTTAGACATAATTTGTTCTCCCTAGTTCATGGCATGTGTATGCGTGGGTTTCATAATTTCGGATTCACCGGGGTGTGTGTACTCATACCTTATTTTGTTAATCGAGCATAGATATCGTATCGTGAATCTTGGGAAGTTTACATAGCATATATAGTAAGTTAATGCGGATTAGTTTACTCGGGACGAGCAAAGTCCAAGTTGGGGGGTGTGATAAGCCCCCAAAAGTGTTAATAATGGGGCTTATCTCGCTTCTTTTCGATCACGCGCACGCATGTTTCATTGCTTTATACGATTGATTTTTGCACGAGGGTGTTTTTCGAAGTTTCAGGTAAAAGGCTAGAATAGAATGTATCTTACCGCTATGGTTGAGCCAAGGGATGCCCGAACACCGGAGGCCACATGGCACCCCGCCACCGAGTCTCGGGAATCAAGGAATGAAGTTTTGAACAAGACTCGGGAAGCCGGGAGGTCAAAGGATCAAGACAAAGAGAAATTTCAGAATTTTACTCTTTCAACCGGTAGAAACATTTTGCTCAACCGGTTGAACTTGTCAAGTGAGATTTTCAACCGGTAGGAACATTTTGCTCAACCGGTTGAACTTGACCATTGAGTTTTTCAACCGGTTGACACTTTTTGCTCTACCGGTTGAAGCTTCAATTTTCTGCAACTTTTGAGCCCGATCAAGAAATATCTTGTGGCATTTTTGTAATAATTTGGCACGACTTTTGGGGCCTATAAAGGGTTCCCAACCTCAGATTTTTAGGGTTAGCTTGGTTCTTCACCTTCTCTCTCTACCTCCATTAATTTGCTCTTAGCTTAAGCTCCACCTTCTCTCTAGTTTTACATGCTTTCCACTTAGATTCAAGGTATTTCTTCTTGTTTAATGTTGTAGTACTTGTTGAGAACTTCATATAAATCCAGTTTATTTCGGTTTTTATCGGTTAACTTGTTTCCTTGTTTTTCTAGCTAATTACTTCAAAACCTCTAGTTTCCAAGTGTTGTTGGCAATTTGATCAAGCATAAATGTTGTAGGTAGTCCTATAATCTTCATTAAAAATCAGTTTTTAAAGTTATATGTCATGTTCTTTGTTTCCTTCATACCAATAGTCATGTTTTACTTAGTAATTACCGAGTAGTCGTCATAGGCTCGGTCATGGGGTGATTAGCACCCCGTGACTTAGGCTCATTCACTCTCCTCGCCGTAATGCAAACTTTGCATGTTAATCAAAGAGTTAGGATTAATTTTATGTATCAAAATTGGGATTTGTTAATCCCGTTGATCACACGTAGCCAAGGGCTTGACCACTTGGCACGTGTGATGCTTCGGGCGATGTCAATCAAAATGTTTGTATAAATGGCACAAGAATCCTACTCTTTGAGAAACACAATTTCTTGTCAAACGAGTTTAAGTACCAAATCTTCCGTTCGGGAAAGTCTAACGATATCCCCGAGCCGGTCATTTAAGAAGAGAGTGAATCGACCTAAGGCATGGGTGTTGAAAACCCCTTGACTTAGCCTTGTTTTAATTAGTCTTTTTAATCTTCCAAGTCATTCACGAAGTTAAGTGAATTCCACCCCCAAACTACAAAAGCCAAGTTTGCCGCTTTAAGGCTAAACCTTCATTCGCGAAACAAACATTCACGCTCAGCGCATTCGGTCTCTGTGGACTCGACCCGTACTTCCGGTAACATGCTACCGTCGACTTGAACCCTACGCTTGGGGTAATAGTTTTGGAATACAATCCAAGGGCGCAAGCACCTACCGGTGAATGCCCTGTCCCCGGCACCAAGCTGTTCGGCAGACATCGTTCAAACCTATATTCGTCCAGAACCGTACACCCGCGCTCTCCTCCGAGGGTACCGTACGCTCGGCACCGCCGAGGCGGATCGATCTGCATTCAGTTTTGCAGATTCTGAGATAGTGACCCTCTTAGTTCTTTGCAGTCGCGGGGAAGGGCCTTTGTTGACCCCTGTGAACCCGGCCGCTACATGCACTTTATAACCAAGGTAATTGAAAAGGCATCACGAAACAAATTCTTTAAAAAGAGAAATAGACTTCAAGTTCAACTACACCGTCATTTGCTGTTTCCAATTTTTGATTTTCCACTATTTTGAATGCACGAAATTAGTTCCCATGGGATGATTAATAAAACGTGTCAAGATCTTTTCTTGACACCAAATATAGGACATTTTCAGATAATTCCTAGCACCCAACCATGGCCAATTTACAAGATACAATCCTTCCAAAAAGAAAAAGTCGAGCTAAAGATAGCTAACTGATGCCTTTCTCTGACTCTCATCTGCACCAAATACTATTTCACTCTTTGAATTATCTTTTTCACAGGAACCAACTCATTTTCATCATCTCTGGGTTTAGGTGCATAACTCACGGCCTTCACTCATGGGAAAATGGTCTTGCCTTAAAACTTAGGGGTTTGCTCCCACCTAAGGTCTTCAGGTTTGATTCTCATTGACAGCAAACTCTTGGGGCCACTAGGGCCTGGGGGTTACGCATGGTCATTACCTTCAGGCCCAGAGAATTAGTCGAGGTGCGCACAAGCTGGCCCGGACATCTGGTTATTAACAAAAAAAAAAAAAACCACCCTCACAATTTGGTCCTTTGAACAATCTTGCCCATGTCGTAATATAGAGAGTAGAAGTAACCACACCCGAATCTCCTCGCTGTGTACTAAAAGGGTGTAAGATGTTGGGATTCCACCCCGTGTGGGTCATTGGGCTTAGGCCCAGATGGGAGGGGGCTAGGGTTTTTATGTGTTCTCTATAAATACTCTCATGTCTTGTATTATTAGAGTGTGGTAGCACAATGTAGAGAGAGAGAGGCAGAGAGTGTGAGAGGGGAGCCGGTTGTGGCTCTCCCGGAGAGAGAGATACACGAGAGACTTGGTGAGGTTTCATTATTGTGAGATGAGAGTGTGAGTGTGTAACACAAGATCACGGATTTCCTCCGGATTATAGTGAAACCCCCCTCCCCGTGGATGTAGGTCCGATTTGGCCGAACCACGTATATTTGTGTGTTGTGTTTCTCTTGATTTTACTACTTCTGTTGCGTGTGGTGCGTTGTTGGAATCCTAACAACTGGTATCAGAGCTTGGGTTGAAGCACCGGAGAGCGCAGAGCAGTCGGAAAATCACTCGGAGGCCATTGGAGCACTGTTTGAAGCTTTGGTCGGACAAAACAGGTGACGAAACTTGTTTTTGATCAGAGGGAAAGGTGCAACTCTCAGAGACGAGTCCAACGGAGTGCTCGGAGTCAGTTTTGGTCACCGGAGTGGGTCAGAATAGCGGGTTGAACAGTGGCGGGCGAAGGCGGAGGGACTGCACGATTGCGGTCTCGGAAAACGTGATCGGAGAGAAGTTTTGAATATAGGGTTTTCTAGCCCTTGGTGAGACGATCACGGGGGTGTAAACCCCGTCGCTGGGAAACGTCGGACGCGCCCGCACGCGCCGCCGGTATGAAGGCGCGTCAGATCTCGCGCAGGCGTGAATGTCACGCGCGGTTAAAGGTGGAAGACGACCCAGTCAGCGCTGAGTCAGCGCCACGTCAGCAAAAGGGGTCAGAAGGGTCAGGGTTCAAGGTCAAAGGGGTCAAAGGTCCAGGTCAAGGGGTCAAAAGGATCAGAGGTCAGGTCAAAGGGGTCAGACCGGGAGTCAAAGGGGTCAAACCGGTTAGACCAGCGGCTCAGAGAGACGGCAGACCGGGTTCAGGCCGGATCAGACAGGATAACGGTCTGGAGCAGACCAGATTACGTTTTTTGACCGGTTCAGTGGGATTTTGACCGGTTCATGGCCGGTTCAGACCGGTTTCCGACTCGGTTTTTGGTTCCGGATCTAACCAAGCACTCTGTTTTCGTGAAGAGGCTCGGAAGCAGGTTTTGTTGCTGGATTGAGCCGGATTTGAGTGTTCGGAGGCGTTTTGGGTTGTGAGGAGGCTGTTCCTAGCTATTTGGACGGTTCCGGATTCATTGGGGGGCTTGGATTTGAGTGATTCGAGTCAGTTTTTGCAGTCCTAGATACATCTGGAGAGATTGGGGAGGATCCGACGCGGTCAGATCAATCAGATGGGATGATGTTGAGTCGGAGGCAGACCATGGGAGATCCGATGGGAGTTCAGGGGGTGCTAGGAGAGCTGGGATTGGAACATGAGTGAACCAAGAAGCAGGATGAGACCCGAGAAAGCTGACGGAGAGTGGCGAGAAGACCTGGATAGTGGCAGGAGTGGCAGATAGGTGACAGATTGGTGACAAGAGAGGCGAGCGGAGTTGGATAGCTACACACCAGGAGTATTGGGCAGACTTTGCAGAGATCGGAGGTTGACCGGGGCAATCAGATGATTGCAAATTCGCGGCGATGAAGCCGTGGTGATCAGTCGGAGAAGCTAGTGAGCAGGGATACATTCTCTCAGGTGTTGCATCTTTGTTGATGGGTGCGGATACACTTGTTTGGTAATGACACAGGCGCTTACTAGAGTGACAGGTCGGAGTTGGTCAACAGTGATCGGAGGTAGTCTGGTTCAATCGGGTTTGAAGACCTATCATCAGGATTTGCAGTTGTGATTCGAGCTGCATTAGATTGGATGATGGGCCACCATACAGGCTTGTTGGAGTGCAGTGACAGTTGGAGCTAATGTCAGGCATGGTCAAGCAGTATGGGTGTTGAGACGTGAGCAAGGATGACGACAGTTGCGGATGCACACAGGATAGGCGCGGGATTGTACCAAGGAGTCATGACCGGATGGTACTGGATGCGCTGGGAGTCGAATCAGGAGTGTGCGGAATGCTAGCTAGCAAGGATAAGGCGACTGGTTGCTATGGGTTGTTCACGGGAGCTCCGGACAGAGGGATTGAGATGGAGATCAGATGATGCATACTGGTATTCTCTTTCTTATGTGATTTTGTGGCGGATTATCTTTCCAGTTATGAGCTCATGTGGTGTGGAGAGATGGAGTCACGGATTATGTCCTGTGATTGGGCATGGGCATTTGGGTTTTGGATGCCCGGATGCGGGCACTCCGGTTAGGGGGTGCAGGATTGTGATCAACCGCGGAAGATCTGGCTTGCAGGGATACATTCATTCGAGTGGTGTGCCCGGTTAGGGTGCGGATATGCTTGTTTGGGAATGACACAGACGCCTGTCAGAGCGGTAGATTAGTTTGAGCCACGGAGATATAGCAGGATTTGTTCACATCCCGGATTCACGAGAGGAGTATCCCAGTTTTGGGGGTGCGGAGGTACTCGGTGGGGGATGTGGTGTTAGAGAAGGAGTCAGCCTCATCGCAGATGGTGTGTGAGATCATTTGGAGGAGTGAGCCTCTGGTGTACGCAGAGGGTAGCTGCATTCTCTTGACAAGACATGATGCTAGAGTGGCGGAGCGCGGCGATGAAGCTGCGGGCGCTTCTTTTGGAGAGCGCAGGCGCTTCTGTTGGTGAGCGCATACACCTCGAGTTTGAGGTGTGCGAGTGGAGGCATCCTAGTTGAGGGGGTGCGATACTCGGACGAGTGGAGGCATTCTTTTTTAGGGGGTGCGATACTCTGACTTTCTGATTGGCTGCGGAGTCTGGTTTTGCAAGGATACACTCTTTCGGGATTTGTGTACTCTGTTTGGTGGTGCATGGATGCTCGGCTGGTTAGTGACACAGGCGCTTGCCAGAGTTAGCTGATTGGAGGAGGCGACATGGGGGTGTTGCAGACGACTTTGCCCACTCGGCGTGGAGGGGGTGATTGTTGGGATTCCACCCCGTGTGGGTCATTGGGCTTAGGCCCAGATGGGAGGGGGCTAGGGTTTTTATGTGTTCTCTATAAATACTCTCATGTCTTGTATTATTAGAGTGTGGTAGCACAATGTAGAGAGAGAGAGGCAGAGAGTGTGAGAGGGGAGCCGATTGTGGCTCTCCCGGAGAGAGAGATACACGAGAGACTTGGTGAGGTTTCATTATTGTGAGATGAGAGTGTGAGTGTGTAACACAAGATCACGAATTTCCTCCGGATTATAGTGAAACCCCCCCTCCCCGTGGATGTAGGTCCGATTTGGCCGAACCACGTATATTTGTGTGTTGTGTTTCTCTTGATTTTACTGCTTCTGTTGCGTGTGGTGCGTTGTTGGAATCCTAACATAAGAACCCAGCCTGAGAAGTAGGTGGCATGAACAATTGCCCACACTTCATCTGTGTTGCTAGTGCATAGAAAGCCACCAATTAACCCACTAAAACTTGGCTGATATCTGGAATCGTCTGCAGCTACGCACAAAAAAGTGAAAAATATTTCTCCCCTTCTAACCTTTTCTCTATTCACCTTATGGAAACAGACCATTTTCTTTAATATGGAACCCTATTATTTTATTTTAGAACAAACAACATCATATATAATTGAAGTAATGCAATTCAATAGCCACCCCACACAGACAGACGCACAATCACCAAAATAATAATAATAATAATAAACACAGACGCACAAGTCTCTACGATGTATTAGATATTCCGATAGGTGTCACCGTGCTCGAAGACAGCTGGTGTGATGGGGGCTTTTAAACAGGCA
Source organism: Vaccinium vitis-idaea (assembly GCA_963854785.1). Lineage (NCBI taxonomy): Eukaryota > Viridiplantae > Streptophyta > Magnoliopsida > Ericales > Ericaceae > Vaccinium > Vaccinium vitis-idaea. The sequence goes on along the minus strand of OY978218.1, from coordinate 10,599,384 downwards.
ATGGGTTGCAAGTTGCAACAGTCATGAGAGTTGGAGGCTGAGAGACACAGATAAGGGGACAAGCTTTATTAAGTGGGTTTAACCCATTTAAACATGGATTAGCCACAGGGTAGCTCATGGTTTCACCCACTTATAATTTTACATTTGTTGATGACAATTTTTTGCAAGAGCCACAAAGGGATTTCCAATGCAATCATGAAAGGAAAAAGATCCATACAAGTTCTAGGGGATGTCACCAGGGTTCAATCTATTTTATTGTCTTAACGACTTCTTATGTAAGCTGGATTCCGATTGCATTTTTATCACCGTTTCTGTTCTCATTTTCATCATCATTTCACGAAATTCTAATCTTAAACATAAAACAAGCCTTGGAAGAAAGTCTTAAAATGTACAGTCATTTTGGTGACTAAATGAAACGAAAATAGAGAGAAAATTAAAACTTCACAGTAAGCAAAAGCTGGAATCCCACTAAATGCCCAAGAAACAACACACAATGTTAGAATAACTTAAAATCTACTGAAATAGGGAGGAAAAAAAAACATATTTGTGTAACGACTAATAATAGGATATGGCAAAGGGAAAGCTACCATGCCAGAATGACGATGAGTGGAGTGAATTCTGCGATTGGAACCAGGTAGCATCATCTTTGATGCTATGAGCTTCTCCACACCCTATAAGGTAAATCAGCTCACTACATCAATCCAGATATGGCATAATACATACATATACTCGGAGAATCTCAAGCCTTTACTCAAATTCGAGTAAAAGCTTCATTTAGTATAATGCACTCCAATGAGCAAACTAAAATCTACGCATAAATTTGAGTAAATAGTTCAAGAAGGGCATAATTAGGGATTTGAGTGCGAAGGAATGGCCTCGTAAAATATAAGTAAATTTTTTAACCACCCTTTTTAGAGCATCTCCTGCCCTTACCCTATTTTTTTTATACTCAAACTCAAAAATTGAGTAAAACCCCCCAAAAATTCACTCCTCCCGCCTCAAACTTGAACAAAAAACCCATACTCACATCAAGGAAGACTCAGATTTCTACTCAAATCGAGCAGGGATATTTTTTCCTTTTCAAATCTACAATCATGCCGTTAATGAAAGCTTTGACCCAAATTTGTGCTAGATTCGAGTGTTTTTTTTGGGTAAGTTAAAATTTTATAACAAACCACAAAGCAACCGTCTATCCCAGGGCCAAACCTTAGGAATTACAAAAGACTAACAAGATAGCCTAATCCTATCTCTATTTAGCACAAGTGAAGGGATATTCCAATTATTACATAGGGCCAGATTTTCACTACTATTGGGACTCTTATCCCAGGAACAAACTCTACTTCGAACACCAGCAACAATTGCAGACAATATATATATCCCCAACAGTGCTAGCTTGCTGTCGAAAAATTCTTGCATTTCTTTCCAACCAAATATGATAAAGAGTAGCTGCTAGGGACAATTTATAGAGCGTAGATTTGAACCCCTTCCCCTTGCAATTCTGAACAACCCAAGCAAGCTCAAAATGCCAATTACCTGGGCTTCGAGATAGCAAATTCCTCCTCAACCCTTCAGCCCATATGATTCGAGAAAAACAACATTAAAAAAAGAGATGGTTACGAGTTTCCACCACTTGATTGCACAAGACACAATCAGGGTGGACATCCACAACCCAACCTCTTAAACGGTCCTTCGTAGCTAACTTCTTGGAACAAGCTAACTAAACCAAAAAAGCCCATTTAGGCACATTCTGATGAAACCACACAGTAGAATACCAGGGAACTTGTTGCCCAGTATTTCTAATAGCATTCCATGTAGATTTTGTAGAATATTGGCCAGTAGGAGAGGGAAGCCAAATAACCTCATCATCAAGCCGAGTATTTGGAATTAGAAAACTAACAGGAGTTACATCAATAATCTGCATCGTGGTTCTGTTTCGTGGCCTAGGCCAAACCCAAGAGCCATGTTGGATGATAGAGTCAACCTTGGAGGTTAGAGACCTGCCCAAATTATAGACCACAGCCTCACCAACTTCTGATAGAGTGGTCCAAGGGGATGCCAATTGTCAAGCCATACAAAGGTACTTTTGTTAGTAATCGACATTTAATCAACGGGTATCTGTAATCTTAACGTGGGGAGATTAATAAATATTTAATAACGTGGAGCTCGAAATATAATCTAGATAAAGATGAGAGTGCAATTATAATTCTTTAGTGGTGTGAATTATAATTTGTGAAATAAGAATAGAATCCGGGTGGGATTAGGTTTTCTTATTTGCACAAGGAGCCCAGATTTATTTCTCCTCAGGTCCCTGCTCTAGCCCTATAAATATATCGTTATGTTCTCTAGGTCTGACAACAGTCATTCAGAAAATTAGAATAGAGGCTGTGAGAGAGAGAACAAAGAGAACATGTAGAAGTCCACATTTGGCTACATGATCGAGATATAAGGGAATATGGTAGAAGATCATGAGGTACTGTCGAGCAAAGCTTGTTGCATACAATAATTAGGCCTGTCAAGTTCTCAAATAAACATGTCAACCAGCGTTCGTGTCTACGGATGAGAGGTAAACCCTAATTCCACCTTGTAGGGTTTGTGTTTATTTTTATTGTTTAATTAGTACGCGTAATTACTGGGTTCTGGGATTCGTTTCCCAACAACTCTTCCCATTCCCTATTATATGTTTGACTAAAGACTGACCCAAGGATCTTAACTTGAATAATTTTCTGATGGTCCAGGAGGAATCGGTGGGAACATCCATATGCCACAAGTTATGGTGTTTGATAACATACACATGAACCCATTTAACCCATAGAGAATCTGCCTTCTTGCTAATTGCCCATAAATGTCTGAGCATAGTGGCTTTATTCCATTCTATGAGAGGTTTAAAACCAAGACCACCTTCACATTTGGGAAGACACACATCCTGCCATCGCACTTTAGCACCTGAGGACTTAAGATCCACGCCAGACCACAGAAAAGCCTTTAATAGACCTTCAATTTCCTTTAAAATTCTTTGTGGAAGGATGAACAAGGAACACCAATACATTTGAATGTTGAACAGAACTGAGTGAATTAATTGAGCTCGACCTCCAAAAGTTAACGATCTGTTGGACCAACTCATAATTCTCTGCTGGATCCTCTCTTTAAGCACAGAGCAGTCCTCATATCGCAGTCTAGAGGAGATAAGAGGGACAGTGAGATATCTAACAGGGAAGGAACCCAATGGAATAGGGAATATCAAGCAAAGATTGCCTAATATTAGTTGCAACTCCAGAAAGGAACATCTAGCTGACTCTTCTGTAGATAAGGCCTAAGACTGGAAAACAAGTAAAACTCATCCAAAGCATCTTTGACCACAGAAAGAGACCCACTGTCAGCTCCAGATAACAGAAACAAATCATCTGCAAACGTCACGTGAGCAAGAGAAAGAGCACTACATTTTGGGTGATAGGTAAACTGCCCACACTCAATCCTGGTACTGCCCCTAACATTAGGGCCGAACTTGAACTTTTTGGGCGTTTAAAGCGAAAATAAAAAAATAATGCCCTTATAAATTACACTAACCTCCCTTACTTTACAAATTATTACCAAGATTCTCCCATTTCGTTAAACTTACTCTAATGCCGTTAGTTTAGGCCTTGAAATCAGAGAAATACCCCTAAATATTTGTGTGTTTTAAACAATTATGTCTTGTTCTTCTTTTCTTTTCTTTTTTTAGTTAGAATATGAAACATTCAAACCCAATAAGACTTTTGGTTATATGTGACTGAATTTGTGTAAACATTTGTACGTTTTATATATTTACTAAATTGTAATTTTTTTAAAAAAAAATGAAATTTGTCATTTAATGTATCTCACTCTTTATTGGTCGCCAAAAAGTATTTTTCCAAATAAAATGCATATTTAAATTTCCATCATATAATATGTCCTTCCAAAAAAATAAAGAAGAATGAAAAATGATCATAACTTATTTTTGTAATGACTTATTTTTACAAGCAAAAACAATGTAATTGACAAGATTCTTCTACTAAGATTTTTTTTTTTTTTCAATTCGGTTACCGAGTAAATATCGATTAGTGAATATATAAAACATATAAATAGTTACACAAATTCAATCACATATACCAAAACTCTAATTTTGATTTTATTGTTTAAACTTCCAGTTGAAAAAAACAACAAGAATTAATTGCTTAAATACCCAAATATTTAGGGCAACAGAGTCCCCCAAGTCCCTGGAAATTGGGGGTTTTCCTAAGTAGTAGTGGTTGTATCGGGTTAGCTCTCGGTCAGGGGTCAAGCCATCTTGTAATTTTATTTTTTTTTGTTAGTGACAACCACGCTATAAGTTGGCAAAAAATTGAGAAAAATTCAGAAATTGATAACTTTTCCCCAATTTCTTGATTCTGAAAACCTTCTCAATAAGATAGATTTCATGAAACAAAAAGATTTCACAAACAACTCATTACCTAAATGAGCAGTAATTTTTTGAACAAAAATTAGACTCAATTAACTTATTAACACTCGTTAACGCTCCAGAAGGGACGAAGAAAGTAGCAGTTCGAACATTCGCATACTTCAACTGTTCAACATGCACAGGTAAAAAAAAAGTAACACATTCTTAATGTTATGTTGCTACAAGAGAGGACAATTTCTACATGTTTTGACAAACTACTTGAACAAGCATCAATTTTGCTGCATTTTCTCTCAGCCCTCTAAAAGGTCTATATAACCTTTCTCTTCTTCTGTCACCTGCTGACTACAATTACAAGCACTAGTGTTAAGATTCCAACCACATTGGAGACAAACCTTTACAGTCAGGATCACATATTGAATCAATCACTATCTTTAGATGCACTAGGTCTCTTACTTGCTTTGAAATGTCAATTGATTTTTCTCCGGGTGGAAAATGGAGCCGATCTTCCCAATCAATTGAAGCATCATCATCGTATTCTTCAACTTCTTCACTTCCAGAAGTTCTGAGCATGTCTTCTTCAAATATCAATCCCATATCTATAGTCTCAGGTTCTTCAACTGGTTCTTCAGTAAGTAAAAGTGAGAAATCACGGAATACAGTCTCAGCTGTTGGCTCGCCACACCTTCAACAGAAACCGCAAAGTCAAAACAGTCAATGTAGATAAAAAAAATTACGTAAATAATCTGTAGAAGGAATTTACAGTGTGTAACATGCCATCACCCACAGCCACCAATATTGTTGATGTAGGACTGAAGAAAGAGCATAAGACTTGGATACTGATGTATAAAAATGAAATACTCAAGGAAGATAACAGACTTTACGCTTCAAAACAAGATTGAGATCTTGCATTGTTAGATGATAACAGCAGAAGATGAAGAATTGTGGGGGCAAATTCACAGAAGGCAATGAAAATATATGACGCAAAAACATGAAGAATAGAAGATCCAATGTCACCCCAAGAAAACTGTCCCAGCCTCGGTTAAAAGACCAGGCATATATTCTTGTATCAATATCAAACAAGAAATGAAGAGGTAAAAGTTAAAAAACACAGTTTGCCGAAGTAGATTTCCAATTTCCAATTTATCTAATCGCAAATGCCATGATAAAATAGACAATGCACATCGGTCTGGGCATTATAAAAAATTAACTACTCAGTTACTCAAAGAAAATAATCAGAGTCTAGAGTTAGCACTTATAAAACAACCTCGCTACAACAGCACATCTTTATGGGCAAGGACACGGGAAATCCAAGCATCCAAATGCAACTGACAGATACTATAGATTCACATTCGTCAGTCAAAGACCACCAAAAGTCCCACAACTTAAAGAATCACAAAAAAGAGGCAAAATACAATAGATTTAGCATGGAATGAACTTATAATCATGGAATCGACTCGATCATTAGATTATAGATTATGAGTTCATAACCCTAGCCCATTCCCATTCTCATTTTGAACGGAACCAGTCTACTAATCCTTTGATTCCAGGTAAGAAGAGGGATGTTGAACTAAGAAATAGACCCTAGAAGCGCAAAAAGAGTATCCTGAGTAATTGAAATAATCGGGTTCATTGATATTTCTGGCATAGTAGATGCTATTACACATGCAATCATACTCAATTCGATGGAATTGTTTGATCTTAAAGGAGGCTGAAACAGGTGAAATCAAAGGGCATTACTTGAATGCTACTGCAGGTACATGTGACGAAATGACCAAAAGAAATCTACCAAGGGTCGAAAGAAAAGGAAATTACAACAAACAAACAACCAGAAGAACAAATAAAAGTTACATAGACACCTCCGAGTGCGTGTGGTGGTGATGATTTTTCTATAGTTATTCTTCTATTTCCCTACTATTTTACTTGAAAAGTTGGGCTAAGGTGTTAAGTATATAAAACAATAGATTACCTATTGCAGAAGAGGGTGATAACTGTCCGTACAATCCCATCAAGCCTCAAGTTCTGCTTTTTCCTTGTTACATCAACTGATATTAGAACAGGCGCAGCTTTTTTTATTCGTAATCCCATCGCAGAAGCCCGAGATCTAGAAACTTCTTTCGATGTCTCAAAAAGTAAAGGAAAAAAAAATGATGTGAGTGTAGTGTTTCACGTTTTTTGGTTTTTTTGACAAGCAAAATCAAAATTCCACTTTTTTTTTTGTTTGGAAAGACCAAAAAATGTGTAGTGTTTTTTGTTGTGTGTGTAGCATTTTTGTGTGTAAAATGATGCCACATATGCATTTTCCTCCCAAGAGTTAACGGAAGGGTAACATTGAACTTCGTTTCAAAGTGTAAGGGTAAAATCAAAACTAAAAATTTTATAAGGACGGAATTGAAACCAAGTGTATTTTGTAAGGACCGAAATAGTAGATAAACCAAAAAGAACCGATTCCTTGAAAACCTCTTATTTACCTAAGACGGCAACAATCCAATGTGAGTTTTTGATCGGATTAACCCTTATTTCAAAACTATTTCGAAATCTACCACACTTTTCAAATTATTTTGAAAAATGGTCATTCGCGCATTTCGCAAATGCGATATGAACGTTACATGCCATGTGGCATGCCAGATCAATGTATACGGGACAGTATATACTATAATCGCGCGTATTTAGAGTGCGCAATAACTTTACTATAACGCATATCGAAAATGCGAAATGAAATTGGATCGCGCACTTCTAGAGTGCACAATAACTTTAACTATAACGCATATCAGAAACGCAAAATCAAATTGGATCGCACACTTCCACAGTGCAACAAACCACGCCGCTTAATCAGGATAGATTTTTGAATCACGGATTGAACGTTGTTCAGCGTGATATTCAATTAATCAGTCTTCCGTGTAGGGCGGAAGAGAACAATCTCCCGCAGTATGAGACAACTACAGACGTCATATATTTCTGGAAATATCCCTTCTTCGCATGCCTTGTGATGGAGCGTGGCCGAAAAAGATCCTGTGGGATCCTGTTCAATATTTAAAATATAAAAAATGACTAAACATATCGGCGAAGTGGGTCACAACTATATTAAATATAATTTTGTAACATTCATTTACCTTCAACTCCAATAATCGGGATCCTAATTCATTTCGTGCACATGATTTCACCAATGCGACAACCTAAAAAAAAAAGTTATAAGTTGCACCATAAAGACGTCAAAATAACAAATGTGAAGCTATATGATAACTCACGAGTTTCACCCGTGACAAATTTGGTAGATTTGTCACTGTAGCCAAATCTGTGTATTCTGGAAGTTGTAGGTACTTTTCGCGCACAACAGATGACCACGCAGAATTTTCGAGGAAATCATTATCCTCACTTGCCACATTAAGGGCTCTAAGAATCACTTGTTGTGTGTTCAAATGGTTTTCCAATACCTAACTTTTGTCACTTACTAGATTAAAGGGTCCGTCTTTTTTATGCCTTTTCTAAGTTTCTCAATTGTGTACATGAACTCATGTTTTATTTTGCATTAGCAGCAACAATGCTCACCACATTGCTGCAGAAAATCCAGAAGGGGAGTTTTTCACCATTAGACACAAAATGTCTTTTGATTTCTCTTATTCTTTGCTCTTAATCTTCTCTTTTATTTTGCTAGAACTCAAAACAATATTCCAAACAGTGTAGGGAGAGAGTAGAGAGAGAGGGAGCTCATACCAGGTTTGCAATGGCGAGAAGGCTGGAGACTTCTGACCGCGCACAGTAGGACTGAGCTACCAAATCGCGCAGGGGAAGGATGCAACACCGGGTATTGCGCAAGAGGGACAAGGGAGGAGGGGCAAGGGAGGATGTCGATCGCGCAGGAGGAGGGAGATCGAGCACCAGGTCGGCAGAAAAGGAGGAGGTAGGGTTCATTTGGTTTTAAAAGAACAACACATTTTTTATATGCGTGATGATTAAAGTTTATTTCGCATTATGGATATGTGTTATCGTTAAAGTTATTGCTCACTCCAAATACGCACGATCATAGTATATACGGCTCCCGTATACGCTGATCTGGCATGCCACATGGCATGTAACGTTCATATCGCATTTGGGAAATGCGTGAATGACTATTTTTCAAAATAGTTTGAAAAGTGTGATAGATTTCGAAATAATTTTAAAACAAGGGTTAGTCCGATCAAAAACTCACCCGATGTTCAACAATTTGTGAAACAAGGACTTCAATCCAAACAATACCCAATTGAAAGCAACCTATAAACTGCAAAACCCACAAACGAAATGACCTATTTACATAAATCAGTCACCAGTAGAGTTGCAGGTGATGAAGTACGAGAATAATACGCAGAAAGATTATCATGAAAATGGCTGGCTTAATCCATTTCAGAAACGGAAAAAGCTAATTTTGCAAAAAGAAGGAATGAGGAGAAATGAATCAAGCGGACAAAAGATGCGATTGTGTGTGTGTGTGTGTGTGTGTGTGTGTGTGTGTGTGAGAGAGAGAGAGAGAGAGAGAGAGAGAGTTATAAAAATGAATTGGGGGATGGTGCTGTCCCTCAGCATATATCCATGTTATCCCCATCCGAGTTGTCCATGCTCCGCGATCAACAGCCCAGATTTGATCGGCAATGGATGGTTCGGATTTGTTTGGACAATGTGTGATCCGAGCCGTCCATTACCGAGAATGAATGGTTTTGATCGGATAACATAGATGTTGTCCCTTCCCTAAGGGACAAACAGCATCCCAGATCCTACAATAATTGGGTAAAAGTGGTCAAAGTTGAGTGGTTCTTAGAAGAGTTATTAATCTCGTACCGTATCCGTGGCATCAGACGGTATGTACCGTACTAGAGAAAAAATGGTATACTCTTCACTATGTTCTGTTCCACCAAAAATACCGCTATCTTCCGGCTGTTCTGGCCGTTTACTAGATCTCGTCCGGTACATAAAAAAAAAGAGATATTTTTGGATCTTTGGACCAAAAAAATGTAGATCTTTTTAGATTTCTCACACAAAAAACGCATATTTTAGTGTTTTAGCATGATAAATGGTTGCAGATTCACCTTATTTTTCGATTTCGACTTCGCCTTTACCCTGGGCTTCAATTTGAGCTCCTCCGTGTTGTTTGGGGTTTGATTGAAGGTCTGGTTGGGGGTTAATACTAATTACAGGTGTCAAATGGGTCGGGCCGGCATGACCCATTTAATTTTGTGCCAACTGTGCTTCGTGCCATGCCATGCCGGCCGGTTTACTAAACCATGTCGTGTCGTTTCTCAATGGTGTTGTGCCGGCCCGTTTACTTAATCGTGCCGCGTCGTGCCGTGCCATTTTGTAATCGTGTTGTGCCCGTGCCGGCACATCTCCGAGTTTTGTCAAATTTTTTTGTATAATCTAGCCAAGTTTCGTCAAAAAAATTATATATCTAATAACTATGGCTATATTGAGTTATTAAAAGTATATAACATATAATTCAAATTTTTTTGTATAATCTAGCAGAGTTTCGGCGTATTGAGATTCGCAAAATATTTGTGTTGACTTATTAAAAAGTGTATAACATATAGTTAGAAAATTCATCATTAAATTTTTTTTTTGAGTACATTAAAAATTAGTATTTGTTGTGTCGTCCCCTGGGCCATGCCGCGTCTAGCCCACTTCCGTGTCATCCCTTTGTCGTGCTTGTCTAGATTGTGTCGTGTCGTGCCGTGCCGTGCCCGACCCAGTTCCATGCCATGCCCATCTGAAACCGTGTTCATGTCGTGCCACATTTAAACGCATCGTGTCATGCCAGCCAAACCCGTTTGACACTTCTAATACTAATAGGTTGCGATTTAGGGTTTCTGTGAAGGGCTCCAGATCCTCTGTCCCCCTTTCTCTATCCCCTCTCTCTGTCCCATAACTATTAGTCTACTACGTGTCCATTAATTGACAGCTTACAAGTCCGTCAATTCTCTTCCCCCTCCTCTTGGACGAGTCAACTCATTAATCCATTCTCGACTGAGTCAATGCAACTTGACTCCATGTTGGTCTCAGTAGCCCTCATCCAATATGCCTAGGAGCAAAAAAATGATGAAAGGCCACACCAGATCATTATACTTTGACGGATTAAATTCGAAGGAAGTGACTTAGTGGATTATCAAGTTGAATAAATTTTCCATCTTCTCTTCAGATCTAACAGTTTTTGCTGCGACTTGGTGAGAAAATATGAATGGGTTTTATCTTCAATGGTTTACTTTTACTTCACCGAGAAAAAAAAAATCTGAATCTGGGGCCATGGTCGTCGTAGCTGAATTGATTTCGTTAATCGTCCCCGTTACAGTTATTGCCTTGGATTAATGGATAGATCATGCAATCAACCCCATAGAGAATCACATTGGCGGCTTATGTCACACTGTAATTTCTTCCACAGTGGCACTACGGTGGATGGCGATGATGGAAATTAGGCTGCAGGTCGTGCACCAGGAGAGAATTGAAAGCTTGAAACTAACGGAGTTAAAATATGTGGTAGTAATGAACAGGTGACAACAAAAATGGACACGTGGCAAACTAATAGCTATGGGACAGACCGACAGAGAGAGGGGATAGAGAAATGGGGACAGGGATCCGGAGCCTCCGGGGGTGGCGGGTTGCTTCGTTCTTTTGAGAACTATACCGTAGTTTATAGCGATCAATCTAGAACGATACGACGATACATATCGTACTAGTAAGAAAAACGGAACGCTTGCCGGTACGAGATTAATAACTTTGGTGCTTGGAGGATCTCCAATCTCAACTCATTTTGAGACTCATACTCAAAATTAGAGTAAAAACATTAAGAATTCATCTACATTCTTTACCTAAACCCTTACCTATTTTTTGGTTTTACCCATTTCTTTTCCCATTTTGGGGACACCCCAAATCTTTACCCAAATTTTTGGCATCTACGTTGCTTCACCGGAGCTTCGCCGGACATCTCAATAGGATGGCGGATCTTTGCTGGTTGTCTTGAAATGATGAGACAGCTTCACCAAATCTTTCAATTGGATGCCAGAGCTTCGTCGGATCTGTTGTAGGGTCGTCAGAGCTTCGCTGGAGTTGAATCTATCATCTACTTATTCACATATATGCCATTCATAATATAGAAAAATGAATTTGGGATGAAAAATGAGGTTTTCCATTGGAGATCACTCTATCCAAACTGAGGATTTAGACAATTTGCTCACACTTTCCTCTAAGAACCATTATATTAAAATATGTGAAAAATACGTAAAAGTGCGTGGAAGGGTATTTGTAAAGTGTAAATATTGTAGCATTGCCCTAATGGAAATGGGAGCAAAAATACTCCTGATAACAACAATACACTTTCCTCTAAGAACCATTTTCCTTTCATTTCCACAAGTTTCAAATGTATCCTAAGAGCATCTCCAACCCATCTCCAAAATAGAGAATGGATGTTACATATTGAAGGGAGATTGTGTAATTTATTATCTCTTTTTTTCAATTTTTTATATTTTATGAAAGAATATTTGGAGAGACCCATCGTCTTCAAAGACCCAAAAGTACGTTGGGTCCCCAGATCTCTAAAAAGGACGATGAGTCTTGACATAAAGCACAAAATTTATAAGAAAATAGAGAAAATTATAAAATCTCCTGTCGATGTCACATTCACTCTCCATTTTGGAGATTTGGAGATGCTATAAAGAAAATAAAAGAACACATTTTGAACCATCACTTATGAACAATTTCACTTTAGCCCCTTAATATATATTCAGGGACGGAGCTAAGAAGGTGGCAAGGTGACACGTGCCACTCCCGGTCCAAAATATACATTTTTTGTATTGCAAAAATTGGGTTGTTCTTCAAAATGTGTATATTATTTTTTATAGTATTAAGCATGTTGATGAATGATTTATTGATGAAAATGTAAAAAAATTGGTAGGAGTATTAAATATGTTGATGGATGATTAACACATGAGAACGTGTATCTTTTCAGATGTTATAAATAATTAACCTTAGAACACTTGTATTTTTTATACTAATTACTCCTTCCACCCGCAAAGATAGTCTATTACCAAAAAAGGTTCAACTTTTGGATAATAAATCACCTTTCGGATAAAAGAATAAACCACCTTCGTGCATAATTTCTTATTTTTCTTGACACCAAATTAAAGAACTAACTGAGACTATTATTCAAAAATTACACGTCGTTTTATAGTCGACTATCTTTGTCGGACGGAGGAAATAAAAATATTAATTTTGAGTGACACCTCTAAATTGAATCCTGACTCTATCCCTATTTATATTTGTGACATTGAATGTTGAAACCCTTGAGGATTTTGGTTAAAGTACACCAGAGTCGGGGTCCGGTTCGCCCTGGCTCATTTTCTTATTTTTCGGAATGTTCTTGTGCCTAGTAAATAAATGGATCTGGGGTGAGTGCTATGTGGTAAGTGCTATGCAACGTGTTGTGCAACAAAACTACGCCGTTTTGTTTGATTTTTGTGCACAACTCCAAAGCTTCCAAGGGCCTTGTTTGGAGGAAGAAAAAACCACTGCAAAGTGCCTAAACCCTAAACACGAAGTACTTAAACCTGAAGTGCCTAAACCTACTATACCCTACTCTAAAGAGCCTAAATCCCCTAAAATTGAACCCCAAAATTAACTCTCCAAACAGGACCCTTGGATGTATCAAGAAAATGAGTAAAACGACGTAGTTTTACCGCACAATATGGTGCACAACATGTACCGCACAACGCCTCCTCCAGATTCTACATAAATGGGTGTAGAAACATTTGAGTTTCAAATCTCGATAAGACAAATAGCTTACAAATCACTAATACTTTAATGAAAAGCATTTGTGAGTCTTTTATTCACTTTTTTAATATAGGGCAACTTTTTTTTTTTTGGTTGCTGTCTTGGAATGACGTTGGAACTGTAATTCACATGATGGGCAGGTGTGAGCGTTAACGAAAATGAAAATGAAAATGAAAATGATTTATATGTACAATAAAACATTTTCCGAAAACATAATAGTAGAAACTATTTCTATTAATGAGAGCGAGAATTAACAATTGAAACGCAAAGAGAACGGATACAAAGGGAGTTGGGACTTGCAAGTAGGGGTGCCAAGGTTCTGAATCTCGTACCGGATAGGGTACCGGTTTTCTTATTGGTACGGTACGGTACAAGTATCGGACGGATACCGGTACCGTTTCGGATTTAGCAGTACTACCTGTATATATATATATATAAACAAGAAGTTTTCTATGAGAGCTCCCTCACAAAAAAAAGTGCGAGAAAACAGTTGTTACCGTTGGATCGCGTGAAGGGCATAGGATCCAACGGCCCACAACTGTTTTCTCGCACTTTTTTTTTTGTGAGGGAGCCCTCACAGGATATGTTCTGATAAAATATTATTTTAATCGGACCGGGCCAGGACCTAGAGGAATTTTTCAAACCCAGTCCATTTAGTAAACAGGCTTAAAATCTCAACCCAGTCCGGCTCTATGAGCCTAAATGTTTATCCCAAGTCCTAAAAAAATCGGGTGAGACAAGGCGGGCTACCGGACCGATGTGCACCCGTATTGGCAAGTGATGTATACTTGTATAGCAGACCAGTAAGATCCTCCTTTTTCTCCTTAATTCTCTCCTTCCTTTCCTTAGGAGTGACTAATTTTTCTCCATCTCTAACAATTTCTTCTTCAAAATCATCCCCACAATTATTTAATTTAATTTCCCCATCCAAACTCACACTCTCTCTCTCTCTCTCTCTCTCTCTCTCTCTCTCTCTCTCTCTCTCTCTCTCTCTCTCTCTCTCTCTCTCTCTCTCTCTCTCCGCCATGGACCCCACCACCCTCGTCGACCAACCACCCTCCACCACCACCACCCAAGAAGACATAACCTCCCTAAAAAAAGCCCAACTCTCTCTCCAATCTCTTTCCCTAATCCTCCCCGACACCTCCCTCCCTATCTCCTCCCCCAACCCCGCCTTCTCCCTCCTCCACTCCCCTTCCATCTCCTCCCAAATCTCCTCCCTCCTCCATCACCCCTCCTCCGGCTCCCCCGACAACCCCCTCTGCCGCTGGCTCTACGACACCTTCCACTCCTCCGACCCCACCCTCCAACTCCTCGTCCTCCGCTTCATCCCAACCCTCTCCGCCCTCTACCTTTCCCGCTCCGTTCTCAACAACAATAACAACAACAACCGCCCTCCTCCTCACAAACCCCCCCTCGCCGGCTTCGAAGCCGTCCTCTTAGCCCTCTACGCCCACGAGACCGCCAACCGCAACGGCCAATCCCTCACCGTATGCATACCCGACGTCTCTCACTCTAGCATTTACCACGAAACAACTGCAGCGACGTCAACAACATCGGCCAAGAAGGAAGCAGGAGGAGGAGGGGCGTCGTCGAGTAGTACGGAGTTGAATCTGACGGTGGTGTCGGGGAGTTTGGAGCCGCATGGGACGGTGAGGTCGACGAGGAGGGGGAGGATTGTTGGGGTGGCGTTGGAGTTGTATTTCAGTAAGATTTCTCAGATGCCTGTGGATTCCAAGATTGAGTTTTGTAAGTTTTGTAGGGTTTGGGCTGGCCAAGATGGGGACATGTATTATTGTAAAGAATATGGAGGTATATATGTTGCTATGCTATCCATGTCATGTCTATCATGCATTCTCTTCTCTCTCTCTCTCTCTCTCTCTCTTCTCGTATTTCCAACTTCAATTCTTGTTCGGATCAATTCCGTAACTATTTTTTTTATGAATTTTTCTTGATCATGTTCGATTTTATCTATCGGTTCTCATGATTAATGAACTTTCAATTCACTGTATCGTTTTCCTGCGATTTTCCGGAACTAATTTCCTAATATAATGGTTCAAATTGATCCACAGAAGAATCAGCTGATCAACAGAGGGATGAAGGAATCAAGGAAGAAAAAAGTGGGGGGGGAAAGGAGGAGGAGGAGGGGAGGATTCCACTGCCATGGGAGCTTCTGCAACCAGTTTTGAGAATTTTGGGAAACTGTTTAATGGGTCCCAACACGAACAAGGAGGAGGACAAAGCACTGCATGAAGCTGCTTTTGGTGCATGTAGGAGTCTCTATGCTAGGTCCATGCATGATGTCAATCCTAAAGCTATTTTGGCAACTGGGAGCCTTCTTAGGCTTGGGAAGATGGCCATGGATTCATCAAATGATAATGAAGCTTTTGATCCAACTGAGCTACCAAAGGAGAAAGTTCTCAGCCTCTAAGCTAGCTCTATCATCTTTCTTAAACCTCAACAACGATTGACCTGGTGTTCGTGGTGTGAGAATTAAGCATTTGGTCACTCTTAAATCTCAACCAGACAATATCAACCCTTATAGAAATAAAAGAAGGGTATAAATGTAGTAGTAGCATCAGTCCGGATGAGCATCTGCGAACGGTGGGATAGGGGAATTTTGGAATGCTACCAATTAGTAACAATAGTTCATTTTAAAAAGTCTGTGCATAAAAGTCTACTGATGATTTCTCTTCAAAGTACAATTATGAAAAGTTGTACTAACTTTTAAAGTGTAATAATGACGTCTCAATACAAATTTATTTATGAAATTGAACCCTAAAAAGGTGCAAGGGAGTACATCTTTGGCTTGTGTAAAATATGCTAGCGTTGGCCCTTGCAATTGAATTAGTCACTTTAGCAAGGTGGCCGCCGAATCCACTCCTCACATAAACGGCAACAAAAACCCACTGGGAGAACTATGTTTGCTTTGAAGCAATAGGTTGCAGGTTTTTTCCAAGAGTTACACCGACCGACCATACACCAAAATAGTCGCCAACCGGGAGGTGGAGGGCCTTTTGTAGCAAGTATCATTGTAAGATGAAATCACCACGGCTACGTTCATTTGCTAAGAATGTTACGCGAAAAAATTAATCTTTAGAAAAGTGAAATGAAGTGAATTTCCCGTGAGTGTTCATTTGATAAAGGATGTTTCGAGGAAAGTGTAATTGGTAGGAACAAACTTTTCCACGACACACAATTCTTTCTTTCTTGCAAGATGCATTTTGAGGGAAAGTGAGTCCTAGTGGAAAAAATAATTTTGTGAGTCCCATTATTTTCCTGGTAACTGAACACCCCAAAAGTTACAGGAAAGTTGATTTTCTCATTATTTTGCATACTTTCTTGACAACTGAACGAGGTCCACAGGCATCCAAATTCACATCTATCTAAGACTAAATACTATAGTCTAAGCTGGGAGCAGCCTTCAAAACCAACAGCTATCGGCTTCTAACTTGAAATAGTGCACAAAAAGAGGTTAGTGTGAAAAAAGCAAGGTCCCTTGAGATTCACAAGAAGTGACAACATAGAGCCATATTAATAACAATTGATTTGTGTCCACTTATTGACAACTGCACATTCAAAAGAATCGAAACCAATCTACGGCATTAAGCATTTTCTTCCAGCATTAAACCAAATATTGTTGCCGAAGGTATAGCACGATCAGTTTCACAATCATACTAGTTGAACTGTATAGATGCAGACTTTCAAATACTCCAAAGTAAAAGAAACATCGAATGGGGGAAAAGGTATCCAACATTAGGCATGCCCTGCATCTGAAAAAGAGCTAACCTCTTGTGAGAGAAGATCTCCACTTAACGCGCATTCTTGGCCAATCAGTCGTAATTCAAAACATCGTCATTGTCGTCAAGCTCTATTTCAGCTTCATCAGAGCCACCAAGGAGGGATATGAAGACCACGACTGCTACCAGCTGAGTTACCAGGAAATATTTGGCCCATCTTTTAAATTTTCTCTCTTCCTCTGTCTTTTCCCTCTTAGGTTTGCTCTTGGGTTTTGAACCTGCATGGATAAAGCTGTTATACAAATATCCAGTATCCACACAAAAAAAGCATGGACTTGGAACGGGGATTCAACAACCGAACATCAGTTCAGAGAAGAAAAATTTAGGAATGTTTAGGTATAATGGTTGGGGAAATGAGCATCAGAGACTTTTTTTTTTTTTTTTTTTTTTTTGAACTAAAATTTCCTATTGAGAAGGTGGTAGAAAAATGCAAAAAGATTGCAACACTTAATTTCCATGGATGAAATTATCATCTACTACAGATTTTAAATGCAACGACGGAATCTGCATAACAATTTAAACTGCTTCAGTGTTCATAAAAACACAGAGGGATCTAACACCAACCATGGCTATCAAATGATAGGCACGAAAAATTGTGAACGCCAAAAATAAAAAGGGGAAAAGTACGGAATTGAAAGTGGGAAAAAGACAGTCACACAAAGACAAAGAAACACAAACACGAAGTGCAGTAACTTTAAGTGGAGTGGAGATATGACGTGCTTAGATTGCACAGAAGATAATCCTTCCGTAAAACAAATGATCACTTATGGAGAGTGAAAGTGCAAAAATTTAGTCTACAATTTCTTTCTAGAACTGCAATCTTCAAATTTTCTTGTCACAATATGAAAGGCAGGGAGGTTACTTTCTCATCCACGTCTGATATTATTGTCATACAACTTTTCTGATAAGTGACAACACTAACACATATCAAAAAAATTGCCTCCGTCAGCTGACTTGCCAAACGTCTAACAAGAGGAAGTTTTTACCAAATCCTCCGCACTCAAGACGTAAGGGTGCACTACACTTAAAAGTTATTAGTGGTTTTATTTGCAACAAATAGCTAGCCAGGAACAAAGTCTAGCATAAAACCTATTTACTTCTTCGTCAATACCAGCCAGCAATCATAATGGTGACCCATGGAAGCAGAGATTGCAGATGTCTGAGCTATGATACAAGAGCGGAAGAGCCCCAGTCTGCTGTATTCTACATTACCACTGGGGTAGTACAAGTCAAGCATTGTGTTCTAAATGGTATTTCTGTTTTGGGCAGCCAAAAGAAATAACATAATTACTAGTACAAACTGTGGCCTAATTTAGCAGTGTGTCCAACAGAGCAGTATCGAATCCATAACCTTAGAAATGACTAGCGAAGAAATTGACAAAAAAAAACTACGAGTATCTTACTCCAACTTGACGCTCCTCCTGGTTTTGAAAACGATGACGATGGATATGCAGGGAATGTTGGAATAGGAGAGGATGAACTGGTTTCTATGAACTCCGTCTTAAGCTTATCAGCATATCGTACAAGATTAGAATGCTCCAAGAGTTTGCTTCGCAGCACCGATGTTTCCTACATTGCATAGTAAATAGCTTCAAACGATTGATCAAAGTAATTTTAAGTTCGAATGCTTTACTAATGTCTAACATAAAACGTTCCACTTCCATCAATTCAGAAAAGTTCTTGTTCACAAAGATAGGCAACAAAAGTTCATAGAGGACGACATACTTAGAGAAGTACCAAAGAGATCATGTAGAATATCAATAACGGAATGAGGCCCAAATGGTGCATGTTAGACTGTAAATCAAAACATCCCAAACGTTCATGGGAAGGTCCACGATAGTATTTTATATTTTCGGAAGAGGATATAAGAATTTCAAGACAATGATTCTTTTGAAAGATAAAGCAAATCTTTCATGCAGATTTGAAGTCCAATGGCACTAAGACACAAAAGGAAATGATTGCTACTGAATTAAGTCTTAGTATCAAAACTTCATTAATTTTGTGATTGACGAAGTTAAACATTTCCAAAGTGCTCAAGCGTTTTCAAAGCAGATTTGGCTTGTGAAAATTTATCAGCAGCCCAGCACTCCCCAAGCATCAAGTACAATGTACACATACATCTTGTCAATTGACTCAATTCAATTAAGACTGAAGTTGCCAAAGCAAGCAATACTACAAGAAGTTTTCCATCGAAGACACCAAATGACCCAATTACCGTCACATTTGAGCCAACTAAGAGTTCTGAGAATATGTTAACAGCGTCCCTAATTTTAAAATCCTCCAAAAAATAATGCTACAACCTTCCCATCAATACAACCACAATTTCTTTCCCATGGCCATGTAACCTATTTTTAAAACTTTGCACTAGGGGTGAAAATATAACAAACGGACCAGAACCGTCCGAAAAACGGACCGGAATTTTTAGGTTTTCGGTCAGTCTGGACCTGAACCGATTTCACCCCTACTTTGTAAAGCCCTAGCTATTCAAGCATGCAGCAGTTAACAACATTAGGTACCACTTTTTAGGCAACATATTGCTCACGGTCAACCTTTCTATGTAAACAACTTCTTTGCCTGTCAACATCGTTTCCTTGTCACAAAAGGCCAATCAACCCTAGCTGAATTATTTGTTCCTGAAGGAACCCATGGATAAATATGGAAGTTTGATAAGAACTAATATCCTGCCATTTTATAGCTTGATATATCCTTAAAGAACCACAATCACCTTCAACAAAGAACATAATGACCATGCACTCAACCAAGGGACTCACTGGTAAAGCTTGAAGAGTTAAAAGTGCATGCCCAAGGAAAACTGCATCCAAACTCGTCGGCCTGTAGTAAAAACAACAAAGTTTTGAGAACATCAACTGTGCACCAATTTCAATTATTCTCGTTAAACACAAGTCTTTCAAAGTTTCTAAGATCATTTTGCTGTCACCTGTTCTCAACGAAGAAGGACTGATCCCCTAACCTAGTCGACAAAGCTCCATAAGCAATTGTTGCTCTTTTGTAGATCTATCAAACAAAACAAAAATACTAATAATGTACCCAAAAAGGAAAGGAAAATTACCACAGAAAAAGGATAAACCAAGCCCTTTTGTTGCAGATTTGAACATACCTCCTCTTCTCTGCAGTCAGCATTAGCCTTTGTTATTCCAAGTACTTGCTTCATAATGCGAATTTGCTTGTAGTACAGAAATTTCCCAATTGGCCATGGCAGGTCAGAATAGTATATCTTGTGTGCTGAACTTCCATCAGACGCCACCCAGAGTTCATACATTAGTGCGTCCGCAAGCCATGAGTTAACCATTGCCTTTGTGGATACACATTCGGGAATAGAATGAACTTCAAAGTCCAAATCAACAATTCCATCTTCTTTTAAGCTCTCAATAACCCCTCCCTTCTCGTTGTTATAGGCCACATAAGTACCAGACTCAACATAAGGAATTTGATCTAGCAAAATTCAAGTCAAGATTTCATTACAATGACTGCAGTTATGTTGTTAATACAGATTCAAATAAAATGGTAATGATTGCAGGAACTCAATAAGATGATACACCCTGTCAAAGCATGTCACAACTAGACATGAAACTATCAGTCTATCACACAAGAGAAGATAGAAAAGTAAACAAATCCCAAAACAACCAAATAGTAGCAGAAGAGAAGATAGAAAAGTAAACGAATCCCAAAGCCACTCCACTCACCAATACCAAAAAGAGACAGGAGTTGGCTAAACAGGAGGAAAGTCCAAAAGTAAAAAAGTGCAAGACTCGCACTTAAAACAGTGTAAACCTATCTTCCTTGTAACAAGGAACCCTCTAGGTCAGGGCGACCTACTGGTAAACCCGGAACACAGGCTACAAGTATCAGCTATGTCAAGATGTTGCGATTTGCTACCCTGGAGTTGAACACAAAGACCACCGGAATTAAATACTGGGTAACCTTGATAGGTAATGTAAATGACTCTTGATGCAATAAAAAAATTAAGCACTAGTTTTACCGTAGAAAAATTTGCAAATAACTGAATGACAACTAGATAGAAACATAAACCACAAACTTAAAGAGACAGGGAGGCCACAGAGAATTTGATAAAATTAGATGACAAAACGGCATAATATGTACATACGTACTAAGTTTCCCATTGTACCAAAGCTTACCATGTTAAGGAAATATCAAGTCATTCATCACCTTCACTCATGTGAAACCTTTCATGAGAATATCCGTAGGTAGAGCGAAACAAGAAGCAAATGCAAACGGAATCAAATGCAAATGGAGAAACTTAGGCTCTGTTTGTTTCAACTAAAAATATTTTCCTGCAAGGTGTTTTCTAATTTTCCTATGTTTGGTTGAACAAAATATGAGTTAAAACATTTTTTTGGTAAAAAAACGTTTTCCATCAAAACACCAAAATGACTTACCCAATGTTACGGCCGTAAATCATTTTACAAACCTCGCCATCAACCCACTTTCTATTAGAATTGCCTCGCTCTGTATCAATGCAATCAACCCACTTTCTCTCTCTAGAAATACCCCTCCCTACATCAGCCCACCTTTCTCTCTCTGTCCTGGGGTCAGCTTCTCTGCCTGTGTGTATTCCTTAGTTCAGTGCTCTCTTTCACTAATTTCTCTTTCTGCTGTCTATGTGTATATTTACAAATTGCATCAGTGTATGTGTATATTTCTAAGGAGTAAAGGAGATAAGATGTTCAAGAGCTTAAAAGAGGAGGTTCAAGCAAAACAATGTCTCGAAGCACGGGACAGTATTATTTTGAAAATTTCAGCCAAACACCCGAAATAAAAATTTGGAAATTGTTTTACATGTGAAAGATAACATTTGTTGCAAACTATTTTACATCAAAACAAACGGAGCCTTAAAGTCAAGACCCCTCCTAACCTGATTTTTGGTATCATGTTAAGTTACAAAATGTTCTAAAACCTAAAGCAGATAGGAAGACCCAACAGCAACAAGACAACAATAGATATCAAGCTCGCCTAGATATACAGACGTTTTGATTACTTCTACATAGCCAATTAGCCATACATGATAAATAAGCAACTATAAATATGTAGAAACATATACTCATGAACATGTGTTTGTGTGTGTATGGAGAGAGAGAGAGAGAGATTTAACCGGAATCAGGGCGGATTAGATTGAAAACCAAAGTAAAAGGGTGTTGAGCAAACTTGAGGTAAATGTAAACAGGCAAGCAAGAAGGGCAAGCTGTAGGGAGACCGAAACATGGTTTCCTAGCCACAAGAGTGATCTCTCCTCCTTGTTCATCCATTTGTTTGCATATGAATGAATACGCTAATGCTGTCCACGCCGCCGATCCTGTAAATTACAGAAAATGAGCTCTGCTAAGTATCTCTCTACAATCTTATTCACTCGATTGGAAGAATTTCTCAACCAGAATATAGAATTCCCAAGGGAAAGGAAATCTAAGACCCCTCGGAAACCCTAGGCTACTCCCTGAAGCTTTCCCAAATCGCACTGCAGCTAAGATCACCAGGTCCAACTACTCCACCGGAACTGATCAAAAAAAAAAACTACTCCACCGGAATTTCATTAAGAAATTACTGTAATTGTTTTGAAAAGGCTGTCAGTATTACCAAAATCTTCTGTTCAGTTTTTCATCGAAATAGCTCTTCTAGGAAATTTTTAAAAGTCAGATAAAATAACAATATAAAAAAGAGAATTTTAATTTGTCATCCTATTACAATATTATCCTTAGGGTGCCACCCTATGAGATTTGAATATTTATGATGTCATCCTATAAATGTAATTTGAACCATTGTGCCCCTATTACAATAATTATATTTCCTTAATTATATTCTATTATCTATTATAATAATATATTATAATACTAATAAGATACCAAGAAATACTGGGGTTCGGTAACTAATATACCAAGAAATCCGGGGAGTACCAATTGCAGCTTATCACCATCACCCAACAGCAGATGATTCTAAAAGGAAGCTGCACTAAAAAAAAGCGCAACTTATCTACATATTATCTATATCATTACCTTAATAAAATATGTTTTCCGTTAGAGATATTCCCCAAATAATTGGGGTTATCAAATAATGGGATTCTCTCTCTCTCTCACACACACACACACACACATTAATATCTTTCCAAAATTTTAGCTTCCGTTTTTTAATATATTGAAGATGAAGTCAAATCACCTCTTGCTTTGGAACCCCTTCTCTCTCCTCTCCTCAGCACCAGATACTCTCTCTCTCCTCTCGGGTTCGATTTAGACCTACAAACGCCGTTTCCCATCCTAAGGTAGATCGTCGTCGTCTCTTCTTTTCGCTACGTCGCCGTAACTGGTGTAAACAGTGACGCCGTTGTCGACGGCGGTGAATGGATCGAATATTAAACCAGTGCAAAACCTCCCCATAACAAACTGAGTTCCTCACCGGTGCACGAGAAAAGCTCTAAATTCGTCCTCGCCATCACCTTCCTTGGTAAAATTTACGTGAGTTAGAGAAACGACTAATGTATTTGGTTGTTTCAATTTTGAAGTTGGATCTCTCTCCCTCTCTGTTTTTTTTTATCGATTTCATGGATGATTTCGGGAAACATTTCAATAAAACAGGGGAGAGATGGTATATTTTGACTGAACGGTTTATGCCATTGAAGGTTTTTTTTTTTTTTGTGGAACATGGTTTATTGATTAACCATGTTTAATGCAACCTAATGTTCATGCATGGAACATGGATTATTTATTAACCATGTTCCCTTTATTGTCACATTGCTGGATTATCAATTGACCATGATTATATTGTGTCAATTGTTTATAGATTCACCAATCTTGTTATGGTATATAGATTCCCCAATTTTGTTTTTTCATACACAAGAAACATAGTTTATTGATTTATCATATTTAATGCAATCCAATGTTCATTCATGAAACATGGATAATTTATTAACCATGTTCCCTTATAAACATGGTCAATCAGTAATCCATGTTCCTTGTGTGATTTCTTTGTATAATTTTGATTCAACATTTTAATCGATTTATTCACCGTTGAAATAGGAGTATGTTTTTTCAATTTTGTTTTGAGATTTTAGTTGAGAGATTAGGAAAGTATAGGAGAGAGAACTATTAGGAAAATTGGGAGAGAGAAATATTAGGAAAATTAGGAGAGAGAAAGGGTATTTTGGGGTTTATTTGAATTTCAAGATGGAATCATAAATATTCAAATCTCATAGGATGGAATCATAATGATATTTTTTGTACAGGATGCCTAATTAACTCTCCCAAGTAAAAAAAAAATACGATCAAAAAGAAAAAAAGTATGAAAGGTTTATTTTATGGAAGGTCATAAATACACAATATTTTGCCTATTTAAAGGGAAGGACAAGGAACATTTGCAATCAAACATAAAGACCAGGAACATTTGCAATCAAACATAAAGACACAATATTTTCCCAAAATTTTAGAATCAACTCCACTTTGTCAATCTCTCTGTTCTTCTCCATAAACAAAACGGAGAACAACAATCAGACCTCAAGTCCCGAAAACCGCTACCGAAATCGGAAATTAACTTCCGAAATGATCAAAATAATTTGGAAGTTTAGTTTTGAGTCTTGTTCTATGTTCAAGAAGAAGGTTAATGATGCACTTCCAAAAAGGAAGCTACATACATGTTTGATTTCTTGTTTGGATGGAGGAAAGCCTCCAATTGGTTATTCAATATCATCACGTATACTTTTATATTCATACACAGGTGGAATTAATTTGGGTCAGGTGCTATTTGTTGGTTGGACGCAGTAAGAAACTGAAATTGCTGAAACTGCTGAAGAACAAGAGATGTTCGATTGTGAGGTAGTCATGACTCATGCGACCATGTCGCTCAGCTTCTCAAATATGGTCATGAACAAAGTGCTTGTGATCGGGTATGCTCTGTTGTTGGAACAGAGCAAATATTATCTCAATAGATACATAAAGTGACTTGCTATGTACGTGATTTTTTTTAATGTTTTGTATAAAATTATAATTTTTAAAAATTAGTGACATTTCACTAATTTTTTTGGTTGCAGGAAGTGGTTGGCCAGAGGTGGGGTGGTGGTCGGCCGGAGGTGGGGCCGTGATTTTTTTGAATTTGATGTTCGAGCTTAGAATTTTTTTTTAAATTAGTGACATTCACTAATTTTTTTAGTCACCAAAAAGTGGTCGGCCAGAGTTGGGGTTGTGGTCGGCCAGAGGTGAGGTGGTGACTTTTTTGAAATTAGAATTTTAAAAATTAGTGACATCTCACTAATTTTTTTGGTCGCCGGAAGTGATCGGCCAGAGGTGGGGTTGTGGTCGGCCAGAGGTGGGGTAGTGATTTTTTTGAATTTTATGTTCAAAATTAGAATTTTTAAAAATTAGTGACATCTTACTTATTTTTTTGGTCGCTGGAAGTGGTCGGCCAGTGGTGGGGTGGCGGTCGGCCGAAGTTAGGGTGGTGATTTTTTTGAATTTTATGTTCGAAATTAGAATTTTTAAAAATTAGTGACATCTCACTAAGTTTTTTGATCGCCGGAAGTGGTCGGCCAGAGGTGGAGTGGTGGTCGGTCGGAGGTGGGGTGGTGATTTTTTTGAATTTTATGTTCGAAATTAGAATTTTTAAAAGTTAGTGACATCTCACTAATTTTTTTGGTCGCCGGAAGTGGTCGGTAATTGTGGTCGGCCGGAGGTGGGGTGGTGATTTTTTTTAATTTTATGTTCGAAATTAGAATTTCTAAATATTAGTGAAATCTCACCAATTTTTTTGGTCGCCGGAAGTGGTCGGCCGGAGGTGGGTGGTGTTCGGCCGGAGGTGGAAAGAAGATTTTTTTGAATTTTATGTTCGAAATTAGAATTTTTAAAATTAGTGACGTCTCACTAATTTTTTTTTTCTTTATGTTCGATTGCAAAAGTTCCTTGTCCTTCCTTTTAAAAATATCAATTTTTTTTTGTTTTTATGTTCGATTGCAAAAGTTCCTTGTCATTCCCTTTAAAAATGTCAAATGTTTTGGATTTTTGGCTAAGTGGCCCTTATTTTTTAGTTCTCTCCTCGTCAAAACCAATCATTAATTCCCAAAAAAAAAAAAACTGATGTAAATTTAAAAAGACAAACAAAGCACTAAAACATTAGTTTGACCCAAAGAATCTCTAAATACATACAAGTATTTGTAATGGGCTGAATAGTTGGTCAGTTCTGGAGAATCAACCTAATAATTTTGAAGTACAACAATAATCTTGAAGTACAACATTGTCAACCCGGAAAACTCCAAGGCACATTGTCGAGCGGTGTTATGCCGAAGGGACCACATGACTTGGAGACTAGCCAGATAGACAATGGTTTTATGGTTCGGCACGTCGAAGATGCCAGAGCCAAGTACATGGCAGTTCCTTTTAATCATTCGTACTGAAGCAGCTCGACTAGACGTATGCCTCAGCCATCATGTCACACGGCGCTAAGGGCATATGCGATCAAATTGTGTCATCGAAGCCTATGCCAAGCAATCCCCTCATGCCGAATAGTGTGACTCAAGTATGGATAGGGTTGACTCAGCATGGGCATGACACGTCAGACTAGTGGAAGACGTTCACGTAACCATTAGGGTTCTTATGTCAGAGGAGAATTGGGTACATGTGTTGGTAACCGCCTCGATCACCATCATCAGGTGTGACATTAGCCGAGCGGTTACCGTACGTGCTAGGCACGATGGTACTTGAAGGCCAAGCCGAGCTCTCCTTTTAAAAAGTAAAAAGTACAACCAGAAGACGGTACACACATACTTCTCTCTCAAACCCTAAAGATGAGTAGTTTTCGTACTTGGGGTTCCCGTAGTGAGCCAAGTGGCTACATCCCATAGTGACCTCAATTTGTGGGCCCTTTGAAATCTTCGTTTGGGATCAGAACCGTTCATTTTTTTCAGAAATGTTAAGCACATTATGGGTATAAAAAATTGTGATCATATGAGGTTGGTAGGCACACAATTCAAAAATAAATTTGTCTTACAGCGTATTCTCCAAATGATACTGGCCATCCATATAAATAGTACCCAAACACATGGATACCAATATCCAATTAATTTGATTTTTTACATTAATGATCTAGTCAACATTCCTGACAAATTGCACAATTTCGATCCCAAATACAAATTATAGAGGGCCCACAATTGAGGTCACTACTAGGATGTAGTGACTTAGATAATTACGGGTACCCTAAATCTGCAGTTTCATTCATCTTCTTCCTCCACTCACTAGACCATTAGAATATTATTTTGGACTTCCATGGCCCAATCTTGTAAAGACCCGAAAATTCACATTATATTTTTCGATTTGAAATTGGGGAATTGTAGGGAAATGTTTAAAGGTTAAGTTATGGGTTAATGTGAGGATATGGGAGAGTATGGGCTTGTGGGCAGCACAATAGTAATTAGAGGGAATTGTTGTGTAATTAAGTGATTTAGTAGCATATTAGGATGAGAGAGAGAAATGTGTTCATTTTTTCCCTCCCCCTAATCAGCCGACCCACCTCACTCCCTTCTCTCATCTCTCGGCTCCTCACTCCCTCACACTCTCACTCAAAAACTCACCAAGATACACCTCAATTACTTTAATTCTTGACGATTCAAGGGCGCCGTGTGTCCAAGTTCGGGGAGGCTTGTATCTCGGTGGATTTGGAGATTCAAAAGCTAAGGTTTGTTGGGTTTTGCTCAAAATCCTTTGAGGTAGGGGAATTTTCTACATCTTGTAAGTGGTTGTGAATTGTGTGTGTATGCATATCCCTTGTATTGAATCAATCCTTTGAGATTTGTTAAAACTCCTTTGAAAACCTAATAGTCAAATTAGTTTATACTTGCCTTGATCTATATTTCCATTTGGTTTCCCTTTGAATTAGTTGATGTAATCTTTTCATTGTGTGTTTATTAGTCTATTTGAGACCTTGGTTTGGGTTAGTTGTTACTCGTTTGAGTACCCACCGAATGTGTTTACATGTCATAAGTTAGAAATGCCTTGTTTATTGTCCTTCCTTGTGATCTTTATCTCTCCTACATATAACTTGAATGAACGAGCTTGTGACATGTAGAATTGACCCCTTTATTTTCCTATTGTATAAATTAGAAAAGTCTAGCGTTATGTCTTAACATGATATCTCCTTCTCATTTGCATATCATTTTATAATCATTTGAAATTTGTGAATGTTTCTTACTGGGCTAGTGTAGCTCAGCCCTTCCATTTTCAGGTGCAAACCAAGGATCATGAAGTGAAGTGCTTTACGTGCATTCATTTGGAATTTGAAAGCTGCATCGCGGGTTTATTTAAACATCTCATAGAAACCTGATTTTTGGGTAGAAGAATTGTAGCTTTATTTATTACTTATCTTTGACTTGGATGAATGTACTAAACCATAAAGCTTGATTCATTTTTTTTTATTGGGACTTGGGCAATGTAACCAAATGACTATACTTTTGGAAGATCTCTCAATACTTTCAGAGTCTTATAGCACTTGTTGCTTTCAAAATGAATGAATGGAATTATAAGATTTTATTGGGAAATGTATATGACATCTCTGTCTCTCTCTCTCTGCCCAATAAATGTGGGAATTTTATTCTATCATAACACTATTTGGGTGTAATTAGGGTAGGACAAAACACTAATTGATAGCTAAAATTGGCTTCAGTTAGCTAGGAAAAATCTAGTAGGATTTGGTAGGCCTAATGGAATAGTGTATGGATATGTGTATGTATCAATACATATAATCCAGTAATGCATGCAATAATTCGCTAAAGAAATAAATAAATAAAAATTTATTTTAACGAAAATAAATATCCTCAATAAAATAACCTAATTTTTTGAAAAATTGGGTTATTACAATGGACACTAATTAGATTTTTTTTTTTGTCTTTATTCAACTTTTTTTTGCATTTTGTTGGTTTTGCAGCAATTTCTCTATAATTATTGGTTCATCTCGACAAAATGAATCTAAAAAGTGCAAAATTATGTTCAATTTTTTTTTAAATTAAAAAAATAGAACGCAAAATTGACAAATGCAAAAAAAATAAATAAATAATAAAGACAATCAAATAATTCATATGACTTTTCAAGCCAAAACTAGCCTTATTGACTTGTAAAAGTCATGCACAACAAGGAAATAGTCAAGGGCAAAATTGACAATTTTGTTTTTTTTTATCCCATCCTCCCATTTGCAAACAAACATGAGGTTAGGACTAGAAATCCGATCGTTGAAAACAAACATGGTTTTGGAATTAGAGGTGGTATTGACAATCCCTTGTTGTTGTGAATCCAATCCTAATTCCATCACCTTACGAATTCCATCGTTCTTAATTAGTCGGGTTATCAAATAGGGCCTAAGTGGATTACATTTCAGGTTAATGTTTTACTATTTCTTTATATACTGCTTTCTGTCTATATTCAATATAATAGTGCCTAAGAAAAAAAAAAGTGTCCTACCAGAAAAGTTTGCTAAAAAATACCTACGACATTTCGAATATATTAATACCAAGTATTGTATACATGAAAAATTACCTGAAGTGTTTACCATTTGAGAATACCCAAAGTATTCTAACAACAGATAAGTTCCTGAAGTATTTATCATCAAAAGAATATTAGAAGTATTCTGAAAATAAACAAATACCTAATGTATTTATACCTTTTTTAATAGCTCAAACATCCTTATGAAATATAAATCTTTATATTTCATAAAGATTAAATGCGGACTATGCACCTTGGATTCACGGACTATGCACCTGGGATAGGATTAAATGCGTCCAATCCCACCTAATCCCTTGTTTGGTTCCCACAAAAGCAACTGAAATTAGTAATCCCGGTACAGAAATTATCTTATGTAGTAGGTACTGTGTAATCCCAGGGGTGAGACTAAGGCCCCGTTCCGCTAAAAAAAACAGTTTTGTTTTAACTCAAAAACTATCTCAATTCACTAACAAAAAAGCACTTAGTTTTTTTGTAAAACTAAAAACCAAAAAATCCAAAAAAATTAGTTAGTGGAACAAGTTAGTTTTTTTTTTTTTGCAAAATTAAACATACAAAAAACTAGTTTAATGGAACAAGTTAGTTTTTTTGCAAAACTAAAAACCAAAAAACCAAAAAACTAGTTAATGAAACAAATTAATTTTTTTGCAAAACTAAAACATCCAAAAAAAAACTCAAAAAACCAAAAAAACCAAGATAGTGGAACACCCTAATTAGTCCGGGATAAAAAAATACGCTATGTTCATCGTCTCTCTCTCTCATTCTCGTCTCTCTCTCTCTCTCTCTCATTCTGCCGCCTTTCCCACTCTATACCCAGATCTGCCAAACTCCAATCGACCATATTCGAACCCCAATCGATCACCACGAAGTCGATACAAACCCTAATTGAGCCTTCGAACCCCATACGATCTGTGTCGAGCTAAACCTAGTGCTGCTCGAACTCCACCCAGTGCTCGTTTGGTGATTATTGCAGTGTCTCATACTTTGGTTTTCAGTTGTTGTTCTGGTTTGTTCCTACCCCATTGATCCTATGAGGTAATGTTCTGCCTTGATTTATGTTGATGTTCTATGTTCGATCTCCACCCAGTTGTTGTTCGTTGTTGATTTATGTTAATGTTCTGCCTTGCTGCTCGAACTCCACCCAGTTGTTGTTCTATGTTCGTTGTTGGTATGAGAATTGGTTGTTTTGGATCATCAAATTAGGTTGTTCCTTGATTATTGTTCGAGAGTCTTGAAATTAATCCCGAAATATAGTTTAGGGAACCAAACATGGGATTTGACCAAAACATGGGATATCCCAATGTTAATCCTGCATGAATCAAACAGGGCAGTACTAAATTAGTCCCAGGAAAAATAGCCCGGGACTATCAATCCCACCTGTTTTAGTCCGCGAATCAAACAAGGCCTTAGAGTATTCATACTTTTATTTGAAACTACCTCAAGTATTTCATCCAAGAGTACCCGAAATATTCTACACAAAGATTAGTTTGAAATAATTGTGTTTGCTATTTATTTTTAAATCATTGTTATATTTTTTTGTAGCTACGTGAAGGCTACTAATATTTTGGTAAAGGCAATAAGGAGTATCTTTATATTACATTATATTATATGATTACTTGAATCATATGCAGTGATGCACCAGAAGTGCGCTAACCAAAAATATTTATGTTATGGCATGATTGCATGCGTCGGATTATTGTAGATTCTAATGAGAGTCTATTATATGTTAGCAGTAAGTAGGAGACATGGTAATAAGTACCTACATACAATTTTTATCTAACATTTATGCAAAATTCTTACTTTTATTACTTCAATAAAACTATTTATTTCATATACATATTGTGTTTAATATTTTGTCTTACTTTTTATGCAAAATTCTTTTATTATTTGCTTAGTTTATAACAAATTATATAATTTTATGAGTAATTTTTTAATAGTTTTGTGCTTAGAATTTTAAATTACAGTTGTGCCTTTTAATTGTGATCAATATAGTTGATTTATTTATGTTTGCAATACTATGCTTTAGAGAAATAAACGATTTATTGGACGGGATTGAGAAATAAAAATTTAATTTGAATAGAGCTTAAGAATATTAAATGAAGTCCGATTCTTAGGCTAGTTTCCCAAAATTCTTTATCAAGGTTTGATGATTTTATCAAATAAGGAAGACCTTTGATAAAATCTCAAATTTTTATTTTGCATTAAAAAGTTGAGATTTTATCAAATCTCTTCCTCATATGAGGAAATCAAAGGTTGATTTTATCTTGATAAAATTGTTTGGAAAACTAGGCCGTAATGAACCGGGCATAATATGTAACGATCCGTATAGTTTTTTTTTTAAATTTGGAAAAGGGTAAGATCATATGCAATTTATTAGAATTGAGTTTATTGGACCGTAAATATTAAGGTGGATGTGGCATGGCTGAGTTGCTAGGTGGCACCATTGTGGTTACTTCATCTAGTTTGTGTTCATGTAAAGAAAATTTTCGGTGGAGGAACTTCTACATAGTTGGTACCAATATATAAGCACAAACCTGCGGACAGTTTATTAATTATTCATCACGTAGAAGAAGGATTCATTATATTGTTGGAGATGGTGTCGTGTTGGAGAAAAAAAGGATGTTCCCAAGTTATTAGAGAAGCGGCCAGTATGAGATGTTGCATTTTAACTTATGTTTTCTTGGTGCAGTACTTCACATATCCTACTGCCACGACCGTAATTTGAGGTACCGGGCAGTGTGCAATACATTCCTAGCTAAATCTCTTTGCAGAGAGTGTTCCTTGATTCTCTCATATTTGTACTCTTTTGATATCTAAGTTTGTTGGCTCTGTTATTGTCACATCTTGTACCGTGACAAAGAGAATATTTGGTTGGAAAGTCATGGAGCAGATTGGTACACGTGCAAGCCTACCGGGTGAATGAGTAAGGAATTATGATTGATTTCCTTGAGGGAAATCTAATGTACTTTTGTATGGCCCGAAAGGGGGCACACGAATTTGACTTCGGTGGTGCTTGACGTGTTACTGAGATGAGCCTGGAAAGAGGCTGCAAATGATTTATGATTCACATTGATTTGCTATCGTCGATTAATTGTGCACATCTTGATGTTGAACTATGTTTATTGTCCTCGTATTGCACATACTACCCGGCCATTTAATATATTTTTTTTCAGGTGGAAAAGGATAGAATTGGAGAATTCAGAGGATTAGCTTGAGATGCTATTTGCAGAAGTCGTAGTTGTTATTTTGAGGATTTTCGGTCCAATGTAATTTTTGGTGTTGTAATATTTTGAGGTTATTCGAAAGATTATTTATTTTTTTGAGGTGTTTGAAATGCCGGGTCGTCACATAATATGCACAAGTTTGTTTCTTATATAATATAATAGGTTTTTCTATTGTCAGCTCAAGACAACAAAAAAATAAAAAAAACACACTCCAATATACTTTTTTTTCGATTTTTTGATATACTCCGGTTCGGTCGGTTCGCGGGAATTAAATTTTTTGAAAACCGGTTCGGTTCTCGGTTCTGGGAATTTTTGAAACCGGTTCGAACCTAACCCATTCTAAGTTTCTAACCCGTCCCACTCCCAATCCTAAGTCCTGCGCCGACTGACCTCTCTCTCTCTCTCTCTCTCTCTCTCTCTCTCTCTCTCTCCCCGAGTCTCCCTCATCTTCATCTTCTTCTCACTTTGACTGCACTAGTGCACTCTCTCTCTGTCTACAATGTGAGGCTCTGAGCAGCAGCCGTTTCTTGAATTTTTCAGATAAACGATCTGGGATTTGGTTTCTCTAGCTAAAATAATTGTCAACCACTGTAAGTTTATAGCTCCTTGTTTGTTTTCTGGCATTGTTATTTTGTGAATTTCTCTCCTTTCAGTTTTGATTGTGGGTTTTTCTCTATTTTCTGTCTCGATCCTCCTTTCTGGGTTGTTTCCAGACCAATATACTCTCCCACTACTCAAACTAGGGTGCAATACACCCAACTAAACCGGGTTCAGATTGGTCTGGCACCCTAGTTTGAGTAGTGGGAGAGTATATTGGTCTGGAAACAATCTTTTTCTGGTATAATTGAAGTTTGAAATATAACGTGGGACACGTAAAACACAAAGCAGGAGCCAAACAGTGAAAGTTCGAAACCCTAACCCCTGCACCGCCGTTCACGATCTACTCGCCGCTGTTCCTTCTTTGGCGGAATCCGACATCCCCGTATTCTCTCTATAAGCCACTCACAATGACAGCTATGATGGTACTCTTTCTCTCTCTTTCTATATACAATTACCTATACTTGCGTATGAGCTCCTAGTGTAACGTACCACTTATTCTACCTGTGCTCTGATTGGCTTGAGAAATTGTAAGAGGTAGAAACTTCTAGTCGTTCTTACTGACAAAATGAAAGTATTTTTGTGTGAACCATTACTGTACACTAATGTTTGATCCAGGAATGCTCCGATAGATTGTTGAGAAATGTTAGGTGATTACTTGTCAGTGTTACGACTGAGAAAATCCAAATGGGCGAAAATGTTTATATCCATGTGTTTGAACTGTCAGTGTTCAGCAATTTCTTTCTATGATTGCTGAGAGAATGTAAGAGGTCAAAACTTGTGGTACTGTTTATGAGAAAATTCGAAACTAGCTTACTGTATTACTTCGAGTGTATCAAATGTCAGCCTCCTTTTGGTTTGTTGCCATTTTCTCAGGCACTGGAGTAGAGGGTACCGGAATAGAGGACAACTTTCAGTCCCTCTGGTCCCAATTGTTGGTTCAGTTGAATAGCCTTACCCACTTTCTGCGATACAAAAAATAATGTACTTCCAACGAAATTTGTTCCATTTTTTTCAATAGTAGTATAAGACGATAACTTTTGAAGTGAACGGTGTGGGAAAATTTGAAAAATAATTCATGGAAGTACGATGTTTCAGTTAGAAAGTGCTACAACTACCCAAGATGGACCAACGTTTGGTGACAAAGTGAGTACTAATCTGCGTCGTTTATAGTTGTTGGTGAAATTACGAGAGCATGTTGCTGAACAAACTTTTCCTAATCATGTTGCTTTTCCTTACCCTCTTTTTTCTCGGCAACCAAGCGGACGAGAATTTGGACAATGGTGTCCTTTCACTCCCCAATTTTTCTGATTTTTATGTTTCTATCTTGTCTTATTCTACTGTTGTTTTGGTTGTGGTGGCATCGGCGGCAATGGAAATAACAGCAACCTCAGATCATATTGCTGAAGGAAGGGACAGACACGTCCCAAGGGAAGGCACAACTAGTGAGCAACATAAACGCGTGCATGGCTGTGGCAGATGTTGTGCGCACCACGCTCGGGCCAAGGGGTATGGACAAGCTGATCCATGACGAGAAAGGCAATACCACCATTTCGAATGATGGTGCCACAATCATGAAACTTCTTGACATTGTTCACCCAGCTGCTAAGATCCTTGTTGATATTGCCAAGTCACAGGATTCTGAGGTATAATCATAAGTACTATTGCTTTTATTTGCTGCTCCAGGTGTTATAGGCAATGAATCTGTGTAGGTTCACTGTGCAGATCAGTTGCATTCATGCTGTTGTCTTTTAACGTTGAGGCTAATTCTATTTCAGTGTTGTGGGAATTTGAGACCCTTGCTGTTGTATTTCATGTATAGTTGTGCTGTGTTGCACAAAAGTCACGCATAATTATATGCTGTTTTCTAGAGACAATAGCGACAATGACAATGTGGATGGGTATCTTTCAACATTTGCATTTCCTTTTGAAATTGCATGCGTTTGACAAACATTCATTTGGAGTTTTATACTAATACAACTTGGGCTATTTGGAGCTTGTGGAAGGGAAGAGAAGAGATATGGAGGGAAATTTTATGTCTATCATAAGGATTGATGTTAATAGTGTTTCTGGTTGGTGTCAAAGGAAAGGTGAAGTAAAATATGAGCATGATTAACCAAGAGAATGAGGAAAAGTAATGAAAGAAAAGTTAAAGGAAAAAGATGAAGTTATTATTTCACTCTTGTTTTCCTGAAATGCTTCTTCTGTCCAAAGTACGAAGAGGCACGAAGGGAAACTTGTAATTGTCTTTGGACTGTTTTCCTTTATCTTTGTCTCTGTATTCGTGCTTGGATCATGGATTTATGGGGTTGAGAATCTCATTTGTTCTGGGTGCAATATAAAACTTGATGGTTGACGTCTATTGCGAAGTTGCATTATGACGCTCTTGAGTTATAATTCTATTGATTTTGTGCATATTTTCGTTGCAGGTTGGTGATGGAACTACTACTGTGGTTCTGCTTGCAGGGGAATTTCTGAAGGAGGCCAAGCCTTTTATTGAGGACGGGGTCCACCCTCAAAATCTAATCCGGAGTTTTCGCACTGCAGCGTATTTGGTGTGTTTTTCTTGAACATATTTCGTCTTTTTCTATCGGCATGTTGGAAGGCCTTGTCCTTATGCATCTTTGATATCACGTAATTACAATAGGCAATTGAGATGGTCAAAGAACTAGCCCAAAGCATAGAAGGAAAAAGTCTAGAAGAAAAGAAAAGTTTACTTGCTAAGTGTGCTGCTACGACCTTATCTTCAAAGCTTATTGGTGGAGAAAAGGAGTTCTTTGCTTCTATGGTTGTGGATGCTGTCCTTGCAATTGGCACTGATGACAGGCTAAATATGATTGGAATCAAGAAGGTAATCACATTTTTCGTTGGGCAGCATTATAATTCTAGATAGTTATTTAGCTGTCTCATTGTCATCTTTTACCATGTACAGATGGTTTTTTTCGAAACTATATTTTGCCGAGTATCTGGAATTTTGTCACTTGGAGTTTTTGTTTTAAAGTTACTTTGCATGATGAATTGTATCATTGTTGAGTTATGGAGAGCAATTCCTGTAACTATATTCATATCGTTATACGTCCTTTTAAGATCCAGATCTTGGTATTTGTTTTGTAGTATATAGTGTGTAGGTGATCATTAAGTGGCAAGAACTTTTGACACTTTTGATCCAAATACCTGTATTAATTGATTTTAGTCTCGTTTATATAGGTTCCAGGAGGTAACATGCGGGACTCCTTCCTTGTAAACGGCGTTGCCTTCAAAAAGACATTCTCATACGCTGGTTTTGAACAGCAACCAAAGAAGTTTGTCATGCCCAAAATTCTCCTATTGAACATTGAATTGGAGCTAAAATCAGAAAAAGAAAATGCCGAGATAAGGTATGGTTATTGTAGGGGCATTCATGTCTTGAGAACCGTTGCACAGCATACCTGATGGATTGTCTTTCTTGATGCAGACTTTCAGATCCTTCACAGTATCAGTCAATTGTTGATGCAGAATGGAATATTATTTACGATAAGTTGGATAAATGTGTGAAAAGTGGGGCCAAAATTGTGCTTTCACGTCTGGCTATTGGTGATCTAGGCACACAGGTTTTTAACTTTACCCTTTATAAATGCATCTAAATATTGATTCCAATCGTGCGTAGATATATCAAAAACATGTTTGTTTGTTATGGTTTATTTCTGTTTCATTGTCTGGAAACTCAACGGTTGTTTTTGTTAGTTATTACTAGATTTGGCTGTGTGAAAATATGTTGTCATTGGACATAAATTCCAGTTCAGAATCTGTTGTGAGGTGTGGCATAATGGCTTTTTGGAGAAGAGAGTTTGACTGAAAAAGTGCACTCTGGCACTGTCTCAGTCATTAATGTGGTGGCATGTAGAAAAGGACAAAAGTCCATGTTGCTGTTAGTTTGTTAACCTTCTCTTGCTTTTGTAGTTTTTGAACTTCTCGCTTGTAATTTTTATTTGTTGACAACGTGCTTAAAAGTTTTCTTTTCTTCAGTGGATTGGTCATATCACCACAGCACCAATTATTGGTTTCTTTATCAGTATTTTGCAGATCGAGATATATTTTGTGCGGGTCGAGTCGCTGAAGAGGATCTGCAGCGAGTTGCAGCTGCAACAGGTGGAACAGTACAGACATCTGTTAATAACATCATCGATGAGGTTTCCCCTCCTCTTAGCTCATGGTTTTAGAAAATTAAGACACTCAACCACCTGGCACTTTGGCTGTTAGAGTAATCAATATGTTTGAAACTGCTTGCGTTTTTTCTCTCAATCCAACTGAAGTTGTTGAGATTTGATTGGTTCGTAGGTTCTTGGATCTTGTGAGCTCTTTGAGGAGAGACAAGTTGGAAATGAGCGGTTTAACATATTTAGTGGGTGCCCATCTGGTCAGACAGCCACTATAGTTCTCCGCGGTGGGGCCGATCAGGTATGTTAGCATTCTTTTGTATTTGAAGGGCGCAACCAAAGTATAGGTGTCCGTTGCAGATAATGACGACCCTAATTTTTTTGTCTAAAACAATCAGTTCATTGAGGAAGCTGAGCGGAGTTTACATGATGCAATCATGATTGTTAGAAGAGCTTTGAAGAATTCTACTGTTGTGGCTGGTGGCGGTGCCATAGATGTACGATCTTGTCGCTGCTTGAGAGATGTTGGTTTTGTAAAATGTGAGTGCACTGAGTTGATGTTTGAAACTGTAATTTTTGGTTGCAGATGGAGATAAGCCGGTATTTGAGGCAGCATGCACGGACAATAGCTGGAAAGTCTCAGCTTTTTATTAACTCTTACGCTAAAGCTCTAGAGGTAGCTATTACTAGGCTTTGCTGTTTTATTTGCTTGAAGATGGTTTGCCTTGCCACCCTACTATTTAGCTTATGACTTTTGAAGCAATCCTGTATGCAATCTGCATAATCAAAATTATTGTGGATCCTGTCACTAAATGCTACAGCTTGATTTTATTGGGCTCTACTATTAATTCCTGCCATAATGGTTTGCTCACACGCATGTAGAAGGCTATAAATTCGCTATTGTGTGTTTGGTGCATATCAATGTTAATTATATGTTTGTGTTCCCAGTCAGACTGACTTTGTTGCTATTTACTACACGTTACCCCTTCAATGAGATATAATACTTCCTTGTGAAACGTGTTTCGAAATTGGTTTGTTGGTCTTCCTTTTAGTGAAGTTTCAGGGGTTTATTGAACAACTTGAAAAAATTTCATATGATAATATGTGCACTACGCACCTTGTGTGTTACAGGTTATCCCACGACAACTCTGTGACAATGCTGGTTTTGATGCGACTGATGTGCTGAACAAACTGAGACAGAAACATGCACTACAATCTGGTTAGCCTTTTTTTTAACCTTTGTTCATTCTGTTATTTTGTTTTGAATGGGAACTTGCTACCCTTTTTCTGCTGATGTGGTCATAAGAGCATATCAAGTCGAATGCTGTCTAGGGGGTTCCAATAATTTCCCCTACTAGGCCTTTTGCTTGATTACAATAACTTTTGGGTTTATGTCCAGTAAGCTACCGTAACACCACAATAAGAATTTTTGGGTTGCGAGTCATTTTCTATGCTGACGAACTCTTGATGACGGTTGTTTAGAAGAAAACTGTGGCTGGAATGTGTTGACCATTTCTTTGTTGATTGCCACCCACCTGTTGGCCTTTTAATTTTTCAAATGGGCTAGCTGGCTGGCAACAGACATTGGGCGGCTCTAAGCCCAATTCTCATTCGTGGGTCCTCGTAGAATTGATTCATTCCTTGATTTGTGATAGGTTTGGGCCTTGTGGCCAGGGCATAAAAGAGCTGAGCCTTAAGCACTAGTACAATGCCCAAGTCAAGGCTCCTGCATTAAGTAGGAGGGAATAAGTGAGTAACATGCTAGTTACTGCTAGGCAGCGGCGACGCCACATTGTAGGGAGTGGGGTCGGCGATCCCATGGGAAAAAAACAAATCACAATAATGATATTAATTTTCCTTCTAAATTTGTAAATGACCCCAACAAGTTTAATGTTGACACCACACTAGATAAATTTTCAATCGTTGAAACCCACGAAAAGTTCCAAAAGAACACAAAAACACAAAACGAAAGGCTAAATAAAACCCATTTGATGGTGTCACCACACTGGATTATTTACCAGTCTACTACAAAACAAAGGCTAAAACCAATTTGGTGGTATCACTGCACTAGATAATTTTTCCATCTGTGAAAAACCACATAAAATTAAATTGACAAAATGCAAACTAAAAATGACCAGTTCCTCTTTTCCACTCCGTTCTCTCTCCATCTGTCCATCGCGTAGTGGATCAAAGTCCTCGCCAATTTCTCTCTCATCTCTTTTGGACATTTAGCATCAAATTGGTATAGATTCTAGCATTTACTGCTTTGATTTACTTCTAGTATTCTAGGGTTGTTAGTGTTAAATGTAAAGAATCTGAGTTGGGATTGAGAAACTATTATTTAAATAGAGATAACAAAATGATTTTCACACCCCATTTTCTTATAAATGAAC
Source organism: Vaccinium vitis-idaea (assembly GCA_963854785.1). Lineage (NCBI taxonomy): Eukaryota > Viridiplantae > Streptophyta > Magnoliopsida > Ericales > Ericaceae > Vaccinium > Vaccinium vitis-idaea. The sequence continues at coordinate 10,559,539 of OY978218.1, read as the reverse complement.
CTCCTCTTTGTCTTATAGTGAATTTTTGTGTAATTTTGTCATTAAAAGACAAAAGTGAGTGCATTTATAGGAATAGGGGGTGTGAAAATTATTACCCGAGATACAATTATAATATGTTAATAATTTACATATATATATTGCTTAAGGTGTAAAGCATGAAAGTCTAACAGGTTTGGGAATTGCATATACTTAGGATATTAACTGTTTGATTGTTTGAACAATTGTATATATTTTGGTAGGAATATTGATGTTTATGATCACCTGTTGGTAGCACAAGCATCTAGCTCCGCACAACTGGCACTGTTTGCACCGATAAGATCCCTTGGTCTTTCAAGCTCAGCCGTCATTGAAAATTAAAGTACTAACATGCCTCTACTTTCTTCTTGAAAACATACAAGGCCAAGGCGCACCTTTGACTTTTTGTTTTTCCCCCTTGAAATCAAGCAACCTTCCTCCCTTTGTTGAGGACATAGCAAAAAGCTTACTTAATAAGAGATGAGGCTTGGGCTCTCCGAAGTAAGAAGCAAAGAATTGGGCTGTGCAAGGCGATTGTGCGTAGTGCTTCTATATCCCTTTTGTAGCTGGCAGGCATTTGGATTAGTATTCCATATTTTCACCTGGGCAGAGTAGTTTCAACTTTTGGTGGGATCTAATTTGTCTGAAATACTCTTTTATGTTACAATGGAGTACTTAGCTCTTTCTTGTGTCCTCCATCGTTACCTACTATCCCGGCATCCTCTTTCTTGTCGCTGAACGTCCCCCTTTCAATAGGCGGAGTGCATACTGAGGTCACTAAAAACTACTATTAAAAAGTAATGCAAAGTATTGCAAACTGCCTCTACTTTGTCAAGTTTTGAGATAATTTTTGAGCAGGATAACTGATAAGTAATATCTTTCAGAAATTTAGTAAATGTGTCAGTTGACTCTATTTACTTGAACACAATTTAAAAGATATGCAGATTTGTTATGGGGAAGAAAGAGTTCACTATTAAAACAATTTTCCTGGTAGATATTTGGGATGGAGTCGATGGACTCTGGTGTGGGTTGAATAGATTCATCACTATTACAGTCACCATACTATATTGTATTCCACGCTGACAAGGTTTTGAACAGGTGAGGGGAAACCGTACGGGGTGGATATTAACACTGGTGGAATTGCTGATAATTATGCTAATTTTGTTTGGGAGCCAGCAGTAGTCAAGGTATCTTTCTGCTTTTACTTGATTTTGATATTTTCTTTAATGCTGATTTTTTTAGCCTTTTCGACATTTACGATGACTTTGAAACCTTTGTTGCAGATCAATGCCATAAATGCGGCTACTGAAGCAGCCTGCCTTGTCTTAAGCGTGGATGAGACAGTGAAAAACCCAAAGGTATGTATTATTTGTTTTAAGTTGATACTGATTCTCTCCGCATAGGATCTGTTTGTACCATGATCAAACTGCTATATTATTATCTCGGTATTGCTAGATTAGGTGTTTTATTCGGTTTCCTTCTTGGAGTACTTCTTGCTTCTCTTTGGTATCATGCAGTAGTCCCAAAGAGGTGATGGTGGTTGTCATGGTTTTAATAATTTGTGCAGGCCACAAAAATGTGGTTTTCATATTCTAGATCTAAAACTGGTTTTGTTAAGAAGTGTAGTAGACTTGAATGCCGGAAATATATAACAAAATTGATATTGTGTCCTTTCTGGTTGTGTAAAACATGATATAACGTCCATACTTTTGCTGTGTCATTTTTGTAGCAGTGTACTGTCATAAGGTGCCAGCTATTGAGCATTAGAAGTTGTTATTGTGAAGATAAGAAGGAGAAATAATATGTTCACTTCAACATTAGTAGTATATCTATTGGCTATTACATAGTCAATTCATCTAAATTGGCTGCTTGATTAGCTACCTGCTTCAATTACATCTCTCAATCATTGTTTAAAGTGATAATCTGTTGAAATTGCTCATAATATAGTTTTGAATGGAGACAATCATACTGAGATTGCCAATCCATCATGGTGGAATGATGTCTTGGATAAGAGCTCTCGTAGAAGTTGACTCTCCAGTACTACCGAAAGTAAAGCTGAGCCTTACGTGTGAAAGTAGAGAGTATCCCTTATTTCTCATTTCACAAGCAAAATTCTACAAAGGCAGGTTTATTTGAAGCAGAGATCTTCGGATTTTGAAACTTGCTCAAGCTACTTCTTGAATAATTAGAGTATACGTTCCATAACAGCTATGGTAATGAAATTGTTAATACCTAAGAAATATGGACACTTAAAAGGTGGCATGTCAGTGTCCAACACGTGTCGGAAACCAACACTCGTACACTTTCGGACTCGTGTCCTACACTCTTTTTTTCTTGTGTTCATACTTGGGAATTAGAATCTTAATTCAGACACATGTTCGGCACTCTTTCTGCTCAGACACTCCTTTGATGTCAACTTCTTTGACGTCAATAAGTAAGAAATAAATGTTATCTTGGAGACTTGCTAACATGCGATTATCAAAGATTTTGTAATTTGAATTGTCACTATGACATACAAAGTTGTGAAAGTAATTCTTACGACATATCATACTTAAATTCACTTTGAAGTTTTTAAAGCTTTCTTGAGGGTTCGTAACCATGCCCATGTCCTACTTTCTAAGAAATTCTTAGTCCATTTCAATCTAAATCCTTCATAACTTGTGAATACTTGTGGTGATATCTACACCCGAGTCATGCCAATATTTTATAGACTTACCCCCAACGTGTCAGTTTGCAACATTTTGGAGAACAGCTTATCCGCGTGCCCGTGTCGTGTCGTATCCATGTCCCTCTGTATCCGTGCTTCTTAGGGTAATACATATTATTTGTAGGTTAAGAGTAGTGAAAGGGCATCAAAATGATGTCAACTGCTAGACAGTTTTGAAGAAATTGCACGTAGGCGGACGATGAAGAATTAGGAACATGTAAAATGGAAGGACATGGGTCATATGGAAGGCCAGATAAAAAGTGTCCTCCAGCCTTTTGCTGATGGATATGGCTTTGAAATTCACTTGTCTGGGTTAACGCAGCCTAAGCTAGGGGGGTGACCCTAGATTCTTCTTATGGGCTGGTTATTGATTTACATAGTTGTCAAATGACTCAAATCAATTTCACTGAACTTCTTGATGCTAGTGACTTCCTTATCTCTCCAATCATAGACTTAGTAGTTTTAACTCCATGGCACATGCAGCTCTCTGTTCCACATCTTCTGGAAAATCTGGGAGTCATTATCTAGATATTTTATCTTTGATGTGTGCTTGAATTGTCTTGTGGATGTATTGAATTCAGCTGTTTTTACAGTAATGATTTAATGTTGGCAATGCAGTCAGAAAGTGCTCAGGGAGATGCTGCTGCGGGTGCAATGGGTGGTGGAGGTCGTGGTGGAGCTGCTTTCCGTGGTCGTGGTGGACGAGGAATGCGGAGGTGATAGGGTTCCCACATCCTAAATCCTTGGCTGTTTGATCAAAGTTTTGGTGGCTTTCAGAATGTAATTTCCCCCGGCCTTTACCGGACTTGAGCACAGACTTTAAGATGTATTTTCTTGTGATTCTTCTCGTAGTGCTGAATGTTCAAAATTTTGACTAAGCTTGGCAACATTTTCGCTGTTATCTGTAGTTTCTTTGTGCTATGAATTGGTATGTTTGGGCATTTATTTTGTATTCTGAATTAGTGCGCTCTCTTTCTTGCGCGCACATTTTTTTTTTTTTTGTTGCTAATTTACCAAATCACTTCATATTGTAGTTTCAATTGTTGAGTTCGTGGGTCTAGCTTCACCTCCGTTAGTTTTGTTGGTTGCTTCCTCGATTGCTTGCGTTATGCAGCTTTCGCAAACAAAATATTACCAGTGCGCTATTAGTATTTGATTTTTTGTTGTAAGATTTCGTTTAATCCTTGCATTGCACTTGCCTGTAGCATTTTTTTTACTAATAACAAAAATGGTAGGCAAATATCCAGTTCTATATCCATACTTAAATAATCCCTTACAAGTAATGGTGGAACCTTTTAAATGTATTGCGGTCCCACCTTCACTTGTGAGATGGATGTAAGACTGAACGTACATTAATATTTGTCACCCTCATAGCTTCTAATTGTTTATCTCATGTGAGGATTATATCTATAATATTGATCTAGCCCCAAAATAGTGTTTTTTTTTTTTTTTGAATGGGTGATACCTAGGCTATAATACATGGAATGATAACTCTATTCGCAATTTGCAAAACAGAAGAAAATACCGATTGAGTTCAGCATGCACAATATATGATTAGTTGCTTTTGTTGGACAGTCAGATGTTGGCAAATAGTCGTTAACTATAAATAAAAAAAAAAAATACACCCTCTGTTCCATTTTTTTGAATCTATCTTTTCATTTTGGTCTTGTCCCCAAATAATTGATCACTTTTCATTTTAGGTTGTCCATATTTACTAGTTTTCCAATACTATCCTTGTCGTGTCCATATTTACTAGTTTTCCAATACTATCCTTATCTAGTTGTCCATATTTACTAGTTTTCCAAGAGTATTTGTTTGAATTTTAAAATAAAGCGTAATGATTATATGTTCCCTTAAATAGTTGGATTCCCAAAGAGGGACCAAGAAATGGGACAGAGGGAGTTAAAAAATACATGTGCGTATATAACAGAATGGCTTATCATGATCTCATGGATAAAAGGTGGGCTTAGGGGAGGGATGGGTAGAGAGAGAGAGAGAGAGAGAGAGAGAGAGGAGATAACTTGAATACCATCACAGGATTCAACGTGCACCAAAGCCCCACTAAGCCATACTTGGACATCTAACCAAGTGTGGTTTGTGTCTAGCAAGTCATTTAAGTTGGAAAACAACTCTGTCACAAAGGTCAAAACATAATTCTCATGCTGCCTTTTCACACAAGTTATTGTAGATGATGAATGCTTAGTTTTTAATGGTATGCTCCTTGATGTTGCAAACTGCAAATGACATCAACCTAGGCAATGGAAATGACATCATTCTGAATCTCTATGGGCTTGAAATTTTTTTTCGTATATCCACAATTTTGTATTAACATCAACCTAGGCAACATGCCATTTACGCTTCTGATCAGTTTCCAAAGTTATATTTTACTATTTTAGTTTGCCATTTTACGGAGATGGCTGTGAATTCGCACAGTGGCACTGCAAGATGCGGTGATGAAATTGATCGAGGCAGAGTACACATGACAAAACTGATCAATGAATGCTAGGGCATCGTCAACCGGTTGTTCAACGTAGGCAATCCGTGGTCTAATGGCAGCCTCGATGGTACTGTTTAAACCCATGTCCACGAACCCGTCTAAACAGGATTCGATAAGCCCATGCAACATTTGACTTGGTTAGGACATCTTTTACAAATGCCTTGGTGGTTGCTGCCCTTGTTAGGCTCTCCGACGAGGCCTTCTGTGCCAATTGGGACGGGCTTTTGTACATGTTGACAAGAAAATACCGATCAAAATTTACTATGCACTTTTTAGATTGACCACACTTTTAAGTTCATCTACAATTGTCCTCCCCACTCACTAAATTTTACTAATTTGTGATTGTTTGAAACATAAATATATCTGAACCATTGATTGCTGAAATGGACGGCTCGGATACTCATTACACGCCTGTAGTGAGTCCGACCACCGCCCTCCAATGGCTACTACTAATTTCCCTCTATGGTATGTTGTTTATGTGTCCTCTGCGTGCGTTTCGAGAAAAGCATGCGTCAATTGGTGTGTTCCACCTTGTCCGAGAGCCTAGCCAGTGTTGCATCCACCAAGGTTTTTGTCAAAATGCTCCACAGAAATGTCAGGGTACAGAGTATCAAACCATTATAAATGAATTCTTGGAATTTACGGATAATACCGAGTACTAGGTTAGGACATCGGTTCAGGAGCTCGATTACACGGGTGGTAATGAAACAATGAGTCGGACGACTTCTAGACTCACTTGAGCAATGTGAACATCTGGCTTGATAGGGCCTTGGGTTATCACGAGAGCTGTTTACAAGTCTTTTTGGATTTTGGTTTGAACGGTAAGATTGAGGCCGCCCGTAGACCACGAATAGGTTATGCTGAGCAAATGATTGACAATGCAGAAGCACTCATCAGTTTGTTTGGCAATGAGTACTCTGCCTCTACCAACTTCATCGCATCCTTTTTTTTTGGTAAACTTCATCGCATCCTCGTGCAATGCCACTAGGTATCCTTCGGTATGTCTTCAGTCTCTTTGGGGCTATTCTATCCAACTCTACCAAAGCATTGATCAAGTGGCAAAGATTGCCTTGGCGGTCAGCTTGGCCAGGGCTAAGTCGACCGAGGAATTTGTCAAGGTGACAAAATTTGAGGGATTGTAGGCTACTGAGGAGGAAGCTGTAAAGGATTGCTTGGGCCATATCAATGATAGTGTGGAGCAGCTTAGTCAAGCTGTTCAGGAAATTGAGCACATCAGCAGAAACAAGGGTGAGGGATGGATATGCCGCGTGAGCAATTTGCAGACAATGGTTAGTGCCTCAATAGTTGATGGAAACAAATGCTTGGATGGATATTAATGCCAGAGGTAATGCCTCAGCTATGGGGCACCCTAATAGCTTCGTACAAGTCACAAAGAATGCACTAGCTTTGGTTAATCATTTTGCTTTCAAGAACTTAAAAATTCCCAAGAATTGAGAGCTTTTTTGGTTGTTATTTTTGTGGTTTTGGCCTTTGGAGAGATGATATTTGTAGTGACTTTTTTGTTCAAGCTGATTTCAAATTTGTTCCTAATTCTTAGCTCGATGGCGTCTTCAACTACCAATATTTTTGGGGAAAAGATATAAGATATATCAAGTGATTTAAATTTAGGTGAAAAGCTATATCCGGTGAAAATAGGCGGCAAAGCTTTGCTAGGGTTCACAACCCGGTAATTTACAAAACTAAACTTGCCTTGTTCACCCCCCAAAACAAAAACTTACCTTGAGCGCTGAAGTCACAATATTCATTTACCTCTGCAGTTGAGTGCCGCGACAAATGGAAAACTTCCTCATGCTGACTGGGAGCACTCTCAAACTCTAGAAAAGTGAATGGCAGGCGTTTGGGGTTGGCCAAGGAAGATTTGTAACTTGGAAATTTGTAAATTACTGGGCTGTTAATTTTTGGTAGGTAATTTTTTTTTTGGGTGAACTGGGCATGTTGAGTTTTGCAACTACCGGGTTGTAAACCCTGGCAAAGTTTTGCTGTATTGGGCACATTGATTAGATATGGGGCATAGTTTTGCTATATCTGGTGAAAAAATAATGTGATTTTATCACACCTCCAAACAAAACTAGATTTTATCTCATAAAATCAATTGAAAAACTTAGCAATATGACGTGGAGGATTTTTTTTTTTTCCCTGTTGGTATCAACAAAAAAGCCCAAACCAGGGCTAAACAGCAGGAACATCAGAAATCATAACACAGAGGATGGTGAGAAAAGCCATTGTATCCACCACTTCGTTAGCTAAATGACGATGGGTGTAAATAAGCCGAGCCGAGCTTTGTCGGCTCGTTTACAGTGTGCATGTGGCCCCATTGTGAATATGAGTATGTGTGTCCTTGTGTGAGTGCACTGCTGTGTAGTGCTAGCGTTTTCACTCAAAAGAACCTTTTGGAAACTCTTTGACCTAATGGTAAGGGCAGACTTGCGCCTGCAACATGGTAGGGTTCAATTCCCTTGGAGGCACTTGGGATTTAGGTGGGGAGCCGTGGCGGTGGTTGTTGCGCTAGTTCTGCTGTAGGTTTATATTGCATGGATGGGTTCAATATTGTGGCCCTGCCGTGAAATAAAAAATTCGTTCACCCGGTAATTAGACAGGGCTACCAGCAGGGCTTGAATACGAGGAGTCCGGGCCTTTATTTTCAATTTTTTTTTTTTTTGAGCAATAGAAACATAACATATCCATTCCACCAAAATGTCTTGCGATCATAAACCCCTGGGCTTGCCTGTTGGGGTTCTTTGTAACTTCATTTTTTATGATGGGAAATGTGACTGGAGTATAAATTAAGACAACCAATTGACTTCGAAGAAAACATACATGCTCTAAAAATATAGATAGAAAGTGACACAAATATTGAGGCACTAATCAGTGGTGGTAAAGATTCCAAAGGGTATTGGAAATATTGAGTAAATGAGAGAGAGATGGGCAGAAAGTTGTACAACAATGACCAAGAAAATTCAGTGAGGACTCCAAGAAAAAAAAAAAAAAAAGCAAGTTTAAAGGACCACCTCTAGTGCATTTCTACTTGGTTTCCTACTAAAGACATGAGTTGGTAAAAGTATGCACACACAATAAAGTCGCAGTTCAATGGATATAACCGAGGAAGATGCTAATCACATAACCTAAAGCGGTTGGCCTAGTGGACGCAGGATTAATCTTAATGAGGGGACTAAATCGTATACATTCATAAATTAATAAAATATCATCCTTTATATGCTAATTATATAATTTTGTGGAGATTTTTCTTCATAATTTTTACAAGCAAAATCTAGAATATAGTAGTAGTCTTGAGATAATTGGAGGGTGTGGAGAAGCCCATACCCTCAGATGCTATGCTAACTCCTTTGGGCCACTAGACATTTGTTTGATGGTTAACTTCAGGGCCGCAAAATTGTGTGAGGTTGCAAAAGTTGGTGCAGACATCGTTGTAAATAAAAGAGATGTTAATCACGTACAGTTCAATGGTGAGTTATTGAAGTCTAAAGAGTAAGTAGGATACTTGAAAAGTATGTGTCAGTATGTGAAAGTGTGCTGATATCCTTTTCATTTTTATCTTTTTGGATGTTCGGGTCAATTTATAGGTACCTCGACTAATCTCTATTCTCTAAGTTTTATTATGTTGTATACCTTACTCAACACGCAGGGAGCAGTGGTTAGCATGAGCATGACCATTGTTATAAGCTACCAATTAGTCTAGGAAGAAATTTGATTTTTCCTGGCAATTTCGGCCTTTTCAAGTCTTGTTTGCTTTGTGATGAAAAAACACAGTTACATCAACATCACTTCTCAATTAAGTAACTTTCTCTCCTTTTTTCTCTTTTCTACAGCCAATGAGCCCCTTGCTCATTTGGAATGATCAATCGTTTCCTTTGGAGCTGATTTTGAGCATAAGCACAAAAACTTAATAATAAATCTGACTCAACTACGTGTTAGGATTTTCGAACCCCACAACGCTCTACGAATCTTGGGAAAAATGAATCACAAAATCGAAAAATAAACAGTCGTGCATAATGAAAAAACGGAAAGAAAATACGAGACATAAGATATGTGTGGAAAACCTCAACGCGAGGAAAAAACCACGGGAGCCACATCAGTTTACTATGAAATCGAAATCAATATTACAAGTCTTTTCGCAATCTCTGAGATCTGCGTTTTCTCTCGCCTCTCTGTTTTTCTCTAAAAACATGTAACCCTAACTACATGCTAACTGCAATATAAATAGGTCGGGTACTCCTATGGCCGAAATTACACACCGAAGTCCAAAAATATCGTTTTCGCCCCTACACCCCGGGCTAACCACTAGTAAAGATTGTCTGCACCCAAACACTCCGTATAGAACCCAATGCAAATTTCAAAGCAAAAGTTTAATGAGTCCTTAATTACAATTATGTAAGTAAAATTTCGAGAATAAAATTTGTCAGCAATAGTTTTCCCTTTTCATTTTTAAAATTTTTTCCTCTTGTGAATTGGATCTTGCTAAAATGTAGGAAAATAAAAAGAAAAAAAGGAAGAATATATCGTTCTTGAGTTGTTGGATTTTTTATTTTATTTTTTTAACGGCTTACTCTATGTAATAAATAGACAATCATACCTTGGATGAATTAATGCAAGCAAATAATAATAAAGTTGGGGTGTCGTATTGTAAAGTTTTTAGACAAAATTCAATCCCCAATAAGAAACATTAAAAGAATGCGTTGGTGATGCAAAATTTTCATCTCCTAAGATGTTCGTTTAAAAAAAAAGTATATGTTATCGCATCCTGGATCGTGTTTTTGTCGCAAGAATAATTTTACTTAAATAATGTATAAGATATGTATTGAGAAACATCCCGGTTTTACTTTTAAACATAATGCATCGCATCGTTGATATTTACCGTAAGATACGCGTGAAAAGATTCATGTCAATTTTGCTTCTAACATGTCGACCTGCAAGATTTGACTCTTGAATAGCAGAATTTCGATTAAAACTGATGAAAGCAACAACGTAGATAGCATCATACAAAACATCCCCATCAAAACAGTCCACTTTTTAATCCACAAATATTTTATCATTGCAGGCACTGTCTCCATGAGATAGATACAAAACATTGGTCTTTTCATAAATATACACAGAAAGGCCCAATTTTATGGTACATAAAATCCCTTAAAAAAAAACAAAAAAAAAAACAACAACAACAACAAATAAATATGATTACTTGAAATTACAATGGTAAGAAACAGGGTTGTAACGTAGGAATTCTCTGATCCTCTCCCTCTCCACTTCTCTGGATATTTACCCATACTAACGAGTAATTATTTCATAGTTTGGGGCAAGGCCACGTTGTACCCAATACACTTTTTTCCCATAAGATTCCGTGAAGTCCATACACTTACTCTTGAGCCCTACAGAAATGTGTGGTGATGCGGAAGTGCCGGAGACGATGAAATCAATTTCCCCCACTAAACCTCTAATAAGAGAAATATTTCAGTGCCGAGTGGGCACCAAGTGGCAAGGCTAAGTGGTGCTCGTCGGTACATCTGGGCTGTCCATCCGTGTTTTGGATGGTCCAGATTTATTGGGGGTAAATTTATCTCTAAAAATTACAAAAATGGCACCAAACAACCCCAACAGATCTAGGCTGTCCAAAAACATGGATAGACATCCCAGATGAACCGACGGACACCACGTGATCTTGCCACCTGGTGCCCGGGACTGAAAAGTTTCCCCTCTAATAGTGTCAACAAAACAATTGTCAAGTCAATATTGGATTGCCCTTTTGGCCTTCAACTCACTACCACTCAACTTTGTAGTAAAATATTTTGGCCATCACTACAACAAGACTTGCTTTTTGCTTCATTGACGAAATGAGCCTTCCTTCTCCTTTTGGACTTGACAAAAAACTGTCGCATTTGGAATTTGGTGTCCTCCTCTATCCAACGGTCAAATTGTACCCAAAAATTCAAATTATCTTAATGACATACACAAGAAAAGTATAATGCTAATAAAACAGTGTTCAAAATTCTGGTAATTCAGGTATACCGGCGGCTCTGACGAGAAGGTTGTACCAAAAGTCCATGCCATCATCTGTTGTAGCAATAGTAGTAGTACTAGTATTCGTCGTTGTTTCTTCATGAGATAATTGGTATTGAAATCCTAACTCGTTGTTGGAAATGCAATTCTCGGCTAATAATTCTTCGGACCAATAACTTTCATCGATTTGAGGAACTATATCGGATTCATCCACTTGATCATCATCCGCAGTAGTAAATATGTTATTTGGCAATCCAGTTTGGTCTGTGACGGATGAAAATTCACAAGATGAATCTTGGGGAGAAACGGGTTCGTACCTGGACTCCGAATTCCCGGATTCAGAGTAGGAAAACTCAAATCCATTGATTTGGATTCACTTGAAGCATTGGAATCGGATTTGCAAGAAGCCTGCGGATAGTTTTTGATCTTTTTCTTCAAGTGGGTGTGCCACACGTTTTTGATCTCGTTATCGGTCCGACCCGGTAATCTCGCTGCGATTGCAGACCATCTGAAAATCGACAGAAACATTTGTATTAATATATTTGCATGCGTTTGGCATTAAGTTTTTATTTAATAGAAAGTGGGCAACATGAAAGCTAAGCAGCTAGCTTCCGTTTTTCTAGTTTATGTAATTGTGATTATTAAAATGCACAATATCCTAAGGAGATTTCAGCTATTCATAAGATTGATAGGAGATTTGTCTTTTCTTTTTTCTTTTGAGTTATCGTATTGGCAGTTCACTGGGCTGACAATAAGGCAACAATGAGACAAAAAAAAGAATCTTTTCGGTGTAAATTTTTTGCTTTTCTATACACTTTAACATATTTTTATAACCTTTTTTTCACACATTTTAATACTACATTTTTTAAACCTTAGCACATAGCCCGTAGGGAAGCGGGGGTTGTAGTGAGGCCCGGCTGTCCATTTTGACACCGACGGCTCGGATTTAATTCAAGCTTCAAATGATTTGAGCCGTTGATTGTTTGGATTAGAATCTGAGCGTTCATTATCGAGATTGACGGCCGGATGAGCTCAATACAGGAACCCGTACCCGCCCAGTCGAGTGGGCTTTTAAAGTTTTTCCTTTTCCTTTTACAAATGACACAAAAGAGAATCTTTGCAGCCCTACTTGTCTAATATTCTCTTCAAAAATCATTATGAATAGGTGATATGAGAGAGATAGTACATTAGTTAACAGTAGCCAGTGGGGAAAACAGAATCTGAATCACATTATCAACATAAAAACAATACTAGTACACAATAATAGAAAGCAGAATCAAGACAGAAACTGCAGTTGAACAGAGCAAAAATAGTAAGCAATCAAACTGAAGGTGCTTTCAATCCAACTTTAATTTGGATTTAAAGTTGCCAAAACTAACTTAATCCATTTTCCAAATAAGATTAAAAAAGTTGTGATCCTGAGATCATCTTTAAATGTTTCAATTATATCACTTCCGTGTTTGGTCAATTCTTTTTTTTTTTTTGAAATAAGCGTTGAATTAACATAGTCACGAACTCACGATGGTAGTAATTCATTTCAATTCTTTCGAAGAATAAAAATAATCTTTCTCCAAATAAATGAACCATGAAAAATCACATCAATCTATAAGAAAATTTCGCAGCCTTGCAATATTTGGATCGGTAGCTCAGTGTGGTAGGCAGTAGGCACTATGTACTCTCATGCATCAATCCTCGCTAACTACAACTCACTCTCTGCCGACTATGGCCGAAAAAAATTAAATAAATAGATAAAAAATGATTTTGCGGCCTGAGCAAAAGAAATCTCATGATCCAAAGTTAAGTAATATTAAACTTGTTTAAATTAAATGACAAGTGGTGTAACTAAACACACACCTATTCCCAAGCATTGCATGTAACTTGATGATGGCCTCCTCCTCTTCTTTACTGAAATTCCCTCTCTTAATATCCGGCCGTAAGTAGTTGGTCCACCTGAGTCTGCAACTTTTTCCACATCTCAATAGACCTATTTGATATCAAAACCGAGAGAGAGAGAGAGAGAGAGAGAGAGAGTCATAATCAAATTCAATTCCATTCCTCCCCAAAAATGTTAGTACTACAAAAATGGTAAAACTCGATTTGCAAAAAATGAACTCAGGAATTAATTAAATAGAAACTAAATCGCTCCCTTGTTTTTCCTTATGAGATAGGAATAAAAATTCATAAAAGTACAACACATAAAAATCATAAAATTTTTACGAAACACATTTCCTTAAGTCGTTTTCAAGAATTTTAGAAACTGAAAAAACATGAACAGTAATTACATACCGGCTTGCTTTGGAAGAGCTCGCCAGTTGGAATGGCCATTTTTCTGAATGTAAGAGATCAAGATTTGATCTTCTTCATTTGTCCATGGCCCTCTCTTTAATCCCATCTTCTCACAACATGGAGCTCTCACCATCTCTCTCTCTCTCTCTCTCTCTCTCTCTACTTGCCTTGAGTGTTTTTGAAGGAGCATAGGTAAGGTGGATATTTATTCTTATAAGAGAGGACAAGATATTCCACCTCTCAAAAGTTTTATAGAGCAAGCCAAAGACAGCATCTGTTTTAAAAATAGTCATGGCTGGAAATTTCAAGGAAAGGGTATCTCTCGCTCCCCCTCTATCTATCACTTATGTACATGACTAATATTAACCAAATTTGTTAAAGTTGAATATAGATTAGTTTGGAAACTTTTGGGGCCTTACTTTGATAACCAAGATTTTAAATTACGCTACCAATAACAATCACGTTGATCGGAAATTGATAATATGGCTGCAAAATATACTTATCTTGAAAAAATTAGTTGACACGCTAAATCAGATAACATTTATTTTAAAGTTTTTGCGATTTTGTGCTGATTGATATCCGTTTACGATTTTTGACGATCTTCAAAGAAAGAAAGATTATAATATATTTACCGTGCATACCACGGGTTGACTGGTAGTACTGTTAAGTAGCAAAAAGTGACCAGAGATTGTCCCGGTCAATTTCATTTCGTACCAATAAGTTTAAGGATAGTGTCAATAACAAATGGGGAAAATACGATCATGCACTTGACAAAACTTACTGGTGGGATTCGTACTGGTTGAAAATAATGTCCATTGGTGTGTGAATTTGGTAGCTAATTTTGTTATATGTGCTGCCTACGATTATTTATTTTGCTAGCTATCAGCGTAGATTTGGGCAAATAAAGAAAGGAAAATGCTAACGTGTGCCCAATAGGCACACGTTAAGGTTGAAAAAGTGTATTGAAATATGTGACAAGTGTATAGGAAAATGTGAAAGTATATTGAAAAGTATAAAAGGTGTATTGGAGTGTGTTATTTTTGTTTGTTTGTGTGCTTAAGGTGTACCTATTGGGCACACGTTAGCAAGACCCATAAAGAAATTTGCGACTTACGCGACGAACCTTTAGGGCCTGCGCGAAAGGATAAATTATTCTCGTAACCAGATATGTCAACTAAGTATAAGCAATATCAAGAGTGGAATACTAGGGACATAGACATCCATATACAGATTAGATACATGCATAAATTTGTCCTGAACTGTTCGACGCACATGAGTTTCACAAGATAATTGTTGGGCCCACAAAAATAGGATGATATTAGACATATTACAAGATAATCTGTGCACAAACATATACTAGTACGTATGTAGTATTTTTTTATATCTAGATGACATCAAGCTTTATTTTTTTATCATCGACAAAAGAAAATTTAATAGAAACTCAGTAAGTAAATCAAGAGAAGAAAACAAAAAAGAGCTCTAGGTAAAGGAGGTCTAACATAGACCATACCAAAAACAGAGCAAGAAATAGGGAAAACAGGGGAGAAGAAACATACATCAAAAAGTTCAATGACCCTCCCAAAATGCAAATAAAGAAAGGAAAATAACAGAACCACAAAACCACTGGCACAAAGTGGTTAAATCCAGACACGTCTAATATTCTACGGATAAATATTTATCTTTACTTGAAGATAGCGTGAAGATAATCAGGACTGTTGATTGGCAAACAGACGGTTGTGTTTAGAGGACTACAACCCTGTAGTGTTTTGGGGCACTACAGGGTTCCCCGGATCCAATTTTATCCCCAAGAAAATTCAAATGATATTTTATTAAACTATCGTGATTGTTATCAATGTCAATGGAAATAATGCTTTCGCCGTGCATAGTCCAATTTGACTGCTAGTACTAATTTATCTCTAAAAGTGAACAGGGATTGTTCCAGTACTCAAATCATGCTATGGGTACATCATTTGTACACCCACTATTCTTTTGATTGGTAAAAAGAAATTTTATTAATCTTTAGAACAAAGAGTGCAAAAGATTAAAGGAACAAAGGAAATAACGCAATGGATCGCGAACATCCAAACTACGTTGACACCCAAGTGACCGACGATCAAATGCCCCCAAAGACCAGAACAAAACTATAATACAGGGAATGAATGGCAAGGAACGAACCATAAATACAACTGATAGGACAACAAAGTATCTTGAATTGAGTAGCCAAAAGCCTTTGTTAGATTACTAAAAGTATAAGAACTTGTCATTTATCATTTAGATCAGAACAAAAACCAAATGAGCTGTGTGTTTGATGAATTGGAAGTCAATAGAAGGTCTAATTAGATGCATTAAAAAATTTGGAGGGCACAAGTGTATTTTTCAAAGGTTAAATGAATGAAAGGCTATAGACTCCGTCCGTGCCTTTTTAACTGCTTCATAAATTTAACTTATTAAAAAGATATCATTATTACATCTTTCACATCAATTTTTACGTGCACTTTTCAAAATTATCCTCCACTTTTACCCATTAACTCTTTACTCACTAATTTTTCAAAACACACATTTATTAAGGGAACAGCCCAAAACGAAAATGTTGACATTAAAAAATGGATGATGGAGTGAGTACTAGTTTTGCAAGAAAAATAAAATGGAAGTCTCTTGATATACTATGTAAATGCAGTAGTACAATTAACACAACTCCCTTCGTCTCTAATTTTTTCAGCTAGGGTTTTCGGCAGGGGAGGCGCCGCCTTCCTCCACCCCCCTCCTCCCCATCCCCTCTTTCTCTCCCCTCTCTGTTTCTCAGTGTGTGTGTGTTTTGATGTTTTTGGGTGGCTCTTGGCGATCAAGGTCAGCGGTGGTGGTTTCGGGGCGGCGACAACGTTCAGAGATTCTATTGTGGGTTTTGTTTTAATATATATGGAAGGGTCCTTTCATGGTTTGTGATATGACGAGGGTTGTTCATCTTGGGTGAAAAAGCTTCGAACTCGTCAGAGAGGGAAGCCATTCAAAATTTCAAAACAAACAAAAGTCATATAAGAGGGTGTGAAATGTAGTTGGAAGCCATTCAAAATTCCAAAACAAGAATTCAAGTGGTGCATTTATTAGGAGAGTGAGTTTTACCCAATCAGGTTGCAATTTGGTTACAAGAAATTTGGGTGCCTCTAAACCACTTTTTTTTTATATTTTATTTTTTTATATTTTATGCACGAGAGGAGTAAGTTGTGTTCTAGGTGGTCCGTCCAAAAATTTATGTTTGGGTTCAAAACAACAAATTAAGTGGTGGGCATGTTTTAAGGAACAAAATGCGGATTTAAAACCAGAGACTTTTGAAGTATGGACTTCTAAGATACCAACCCAAGAAAAAGTCATTGAGATAGACAAGGAAGATGGAGGAAAGAGTTAAAACCAAGGGCTGGAGCATGACAATGAATCGAAGAACATTTCACATGAGAAGCATGGCGAGAAGAGTGCAAGCCAAGGGGTAGAGCTAGATAGGAAATTGGAGAGGCACATTTGAAATAGTTAAGGGCAAAAAAGATGTTAAATTTACAAGGTCGGCTTTTGAATCGTTTGTAACTTTTCAGAGCTCAAAGAAAAGTCGGGAGTATTCGCATGAAAAAATTCATGTTTGGGGTGTAGAGGAATTCTGGGGCCGGCGAATGGGGGTTCGATTGTGGCGGGTTGGGAGTTCGATTTGGGGATTTTGGGCATCAACGGTTGTGGGTTTTTGAGGGGTCGTGGCGGTGGCGGTGGTTTAGGGATTGTAGTTGTTTGGGGTCTCGTTTTGAGGATTGGTTGAGGGTTGTTGTAGGGTTTTGAGTGTCTGTTGGTTGCTTGGTTGTCTCCCGGTCAACCTTTAACCTTTTGGGTTTCGAGAGGCAGATGATAGTCGTAGTTTGGGATGCCAACTTCGTTGGTTTTCCTCTCCTCGTTTGATGTTTCTCTCTTTTTTCTTTTAATCATGTATCCTTGATATTTAATTAATTTTTTTTTTCCCGTTCAAAAAAGTTCTGCAAAAAATGTAAACACTTACTGAGGAGACAACTTAGTGATCATTTTGAGCTTTCCAAACTCAAAGAGAGATAGAAAGCGAGCTACACCAAAAAATATTGTACTAGCAAGTTTGCCATATATTATGGCGCTCATATTATTGACATTGATTCTTCTAATAAATAATATTTTAATTTTGTTTTCTCTCTTAAAGATGCTCTTCCTCTTTTCTTTTTTTTCCTAAAGTGGAGATGCTCTTTCTTGGTAGAACAAACTGAATACGTCCGTGCAGAGTCAGTCCTTCTTAGTATAACTCATGAAATCACGAAATCAATCGTTTTCTTTTAACATAAATAAGTATTTTATTAGCAAAAAGGATAAACAATTCAAACCCCAAAGGCATCAAGAGGTTTGGTTGAGCGGGCATGAAGCAGTAATGAAGGGACTTATGGGATCATAACTTTGAATCCCGTCAAATTAATCAATGTTCGCGCTGCTGACATAAACGACCATTTATAAAATAAAAAAATAAAAAAAGAATGTACGTAATACTAGATATGATTTAATACAAGCCTAGATTGTTATGGAGATGCGAGCACATTATTATACTCTACTTGTTCTTACATTGGAACTTCATTATTCAAAATAACTTTGGCTAGTTGACTTCTTAGAGCATCTTTAGCAGATATAGCAAAAATTTTAATCAAAAGTGTACTTTGCTACGTCACTTTACCATTTGAAGAACGAGTTCTTATAGCACATTCGAGCAGACAATTCAAATTTTGCTGTCAAAAGTGTAATTCGCTACTTATTTTCGTGCTTAATTTGCTATCTTGATTGCATATTCGAATAGATTTCTAATGTCTAATCACCTATTTTACTAAGATTTGGTGTTGCATTTTATTTATTTTTTAACTCGAAAAAGAAGGAATTTTGTTGCTTACTAAGATTTGGTGTTGCATTTTATTTATTTTTTAACTCGAAAAAGAAGGAATTTTGTTGAATGGAAGGGCCAACGCCGACGACCTGAGAATCCTCAAGTGTAGTCAAGTTTTAAGTTTTCCTCTCGATGTACCAGTTATCGAGTTATTAATATATGATTTTTTACCGTTCAATGTATTCCACTAAAACTGTATTTCTAAACTGTTTGTTAATTCAAACCGCCACAACTGTCCGTCTCATTTACCACTGCAAATCTCATCCATAATTCCCAAATTCATCCCAACCCTTCCTCTCTCCCCTATTTCTCTCTCCTCTTTCACTCTTTAAAATCTGGATCGTCAAAAACACTTTTGGACAGCTGAGATGTGTGGTTGGCACCATGTCCCCCTTGCCCGCATGACACCCAAATTCTTTTCCTTAGAGAGTGGGGAGAGAAATAAGTAATAGGAGTATAACAAAAAAATAACCCCGGTTAGCAATTTTCAATGCCAATTTGATGGATTTAGATGGCTTTAACAGTTTACGAGTTCATTAAAATTTAGGTGTCTATTAGACATTAAGGTCAAAGTTTGAGGTTTTTTCTTCAAATTTTCCCCAAAAAATAAAATAAAGCAATTGAAAAAGAAATCATGATACAAAGTCATTTAACGAAAGAATTGCTTTGTAAAAGTTTTATACTTATAATATGTACTTTCTCTGTCCCAAAATTTTTTTGTTCGGTATGCAAAACAATGTAAAAGTAATAAAAGTTTTTAAAGAAAAAATTTAATCTTTTCATAAGTCAATTGTTCCAACAAAAAAAAAATGATTGTTTCTTGAAATGAAATTGAGACGAATTGTAAATTATAGGATAAAAATTGACTCAATTAGTATTAATGGGGGTAAATTTTAGAGCTCAAATCTCATGTCAACTAGAGCGACTTTTTTATGAAAATCTGAACCATTTCTTCCCCTTCTCCTCCAACCATATCGGAAAACTTTTCCACTACATTATCACTCCCGTGAAATTGTGACTACGAAATTTGTGTTTCAGGGCAGAAAGAGAGAGATGGAGATAACGGAGAGAAAGAAGAGGAAGAGAGAAGGGTGGTCGTGTAGGTCGGAATTGACGGAGAAGGAAGAAATTCCAGCAGAAATCATAGTGGACGAGATCATGTGGAGGCTCCCCGTGAAAACTCTTGCCCGTTTCAGGTCAGTTTTTGGGCGATAAGTTAGCTACATCTTATCGTTCTAATGTGGATGGTTCTTATCATTTATTGTTTTTCAATCTAAGTGAAGACAATGGTAAGTCTTGGACAAAACATACAGTCACCCTTCCCCATGATATGTGGTCGTTCACTCCAGTTTGCCTGTTGGTGGATGTTGAAGAAGTCATATTCCATGTGAGAGGAGATCAATTAGGGGGTAACGGTAAACTTAGGCATTTACAGTTCCTTGGCCTGCCCGAAACTTTCCAAGCATTGACCTTTTCGGAGTCCCTTATTTCGCCGAATACATAGAAGGGGAAAAAGAACTGATATAACGAGTAAGGGAGCGGGGAAGAAGGAAGGTACGACAAAAGGGTAAAATTCAACAGTCTTCGGTGTAGTGGCCGGGGTCCCAAGGGTTCGGTGGCCTCGGCTGCGCCCCCCAAAGGGGTGAAGGGGCCAGGGGTCTACCCTCACCTAAGCACCTAATTTTTCGTAATTTTCTTTATTTTATGTCTAGTCGACAATTGTTGCCTTTCCCGGTTTATTCCTAGGGTTTCCGTAGCCTATATATTGATATTGTAAGCCCTCGGGCTAGTTAGTTGTATATTGATTAATAAAATTTGAGTTTTAGACAGAGTTCCTCTAAATTCTTGTTCGTGATCATTCTTGTTCATCTTCTCTGTATGCTTTCCTTCATCAGTCGGTATCAGAGCCAGGTTAAGGCATCAACACTTCTAGAGGTCATTGTGTCCACGTATCAGACACCGGGACACACGTTTTCCACGAGGGGACGCGTATTGGACACGCCACGTGGCGTCCCTTAAATTAAATTATTTTTTGGAGGGGGACATGGCATGGACACGCGTGTCCCACATGTACACTCTCTCTCGCTGTGTGTATGTGCATATGTACATATGTACTGGTGTATATATATTTCTGTTGCTTTGTGGGTTTATATCTTACATATATGTGTGTATGTACCAGTATATACAATATATAACAGCGTAGATATCATACATATCAGAGAAACGTGTATATATCTGTGTATATAAAGTGTTACTGCATACATATGTGATATATTTACATATAATTATTTATTTATTTATTTATTTTTGCTGTGTCCCCCGCTGTGTCCGTGTCCATTTTTTAGAATTCCTGTGTCCCATGTCTTTGTCTGTGTCAGTGTCAGTATCCATGTTGGTGTCCGTGCTACATAGACAAGGGGTTTAGGTTCCTTCTGGCTATGTTGTCTTTCTACTACTGAAGTTTTGAACAAAATTTAATTTATATTTACCTTTTGCCTTTTTTATATTTTTCTTCTTTATGTGATAGTAGAATATGATAGTCGTGGCCTTGTTACATTGATCATGAAGAAAAGAAAAATGGTTGCATTGTAGCATGTTTTCTCTCTGAAACCTAATTTGGCTCATGGTGAAGAGATAACTCTATTTGATTCATGACTGAAATGGCATGATCTGCCAAGTGCGGGAGATTGATTTTCTAACAAAACCAAACCAATCCGAGCCTTAAGTCCCAATTAATTGGGGTCAGCTACATGAATTCTGTTTTTCCATTGAGCTCTAACAAGGGCTTCCTGCTAAGATTTAGAGCACTCATATCCTTGCGGACTACACCATCTAATGTCAATTTGGGTCTTCCCCTCCTCGTAACTATTGCATCTACAGCTCTACGATCGGTATGTCCAAACCACCTTAGTGTATTTTCCTGCAACTTCTCCTCTATAGGTGCTACACCCACCATCTCATGAAGGTTTTATTTCTAATCCTATCTTTTCTAATCTTGCCACACATCCATCTAAGAATTCTCATCTTAGTTTTGTGGAGATCGATTTTCTATCAAGATAAAATGGCCATGAATTTTAATAAATCAGTCAGTCGTTGCAGTATATTATGAAGTTCTGACTTTCCAATTCCCATCCGTCATTTAGAGTGTATCACCTTCCTCAACGTTCAATTCATAAAGTGAGCGAAATCTTGACTTGATGAAAACACTCTTCTCATTTCGTTTTTTTTTTTTGGTGTGTGTGTGTGTATATTTCCCATGAAAAATCCTGTTTTTGACATGATTGAACATGGTTCAACCTAGATAACTGTTGCCTTGACCCCCCCTGTATTTTTGTGATTAGGATGAACCTGATAGATATAATGCTATGAGGGATGACTGAAGAAGTTCTTGCCCCTCCATTTAACAGAACCCTTCTTGGTTGAGAGTCTAATAATTAATTTCAATTTTCACACCCTTTTAAGACCCTGTAAAAGGAGACACAAAGTGGCATTCAAGAATTTCCCTCTTTAGTCGTGCTGGCAATTTATCTTGTTCCATCAAATCAAGTCAATTTCGTGAACATTTCCAGTTTCCATTACGAAGTCTCAAAATGTAATAGGTAGGGGCCATACATTGTGTGACTATCATCCTAATGAGACAGTCACTCTGCTTGCTGCAGAAGGTTATAAAGATTCTTGCCGGCATTGAAAAGTGGGATCGAGACTGACTTATATTGCAGGAATAGATTGATTTTTCTTCCTATTAGAACCAGGAGACAAAGAGGTTAATAATAGAGGTCATACGTTGTGAGACTGTGTCATCCTGGTGTAGAAGCTGATTCTGTTGAGTCGTTGACACTATTGTTATTGTTTGAGAGCACTAATGATCAATTCCTGGAGGCCGTCCAGCTCGTGTTAAAGCAGGAATTTATTTAAATCTGGTACCCTTTGTTTCACCCAATTGGAATGACATGATCAAGAGGTAATTAACAAGAACCACATTGAAAAATGACTTTTGGATAACTTGAGTGGATGCTAGGGCTGACCCTGAGTTATTAAGGGCCCTAGACGAACTTGTAAACTTGGGGCATGTGTATTTTACTTAATAGATTCAAAAGCTAGAGTTAACTGCAAAATATGTAATACTCACGTTTAACTGATTCAATTTAATACTTGGAGTCGAAGGTTTAGGGAATTTTGGTAATTTACTACAGCAATTGAGGTCTCATTAAAAAAGCAATTTTAAACTTAGTGCAACATTAAAGTATTCGATTAATACACAATTAAAACATACTGCGGTAAACACTTGGTGAAACAAATACCCCTTGTAACAGTAAGCCAAGTTTTTGTTGAAGATTGTGTTATCAAAGTGTTTTTATTTGACCATTAGGTCCTATTTGAAATGAAACTATATGATCGGCTTATTTTGTGAATACCTTAATATATTATACTTTTTATATTCTTCGTAAATAGAGGAACAAAAACAATAATGAAATAAAAACTATCTTTCGCCGAAGAGGAAATCGCACATTCACGGAAGAATTAAGTATTCTTTTCTCAAATATTATGTATGTTATACTAGTGCATTCCCGTGCCTGAAGGCACGACTTGAGCAATCGACGCACATGCCCGTGCCCGTGCCCGTGCCCATGCCCATGCCCGTGCCCATTCTTTATAATCTTTCAAATTTCAGAGAGGGGGAAGGAGAGAAGGTAGGGGACTGGGGGGCCTGTAATGAGCATTTCTCATTACAGGGAGCAGTGATTAATGGCGACCGTTGATCTCCACAATCGATGGTTCAGATTCGCTATGCACTTTTACCGGTCAAAGTGTACTCTTACTGGTAAGAGTATAACTTTGACTGTATTATTTCTTTGCAACTTATTGACTAGTATTGACTGTATTATTTTTAGATTCAAAATACAAAAGATATGTACTAGCAATTCAATTCAATGCTAGTGCATTCCTATTTGAACACTGCTGGGTTATTTTGAAGAACCAACCAAATGGTTCTTAGAGTGTGAGAAGAAAAATCAATTGAAAAGGCCAAGAAAAGGGCTAGCATCTTGTCCTACTTCATATTTGGTAAATCTAGAGGACGACAATGTTGCAACGGATAGTGTAGTGGACTTAGAGCGACCAACAGACAATGTTGTGGGCTTGGTGCGACCAACAGGATCAAAAGCCGAAAAGGCACAGTTGAAGAAACGAAAGAATCAGATTGCAAGTTAGACTCAAATTTCTGGGGCTTTGGATGAGATAAAAGAATGCAAAAAAAGTTAGTTGACAAGAAATTGGAGATGCTTGGAAAAACTCATGATCAAGAGCAAGAGAAAATTCGTAATAAGAAAGAATAGCTTGAAAAAACTCATGATCAAGAGCAAGAGAATATTCGTATTAAGAAAGGCAGGCTTGAAATGGATCAGTTCAAAGAGGACGAGAGAGTAATGATGATGGATCTCGATGGCTTGTCGGAAGGGCAACAAGAATTCTATAGGCATAAGCAAATGGAAATCCTTGAAAAAAGAAGGGCTAATTAATCTGTTTGTTGGGGTACCAAAAACTTGTTTTGTGTGCTGCAAATTTAAAGCTACTTCTCAGTTTTTGAAGCCTTCAAAGGTATAGTTGTATCTCAGTTGCTTGTTTTGATGTTTAAAACTGTAGCAGGAATTCTATTTTTCTGAATTGCAAGGAAGCCTTGAATGGCAAGCTGTGGGGCTTATCCATTTTGCGGTTTGATAAGTGAAAGTATATGGATGTACAGGGAATACAAGTAAAAGAACCTCTTTTTGGCATATTTTGTATGCTCATCTTTCCATGGCTTGCCTTGTTTGTGGAGAAGTATATTGTTATTCATGTTGTTAGATTGGTTATTTCAGACCATAGAATTGTTATCAATGTGATTTCACCAAGCAGGTCATTCTATGAGAACTTGGTACTTGAAGTTTTTTGCAGAGTTGTACGAGATAGATGTGGGAAATGGAGGTTAACAGATTCTCAATTCAAGAGTATACATTTTTGTAGCTAATATCATTTTGGAACGCTGCTGCCCTTGGTTTGTACTGATATTTCTGACAACTAATATCATTTTCGAATGCTGCTGCCCTTGGTTTCTACTGATTTTCTGATATTGTTGCTGCTGCTATTTGTGCCCTTTCTTTATGGTTTTGTTGATGTTATCATCAAGCCTGACATGGAATTTGGTACCTTTAAGTTTCTGATGCCTTGAATTGAAGAAGTCTTGATTCCATATATTCTTGCTATGGTCATACTTGGCAGGAAGTTTAGACTCTAGGTCATATTCTCTGTCTCGATGTACCCTTTAATTTTGTTGCCGATTAAAAAAAAAGTGTGTACATTTGCTTCCTTGCATTGATACAACTGACCCCTTTTATGTTTGAGTGAACTCTGGTGCATATGGACCTTAATTAGCTACAGACGAAAGAAAGAAAGGACGTTGGGGACTACCTTTGGTAAAAGAAAGAAAGTGGTTATGACAAAGAATGAACAACTTATTTTTGAAGAGGTTATAGGTAAAGTAGAGAATGCTGGTGTAGTTTTGAGAGAAAACCTGTCTAGCAAAAGTAAATTTACAAAAATTAAGAATTAACCCTTATTCAGAAGGACATCACTCAAGTCTGAGTGTCGATATGCATGGAACATATTGGCTTATTCAACATAATGTCGATTAAAAGAAAGAAAACAAGTTGATTGGTTTGATTTAAGGAATCTAAAGGAAATCAGGAATGCATGTAGCTGACTGATTAGAAATTTTAAGAGAAAATATCTGGAGCTTCGAATTCACCCTGACCACGTAATTAACTAGGATATGCATAGGCTAGGGCTTGCAAACCCTTTTGATTATCCTTTAGAAAATATTTATATGCTGTCAACTGACATGGACTATCTCATTGTACAACCCATCATACTAGTACACTTCGTCTCTTATCACGAATCGTCCAATAGTAAGCTTCGTCATACGAACATAGCCCATCTTAATCACCCAACCCTTCTGAAAGAACGAATTTTCAGCTTTCTTAAGGAAATTAAGCGCCGAAGTTGATCACGAAGGTACTTGAGCTTGGGCCATCGCATTTGAAAACCCAAAATACATCCAGAGCCCCAAAATCATTACGTTCGCAAATTAGGAGGCTGAGAATAGATGAAATTAACCCAAAAAAATCAAAATCAAAATGTTTTTTAATTGGCTTATTGTGGCTCTTTCACTTGTAATGTCTATAAAAAGAAAGTAGTTTATTCCACTGACTTTTTGGGCTTGCAATGTTATTTGTGGAACGGTAAAGTAAAATGGACAATGTACGTGAAATTTGGGCTTGCCTGGGAAGTGTCTTGGACTTTTAGGTTGTGGAACCACTTGTCTTTTGGCTTTTTTGTGAAGACAAAAAAAGCAAAAAAGACACTTAGCTGAACAAAACCTTAATTAGTACTCCATTAAAGATGATATGTTATGTTGATTTATGAATACATATGATTTGGTCTGTACATTAGGAATCCGCATCCGCTCCTATATTAGATATAGAGGGCCAATTTTGGTAAACTACCTTTTAACATGACTTGAAGTGCATTAAACATGCGTTTTCTTAAAAAGTAGAAACTCCAAAATGGACTAAATTATGGGACGGAGGAAGTTCTTGGCATGAAGATCGTCAGTCAGGCACGAAATTCTGATTCCCTCCCTAGTCGGGTGAGCATGTCAAAACCTTGCGCTTATATGTAACGATTTTTGAAAAGGTAAGATACTTAAGGAGTTGCCAACCGATATGGAATTTATGTGTGTCGGGTTATCCCTTGAACGAGAAAACATAACTTACGTGTTCATAGACAGAAATTGTTTGCATGATTCTTCCTGCTCGATTAAAACATGGATCCATGGATGATTTAGAAATGACATTACAGTTTTACAATCTGCGAAATAAGGAAAATGTATTAGGTAATTTACAAGTTACAAGGAGAAAGGTATTAAGCACCCACATCAACTTTGTTGTATGGTTTTAGCTGTTGTGCCCAAACGCGCACCTCTCGCATAGAAACAGTAAAATCAAGAGAAAACACGACACACAATATACGTGGTTCAGCCAAATCGGACCTACATCCACGGGGAGGGGGGTTTCACTATAATCCGGAGGAAATCCGTGATCTTGTGTTACACACTCACACTCTGATCTCACAATAATGAAACCTCACCAGTTCTCTCGTGTATCTCTCTCTCCGGGGAGCCACAACCGGCCCCCCTCTCACACTCTCTGCCTCTCTCTCTCTACATTGTGCTACCACACTTCATAACCTAGGCATCACAGAGTATTTATAGAAATACAATAAAAAACCCTAGTCACTCCCTCTGGGCCTAAGCCCAACGACCCACATGGGGTGGACTCTCAACATTAGTTCGTGCTGATAAAAATAAAATATGGTACTTTTGGGAAGTGGCTAGGCAGACATGGTACAGGGAATCATTTCTGATGTCTCTCGAGAGAAATCCGGCGTCTCTATGTTTGGGAAGATGGTTCGAGATGCCTAGGTGCAATTCAGGTACTTAGGCCCCGTTTGATAACCTGACTTGCAAGGTGATTCGTAAGGCAGCAGGAGAATCACATACTAAAGGCAGCAGGAGTTAGTGGCCAGAAGTTATTCGTGTTAGGGGCGGAGTTGAACCCTACAACTCGTGCGTGGGGTACATTCCCTTGCCAAGGCAGCACTCTAAAGCATTTCGAGCCCCATATTCTTCTGCAGTTATAATTTGGTATTCTTATTAGAGCATATTTGACTACCCGCAATATTCTGTGAGCACCCCAACAGCCTAAGCAAAATAGTTATTTGAATCACAAAACACTTAGTTTCAAACGAAGGACGAAATAGCGAGATGGGAAATAGTGACCCCGCTTGACCCCTTCCCTCTGCCCCCCTGTAAGGAAGGATGGGAAATATCTGGCATGTCAACAAATTAGTTGCGGGAAAAGATAGGAAAATTTGACTTTCTTTAAGTTTTAAATTATTTTTTGTCATCTCATTTTCTTTATATAAATCTGTTTCGTTCATCTACCAATCAATCAAGTTCATTTTTTTACTTGGACAACAAACTCGATGAGCTCTATAAAATGAACGATCTCTGTCATTGTTGTGGACCCACAATGATCTCAGCCCACAAAGGCCCAAGACTAGATCAGATAAGACAGAAAAAAATGGACAGGAACTTTGTCCAACAAAAAGTCTCAATTCCTAAGTTCGGTTCATCTACCACACAAGAAAAATGAATAACTTTGAATAACATTTTGTTCAGCCAAGACGCAGGGAACTTGAGACAAAAAGCATAACAGCTGTGGAATTTTCTCACTTCTGATAACATGGCATGACTAGAGTACTACTCAACGGCAGAAAACCAACAAAAAAGAGACGAGCCCATTACGCTTTAAATGAGAATGAAGGCCAAGACTAACAACTTATTTCATCCACATAAATACCCAAAACACCATACGTATAATCAATTGAAGACTTATATACGATACTAATGAATTAAACTGGAGCTGTCCTAATTGACCGGCTAGCCGCTGTTTCTTCGTCATCTTCGTCCTCTCGAGACATTTCCTCCAATGATTTTCCTTTCGATTCGGGCACCAAGAAAGTAAACAACACGCCCAGGAGATTAACCCCACCAAGAATGAGGAGAGTGTTCTTCACACCAATACCCGGCGGATACCCTTTGTCTGTTTTTTTTGGATCTTTGCTTTGACTCATATATAAAAACCCGAACGCCCCTACGATTGCCCCGGCCTTGCCTGCTGCTGCTGATATGCCATGACATGTGGACCTTAGCCTGGCCGGGAAAATTTCTGCCGGCACAACGAAAGTAGTGGCGTTTGGACCGAAATTTGCAAAGAAGAAGGTTAGCGAGTACAAAACCACGAACCCGATTCGGTTGTCCGGGTGAGTCCAGTGGTTGTAAGGGATAGCCAAGGCAAACATGAAGACTGTCATGAAGAAGAATCCCATCAACTGAATGGCGAACCTCCCTATTTTATCGATGAAATACACGGTGAACCAGTACCCGGGCACAGTGCTGCAGAGAGCGATGAGAGTTTGAGCCCTAGCAATCCAGTAAACCTCCTCTATCGCGTTCAACGTTCTTGCATTGGGAATCCACCCTATGGCAGTAAAGATGTCCTTTTGGAAAAGATTTTGACTGTAGAAAGCAATGTCTAGCAAGAACCATGTGCTGGTGGTTCCGAGCAAGTGGACCCCGTGGCGACGAAGAAATTCCTTGGAAAACAAACCGAATGAATTGCCCTGCTCTTCGACCTTTTCTTGTTCAGCTTCCATGTCAACCTGTAACACTTTGGACATGTCAGCAGCAGCTTGTTTGGCATTCTTGGCGACTAAGGCGGTGTAACGGGCAGTTTCCGGCATCTTCATACGCCAGTAGTAAGTCATCGCGGCTGGGATAGCGCCAAACATAAGAATTATGCGCCAGACATAATCGGCTTCCGGGACTACTGATCCAAGTTGGCTATCTGCATATTTCGGGGCAGGAAACCTAGCGTTGAAAGCCGCAGAAATGATAATCGCAACCACCCCACCGGTCAAAATCCCAAAACCTTGCATGGCAAAAACCGCTGCGATGAAGGCTCCACGGGTTTTCTTGTTGGCATACTCTGACATAATGGTGGCGGAGAGAGGGTAGTCGCCGCCTATGCCAAAACCTAGCCAGAAGCGGAAGAAACACAGTGTAGCTATCACGCCGTTAGCGCTCTTGCCAAAGGAAAGGCCGGAGGCAATCGAGGCAATGACCATGAGCATAAGGGTCATGCCATAGACTCTCTTCCGGCCCATCTTGTCTCCAAGCCAACCAAAGAAGAGTTGTCCGGCCAGGGTACCGCAAAAGGCAACCCCATTGACAGCAGCTGAGATGTTAGGAGGCAGAGTCCCTGGTTTATTGTCGTTGAGCTCGTGGTAGTATATGCGACCGAGCAATTTCGTCACCAGAGAGATGCAAAACAGATCGTAGGCATCGGTGAAAAAACCCATTCCAGCAATTACAATGGCAGTGAAGTGGTACCATTGGGTTTTGGCAACATCAAGTGCATTAAGCACTTGTAACTGGTCATTGGCCATGGCTGCCTTTGTTTGGAACCTCTTTCAGAGTGCTAACTGTGCTTGTAATTTAAATTTCCTGGAAAAAATGAACAGGGCGAGATTAGGGAAGATATTTTTCTAGGTTAGATGGTGACTTTGCTCAATAGTTAACCACTCAAATTTGTGGTAGTTAAAGAAAACTAAAAGATCAGCTTGTTTAGAAGAAGACAATGGAGGGGATATTTTTCCCAACTTTTTCGAAACCTCTACTTCAAATTTGTCTGTTTTATTGTCAAAGTTGTTGACACAAGCTGGGAAAATTTTGCACTACTATGATGTATAAACATGACTCACACAGAAAATACCGTACTGAAAACTCGGCCTCAAAATTATGGAGCTAAGATTTTGGCTCAGGAGGGACCTACTTTGAAGGCATATTATTATCCCAACCAGAAATGTTATAGATATACCACTTATGCACAACAACTGCACACCAAGCTAATGTGTGGATGAATAGAAACTTACTACGGGACTCACCCAAAAAAAATGAATTTCAACCCATCCGACACATCAACTTGGTGCATTTGGTGTGCATGTATGGGTGGTGTACCCATAGTTTTTTTCCATTAATAAATAGAAAAATAGAATCCATCCGTGTCGTTTTCTGGACTCTTACCCAACCCACCCAGATGATAAGAACTATTCATCTTTAACTTGAAAAATATGTTAATTACATGTCGAGAGGTACATGATCGCAAGACATTTAACTTGATGTAATTGGATTCTTATTCAGTCTCCAAGAATACAATCTTAATTTATAACTTGAGTTCCGAATCATATTATTAGACGAAATCCAATAGACGTAGGAGTAATTTTTTACAGAGTCGATATTTTTAACAAGGTCCAAGGATAAGCGTTTAAATCATCAAAGTGGGCCCCGAGAAAGGACACCATTGGCCCAACAAGGGCGTCCAATCATTATCAAAGGCTGGGGCGCATCATCCTCAGAAGTTGATTTTGTTATGATACCAAAAAGAGGCCCTCAATTTCTTTGATATGGGGCCCTTTTTAACCAAACTTCTGAGACTGTTCAATCATGCTTTTTTGGATCCATCTCCTCTGTTTTTGTAACCTCCTCTACTACTTAAGCAGGACAAGAGAAAATTACAAAGAAATGACTGATGTGAAATGCAATGCCAAAATGGGGAGAAAATAAGAGAAAAGGGTTCCAACCTAGCAAACAAAAACATGTGAACATACATGACACCCAAGTACAAATTTTAGATCCAAGAAAAGGTAAAAACCAAAGGCAAAGCGAGTTTCAGTCTTTCAGGCTGAGTTTTCACTAAGGTAATTTTCATACTTTCGGTACTTTTGGTATTCTCTCATAAGTAGTTTTAGTGACGTACGTCAACTAATTTGACAATTTGTAATCGAAAAATATCAAAAATACTGATAATTTTTGGTATTTTCTCGTAAGTAGTTCTACCCACGTACATTAATTGATTTCACAACTTGTAATAAAAAATACTGATAATGCCGTAGTGACAACTTAGGCCATGTTCCACTAAAAAAAACTAGTTTTGTTTTAACTAAAAAACTATCCCATTCCACTAAAAAAAATCCACAAAAAACCAACAAAATAAACTTAATTCCACTAACCTAAAAAAACCCAAACCACTTTAATCATGTAAAATTACGAATCTGCCCCCCTTAAACCCCTTATCCTTTGGGTACCAGGATAGCTTGGTAATTTGGTAACACAACTCAAAAAACCAAAAAGCTAAAAAACTAGTTAGTGGAACTAGTTGGTTTTTTTTTGTAAAACTAAAGATAAAAAAAATTAAAAAACCAAAAAACAAGTTAGTGGAACATGGCCTCACTCTCACACAAGTCAAACATGAGTTTGTAGGAATCAGGAAACATATTTCTCGTGATTATATTCAACTTTATATCCCAATGGGAAAAGGTAAAAAGAAAAGAAAATGTTCCATCAGTTGCAAAAAAGGAAGAACGCTTTTGGGAAAATATTTTCCAGATATGACTTTTGTACTTTTTTTTTTTTTCAAATCGTATCCATTACCACAGGAAATATTTGTTGAGAATATCCAAGACAAGCAGTCGTGTTTTTCTACAAAGCTGATTGTGGTGGAAAATATTTCAACAAATACGTTTCGAAAAAGTATTCACAAAAATAAATTTTTTTTAAAATAATTACGGTGCACGTAAGTTGACTTGAACACCCAACCAACCGATTGAATTTGTTTTTTTCGTTTATTGCTCGCAACCACTGAAACTATAAAATCACATACGAAATTGAACGAACTGCATGCAACTATCGGATAAATTCAAAATACCAAACAAAAAACTAAAAAAAAATATTTAAAGGTCAACGGAATTTCATAAAAAAAAATCCCTCAATAAATATAAAATCTCAGGGAAAAAGGTGCACACAAACATTCGTCAGATCTTCCAGTCCACACGATCTTTACTGCACAAATTAATATAAAAATACACCCAAATCGCACTCATTAAACGCATTATTGCAAGCAAATCACAAAATTGTGCTTAAAAAAATCATCGAGAAAAAAGGGGAATGAGAAATTCATTGGGTATCGTACCTTAGTAGTGCTGATTCAGAAACTGCTGAGACTCCTCAGAAGAATGAACATTTACGCAGAGAAGGTCGCCAGATACAACGCAATATATATATGTGAATGAGAGGAGAGAGAGAGAGAGAGGAATTTCAGGGGAGGCGGTAACCAAGAAACAGGGGGGAAGGAAGTATTTATATCTGTTTTTAGAGAGAGAGAGATTTGGGTCCGTATTCGTCGTAGTGAAATTTCGTAGGAACCTCGTGGGTTACGGAATCGTTTCGGAGAATATCCTTTTCTACTCCCCGATATACGAGGAAGCTTCCTCCGTTAAGATTCTGCCACGTAAGCTGTTAAATTTGTTTTGAATTTTTAAAGTATACGTGGCATGATCGTGACGGTTGGTTTAGTGAACCACATGTTCAGGTCAACGGTGGTAGCTAGCGACACGTTCACACTTCTATTTATTTTGGCTGCTAATTACTCCACTTGTGTTATTTGTTGACTCAATATTATTTTTTCAAACTTAGATCATTTTACAATATTTTGCCAGTCAATTTTGATGGTTCCTTTATGTGCTTCCAATGAATGAAAAGTGGATTTGGATAAGATTTTTTTTTTCTTTGTTAAACGATATGAGGAATAAAGTAACAATAATATCAAACTGGAAACAAAAATCACAATTACTATAAGCCCAACTCAATTAATAGACTCATCATCACTAGGAGAAATAACTCAACGAATTGGAAACAAAGTCCACAATCATTATAAGTCTAATCAAAAGCAGTCCTGGTAAGGGGAGAATTGATCGAACAAATACAAGGAGAATAACACTCACACGCAGGTTGGGAGATTTAAACTCTTGGCCTCATGCTGAAATATAAAAGTCCTAGCCAACTGAACTATCTCTAATTGGTTGAATTGGATAAGAATATTTCTTTTGTCAAGCGATATACATCAGCAGGGATAACTACTAATTAGTCTCCATCCGTCCCAATTTATTGTGTTTGTTTCTTTTTTAGAGCTCTCAAAAAAATTGTCCATGTTTCATAATCTAGTTTTTTTATGATTTTGAAATCTTTTTTTAACAAATTAATTGAGATCTATCAAACAAAATCCATATTGAATATAAAAAATATTATAAATTAAAAGATATAGATAATTTTCGAGACGTCCAAAAAACGAAACAGACACAACAAATTAGAGCAGAGGGAGTAAGTTAGTTCACAGATGATCCAAAGGCTGTCCATAGTCATGACCACAAACATCCAACGACGGGACTCGAATTGTAGCTAGCTATAGAATATATTTTCTACCGCAGTTTTCAAAAAATTGAGATTTTTAGAGCGTGATCTTTATAGAATTAATTTTGTCGTAGTGGCTTCTACAAGAGGAGGACCAGGAAATGCAATTGGACTACAAGCACGTCGGCGGATAAGATTTGTAGAGGTTGTTTTTTTAACTACTACTCCTTCGTAAGGTGGAGTTTAAGGAATAGAAAAGTTTTTTTTGTTTTTCTCAATGATTTGGAAAGAGATTCCATTTACATCTATTTTATGTTTTTTCGTTTGAAAAGAAGTGTGAAGTCCAAAGTCTAAACCAACAAACACAAACACGATGAGCTCTCTGTCTCTGTGTGAGGTGATAATGAGAGGAGGGAGCCACACAGACTCCAAAAGTCAAGAAACCAACTAGCAAGCTGCGACTGTCCACCAGTAAGGATGCCAATAGTTTTTGTGAGCGATCGTTATCCGGCAATGAATGTTACTCGTTCAGCAACGCGGATCGGAGACTTTCGGTCTTTTGTGGTTCAGCAACGCGGACCGGAGACTTTCGGACTTTCGGTCTACGAAGTATTTTTTTCTTTTTAAAATTTATTTTATTTTTTCTGGGCGTGAAAATTTTTTCCCCTGCATCATGGAGGTCTCTCTCTTGCTCTCTCTTTTTAAAAATTCAATTGTAATCCGATTTCATTCTTTCTTTTTTCTTTTTTTTTTTGAAAAGAATCCAATTTTGTTCACTACCACAATTCTATGTGAAATCACCAAATCAACAATATCATGTTTTGACGGGCCTTCATTACATGCGATCCTTTCATTTCCCTTTCCTTATTAAGTAACTGACCCCAAATCTGAACACCTAACACAATGTCCGAAACCGAATACAATACCATCATCGATAGTTGGCGGTGTTTAGGAGGTCATGATTTCTTCTTCATAATAGAAGATTTTTATAGGCTTAGTTTTCCAAAAGATTTTAGCACCCACGTGCTAAAATTATGATATTTTAAATCAAAAAATAAAGTGGTCCCGTGTATCGTTTTTCGATTTTTTTGGCACCAAATTAAAGTACTCCTCGTGTACTTTAGTTTGGTGCAAAAAAAATCGAAAAACGATACACGGAACCACTTCATTTTTTTATTTGAAAAATCATGATTTTAGCACCTGGGTGCTAAAATCTTTTGGAAAACTGGGCCTAAAGAAAAATTCCAGGGACAGAGTTATGAGTTGCCATGGAACCTAGGTTTTGAAACTCAGATTAGTATAATGAAGGTAGGTTTCAAATATAAGCATCGATTCTTAGTTTAGGTAATTAATACACTAGCGCGCGTAAAGAACATTATATAATGAAGGTAGCTTTCAAATTTAAGCATCTTGTCTTGATTAGTATATATAATTGCTTATGTTAGAGCATCTCGCTATGGTTTAAAATATGAACAGTACCTCGTCACAGTTGCCGAGCAATTGTTTATTATGTATGTATTATTATATTAATGCTTTTAATCATCTTCCCACTTGTTTTTCTTTAATTACTATTTTATAAACTATCATAAAGGACTTCAGATAAGAACAAAAATCAGAATAAATGACCAGAATAAAAATCATTCTGCAACAAAAAAGCAATGAAAACATGACATATTTCGAGGTACAATCACTAACAAATTAATTAAATTTGAAACAATAAAATTTAAAGTTACAGCCAAATTAAAAAATACATCCTATTGGCCAAAAGAGCTCGTCCTTGTGCAAGCTCACGAAACACAGACGAGGTACTAGGATATTGTCTGAGACCCAGGTAAACCGAAAAATGTATGCCATATTCAAGGATCAGATGAAGCTACTGCATTTGCCATGTTCCACTAACTTGTTTTTTAGTTTTTTGGTTTTTTTTTATCTTTAGTTTTACAAAAAAACCAACTAGTTCCACTAACTAGTTTTTTAGCTTTTTGGTTTTTTGAGTTGTGTTACCAAATTACCAAGCTACTCTTGTACCCAAAGGAGAAGGGGTTTGAAGGGGGGCAGATTCGTAATTTTACATGATTAAAGTGGTTTGGTTTTTTTTAGGTTAGTGGAATTAAGTGGTTTTTTTGTTGGTTTTTTGTGGGTTTTTTTTAGTGAAATGGGATAGTTTTTTCTTAGTGGGTTTTTATGTTGGTTCATGAGTTTGACAAGTATAAATACTTTTCCATGTAGTTGGGCAATTTTTCCAAGTCCAATGGATACAATCAATAATTTTTCCAAGTCCAATGAATACAATCAATGTTCAATGGATACAATCAATGTTCCATAACATCCCAGGAAAATCACGACTTTCGCCAATTGCTAGAAGTTTAGCGATGTTTTTATTGTTAGGTGGCCCCCGGTACTCCTCTGAAAAAATTGGAACCACTGCCTCGACAAACTTTTGCAAGCTCTTTATTGCAGTGGTTTAATTTACAGACAATTGTTCAAAAAGACAAGTTTGGAGTTTTAAATGGTGTGCAGTTCAGCTTAATTTATTTTAACGCTTCTAATACATTGATAGGAATTTTTTGAGGACTCAAGGATAATACTAGACAAAAATACCCTTAATGAACCCACCACACGCGCACTATGTGCAGTAGTCTTTGCGGACAAAAGCGAAAGGTCAATGTTTACTGTTTACTATTTATTAAAAGCGAAAGGTCAGTGTTCATTACCCCAGTCAACACTTTAAGGGCACCAAGGGTATTTACTGTTTACTATTTATTGAAAGCGAAAGTTCTGTGTTCATTACCTCAGTCAATATTTTATGACCAACCCCCCTACACTTCTGACCCATTTCTGACCCATCCCGTCTCTCTCTCTCTCTCTTATGCGTCATTAATTGATGGCGTGAGACAAAATTAATTTCTCTCTCTTCAATTTTGGGGTTCAATTTCAGGGGATTTAGGCTCTTTGGGGTAGGATATAGTAAGTTTAGGTATTTTGGGTTTAGGCACTTAGGGTGCACTTTCCAATTATAGAGTTTTAGTGGTTTAGGCACTTTCATAGGGTACCCTAAAGTTTAGTTTTAGGCACTTTAATTAGGTTTGGGGGTTTAGGCACTTTCATGGGCTAGCGGGGGCATTTTTGGAATGTGTAGGTGATTTATCTTCTTGGCATTAAAGAATTAGTTTATGTCCTATTTCCATGATTGACTCCTATATCATGTCTCCGTCGAAAGAAGACCCTTTAATTTATCCAATTCTGAAGTATTCGTCCAAAGAATAAGCTAGTGCTGTAATATCCCAAGTTTGGGGATAGATGGTATTTTGTCTCACATTAGTTGTTTACGTGAGTGATCTTGGTCATATAACAAAACATGTAAGAGATTACTAGTACCTTGAGCTTAAGCATTTTGGGCCGTATGGCGTGGCTTGTGGATCAAATCAAGGTACTGGATTAGTAGTCTACATGGAGCGTTACAGGGTGCTCCATAAGCTAGTATCCATAAGATAGATTAATTGGGCCCATTCCAAGCCTCACAACAAGAATGATCGAAGCCGTTCATATTTCTCAAAAAAATGTTTACTCGTAACCCGTTAAAAATCAGCTCAGTCGAATAGATTTGTAGACAATTTGTTCATCCAGTTTCTGATCCGGCCCAAACCAATAGATTTGTACCCCAAAATCAAAATATTTAAAATATGGTTGGAGTGTCTTTGTAAAAATAAGCTCAAGCGGATAATTGTAAGTGTTTGGTCTAATTAACAACTCTCCCTTAGTGAAAGACAATTGATATTTGATCATTGCTTGCCGACCTAAGCACTAACCAAGCTCAATCATATAAAATGGGAAGATATGTTTTGATAAACCACAAGGGAAGAGTATAGATAATAGAGATAAGGCTACGTTAAACACTCCATTTTTAGGTGTACGTACTTGCCGTATGCCTTTTGTATATTGAGTCACAAAAAATCATAAACAATATCACAAAAATTCGTAAACAACACCACAGAAATTATAAATTTGAGCCACTTTTTTTTTTGGTTGTGTAGTACGGAGTAATTTTTGTACAACAAAATTCATAAACACCACCACAAAAATTCATAAACATGCCACAAAAATATTCATACCTCAGGCCATAAAATTCATAAAATGAGTTACAAAATTTGCAAAGGGTGTAATAAAATGAGCCAAAAAGTACATGAAATGAGCTACAAAAATTCTTAAAATGAGCCACAAAAATTCGTAAACAGGTATGTAACAAATATTTTTCCAATATAATAAGTAATTAAGAACTCGTGAGGCTTAGTTTTCCAAAAGATTTTAGCACCCAGGTGCTAAAATCATGATATTTTAAATTAAAAAATAAAGTGGTTCCGTGTATCGTTTTTCGATTTTTTTTCGCACCAAATTAAAGTACTCCTCGTGTACTTTAGTTTGGTGCAAAAAAAATCGAAAAACGATACACGGAACCACTTCATTTTTTTATTTGAAAATTCATGATTTTAGCACCTGGGCCAAACTTAATGGGCCACTCGTGTCCAATCTTAATTGGGAAGTCAAGGGGTCAAATACTACTGATTAAAGGCACTCCTTACAGGGGCGCTTCCTTTCTTTCTCTATTTATTTCCCATGGTGGGCTAACTTATTGTGTTGGTTGAGTTGTTTGGTTTGATTATCTATTGGACTCTCACACAATTGACGTAGTGTCCCGCTATTTGTATTTTTTGTAATTCATACAAAGATGTAAATGATCTCTCTCTTATTGATTGACAAAAAAAGATTAAGAAAGTAAAAAGGTGTCATTGAAAATAATACGATGGCCTTAAATTAATCCAAAACTTTAATTTGATGACGTGGGATTCTCAAATCAAAAGAAAGATGGCCCCACAAGCTCACAGCCGATTTGGCCCTAGTGGATCACACTTAAGCTTTGCCTTTCATATGCGGATTAAGCCTAATCAACGGAATAATAAACCTTTTTTTAAAACAGGCACATGCAGATTAGGGCTAACTGGTGTACTTGGGGTTTGATTAAGACGTGGTAACTGGATATATAGAGTATCGATTTTTTATTTTTTTTATATTACGCCAGAGAGCGGTTTTGTGAAATATCTCTCTAACATTTCCCATTCTCTCTCTCTCTCTCTCTCAAACCATCTCTTACAACCACGTCACTACCGCACACGTCTCCCCCTCTCTAGAATTAAATTATCTTGGTTCGAAATCTGTATCTTATATATTGGATTTTTTCTTACTGCCTTCCATCACTTTTCGGATTCTTGATATAACCATAAGGGGCCGATTGGATGAGGGTAAAATCCCCTTCAAAAATCATCACCCCTGATAAGGTGGGTCCCTCCTTCTTACTCTTCACCCCTGATAAGGTTTCACGATTATGGGGTACACCCCCTGATAATTTTCTTGACACCCCTTGCCCAGCCCAATAATTATCCGGCTGTAGAGGGGAGCTCTTTTGATGATTTCACCCTTTTTTATCCCCATTTTACAGAGTCTGTCAATGGAGGAGTTGGATTCGACCTGGTATCGAAAAACCCAGATCTGCGCCTCTCACTCTCGATCCTCGAAATCTCTAGATCTATGTTTTTGATTGTCGAAGTCTTCCGAGCTGCACCTGTCACTCTCGATTCCTCGAAGTCTCCAGATCTGTTCTTCTCACTATCGAAGTCTTCTGGCATCTCTCACTCCCATCCATGGTTGAAGCTGTGAAATTTTTTTCCTTGTCATTGAAGAAGGGGGGTGGGGTTGGTCGGCGTGGGTGGGGAGGCATCAGATATCAGACCTCATGGCTCTTATTCATTTGTATCCTAGGTTGGACCGTTTTTCCCATTTTGTAAGGGTGGAAATTACATAGGCAGTCAATGTAGTTTTGGTGTGCTTTTGCTTTGGTTAATGTGGTTTTTTTTAAATAAAATTTGGGTGATAACCAACCATTCAAATGTACAAAGTAAAAAAAAAAAACGTTTTTTTTTAAATTATTACAAAAAATTAAATTTTCAGTTAAATAAATTAATATACCTTGAAATTGTCAAAAATTAATTAAATAGATTAATTTTTATAATTATATAATTAATTTAATGCATAATCAAGTTTGGTACACCATAAAAGGCAAAAGACAGCTTTTTCCATCATTCACCCCTTTTTATTTATAAAACATCAAAACCAAGTCAAAAGTCATTCTCCAGTTTAATCCCTCATCCGAACCATCTATTTTTTTTTATCCCTCTTCTATAAACATCACATCAATGTGGGCAACCCTCAAAAAATAATACCCTCACTTATCTTATCTCCCTGTATAACTTATCCCCTGAATATTTAACCCCATCCAATTGGGGCCTAATTATATAGATCTGTCTCATATAGTTTCATATGTTCAAAAAAAAAATTACCAAAATTTTTGAATTCCGTCTTCTAAATCTGTTATTACCAATATGTGTAGCTATTAACTTTTTCCAATACCGGTGTGGAACCTTGCACTAAGATATCACTCTTACTGCATGTATGAGAAACAAACAAACAAACAACAATGATTACACCCGTATCTTACATTTGTTGGTGTTTTGTGTTTATTGCGAGATAAAATTCTAACACAGCCTACATCGATATTTGATCATTGCTTGCCGACCTAAGCACTAACCAAGCTCAATCATATAAAATGGGAAGATATGTTTTGATAAACCACAAGGGAAAGAGTATAGATAATAGAGATAAGGCTACGTTAAACACTACATTTTTAGGTGTACGTACTTGCCGTATGCCTTTTGTATATTGAGTCACAAAAATTCATAAACAATATCACAAAAATTCGTAAACAACACCACATAAATTATAAATTTGAGCCACTTTTTTTTTTTTTTGTGTAGTATTTTTTTTCTACAACAAAATTCATAAAAATTACTACAAAAATTCATAACCACCACCACAAAAAGTCATTGATATTCATATTTGAACGGTTCAGATC
The DNA here is from genome assembly GCA_963854785.1 of Vaccinium vitis-idaea. Classification (NCBI taxonomy): domain Eukaryota; kingdom Viridiplantae; phylum Streptophyta; class Magnoliopsida; order Ericales; family Ericaceae; genus Vaccinium; species Vaccinium vitis-idaea. The sequence goes on along the minus strand of OY978218.1, from coordinate 10,519,208 downwards.
ACTCGTGTGGGACCCAAAAGTGGGTCCCCGTGTGCGATCGGTTTATTTTCGGTACCCCAACTTCTGTATGCGTAGTGCTGTCCTCTTGTTTATCTTCTTCGTATCGGAGATGCTTAGGTAATTCATTTGACAAAACAGTACTCCTCTGACTTTCCTAGTTCGTTTGACAGTGAAAGAAACCTTAATTGCAGTAAAATGTCAAAAGAGTAAAATGTCAAAAGCAAAAACTAAGGAATTGAAAAGTCTATTGATCTAGCCCATCATTAGAGACCACCGAATATTTGATGATCATGGACAAAACTGAGATTTTCCACAAGCTTCATAAAGAGAAAAAGGGTTTTGTTACTTTTCATGGGTATTAGATTTTTATTTTACAATGTTTATTTAAAGAACTTCGGGTTGAAAAGGGTACATGATGAGGCCCAAAAAGAGGATTTACATGACAAACCTCAAATGTGACTGCATGTACTGGTGCCGTTAGATATAATACAGTTCAAGAGTGTTTGTAGATGGAATGGATGATCAATTAATTATAATGTTGAGATCTCTCTATTTGTTGCCAATCAGTTTTTGGTTGGATGTAAAATTTCCATAGCAATCATGTCGAGTCCGTGGAGGTTAAGTGGAGGTACTATTCCAATTATGTCGATAGTGGTGTTTGTTTTGGTCGATTTGGTTGGGTTTTGGATGGAGAGTTGGTTTAGGTTTTTTTCGGGTGTGTTTTCTTGTTGGGGGGTTTTTGGTTGGCTCTTTGCCAACATCAGGTTATGTTTTTCCCTTTGGTTCCTAGCTACAGGCGTATTTTGGTGTGAGGGAGTATTCTTTGTGGGTCTGCCCTTCTCCGTCTTGATGCCTTGTTGCTTGGATCCTTTTTAATCTTTGTAATTCGTTTTTAAAGGTTAATAAAAAAAATTGCCGTTAAAAAAAAAAAGTGGAGGTACTATTCCAATTAAGAACTTTTTTGTCCATCCTGTTTCTAACAGATTCATAGAAGTATATAAGCATAAATAAAGAAAAGAGATTACAACGTTAACTCACATAAAACCACTTTCTCCAGATAAATAATTTGAAAAATCTAAGTAGCTAACTACGTTTGGAACAATATTTATTAATTTTTTAGCAAATAAGTTTGTTGCTTAACTTATAGGTGCTAACCGACTTGCCGCTTAAGCCACAAGTAATATAGTCCTTCCGTCCCCAAGTAGAGCATTCTATTTTGCACTGTTTCTTAACAAGTATGTTTCCCAAAATTAATGGGTAAAAATTTGTACAATTATCATTTTACCCTTTTGAAAAGCTAATAGATAAAAACGGAGAATTTCGGAAAGTGGAAGTTAAAGCTAATGTGATAGATATAAAATGAATGTAAAAGTTGATGTGAGAGATGTAGAGTAGAGGTAAAAGTTGATGTGAATTTGTTAGTATCTTGTCAATGTCTTTCTTAAGTCTTTGATGCAAGAGCAAATAATCAAACGGTTGAACCAAGAATTCTTCTTTTATGTCTTTCATCAGTAATTTAAGTATTTATTTATACAGCTTTTAGTGTCATTTTAGTTGTTCAAAAAGTCATTGAGTCGTTCATAGAGTTTATCCAATTTTTAGTAGTCAAAGCCTTAGTTCATTAAGGTTAGAGTCTTGGAAATTAGAGTTTGTATTTCCTATGCTTGGAGGAATGTTCCAAGTTACTATCTATTTAAACCTATGTGGTGAATGAAACAAATAGATGGAGTTGATTTGAATTATAATTTTATAGAGAGAGTATCTCTTATCTTCCAAATTCTTTGGTATTCTGCTTAATCAACACAATGTTTGATGCCTTTATTCCTAAATATTCTCAGAATCAACAGGTTTAAGGATTTTTGATATTTGAATGCGCGAATTAACGGATTTTAACTCGTACTAACTTTGTGCTTTCGTATGCTTGCGCTGCATCAGTCTCGGGTAGCTTTAATTTGTTCGCCATTATTTCCTTTAATCTTTGTTTTATCTATTCAAGAGACTAATAAAATTTCTTTTGCCTAGCGACAAAAAAGAGATCACAACAAAGATAATATGGAGATATAGCTGATAGTCCCTAGAATCATGTTGTTTAAATTTGCATATCTCAAAGAGGTTATAACTTATAATTGAGTTTTAGAGCTAATTTGTGTCTCTCAAATTTATAACTCCATCCATAATTAAACTTCTTTACAAATGAATCAAGCTTCTCTAAAATGTGAGGTTGGACAACAGAGAACCATCTTTGTAAACTTTGATGTCCAAAAATGTTTTTAATGGTTCAAATGCGTTGAGAAATCTTTTTGAAAAAATATCTTAGAGAGAGAAAGTTGACAGTCACTGATTTTGGAAGAAGCATTCTTCTAATAGTGATTTCATTCCATTCTCACTAAAAATCATGGGCACCCCAGATGGATTAGTCTTAAGCTCCACTGCAATTGTCTGCCTTAGTCTCTTCCTGAGCTCCTATACACTTCTGCCCTCTTCTTCACCATTCTCTATAACTCCATTCTCCATTCTAATTGTTTACTATTCTTACCTTTCCAACACATGTAGATTATTCTCATAAATATTTACTAAATCTCAGGACCTCTCTTGTAATAACAAATACTCCATCATTCTACGTAGTCTTTCATTTCATCTTGAAGTAAACTTAGAAACCCAAAGAGAAATGCATTTTGTAACTTCACTTTCTTGTGGATAGCTCCATTTTTTATTTTTTATTTTTTGAAATTGGTGTACACAAGAGATACTACTCCAATTAAATAGCTTCAATTAATTACAACCTTTAAATAGTCTGGAATTTTAATTCAATTAATTAAAATATAGTTTTGCTAAACATATACGCAATATATCTTGTATCCTAGGTCTAGGTGTAGAAAGGAGTCGCCTTCAATTGCAACGTACTCATATCTCAATTCACACGCCACATATTTTTCACGAAATTAAACAACCAAGTAACCTTTCGACGAGTTATAGAATATTAGTGGTCTCGATTATCAAAACAAACTCGAAAGAGGCCCTAAAACTGCTTATACAAGACTGTCCAATTCCTGCCGAAGACGATCCATATTCTATGTCGTACAGAAAGAGAGAGAAAAAAGTGGGGCATTTGAAAACCTTGCCGGCTAGACAACTGATAGCAAAACGACACACACCAAATTGTCAAATGGATTAATCTACCGTCCGCCCAATGGGCGGACAATAAAGTGTATAGAATATGAATTCTAACATGTAAGAATTCAAACAGTGAAAACTCTTCCATGTAAGAATTATGATTGTTTTGTGTTTTACCGTCCGCCCAGTGGGCGGATAATAGAAAGATCCTTGTCAAATTTAACTCACTTCACACAAGTTCCCACAAAGGGCATGTTCAAGTCTCAAATATGAGTTTCCAAAGCTTTTCCCTAATCCGAACAGGGATTGAAAAAATCTCTGTTTCGGATTTAATTCATTTGTTCGCTACTTTATTTTATTTTATTTTATTTTTCTTGACATGTAAGAAGTGGTAGTTTGTTAGGTGTTGTTACTGATATGTTACTCTGGCTCTTGTGCATGGGAATCTATGGTGCATACCAAGTTACCAACTTGGCTATCACCCTACTTGCTTTTGTTTTCTCTTAAAGTTTCCAAGTTAAAATCTCTACGGTGTTACTTTTATCCAGCTTTAATTAGAGTTTCCGATAGTAGATGGTAGAATTGTTGGAGGTATGGCTTGAATTCAAGACGTTCGAAGAAAGGTACAAAATTATGTGCAAAAAGACGGTCGCAACATCTCTGGTCTAGACCACGAGTCAGTTTTGGTTCTAGAATGTTGCAGTTTCTCTAGTCCGAACCAGCGGGAGCGTGGTCCAGACCACCGATGCTGAATGTGTGCGGTTGCACATTTTTAAGAAGGTTTTGACCTAATTTTTTTGTCTTTTTATTTTTATTTTTATAAATAGCAACCTTGGGACTATTAGGCTTTGGACTTCTTGAGTGAATCCCTTTGAAAGAGCCCTCATGGGGTTCTCCTAGAGTATTAGGGTTTCTTGGTTGTTCCATTAATTGTCTTTTCTTGAGATTTGGATATTAAGGAGTTTGTGGTTGTCTCTTTCGTATTCTTGAGACTTTTGTTCCTAGATATATTATGGATGCTTCAAATTGAGTTACGGGTATAACCGGCTCATAGTTTCTCTCCCCGTTTACAGTGAATCCTTTTGCTCTTTCTTCGTGCACTTACCTTCTTTCATCGTGCTTTAGGGGAACCATGTAAATCTTGTGTTTCGTTCTTTCTTGCTGATTTGTTTATATTCTCATAGTATGAGTTTTGGCACAGCAAGAATTAGATTTCAAGATTAATCGAAGTGCTCGTAAACTTGTCTTGACACGGTGACACCCCGAGTTATGAAAAAATAAACGAAGAAAGAAAATGTAGGTGAACACATATACTCCCTCCGTCCCAATTTAAATGTCCTCTATGGGAAATCGAGCTTTTTACGAAGTTAAATTTTGTGCTCTAAATTTTCAAAAGTAACCTTAAAAACTGTGAAGTCAATTAAATGTATTTAAATTGTTCATATCCTTCAATATGGATCTCAAAAAATATGTAATATGGATCTTGTTTGATAGATTTCTATTAATTCTATTATACAAAGTTTTCAAAATCATGAAAAATATTATATGTTGAAAGATATTGTCAATTTAAGAATGATATGAACATCAAAAACTGCCAAATCAATTAGGAATAACAGAGTACTTTTTAGGGGTAAAATTGAAAGTTTGGTATGTTTTGATGGTTATTTATAGAAAGTGGACACTTATTTTGGGACATCCCAAAATAGAAAGATGGACATTTAAAATGGGACAGAGGGAGTAATGATTAGTTAAAACGTTTTTCCTTGAAAATGAACACCATCTTTGCTGCTGCAGTATTGGGTTTCTTTTTGGTTTAGTTGGAGTAGCGGTTGGCTAGGGTCTTGTTTCCTTGGTGGAGTTGGCTTTTGGTTGGGGTTTCATTTGGTCAGTGTTGCAACGCTATAAGCTGATCTTTTTTCTTTTGTTGGTATCTTACCAACGTTGTCTTTGGGTCTCGGGGATTTTATTTACCCTTGTTTATTTTTATCTTTGTTCCCTTTTAGATATTAATAAAATTTCTTTTGTGTAGGAAAAATATAATTATTGCCGTTAAATGACGTCAATCCGCCGCACTCAACACTGCGGTGGGTGGGTGGGGCGGTGATGATTCACAAGTACTATCAAATTTTACGAAGAAAATGGTTTCTATACTAATTCCAATTTGTTTAAGTTTTTCCACAAGCTAAGGACAGGTTCGGAGCTCCACAATTGTAATTTCCCTTTTCAATTTGTACTTTGTAAGAAACCATCACTACACCACTCGTGGTGGTGGTTGTCGCACTCCTAGCCTAAGTTGCGCATGCGCGAACAGGAGGGTAGCCAGAAGCCGTGTAATATGGGCCTGAGAGCGTCTTTTAAAAGCATTTCACAATAGCAAAATTTACTATAATGGGCACTACCGAAGGATTATATGACTAAGCTCTTAGGCTGCACAAAAAAAAAGGTGAACCGTGAATCCGGTCCGGACCGAACTGATCCGTACGTTTTGGATTTTAACCGTGGATTAATGGTCCGGACACGGATTCAAAAAATAATAAACCGTGACTCGCGGTCCGGACACGGATTTTGATTTTGAAACCATGGATTAACCGATTCGGATCGTGAGATTTTTATTATATATAATTTTAAAATATATATATATGTATGTATATATAAATAATTTTATCACTTTTATAAATATTGTCAATTTGATATTGAGTAATACTGTTATCTCCTATATATATTGTCAATTTGTATTGAACTTTGAAGAATTTAGTAGTTGTTCACTATTTTTTTTTGTATTAAATGACCTTTGTTTCTATGCCACTATGTAATTGAACTAAGTTGTATGCTTCTACTAGTGCTTGTTTAGGTCATAGCTGTGGCTCCATCACGTGCTCCATCTAAGGTCTCTTTGTTTTCTACTTTGGATTTTTTAGGATTTTTTGTAATCAAACTGTTTGTTACTTATTTACGTATGACATGTAATCCGTGGATAAAACCGGAACCGATCCGTGACTCACGGATCGGATTGGAACCGGACCGTGATACTTTTGGTCTGGACACAGATTGGATTTTCTAAAAACCATGACTCGCGGATTAGGATTGGATTCATACCAATCCGATCTGATCCATACCAATCCGATCTGATCCATACCAATCCGATCTGATCCGACCGTGTACACTTATAGTTCAGTTCAAAAAAAAAAAAAAGTCTTATAGTTTCTTCTTTATACTATCTCTTCAGAACTGTGATTTTAATTTTATTTAACTTATTTTTACAATTAACTGTTTACTATTCATCTTTAGTGAATCTATTAAGCTTATCTACTACTAGAAGAATTAAAAAAATAATAATAATAATAAAATACACACTCAATTTGAAAAAAGTACAAAAATAACAAAACAAGGAAAGTTCATTACTAATTTTACTTAGATTGGTCCTCAACAAACTTTTGTTTAGCTTTTGTTCTTCAACAGATTTTTGGGACATATATAAAATCTCACATTTTATGACACTCACATTTTATGACACTCCAATCTCAACACATAAAATGTAAAAAGTGATTTTATGAGATTTTCATAAAATCCTCCTAAAATCTATAGGAAAACTACTACATTTTATCAGTTGGGAAAACAACTCCATTTTATCACCCCTCCATAAAATGTTCAATTTATGAGATTTTCATAAAATACACCTAAAATCTATAGGAGAACAAGGATCAGTATCTTCACTTTGTAGATTTTTCTCATCGAGATTAGTCACATTAAGATAATATTTTGAATTGGAATTATAAAAAAGTATGTAAAAATAAAAATTTGAAGTAATCAAGCAAGCATGTATGAGTAATTTCTGAGATTTGATAGTAAACATGAAATGTTTCTCCGAAATATTCCCTCAAAGAAAAATGTGTGGTTGTTATTTACTCTGTATACTATACACATAGTACACTAAATAAATCACATCCACACCACACAATTCATTTTCGGAAAAAATTTCGAAGAAACCTTTCATTGTCCATAGAGTTTTCCAATTTCATTTAGTTTCTCTAGCTTCGACAAAATAGTATTTTGTAGTTCTCTGACCTTCCTAGTTCCTTTGACAGTGAAAGAAGCCTGACTTGTAATAAAATGTCAAAAAGTCAAAAATTAAGAAATTCAAAATGTAAAGTATGCTATTGAAGACGAAAGTGATCTGTTGACTAAAGCCATCATTAGAGACCACCAAATACTCGATGATGGAGAAAACTGAGATTTCCCACAAGCTTGATAATACCCCTTTCTGATATCACTTATTAGATTTTCTCACATCAACAAAAAAAAATAGTATAAGGATTTTTCATTGGAATAAATTGTAAACATCACTGGTGTAAGTGTGTAACTTTCTCTGTAAACTTAAATCTGATTCAAAAATGTTAAATGGTATTTTGAATAAGTTTTAGAGTAGTTTATTATTATTGTAGAGTCCGTACGTAGAGGTATTGCAATTAAGAACTTTTTTATTCATCCTGTTTTTTTTTAATAAGAATTAAAAAAAAAACTTTCTGATAAAACCTCTATTTTCAGGAAAATTTGTGTAAATTTTTTACCAGCATTTCAGAGAAATAAGTTGAAAAAAGCTAAATAATTAACTATTAACAATTGTTATGGAACAACAACATTTTAGTTTTCGAGCCGTAACTTATATCAAGTTTACATCTTTTATTGAGAGGACTAAGGAGTCAAATTTTTTTAAAATCAAGATTTTGTTATTAGTTTTCTTGTTTGGGAGATTTTTAATTTGTGACAATTTATATCTTTTGCCTATGGGCTATTTCTTGGATTGTTCTGTAATGATGTTCAATTTAACTGTTGTGAGCCTTAGATGATAGATGTAGTGTCTTGAGATTGTTAGGCTTTTGTAAATGTTGGTGCTAAAATCATTCTGTTTTTCTTTGGTGTGCTAAAATCTAAAAGAACACCAAAATATAACTAAAATCTTAGAACTTGTGTCATCGCTTAACCCAAACTTATATCAAATTGACTTTTAATCTAACTAGTTGGGATTTTTATGAGACGATTTTTTTTTTTTTTTAACTTGAGTAATTATCATGGACATAAGCCCCTAGCATCATATATTGTCCAAAATTCATATCTCAAAATAGGTCTGCGCGCATATGCTCTAATTCAGTTTTACACAGATAAATAGACTGAAATTGTTAAAGTTTCAAAGCTAATTTGTGCTCCAAAATTTCTAATTAGGTCTTGAACGAAACTCAGTTTAAGTGTTAGTAGTTAATTTGTACGATTTTTGAAACCGCGCGCCATAGGTTACACAATATAACTTGGATGAACTCTTAACCCACTTGAAAGCTAAGCCTGTAAGTAAAGAGTCCTCCAACATTATATTAAGACCCAACTTTTATTCTTTTGTCGATCAAAAAAACCTTTATTCTGTTATCCGATGTGGGATTTAACGTCCAAACATGTTTAACATTGAGGTTGGACAACAGAGTGTCCTCCTTGTAAAAAATTGGACTATTGATTACAGATATGAACGATCATGATACTGCGAAGACTTTGACTATAGAGAATCTGATTGTGGCCCATTAGAGCATTCGATGTCAAATGACGTTCACGATACTGTGAAGACTTTGACTATAGAGCATTCGATTGTGGCCCATTAGAGCATTCGATGTCAAATGACGTTCACGATACTGTGAAGACTTTGACTATAGAGCATTCGATTGTGGCCCATTAGAGCATTCGATGTCAAATGACGTTCACGATACTGCGAAGACTTTGACTATAGAGCATTCGATTGTGGCCCATTAGAGCATTCGATGTCAAATGACGTTTCGACTCAAGTGATCCTTGAAAGTGAAGTGAAGTGAAGTAAAGTACGGTCGAGATGGCGTGTAGACAAATGCGTTGGACCAGCTATCATGTGGACCCTCCATGGAATAGTCTAAAAGTTGGTTGCATAACGATCAACTTGGACTTATTACCTAAGATTCTCTCGTCTCCTAGCTTATATTACGATAAGGCAGCTAGATTAAATTTCGACCTAGTTTTTTTCAATGGCAAGTACTTGTCTATTCCAAACAATCCAATCCAGATTCTTAATTATTTCATTTCATGAGTCTCATCACATTTCCGATCTATGCGTGTTGTGAGGGGACCGAACTTTTAAGAAGTATCGTCCAACTGAAGAGAATTAAAGAAATATTAATGTTTAGGGAACGATCATCTATGCTATACCATAGTTTTGAATATCAGCCTATGCGTACCGTACTGGTCGGTTCTTTTTGGGATTTGGAGGTTCCAATATGGATACGTACTGTACCGTATCGGCCGATATGTCCAAAAAGTAAAAAAATTCACGACCGCTACATCCGATTTTCGGAATATTTCGTTCGATACACCGGTTTTCGATACATCAATACCATTATTTAAATCTATGTGGTATACTATAATATGTACACTAAAATGGAATTATAAGCGGCGAGAATCCTAAGGGCTCTATGTGTCTCAAATCATTAAACCAACTATTTATATGCAACGAAGTTCTATTCCTATCCCTAGACATAAATTGTTTGAAGTGGGGAAGACTTGGGAAAATTTATGACAACTTTTATTGTCATAAGGACGAGATAAAGCTTGGTTTCCACTAAAAATATCGCTTTTTCCATTATAGTCAAGTGTGTTGTTTCCGCTACATATCAAATAAGTTGATGTAGTGGCGGAGGTACATTGGGGCTGGGAAGTTCCCCCCCCCCCCCCCCCCCCCCCCCGCAATTTTAAATTATAATAGGCAGATTTTTCAGTCAGGGATCCCCAACTAGTGGATTTTTGGTGTTTTGAATGTTTTAAAAATTATTTTTGCAAAATCCACTACAAAAAAATTGAGTTTTAGTGACAACGACATGTCAATAAAAGTGTGTTGCTAAAGAGTATTCAGTGACAGTTTTTTGTACTAAGCTGTCACTAATTCTGTAATTAGTGACAACGCACTAAAAATTTGTCACTAAAACTCTTTAGCAACACACTTTTAGTGACAACTTAGTGACAAAATCATTGTCACTAATGATCAATTTTTTGTAGTGATCCGAAGTTATTGTGAAAAACTGCTCGGATTAAGGTCTTCCCGGTTTTTATTTTTTGATGATTTATTGCGGGGACCCTTAAAAACACCTTTTAAACATATTGGACGGTTTGGATTGTCAAAAAAATATCGGGAATGTGGAGGTCTGGAAGTTCGGAGACCGGACTAGAAGCAGAGCCTATATATATATATATATATATATAGGCAAATTTTCTAATAAGGACCTCCCGGATTTAAGAAAAAATGTAATTTTTTCACTTTAAAAATTTATTTTGGGAAATCCGAACCGTCCAATGTGTTCAAAAGGTGTTTTCAAGGGTCCAAGCGGGAAATCTTCAAAAAAAATACCGGGAAGGGCTTGATCCAAGCAGTTTTTCACAAGGTGTTTTCAAGGGTCCACGCGGGAAATCTTCACAAAAAAAATTACCGGGAAGGGCTTGATCCAAGCAGTTTTTCGCAAACACCTTTTGAATATACGACTGTTGTCTTCAAAACTGCTTGGATCAAGCCCTTCCCGGTATTTTTTTTTGGAAGATTTCCCGCATGGACCCTTGAAAACAGTACTGGACGGTTCGGATCGTCAAAAAAATGCTCGAATCATAGGGGTCCACAAGTCTGGAGTCTGGACTAGAAGCGGCCCATATATATATATATATATATATATATATATATATATATATATATATATATAGGATATCTAATTTCTTAGTAGCGGAAATTTCTTAGTAGCGGCTTACAATCTTAATAAATTAGGTTTGATTAGTAAAGAAACAGGTTATTTCGTATTCTAATTTCTCTATTTCTTTCATAACCAAGCAAATGAATATACGACTGTTGTCGTAGTCCAAAGTAATAGAACAAAATAATTCATATAGTTTTACTATATTAGATTATAATAATTTCAATGTACACATGTATTACACTAGAAAACAAAAGCTCTACGGTATAATCTATTTACTTGTAAATAACAAGATGTCTATTACTTCAGCCCCCTCAGATTAAAATCTTTGCTCCGCCACTGAGTTGATGTACGTGGAAAAAATAACTCGTGAAATAAATACTTAAATACGGCTAAAAATATTGAAAACTAAATACTGAGAGCGAAATAGAGGGGTAGTACCTCGTGCTAAAAGACAAAGAAAAAGCAGAAAAGCTACATGCCCGGAAAGATTTCCCGCAATCTACCCCCGAAAGGCGAAAGTCATAAGAGGGAATTACGGGAAGGAGGCAGTTAGTATGCGTATTGCATAAGAGTGGTAAGACCGAAAAAAATTACTAAAGGAACACTCCCTTTGTCCCAAATTATTGCTCATATTCGGATCACAAGATATAATTTTTCAATTATTCATATCTTTCAATTTATAATATTTTTAAAGATTGGATATATGTTACTTACCTCTCATGAGGTTTTTGACAATTACACTAACCTCTCCTCTACTTTGTGATATTTCATTGTCCTCCATAACTTTACAAAGTACTTGGTAGATATCCTCTTCTGTTAATTTACGCCTAACGGGGTTACCTTCGCTGGTAAAATTACGTTAATGCCCTTCAATTCAAACTTAACTTTATTTTTTTCTTGTTTGAGTTTATATTGCATAAAAATTTTGAAAGGTGTGAAAAAATAACTTGATTATTTACTTTTTTTAGAACCTTCTTTTCTTTTGACTCAAAGTTATAATTTATTATTTAATTATTTAGTTTCAATAACATATATTTTCAAATTTTTAAAATAAAAACAAGAGTATCAATAATCACTTAAGCCCATTGCTTGCATTGATAGCTTTATTTTATTTTTACTTTTTTTAGGTTTATTTTTCTTTCTCTAAATCTAAAGCTATAACTAGACTCCTTTTTCTTCTATTTTTTTATGCATATTTTACCTAACTGCGCTCTCCCTTTATTTTTTGCATTAGAGGTAATAATGGTCTAAAATAATATTTACCTGCTTAAGTAGGGGTATTATATCGTCACTTTATAACTTTTAGCAAACTTATTCTCCTTCCGTCCAATATATGCACACTCTTTTAGGAAAAATAAGCATTAATTGACACCCAAAAGAAAAGAACAATTTGCATGAAACTTTTCGATAATATTTTTACACCAATTCAAGGATCCCATTGAGGGAAAAAAAATACTCCTAGTGTAATTTTGTACAAAAAAAACTCATCAATACATTATTATTATGGAACAACTATCTATTATTTGTAAGAACCTTGTATTATGCACGCAAAAAATAATAAATTTATGGCTTTTTCTTTTTGTAAAAAAATAGACCATTTTTTTTGTCAATGGGATCCTTCAATTGGTGTAAAAAAAATTTCGAAATATTTCATGCTAATAGTTTATTTTTTGGGTGCAAAATGTTTGGTTCTCCTGAAAGGGTGTGCATATTTGGGACGGAGTAAGGATAACTTTGCTAAATGCAATAAAGTGACACTATGACACCCCAATTTAAGCAGTAAATATTATTTTAGATCATTGTTACCTTTAACGGAAAAAAAAAAGAGCATGTAAAGGGAAAAAGTGTAATAAAATACAACTACTGATTTAAAGTTATTTGTAACCTGTCAACTAACCTGATATAATATCTTAGGCGCTTTGAATTCGGGACACTTTTTGGACTATTCTTCCGGGTACGTAGTACTACTGAGGAGTGCCTTGGAAGATCAAGACACCTCTTTGACGCCAAAGGACAATAACTGATAGCAAAACGACACAAGTACTGTCTCAAATTTAACTCACTCCACCCACTCCAATGATGTACTAACATTCATGCCCGGAAGACTTTGATGTGTGTGGTCGTTAGAATCGGTACGGGACCGGCACAGCTGTAGGCCTAAAGCAAAATCAAAAGTGGGCCTTTTGCAGTTAAAGTTGTGTTTATGTAAGGTTTTATTAAAGTCGGTATAAAAAATAAATATTTATTACCACTAATTTTAATTATTTTTTTCAATTACCACTAACTTTATTAAGGTCAATCACTCTTTTTTGAGGCTTAGGCACTTAGGGTGCATTTTCCTATTATAAGGTTTTTAGTGGTTTAGGCACTTTCATAGAGTACCCTAGGGTTTATGTTTAGGCACTTTCATAGGGTACCCTAGGATTTAGGTTTATGGTGCATTTTTCTATTATAGGGTTTTTAATGGTTTAGGCACTTTCATAGGGTACCCTAGAATTTTAGACACTTTCCTAGGGTACCCTAGGGTTTAGATTTAGGCACTTTCATAGGGTACCTTGTGGTTTAGATGGGGTGGGTAGAGAGAGAAAGTGAGAGACCGTAATAAAGAGAGAAAGAGAGAAGGGACTGACGAGACTGACCTCCCTATTCCCTATGAAGGGATTGACGCGCACATGGGGGAGTAAGGAGTGATTGATTCTTTTTCAATTTGTCAGTGGAGTGCGTGGAGCTTCAGCTCACAAATGTGGAGCGGCCAGGAAATAGCCCTTTATATAATGTAGTAGGCCCGGTGGCGGGTCGGCCATTTGGGCTGAGCACCAAATAAAATAGGCAGTGGCGGCTTTAGAAAAATTGAACAATGTAGAGCCGCCTAAGTCGCCTATGGACTTTAATTGAGTTGTTTGCATTGGATTGATTTGTAGGCTAATTTTTTGGGTCGAGTGTGCAAGGATTTTTGGATTGGGTGTTCAAATATTTTTGAGTTTCGTGAATGGCTAAACTAATATAAAATTACAAATATCACATGTATTCTAACAAAAAAATAACATTTTTGAGTGTTCAAGTGACCACCATTTACCAAGGGTGTAGCCGCCCCTGCAAATAAGTGTTGGCCCAATCAACGAGATGGCCAAAGTCCATTGTCAACCAAACAGGTCTCCTAGTCCGATGCTCAACAGGCGGGCCGAGTTGTGGGGTCAAGCACAGAGTTATCTCGCAAGACTACATGTCGATGGCTGCTTGTTCGGTTCGGTCATTTGGGACTAGTCGTGGTCCAACTACGTGGCGTAGTGACATATCATTCGATAGCATGGCGCTCTAGAAGAGGTAAGGATGCATTGGCCCGAAATGATTTGGTCCGGCTACATGGCACCAACCTGGTCCCATACCGTAGGTCATCGTGCATCGTATATCAGCATACTATTAGACAAGTGTATTGTCCGGCCACGTGGCTCCAACCATGGTCCAACCATGTGGTGCGGTTGCCTGCCTCGCAGCAACATAGCGCTTGGAGGTGATCGTGCGCGGCGTTTTGGCATGAGGTGCCTGTCAATGGCGTCATCACAAAACCAGACCAGCATGCGCTACGTTAGCCTCCAAGTTACGACATTTAAGGAATAGGATCAAAGTACCCTAGTGAGGTACGCAATTTCTCTACTTCCTAGCTCTGTTCTTCCCTAATCTCACGCAGGAACTGACTTAATCATCAAAGTGCCTACTGGTCCTTGTCGGCTTGGTAGGCACTAACATGGTTCTGTTATTGTACAGAGCCAGGTCTAGAAAAGGTGAGCATAAACCAAATCCAACCTGAGAAATCCAAAGGAGGAGGGATTGAGATTTAACTCCACCCCACATTGCATGTTACTCCCTACATCTCACAACGTTGGTTCTACAGACAAGTGAAGCACCTTTTTGCTGTAGGATCGAATCATGCGGCCTTGCTACTAGATACTGATCCTCCAAACTATATGGGTCATAGGCATTTCAGATTTGATAGTCGATAGACTACGGACTCGGAAAGCTATGAGGTGGTGAAAAGAGGTTGGAAAATGCAGTCCAAAGGATCCAAAATGTTTGAGTTGTTCCAGAAAATTAAAAACTGCAGGTATGAATTGAGATCATGGAGTAAAGGAAAGAAATTCAATGCTCGGAAGAAAATTAACGAAACTCAAGCACAACTACAAGCGATTAGGGAAGGTTGTGTGCCAGGGGGACCGCATAAGATTCGAGCTTTGGAAAAGGAATTGGGGGTGGCGTGGGAACAGGAAGAGGCTTTTTGGAGACAAAAAACAAGGGCTAATTGGATGGTTAAAGGTGATCGAAACACGTCTTTTTTCCATGCTAAAGTAACACAACGAAGGCGGAGGAACACAATTTCAGGAATCCAAAAGGCAGATGGGGAATGGAGTGAGGAACCGGAGGAGGTTGCGAAGGAGTTTGTGAATTACTTTCAACATTTATTTGTGACAGAGGGGACTGAAGCAGAAGACTTGGTCATTTCTACCATCCAAGCCAGAATTACCCAGCAAATGAATGAGCAACTCATCCGTCCATTCAGCTCCATGGAGATCAAGCATGCACTTTTTGACATGGACCCATCCAAGGCACCAGGGGATGATGGAATGACAGCAGATTCTACCAAAAGTACTGGCATGTGGTTGGAAATGACGTTGTTGATGCGGTGCAAAGTTTTTTCCAAAAGGGGCACATACTAAAGAGTTTCAACCATACCCAAATTGTCTTAATTCCAAAGGTTAAGACACCCACACAGGTATCTCAATTCAGACCTATCTCTTTATGTACTGTCCGGTATAAAATCATAGCCAAGGCAATGGCCAATCGGTTGCGTAAAGTACTTCCAAATATCATAAGTCTAAACCAGAGTGCTTTTGTAAAAGACCGCCAAATATCTGATAACATCTTGGTTGCTCATGAAATTGTTCATTTTTTGAAAAGTAAACGGACGGGGAAAGATGGTTACATGGCTCTGAAATTAGATATTGCTAAGGCTTATGATCGAGTTGAATGGACATATCTAGAGAAGGTTATGGTGCATATGGGCTTTGATATGCGATGGATACGGTGGATAATGAATTGCGTGTCTACGGTGTCTTATTCTGTTAAAGTTAATGGCCAGCAACATGGTTTTATTAGGCCACAAAGGGGGCTACGTCAAGGAGATCCTCTTTCCCCATATTTGTTTTTGTTGTGTGCTGAAGGTTTCTCTAGTTTGTTGAATCAGAGGGAATGTCAAGGGAGAATAAAGGGTATTAAAATTTGTCGGAATGCTCCATCAGTTTCACATCTCCTATTTGCAGATGACTCATTGGTTTTTTGTAAAGCAGCAAAAGAGGAATCAGAGGAGATAAAGGATGTGTTGGATACGTATCGAAAAGCTTCAGGACAGCTGGTGAATGTTCATAAGTCTTCCATTCTTTTTAGTCACAACACTTCGGCAGCTGTTAGGAATGAATGCAAAGGAATTCTGGGGTTCAATAGTACATCAGCAGAAGGGAAGTACCTGGGAATGCCGTATATTATTGGAAGATCAAAGCGAGCAGCCATTTTATATATTAAGGAGAATGTAGCTAACAAACTAAAGAGGTGGAAGGGGTGCTTTATAAATCCAGCCGGGAGGGAGGTTCTTATCAAATCAGTTCTTTTTACTGTACCAATTTATGCCATGGCTTGTATCAAAATTCCACAGGGAGTTTGCAAAGAACTGAATTCATTGATAGCAAATTTTTTTTGGAGTGGAGTAGACGAGAAAAGGAAGATCCATTGGATGAGTTGGACTAAAATGACAGAGGTGAAAGGAAAAGGCGGGCTTGGTTTTCGAGATCTTGAAGCCTTTAATTTAGCTATGTTGGCTAAACAAGAATGGCGACTATTGGTAGGGGATGATTCTCTCTTTTACAGGTTGTTTAAAGCCAAGTACTTCCCAAATACTACTTTTTTGGAAGCTCAATCCAAGAAGGCAGCGAGCTGGGCTTGGCATAGCATTATTGCTAGCAAGGGTGTAGTGGAGAGGGGCTGGAAATGGAGGATAGCGAATGGACAAAGGGCAAAAATTTGGGGAGAACCATGGCTAAATGATCCACAATATCCAAAGATTGTGACCCCAAACCCAAATGATAGTAGATGGACCCGGGTTTGTGATTTAGTAAACGAGGATAGTATGGAGTGGAAAGAAGCAACAATTAGAGAGATTTTCAATGGTCAAGAAGCAAAACAAATTATGAGCATCCCTCTGAGTAGAACTGGCATGAGTGACAGACGGATTTGGAGGAGTACAGCAAATGGGAAGTTTACAGTCAAATCAGCGTATATCATTGCCAAGGAGATGATTCAGCAAACTAACAGTCGGAGTGTAGAGCGAGGGCAGGCTAGCGGCAGCTGTGAAGATGATGGTAAATGGGCGAGGATTTGGCATATTAAGGCGCAGCGGAAAATTAAGTTTTTTATATGGCGTTGTCTTCAAAATATTGTGCCAGTTAACACAACTTTAGCTCAAAGACAGATTCAAGTAGATGTAACGTGTCCAGTTTGTGGTTTGGAGCAGGAATCGATTTCCCACATGCTATTCAACTGTGACAGAGCACGTAGAGTTTGGTTGTTATCGCCTTTTAGTTTTCGGCCTGAGGTTATGGAGACGGCCCAGTTGGGGGATGTATGGAAGGGAGTTGGGTTAAATGGTCAAGGGGAAGACAAATGGACAGCGCTGGGTATGTTTGCTACTTTTTGTTGGCACATTTGGCTGGCTCGGAATGAGTGGATTTTTAAGGGCGACAGAGTGGATGAAACGCGAATTCATGCAAAGGCTATGGATGATTTTAGTTCTTATGTGTTGGAGTTAAGCAAGATTGGCGCTGCTGCGATAGATACACGGACTGAGGAGAGTCCCATAGGTTGGGTACCACCTGCTGTAGGAGTGCTTAAGGTCAATGTTGACGGGGCATTTGATGCAAAATCTGGTAGAGGGGGAGTAGGGTTGGTTCTTCGGGATTATAAAGGTGATATTTTGGAAGCGCAAGCCATCCCAATTCTCCAAAGTTCATCTGCAGAATCTGTTGAGGCTCTAGGAGTCAAGTTTGCTTTGTTCGCAGCTGTTAAAGACATGAGCAAGGACTACATTGTGGAAGGAGATGCACAAACGGTGTTAAAGATGTTGCAGGGGACTTCGAATGTCAAGGCCAGTGTAGAAGTGGTCATCAAAGATTCCATTTATTTAGCTAGTCGTTTAAATTCTTGTTCTTTTAGTTTTGTTCCATGCGTTTGTAATAGGGTGGCTAATGTTATAGCCAAGTATGCCCTTTCTTTGGCTATCACTACAACCTGGCATGGGAATTTCCCAAGTTGAGTTTGTAGAGAAGCCGCATTGGATGTTCCTGTTTCATTTTGATCAATAAATCCTTCTTATCGATTGGCAAAAAACTTTTTAAGAGAATATCTATTAAATGTTTTTAAACCTCGGTACAAATTTACTCTTCTAAATTGCAACGAGTTGTTACCGTCGATCTTCAACATGTGTCTTGTCTTGTGTACTTTGTATTTTTTTTCCCAGTCGTTTTCTAGTCTTGAAGTTGAAAACCAAACAAGATGTCATCTAAAGTCAGAAAAGTCGGAGCACAAAAGCTCAACTTGCAGCATTCCTTAAGGGCATCTATAGTGACTCTTAAAATGACACATAGCTGAGGCTCCTAAAATTTAGCAAGTCATTTGATCAATTATAGTCTTCAATGGGCTCTCAATACAAGGTCTCAATAGTGGCTCCTAACCCATTACCTAAATCTAACTAGCCTTGTAGCTAGCTCCAAGTGAGACCCAAGCCCTTTTAATTCTTTTTTTTATGGGACCCACACTTTTTTTTATTATTTTCTTCACAAAATAGAAAATTTTCTTGCTAGTCCATTGGGTGCACTTTTGCTCTCTATATTTAGCAAACTCTAGGAGTGTCAAATGGACCCCAATTAGGCTTATGTGTACACTTTATGAGTCAACTTTGGAGCCATTTTTAAGGAGCACACTGTGGGTGCCTAAGTTCTAGAATACAACATGCTTAGTATTTGAAGAATACTGCGCTTCTTATCTCTTATTTTATTCTGGTTTTTATGTGATTGTGTCCCAATTACGGCTGTTCATTTATCCACCGGCTGTTCATTGACTTTTTGATAAAGAAAACACCAAAAAAAAAAAAAACAAAACGACGACAACAAACTGTACCAGACCAAAAAAAAAAAAAAAGTCATAAATTTTAGCATGGAACTATGGATGCATGAGGCCGGGGTTGGAGTATTGAAGACTATAGAGTTCGGTTTCGTCCGTCTTTAAAATCGTATATGGCATTGAGCTAATTACTTTCTTTTTTGTAGTTCTTTGAATTGATATGATCTATATATCGGCAATTCTAATCAACTGAGTAAAAATTATAGGGATTCCATTTTGCTAGATCTTATGAAAGAAGAGTTTCTTTTTTCTCCTTCAAAGATTTAAGGAGAGAAGAAAAAGAGAGTTTGAGCCTTGAAAGAGTTCCTAATACGGAAAAAAAATGTTGTATAAAATACATGCAATTTCAAAAGGTTTTTCCAAATCTCAACAAAAGATTTGCCTTTAGGATAGGTATAATGGTCGATTATTTAATTAATTATAGTTTCCTCGGCTTTTAATATGATAGGTATAATGGTCTTGTGATTTCTTATTTTTTACATTTTACCATCTTGAATTGCTATACACTGGTATGTGTGAAGCATGGTGCCTTCCAAAATCATGGGAAATTTATGTTGGGTGGGTCGCGTCCACGTTCCTTGAGCAGTTGGACTGTACACGGCCCAAGCGGCACAATTAAGTCACACGGGTCCAACGTACCGGCGATGATCAACGATGAATTTTGGCCGTTCGATGTCGTCTAGGCCTTCAAACGGGCAATTTTACCGTTTTAGGAAATAATAGATTTACTAATAACTTTTAGTAGGAAATTTCGTTTTTATTGCCGTCTGTTTTGACAACCTTATATTTCTTTCTAGTTTTTAGTTCTGCCAATTATTTCCGGATTTCTATTTTTGGTAATTTTCGTAATTTCTTTGATTTCGGCTTGATTAGCAAGTCAAATCTTTTTGTTATTTGTTTCCTAGTCGGATTAGGGTTTCTTAGCACTATAAGTCTCATTGTAAGCCTATTGGCAGAATTTGGTTGTTTATGAATTAAGAAAATCAAGTTTTTACTCAATATCGTTTGTTCAAAGAGGGAGTACCTCTGGCTCAAACATTATTCGTGTTTCCTACTTGCAAGTAATTTCGTAAAAGGAGACTGCCATGCATCAGAAATGATGGGGGCTTATAGCAGGCAATTGAAGTGCCTAGGGCTTCAGCCCGCCCAATAGACCCAATACAGTAGTCGAGCTGTGTGTGAGTGGCTCGAACACTTGTGATGTCAAAACCTGGTGATCCGGCTGTCAAGATATTAGACTTAGAGATTTGCTATTTCAAAGGTCTCAAGTGCGGAAGCTCATAAAAGGAAGTCCAGCCATTTCCATGTAAAGTGCCATAGTTCTACATTTTTTCTTGTAGTATCTAAATTTACCCTTTGTAATATGTTGATTGTTGATTCTAAAAAATGGCAATGTTTTGGGACCAATGTTTGACAAGTCATTTTTTCCTCATCATATGAACCATTTGATTTGCATTAACAGATGACATGAATTGAATTGAATAGTCATTCGAGAGTTTTGCCAAAATACCACCAAATAGGTGCAAGGATATTTTCATTTCTTGTATTTTTTATATTGCAGCAGGCATAAAAAAAAAAGAAAAAAAAGAAAAGGCTTTAACAAAGTTATTTTGATACCAGTGGGTGGACTAACCTACGTGTGGTTGAACTTTATTCTGACCATTTTAGAGGTTTGTCCCGACTTTACTTTGATTCCTTCAGTAGATGACGATGGAATTAGTCTTCTAGATATTAGTGCAAGTGGATGTATGTCTCATGTCTGATCGGAGTTTCTAAAGTAAAAAGACAAACAAAAGGAAAGAAAAAATCGACATTGGATTGGGGTGCTAATGTTAATTCTTTCCCTTGGTTTTCAACTTGTTTCTTGTATGCTAGTATTTCTTTTGAAGATTGGATAAAAACAGGATGCCATCAAAAGTCAGAGCACAAAAGCTTAACTTATTAGTCCAATGGTCCAACTTCAGCGCCCATTAGTTTTGAAACACAGCATGCCGACGTTTTCCCAATCTTGTATTCTAGTACGAGTATTGAGATAAGAATTGTGGGGAACCGCTGCCGTGGGCTGAAGAATACTGCGCTTCTTATCTTACTTCTGATCTATGCGTATGTGATTGTGTCATACAAAGTGGAAACAGGGTACAGTTCCATTTGGGAATCATTTTGGATTTCACCCAAATAATCAAAACCGTTCATTTGGTTCTTACCAAAAATCAACTCAAGCGGATATAAGAGGTTTCCGAAATATTGAACTTTTGCATCGAACATGAATTCTGAGACAAAGTTGGATATTTCTTTAACGTCCCTACAAATATCCGATTGAACTGAATTTTTTAATGTTTATAGATCAACAAGTGCTCATACGGGTTTCATTGACTTTTTTCATAAAGAAAAAGCAAAAGAACAAAAATATACCAAGCCAGTATGTCATAAATTTGACCAGGACAAATGAGAAGGGGCCGAGCTAGAACTAATTGCCAGTGGTGCCAAATTTATGAATCGTAATAATAGGAAAAAAAATAACAAAATGCGAAATAGAAAGGGGTTAAAGTAGATATCCATTAATAACATGTAATTTCATTTACAATTGATCCCCAAAAGATATACAACCTATAACCGCGTCCACAACTGACCACAAAAAGTTACACGTGAATGCCAACAAAAAATAGCTAAGCAGATATTCATTTAAAAACTATAACAGTATTTACAGTTTACAAACTATCCCGGCAATATTTCATATTTGAAATCATAGCATAATAGCCTCATTTGTGATATTATAAAAAATCTCCCTCCCAATATACACAATCAAGCTATCATACAACCATTGATCACCCATTCAGTTATGAAGTCAATTCTTCACAATCTTCATGACAGAAAATGTTCTTTCTACTGTAAAACTAGAGCCAAAGTTAGAAGCCTGGAAACCAATGGATACCCTACATCTTTTTCGGGTCTCAACCATCTTTTGAGAAACATCACCAATTCCTTTTAAGTTTGAAAACTCAACACTAGACCGCACATCAATGAAAAAATTCTCAAGTTGATCCAAAAGTGCCAAAAGCTAAGTACTTGAAAAGTCTTTAGGATAAAATTTAGTCAAGTGGTTCAACTTTTGCTTGTCAAAACTTGCAACTCGGTGTTTACCTCATTAAACCAATTTTTTAGCTCTTAGAGTTGCATATCTATAACAATATAAAATAACTCGACGCGATAGTAGTGAGAGATTGTCATTTCTTGAGCTCTACGCCTTGATCTTCCTCGAGAAACGTATGTGCCTTCCATGTCAGGAATGTCAATATTATTCGTGCAACAAAATGCGGAAACTTCATTCATTAAAATTCTCCGCCCATCATCCTTCATCGATTGGAGTCAGAGAGTTAAAGAGTTAGAGGAAAAATGATTTGGTGTGGTTAGGAGGGCAAGTAGTGGTGAACAGAGTCAAAGAGTTGAAAGAAAAATGATTTGGTGCGGTAAGAAGGGTAAGTAGTTGGGGTAAAGAAATACCAAATACAAGGTACAAAAATTCAAAATTCTAAAAAGTATTATACCTATACTATCAAGATTTGCCACCTCAATGGTGTCAAGTGACCCCATTTGACCCCCCCCCCCCCCCCCCTGCACATGAGATAACTATGGATTTCCATATCCCAATCCCAAAGCACAGTTACAAGAACTCTCCCACACTACCTAAACCCTTAGGGCGATAACTATGAACAATCCAACCCCCATTAATGCTCTTTGCCCTATGGAACAAGAGTACTCTGATCACTGGACTCTGTAAGTGTCATTCTCATCAACACCCAATGATCCTACAGTTGGAGATATGCCTTGAATTCAAGACGTTCGAAGAAGAGTGCAAAATTTGGTGCGAAAAGCCGTTTGCTGGACCTTTGGTCCGGACCAAGGGAAGTCTGGTCCGGACCAGCAGGGTAGGGATGTCTTTTGGAGTTTCTGCCTCTCTAGTCTGTACCAGCAAATCTTGGTATGGACCACTGATGCGCGATTTTATGCGGCTACGCATTTTAAAGAGGGTTTTGTCCTTTTTTTTTTGTACTTTCTTATAAATAGGAGTCTTGTGGCCTCCTAGGGTTTTGTCTTGAGTTGGGATTTGAGATATTTAGGGTTTGGAGTCGTGTCTTTCGTGTATGTGAGACATTGATGCTCTATTAGGGTTTCTAATAGAAATTTGTTCCTAGATATCTATTGGGTGCTTCAAGTAGCGTTACGGGTATAGCCGACTCTTTGTATTTCTGCCCATTGATAGTGAATCCTCTTGCTCTTTCCCGTGGACTTACCTTTAGAGCTTTTTGCTTGAGGGGAAACCACATAAATCTTGTGTTTCTGTGTTGCTTTGTTTATATTCTCTACTTCGGGTTTCGGCACAACAAATTGGTATCAAAGCTCTGGGTTCAAACCGAGGCTCGTGTTTTCCGCTGCATTTGTGTATTCGAGGTCGTTTTCAATGGCGACTCGCTTCGAAGTTGAGAAATTTGATGGGCATAGCGCTTCTTTCAATTTATGGCGGTATTGTGATGAAGGTTTTGCTGGTGCAACAAGGAACAAGCAAGGCTTTGGTGGGGAAATTGAAGAAGCCTGCTGATTTGCATGATAGTGTGTTTGAGGATCTAGATGCGAAGGCACTCAGTGCGATTCAATTGTTCTTAGCCGATGATGTGCTTCGCGAGGTTGGGAAGAAAGATTCGGCAGCCGGGATTTGGTCGAAGTTGGAGAGCATCTATATGACGAAATCGCTAACGAACCGGTTGTACTTGAAGCAAAGACTTTATACTTTTCGTATGAAAGAAGGTACGACCATAAAAGACCATTTAGATGAGTTGAACCAAATTATTATGGATTTAAAAAATATAGATGTTTCGATTGATGATGAAGATCAAGCCCGAATTGTTTTGTGTTCTTTACCTCTGTCATATGAGCATTTTGTGACTCCCTTGTTATATGGGAAGGATACGATTTTCATGGAGGATGTGAAATCTAGTTTATATTCTAAATAATTAAGGAAAAAAGTATCCGGGGAGAGTAATGTTCATAATGATCAAGCATTGGTGGTGCGAGGAAAGACTGGTGGGAGAGTTTCAGGCAGTAGGAGGATTTCTGGCTCTATAACCATATATTTGGATGGAGTACAGTGTTTTTACTATAAGAAATTTGGGCACATGGTGAAAAATTATTCGAAAAATAGGGACAAGTTTGTAGAGAAGGATGGTTCAGTTGTTGCTGGTATTGCTGAAGAAGATTCCGACGATTCAGTTTTTGCTCTTTCGGTAGGGGTCAATGATGTCCGTTTGGATGCCACGTGAGTTTTGGATTCTGGTTGTTCTTACCACATGTGTCCGTGTAGAATTGGTTTGATACATATGAGGCGGTTCACGGTGGTATAGTTCTTATGCGAAATAACACTCCCTGTAGAATTGTTGGTATCAAAACTATTAGAGTCAGAATGCATGATGGATTTGTGAGGACTTTATTTGGTGTTCGACATGTACCAGAATTGAAGAGGAATCTCATCTCATTGGGTGCTCTTGACTCTGTGGGTTAGAAGTATACTTGTGAAGTTGGAGTCTTAAGTGCGTCATTGGGTGCCCAAGTTTTCTCGAAGGGTCAGAAATTGGGTAACCTCTATGTGCTAGATGGTAGCACGATTGTGGGTGCTTCATCAATGGGGTCTTCATTTGTTCTGAATTCAGGTTAAACTATTGGGAGTATGCGATAGGGCATACAAGGATCCATGGTTGGGTCATGGGGCTCTGCAGAAGAGTCGGTTAACTCCGTGTGGAGTTTGAGCATGTCTTCTTTGGCATCAGGGATGGATGCGTTGGGTCAACAATTGGTGGAAGATGATTGCTTGCTTGGTTTTTTAGCTCCGGGAAAAGTTCGAGCAGATCTTCGTGGGCATTCTCGGAGAGATGCATTGGGTGAGTGGTACCCGTTTGAAGATGGAAGACTCAATTTGGTAGCATGTGCGGTTGGGTTTCTCAGTCGTGTTCACAAGGTCAAGCAGTGGTGCTTGAGCCTTGTGAGTTGGTGCTGTTGGTGATCACCCCACGTGGGGCTGCCCGTGAGGGGCATTGGGGGGAAGAGCGAGTGTTGAGAGGATTGCACTATGTCGTTGGCTTGAAAGAGAATTCAAGTCAAGGTGGAGATTAGGGATGTGCATGGGGAGGTTAGGGGGTGGATACCACTACCTCTATCCCCAATCCCCAAACTCAAATTAATCCCCATCCCCTCCCCAATCTCCATCGGGGATTTTTTTTTTTAACCTCCATCCTGGCCCCAATGCGGGGAACGGGGAATCAAGGATCCAAAAATTCACTCAAACTATTTAAGTGAATACCAAAGATGTTGTATTAAAATCCAAAGCTAATGACAAAAGTGGTTCCCAAAAATAATTAAAACGTACCAAGTCACTCAAAAGTGTTACTGTTGTTCTTGTTCTTTTTTTTTTTTTTAGTTTGTGAGTAGATTAAAATTTCACTGAAAAGTGCTACACAAAACAGAAGTAAAGGAGAAAACCTTCCTTATACAACCAACCAACCAACAAGTTACAAGTTATAAACTTATCTGGGAAAAAAAAAAACCTTATAAACTTATAATATAATATACCTATATATGTGAACGCACTGAATGAGGATGCGGGGAGGGGAGGAGAACGGGGAGGGGCGGGGATTGGGGAGGGGAATGACTATACCATCCTCGATTTTTTTTTAAATAAATCCCCATCCCCTACCCGATCTCCGAAAAAATCCCCGAATCCCCTACCCATTCGGAGAGGGGACGGGTTGGATATGGGAGGGTCGGCCGAGATGGCCTCCCTATTGGAGATATGCCTTGAATTCAAGACGTTCGAAGAAAAGTGCAAAATTTTGGTGCGAAAAGCCGTTTGCTGGACCTTTGGTCCGGACCAGCGAATCTTGGTCCGGACCACCAATGCCCGATTTTGTGCGGCTGCGCGTTTTAAAGAGGGTTTTGACCTAATTTTTTCTACTTCCTTGTGGCCTCCTAGGGTTTGTCTTGAGTTGGGATTTGAGATATCTAGAGTTTGGAGTCATCTCTTTCGTGTATGTGAGACATTGATGCTCTGTTAGGGTTTCTAATAGAGATTTGTTCCTAGATATCTATTGGGTGCTTCAAGTAGAGTTACGGGTATAGCCGGCTTTTTGTATTTCTCCCCATTAATAGTGAATCCTCTTGCTCTTCCCCGTGGACATACCTTTAGAGCTTTGTGCTTGAGGGTGAACCACGTAAATCTTTTGTTTCGTTTTCTTTGTTGCTTTGTTTATATTCTCTACTTCGGGTTTCGGCACAACACCTACACTCCATTCCTAAGGGGACTCTATCTCCTAAATCGCCTATATGTTTCAATCCTCATGCAACGAGGATACATAGAGCAACTCCTGCACTTTTACTTTTATGAGTTTTATTATACTTTCTCTAAAAATATGCTGAATTAGGCATCGGAAGGGTGTTGGCTAGCACCACACCAGTGTCAAGTTCTCTCTTGTAGGTAACCGAGACTGACTGTGCCGGAAATCGACTCGTCAAATACATACCAGGATTTTTAAATTTGCTTGGTTGGGGAAAGAACTTTAATCCATCTCCATTAGCCTTGGCATCCCTCCCATTTCCCTTCTTGCCCAAGTGAAACCCTCAAATTCTACACCCAGTAGACTCGCCGGCCTCCTTTCTCACCACTTCCTCATTCGCTACAGCCCTAGCGAGTTACTGTAGCCTCACTTCGTCTCTCTTTTTCTCTCTCTCTCTCTCTCTATCTCTATCTCTCTCTCTCTTTCTCTCTCCTTGTTTGAGCACTGCCAAAGAAGAACGAACTAGGGTTCAGAGCTCAATTTCAATCTTGATTCATCACATATTTGGATGCTCAATTTCAGCCCTAATTCATCATCTTCGACGGTGGATGGAGCGATTTCAACTTTGACGGTGTTCTAAGTGACTTCGACAGCGACGGCGAGGTTCTGTTTTTACGTATATATGAGTACATCTATAATGTTTTGTGTATCATTTGGTTAGTTTTATTTGGGTTTGGTTTGTGGAATATCGGAACCAAACTGGATTTCATTTTGTAGGAGATTTTGGTGATTTGGGATTTGATTTCGCGGGAGATTTGAGGGATTGGGGATTTTGAATGAAATTCAATATCGTAAATTTCGTAATGCCTATAGGGATGGCAACGGGTAGTGTACACACCCCGATTTTGACCCGAGAAACTTATCAAGCATCCCCAAGGATGAAAATGCCCGATAAGAGCACGCAAGGCTTGATTGTGAACTTGGAAATCCCTCCAAAACCTCTCCAAAACAAACCCAAGCCTACACCACCTTCTAGTACATTCAAAACCCTCTTTTTTGATATATAATATGTCCCAATCCATTTTGAAATGAGGGAGATGTGCATGTTTTACCAAAACGACTTGTTTTTTCGACCTTCGGAGGCTAAAATAGTCACATATTTTGATGTACAAATCATCTTGGGTACAAATCATCTTGGGTTCAAACCAATTGGGTAAGAAATTAGACTTGACAAGATTTCCAATGCTTCAAACCATGCGCAAAACAGAGTTCAGTAACACCCGGACTGGCCCCGCAAAGTTTGAAATTTTTTGCTGTCTCCAAGTCCATGCGCCTGGATTGGATGATTCCAGGCGCCCACATTGAATCCAGGCGCCTGGATTAGATCAATATGGGCGCCTGGACTATCTCCAGACACTTGCATCTCAAGGTGAATTGGGTGGGGAGGAGCGTCTTGGAGATCTTGGCAGAGATTTTTTGCAGTAATATAATGGAGGGAAGATAGGGTATCCTGGTGGACCCCTAAGGTGGACCTCTAAGGGTTCAAATGGCACTTTTTGAACCTTATGTTGCCTATATAAAGTCCCTCCCCTCCTCCATTTGGAAGAGGATCAGTACTCCCCTCTCTTCCTTACTGTTATTCTACCCAAATATCCCCAGAAAATTGATCCCAACCAATTTCCCCCTTGCTCCATCTTATTCAAGCCTTAAAATCTACTTTTATACTACCTTAACTCCACATGTTATCATCCTCCCCACTATCAAACCTCAATCAAAACCTTTGTAATCTGATATTCACACCCCCACAAGCTAGTTTCAGTGTCCCCATTCTCCAAAATCACCCAAACTCACAATCCAAGTTCATCAATCAAGATTTCAAGGTAGTTTGTCTACCATATTGCTCAACAAGGCCCTGAAGGGACATCAACCAAGCTCTAGCTAGTCTTCCATACTGGCTTAGAAAGAGAACTCATTTTTGTGCACCTGATCAGTATTCCAGGCGCCTGGATTGGTATATTCCAGGCGCCCATAGATATTCCAGGCGCCTGGACCCCCTTCTTCCAGGCGCCCATCTCTGATCCAGGCGCCTGGAGTTGCTTGATCCGGGTGCCCAATATGCTTTCCGGGTGTGGCTAATGTGATGATCTTGGTTGATTTCTGGAATTTTCCAGGGTAGTTTTGATGTGATTTAGTATGGATTAAGTGTTCATTTGCATGCATACCCATCTCCATAACATTTTGCAAAAGCATTCACGCACATTTCATTTAACTTTATTGATGCACTCATATGATTTCGCATGTATTCGTGATTAAAGTTCATCCAAACAATGTTTTCTAAAATCACTTAAACATTTAGTAGAGACCGGTGGTCACACCGGGCATGAGGGGTGCTTTAAATTCCTTCCCCCCACGTAACCTAGCTCCTGGACCTGAGAAATCTCATTTTAAAAGACCAGTGAAATATTTTCTATTCTAAGGGCAAAAGAGTCATTTTTCAATTGGTTTCTCGGGTACAGTCCTCAAACCCGGGTGGCGACTCTTGTCAATCAATCAAAACCATTTTTCCAAAACAACAACCTTTTTTCGTGGACACTCCGCGGGGTGTTCACAAGCTGGCGACTCTGCTGGGGACTCTGGTTAATATATATTTTAGTATTATTACACTTATGTGTGATTTTATTGAAATGTGTATTAATCATCGAGAGCTAAACTTGAAAAATGTTCAAGGAATTTTGAAAATGTTGTTTTTATGGACTCTTTGCATTGCACGTGCGTGGTTACTAGCGCTCGCTGACGTGTTTCGGCAACCCTGCCCGGCTTGCCGGTGACGGAGAATCCCGAAATGCTCAGTACCCCCCGACTATGATAAGTCACAATTGTCGTTATTACCATCGCCTTGCGGGATCCTTGGCGGCGGGAGACAGTTTTGGCTTTGAGTCTGGGGTACCCTTCAAAACCAAAACCGGCCTTTGCATATAGACAACCATAGAACCCCATGATAGGTGACCAATCCATGTGTTAGGATTATGTGTTTCATCCTGTTACATGCTATGTGTTACTGTTTTCCTTAGCATGACATACTGCATACATGCACGCACCTGTATCTGTACATATAGTTGTCCGTGTCCCGTGCGCACTGTTAGTTAAGTATAGGTTAGGTCCCCCAGCAGTTAGTAGAAGGTTACCTTGGCCCGATGATGAGTCGTGCATCCCAAATGCACGTTGTTCTTGCAAGTTAGTCTTTAGGATGATCGGACATGGGAAAATTCATATTGTCAGATCTTTGACAACAATCTAATGGAATTTAGGGACAATTGACCCGATATTAGGGACAATTGTTTCTAAAATCCAAGCTTAGATTTTTGACGAGGATTTGTGAGTTTAGATTTTCCCAAATCCGATTGTCCGACACGAAGGACTCGATATCAAAAGAAAACTTGAGGATTGGGGCAACCTTCCAAAGCTGTTGAGTTTAGTCTAGGAGACTTTAAATCATTGGAGTTTGAGATACCTCCGGTGTTGGTCATGCCCGAACGGCCGCCCGTGTTTTGGTCTAGCCTTGGAGTCGTTAGTATCTGGATTACGACGCCTTATTGCTTTGTCTCGGATGGTCAAGAAAAGTTAAGGGTTACGGTCCCAACATTTTAGGCTTAGGTTGGGAAACCGAACCTACCGAGTAATGGCCTACCCGTGGTGTTGTTAAATCTTCTGTGCAGCGGCTTCAAGTGAGATTCGAAACCGGTAGATGTTAGTCTAGGAGACTTTAAATCCACGGAGTTTGAGATGCCTCCAGTGTTTGTCGTGCTCGAACAGCTCCCCATGTTTCGAGCTAACCTTAAATGCATTTGTATCCAGATTTCAACAATCTTATTGCT
Organism: Vaccinium vitis-idaea; assembly: GCA_963854785.1. NCBI lineage: Eukaryota > Viridiplantae > Streptophyta > Magnoliopsida > Ericales > Ericaceae > Vaccinium > Vaccinium vitis-idaea. The sequence continues at coordinate 10,488,932 of OY978218.1, read as the reverse complement.
CTGTCTCAGATGGTCTATAAGGAGATTGGCTCTGATTCCACGACGATTGGAATTTAACCTGCCTGTCACGACTTACCCGTGGTTGTTGTTTCACACATTCGTGCAATGCCTTAAGTGAGATCGAAACCGGTAGCAGAATCTATAGGAATAGATGTCAGTCTAGGAGACTTTAAATCCATGGAGTTTGAGATGCCTCCAGTGTTTGTCGTGCTCGAACGGCTCCCCGTGTCTCGGGCTAGCCTTAAGTGCATTTGTATCTGGATTTCAACAACCTTATTACTCTGTCTCGGATGGTCTATAAGGAGATTGGCTTTGATTCCACGACGTTTGGAATTTAACCTACCTGACACGACTTACCCGTGGTTGTTGTTTGGAACATCTATGCAATGTCTTAAGTGAGACCGAGACCGGTAGTCTAGATCTTAGACACGACACGACAACGACACATGCACAACATTTCCTTCAATAAAACCAGGGGCACTATCTGAATTTGACCTTTTTGTTTTACTATCAGTTCCGAGCCGTTCATCCCAAGAAAGAAACCTTACAACTTCCCGAGCGAAAGTTGACTCAACTCAAAAACTCAAAACATGGATGTTTCGGCTGAAATCGAGGGGCTCAAGATGGCTATGAACAACCTGGGCAATCAAATCACCCAGCTCATGATCATGGTGCAAGACATCTATGAACGTCTCCCACAGGTCCAAGAGAATCTCCAACGACCCAGAAAAAGCCCGGAAATGGCCGTAGTTTTGGCCAAGATCTCTGAACTAGAAGAATCTATCATGGAAGGATTCAAACCCATAGGGGCCACCAATTTTATTGGCACTAGAGATGTGGAGATGCACCACTAGGACGTCGAAAAGGACAACCTCACTCCAGAAGGTGAGAAGGTCGACTCCGAGAAGGACAATACACTATTCGCCAACAACAACCATGCAAACGCCATCCCCAGTAAAGCCAAACCAACCAAGACCACAATCCAAATCAACCGGCCCAAAGACCAATCAAGAAAATTCCCCCAATTCTCCACACCCTATCCTTGGTGTATAAAGAACTCCACGAAGCCGGTCTTCTCAAACCACTCCCTCCAACTCCTCTACCTCAAAAGCTCCCAACCTACCACAACCCAAACACCTTCTGTGCCTTCCATCAAATGCCTTGTCATGCTATCGAGGAGTGTCATCGCATCCGCCACAAGATTCAAGATCTCATTGACAACGGGTCCGTCTCTGCTCCACTGGCAAAACTGAATACCTCACTGAATCAATGAACCATCAATGGCCATGCATTAGTTCAATCTTCCACGAGTCTTGGAAGTTTTCAAGTGTCGAGTCAAGTTTTCGCTTCTAATTGAATCAGCTTGTATTTTGAATCTGTTTATGTTTTTGCTTTCCTTGTCTATGTGTTTTCATGTTTGAGTCTGTAATGTCTTGTTGTTGTTGTCAAATAAATAAATAAAAGTCAACTTTGTAGTCCCGAACTACGCACGACCTGATTCCTTGCAAAGGGATACGTAGGCAACTCTTAGTGGTTCGGTCATAACCATAAAAAATAAATGTCATATTGTTGTGTTGAAATTGTCATCATAAACTTGAGTTTTTGCAATAATTCCTAAACTTGAAATTGTTTTCCACCATCATTTGAGAAAAATGACAATCACTTCAAAACACGAGATGAATTTTGATTGAACCCTTGCCCCGCACATGGAGGATTTCCAGTGGACCATTCCCCGGTGCCATCAAAAAGCAATGCTTTGACATAGGAAAAGCCTGCTAGGTTGAAAACCCGCAAGGGCGGCCTAGGCAAAAGTTAAGGCAAAAAACTCGCTAGATCGAACTTCAAAATGAGATCTAGGCAAAAGTTAGAGCAAACATGAGTTCTCCCCATCAAGTTGCACAATCCAAAATGAAGAAAGGCATTCTTTGCTTTTATTCCCCACATAAATATCCATTGCAAAGCCCCTTTGAGCCTGAATCAATTTGTTTGAAAAAGAACCCAGCTAGGCAGATATCCCCCACATTGGGGTGAAACAAGAAATATGAAAGTGTCAAACACATGACAGCCAACAGAATGAAAGTGCCAAAGATATAAGCGCATGAAGATTCAAAGTATCACAAGAATGAAAGCGCCAAACTTATAGACGTGTCAAATACATGGGTACAACAAGATGAAGAGCACTGCAGAAATTTGAAACGGAAAAATTAAATGGAAAGAAGTGCTCATCACAAGCAACATGAGGCAATAGAAAGCATCCATCAAAAAGCAAAAAGAACATGAATGGAGTCCAAGATAGCTGCTAGCTCAAACAACCCCGAGGAAAAATGAGATTTTTGAGCCTATTACCCTTCCTTGTTAAGCCCGTAACCTTGGCCCTGTCATAACCTAGATAAAAGTCCTTTCAGATTGGAAAGTACAACTTGATAGTGAGAATTCAAGTCACAAGGGAACAGTCTAATCTCCCTTGAAAATCAAAAGTCAAAGTATTGTGCAAACGCTGGCGTTATGCAAAGCAAAAATCCAAACTGGGCCATATCAACAGGTCTTCATCAGACCCTCTAAACTGGGGCATTTTGAAGGAAAATCAATGAGGCATCATCAGCAATCTGGGGCATGGGTTCATGACAAGAAATCTTGTGTTTTAAGAAGATTTGAATGAACATCACTTGATGGAGTAAAACAATCACAAAATCAAAATCCAATTTTATCGTGACAATTTCGGCATCAATGGTGAGGCATGTTTGCCATCTTTCAGAACTTCAGGTCAATGTAGTCTTCCATATCCTCCGCGTTGACATGTTCTTCCCTATCAACTTTCGCCCACTCAGGGCACCCCAGTCAAGTCTCACATTGTTGTTCCTTACGCCTTGTCTGTTAAAATCTACCCCCTTGTCAAAAAGGCCGATCAAATTCCTTGGCCTTGTCGATCTAATCAATGTCCACTCTTTTGACCAAAAGACCGATCAAATTCCTCAGCCTTGGAAAAATCCACATCTTTGTCAAGAAGCCAATCATGTCGTCTTAGTCTTGTCAATCCTTGACTCGTGGAAACGATTTCAATGTATCAAAGAATTCGTGTTTGGGTACATGGTCAATTGGTTGCCAAAACCATCAGCAGAGCCGAGAAAGAAAATCAGAATTGAGGTTCACTATCTGTGCAGGCACTTCAACCCAAAATTGGGGCATGTCAACCTAATGCTGTTTCTGGGGGAAGCATACACCCAAATCCAGGACTGTGGCATAGGAACCTAAAAGTCTAAAACCAATCCAAAAGACTGAAAGCCTTGCCAAGCTCAAACCCTGGCCGAAAGGAAAGACAGTAAAGCAAAAGAGCCACCCCATTGAGCCTCCTACTTTTTACAGAAGAAATGTTGTCGTTGTTGTCGTCGAGTGTTGATGCACGAGTTGCATGCAATCATCCTAAGGGACAAACTTTTAAATCAATCGTCTTGAGGGACAAACTTTTAAATCAATCGTCCTGAGGGACAAACTTTTAAATCAATATTCCTGCGGGACAACTTTTAAATCAATCGTCCTGAGGACAAACTTTTGAATCAATCGTCCCGAGGGACAACATTTAAATTAACCGTCCTATGGGACAATATTTCAATTACTTTTGAGTTAGATCCCTCACCCCGTTGTCTAGAGGGTAGATTAGTTACTGTTGATTTAAGTTCCCTCGCCATGTTGGCCAGGGGATAGATTTCTTCTTGTTGCATTTCTCACATGTTGTAGCCACCTAGTTGGCGCACCCTAATCATAGCCGCCTGGCTGGCGCACCCCAATCATTTTAGCCACCTAGCTGGTGCATCAATCATATCAAGTTGTTAGTTGTCTGAATCACTCAGTTAGTGATTTTAATCAGTTGATTTGAGTATTTATTGTTGATGAACCGTCGTGTCGCTAAGTCCATCACATAAATGTGTTTGGTTCAGTAGCATATTGATTGCCTCTTTGCTCAATAAGCAATCACATTTTCTCGATTGTCTCGTTGCTCAGTAGACAATCATCTTATCATTGGCCATCTTGTTGCTCATGGGATAGTCACCGTCAGATTTAGCCTCCCCGTTGCTCAGAGGGTAGCTCCATTTAATCATGTCACAGTATGAGTTGTTTTAGCCACCTAGCCGGTGCATACATTTGAATGAGTAGTTGATTGTATTTAATTGATTGTTTGTTCAGCGTTTCGACCTGGAAAGGCTCGTCGACTCGCGTGATGATGTTTCGTTTGTTTGGCGTTTCACGACCCGGGAAGGCTCGTGGATTCGCATGATTTGATTGTTTGGCATTTCACGACCAGGGAAGGCTCGTTGATTTGCATGATTAGTTTATTTGGCGTTTCACGACCCGGGAAGGCTCGTTGATTCGCATAATTTTGTTGGTGTTGTTTGGCGTTTCACGACCCAGGAAGGCTCGTTGATTCGCATGATTCGTTTGTTTGGCGTTTCACGACCCGGGAAGGCTCGTTGATTCACATAATTTCGTTCGTTCGTTTGGCGTTTCACGACCCGGGAAGGCTCGTGGATTTGCATGATTTGATTGTTTGGCATTTCACGACCCGGGAAGGCTCGTTGATCTGCATGATCATGATTCGTTTGTTTAGCGTTTCACGACCCGGGAAGGCTCGTTGATTCGCATAATTTGATTGTTTGGCATTTCACGACCCGGGAAGGCTCGTTGATTTGCATAATTCATTTGTTTGGCGTTTCACGACCCGGGAAGGCTCGTTGATTCGCATAATTGCGTTTGTGTTGTTTGGCGTTTCACGACCCGGGAAAACTCGTTGATTCGCATGATTTGATTGTTTGGCGTTTCACGACCCAGGAAGGCTCGTCGATTCGCATGATTTTGTTTGTTTAGCAGGCCAGGAAAATCCGTTGAACTTGTTTGCATACGCTCCAAAGAACTACGCCGGTCTTATCCCTACAATGGGGTACGTAGGCAGCCTGAGTGGCACGACCGTGATTTTAATGTTTTCCTTTGCAGCTTGAGAATGGCTCAGGGAACGAATCAGGATGTCTCTATCTTAGATATAACTCGCATCAAGCAATGATGCAGAGTTCCATCCAAGAGGGGGAACTGTAGACACCCTGATTTTGACCCGAGAAACTTTTCAAGCATCCCCAAGGATGAAAATGCCCGATAAGAGCACGCAAAGCTTGATTGTGAACTTGGAAATCCCTCCAAAACCTTTCCAAAATAAACCCAAGCCTACACCACCTTCTAGTACATTCAAAACCATCTTTTTTGATATATAATATGTCCCAATCCATTTTGAAATGAGGGAGATGTGCACGTTTTACCAAAACGACTTATTTTTCCGACCTTCTAAGGGTAAAATGGTCACATATTTTGATGTACAAATAATCTTGGGTTCAAACCAATTGGGTAAGAAAGTAGACTTGGCAAGCTTTCCAACTCTTCAAACCATGCGCAAAACGGAGTTCGGTAGCACCCGGAATGGCCCCGCAAAGTTTGAAATTTTGTGTTGTCTCCAAGTCCAAGCGCCTGGATTGGATGATTCCAGGCGCCCACATTGAATCCAGGCGCCTGGATTAGATCAATATTGGCGCCTGGACACTCTCCAAACATTTGCATCTCAAGGTGAATTGGGTGGGGAGGAGCGTCTTGTTGATCTTGGCAGAGATTTTTTGTAGTAATATAATGGAGGGAAGATAGGGTATCCTGGTGGACCCCTAAGGTGGACCTCTAAGGGTTCAAATGACACTTTTTGAACCTTATGTTGCCTATATAAAGCCCCTCCCCTCCTCCATTTGGAAGAGGATCAGTCCTCCCCTCTCTTCCTTACTGTTATTCTGCCCAAATATCCCTAGAAAATTGATCCCAACCAATTTCCCCCTTGTTCCATCTTATTCAAGCCTTAAAATCTACTTTTATACTACCTTAACTCCACATGTTATCAACCCCCCCAGTATCAAACCTCAATCAAAACCTTTGTAATCTGATATTCACACCCCCACAAGCTAGTTTCAGTGTACCCAATCTCCAAAATCACCCAAACTCACAATCCAAGTTCATCAATCAAGATTTCAAGGTAGTTTGTCTACCATATTGCTCAACAAGGCCCTGAGGGGACATCAACCAAGCTCTAGCTAGTCTTCCATACTGGCTTAGAGTTTGGAAAATGTCTCAAACATCACAGAAAGAGAACTCATTTTTGTGCACCTGATCAGTATTCCAGGCGCCTGGATTGGTATATTCCAGGCGCCCATAGATATTCCAGGCGCCTGGACCCCCTTCTTCCAGGCGCCCATCTCTGATCCAGGCGCCTGGAGTTGCTTGATCCGGGTGCCCAATATGCTTTCCGGGTGTGGCTAATGTGATGATCTTGGTTGATTTCTGGAATTTTCCAGGGTAGTTTTGATGTGATTTAGTATGGATTAAGTGTTCATTTGCATGCATACCCATCTCCATAACATTTTGCAAAAGCATTCACGCACATTTCATTTAACTTTATTGATGCACTCATATGATTTCGCATGTATTCGTGATTAAAGTCCATCCAAACAATGTTGTCCAAAATCCCTTAAACATTTAGTGGAGACCGGTGGTCACACCGGACGTGAGGGGTGCTTTAAATTCCTTCCCCCCACGTAACCTAGCTCCCGGACCCGAGAAATCTCATTTTAAAAGACCAGTGAAATATTTTCCATTCTAAGGGCAAAAGAGTCATTTTTTAATTGGTTTCTCGGGTACAGTCCTCAAACCCGGGTGGCGACTCTTGTCAATCAATCAAAACCGTTTTTCCAAAACAACAACCTTTTACGTCGACACTCCGCGGGGTGTTCACAGGTAGGGTATGGATCGGGGGACCCTATTCTACCCCCGTTCCTCAATTGGGAAGTTCTTTCCCATCCCCACCTCCATACCCAAAAGGGATAGTGGACAATCCACCATACCCGCCTCCCATGGGGATCGGGTATATTCGGGTAAATCCATATCCAAACTAATTTATGTGTCCTATACTAACAAAAACAACCATTTAAAACAAAATAGAATAGAAAGTTGCGAAGAAATAATAGTCTACCAAGATTATATACAATTTAAAAAACTACCATCATTAAACTTTTTTTAACACTTAACCATATATAGTTTTAATTCGGAACAATATACATAAATTATACCAATATGGATACTTATATATATACACACATACATATACATTTATATACTGCTATATATATGCCGGCATATATACATACAATAGTCATAAAAATATGTATACAATTTGAAACGGGGCGGGTACGGGTATTAGGAGACGGGTATCACAAAATCATACCCGCTCCATTTTCAACTGGGAATTCTTTAAGTTCTATCATACCCACTCCTATTGGATGAAAAATCAAATAATATCCGCCTCCAAATAGCCGGGGATGGGACAGATATCCATCGGGTTTGGGGAAATTGTCATTCCTGAATGCCTAAGGCTATTGGGGTTTTCACACTTTTGGTGGCTAGCCATTCTAGAATATTGCATTTTTCCTAGACAAGAATGCCTAGGAATTTTTGGAAATTCTCCAAAGTCCAATTACATACAATCAGTGTGGAGGAAGAGAAAATATTTCACCTTCACCCCAAGGTAATCATCAAGTGTACGAAGGATAGAGTGAATGCTACTATAAAAATAAACAATTTGTTCACTTCACATTTCTAAAAAAAAATTTAAAAAGATTATTTCCTCATCTCTCATCTCTCTAATCATTAATCACATTTCTCTCTCTATTCATACCCCTTTCTCCAATCGTTAATTCTCATTTCTCTCTCTATCTCTCTCCAATTATTACACCTCTCTCTAATTATTACTTTTTTCAAAAACTCATCCAAACACTATCTCAAAAATATTTCTCAAAATCTTTTCTCAAAACTCTTAACCAAACAGAGTGAAAGTAATTTCGCTTTTTTGTTAGGCATCCTTCAAACGAAATCGAACTAAAAACTGACTTAGGTAATTTAAGCGGAATATACCGAAACAAAATCAAACAATCGATCAAAATCCTTTTGTTCACTTTGTTATTAATTTCAGTTACGCGATTCATAACTTGTCCATAACAATAGGATTTGTTATTAATTTCAGCTCTGTTAGAATCTTACTTTTGCACATAAGATCAGCTTTCAAGTTTTATCACTGAAATAGCGTAATTATCAAAAAGTATAGCCGTTACAATGGAATTACATTTATAGATCATATACTAGTCCACCCACCTTAGATAACCCTAAAAATGGCTTTGAGCCTCTCTTGCTTTCACCTTGAAATGAGTGCTCAAATACAGGAAAACATAGGAAATATGATAGTGATACATATATTAGTACAACCTTATAGTTAACGAAGCCGAATTAAACTGGAACAGTCCTAGTACTGTCATAACCAGGTGCTGCTCCTCCATCTTCCTCATTCTCTTGAGACATTTCCTCCAAAGATTTTCCTTTAGATTCAGGCACCAAGAAAGTGAACAGAAAACCAAGAGAACAGATGCAACCAAGAATGATGAGAGCGTTCCTCACACCAATGCCCGGCGGATACCCTTTATCGGTTTTAGTCGGATCTTTGCTCTGGCTCAAGTATAAAAACCCGAACGCCCCAATAATCGCCCCGGCCTTGCCAGATGCTGCTGATATGCCGTGACATGTGGATCTTAGCCTTGCGGGGAAAATCTCCGCGGGGACAACGAAGGTTGTCGCGTTTGGACCGAAGTTCGCGAAGAAGAACGTGAGCGAGTACATTATCACGAACCCGATTCGGTTGTCCGGGTGAGTCCAGTGGTTGTACGGAATAGCCAACGCGAACATGAAGACGGTCATGAAGAAGAACCCCATCAATTGGATTGCGAATCGGCCTATTTTATCGATAAGTGCTACGGTGAACCAGTACCCTGGCACAGTGCTGCAGAGGGCAATCAGAGTCTGAGCCCTGGCTATTCTGAAAACCTCTTCCAACGAGTTCATTGTTTTGGCACTCGGGATCCATCCGATCGCGCTGAAAATGTCCTTTTGGAAAAGATTTTGGCTGTAGAACGCAATGTCTAGCAAAAACCATGTGGAGGTTGTTCCAAGCAAGTGAAGCCCGTGGCGACGAAGAAATTGCCTCGAAAACAAACCAAAAGAATTGCTCTGATCCTGAGAGAGTTTTTCCACTTTTTCTTGATCTGCTTGTAGCTCAACTTCTAGCACTTTGGACATGTCTGCAGCGGCCTGTTTGGCGTTCTTGGCCACCAAGGCCGTGTAACGAGCGGTTTCAGGCATCTTCATACGCCAGTAATAAGTCATCGCGGCTGGGACCGCGCCAAACATAAGGATTATTCGCCAGACGTAATCGGCTGCTGGTACAGTCGATCCGAGAGGATCAACTTCGTATGCCGGGGCAGGAAACCTCGTCTTGAAGGCCAAAGAAACGATAATGGCGACCACTCCACCAGTTAGAATCCCGAAACCTTGCATAGCGAAAACCGCGGCTATAAAGGCTCCGCGAGTTTTCTTGTTTGCGTATTCGGACATAATGGTGGCGGACAGAGGGTAGTCGCCACCTATGCCGAATCCAAGCCAGAAGCGGAAGAAACAAAGAGTGGCCATCACGCTTTCCGGGCTCTTTCCAAAGGAAAGACCGGAAGCAACCGAGGCGAGGACCATGAGCATAAGGGTCATGCCATAGACTCTTTTCCGGCCCATCTTGTCTCCGAGCCACCCGAAGAAGAGTTGTCCGGCTAGGGTACCGCAAAAGGCGACACCGTTGACAGCAGCCGATATGTTAGGAGGCAGAGTCCCCGGTTTACCATCGCTTTCGTGGTGGTAGTATATCCGTCCAAGCAATTTCGTCACCAGAGAGATGCAGAACAGATCGTAGGCATCGGTGAAAAAACCCATTCCAGCAATTACAATTGCGGTGAAATGGTACCATTGTGTTTTGGCAACATCAAGTGCATTAAGCACTTGTAATTGTTCTGTGGCCATAGCTGCCTTTGTTCACTTCAGTGTCCTGAAAACAAAAAAAATGGGACACAGAAATTTAGTTCAGATGTTAGTACTAGTTTACATATCTAGTCTTTTATATTATCACAATTTTTCTTTGATTATTACAATAAAAAAATAAAAAAAAACGGGGGCTAATTTTTCAACACCTTTGTTACCCCCCATGCATACCTATGTTTCTCTTTCAAAGATGGTGACCAAAAAGCTGGGTGACCTTTTGGACTATTATTGCAGCATAACATATGAAAACGGATGAAAGCATTAATGAGCATAGCATGTCTAAAGTCAACAAACTTAGACTCACAATCTTATTCTTTTTTCTTTCCCCCCCCCCGATAACCAACCAGCTATAAAAGTGAGTGTTGTTACAGTAATTATCTCGGAGAGTCTAATATTTTCTCACACTAAAGGGTTATTTTCATATTAAGATATGTTTATGGGATCCACACATATTCCCATCTTTACAGCTGCTAGCTGAAATTATGGAGGGATTCACCAAATGGGGGGCTCTGCTGTCCGTGGGGTCTGCAGGCCCTGCCGACCCCATTCGAGCCATCCATTTCGCTCATCAACGACTCATATCTTACCTCTCCAAAGTGTATCCGAGCCGTCCATTATTTAATACAATCCGAGCCATTGATGCCGTTGATGCACGAAACGAACGGCGCGGATGGGGTGGGCAGGGCCTGCCGACCCCACGGATAGTAGGCCCCCTGGGTTCGGGATTCACATAGATTCCCCATTATTAAAGCTTTTAGGTAGTTCATATTTGTGTATGATCATGCATGATTAAGAAAGAATATCAGTTTTCCTAAAAATGGGGCCCTTTGTAACCCAGCTTCTAAGAGTAATTAAATTTTTTTTGGGTCAATCTCCATTGATTTTTTTTTTTTTTACCTCTTCAATTAATTAAAGCAGAAAAAACAAAAGCATGTGAACCTAAATAATAAAGTCTAGAAAAAAAGAAAAGGTAAAAGACAAAAGAGTAGAGTGGGGTTAGTAAAGTTTGAAAACAATCGCCGTCAAGTTGAAAATGATGTTCGATCGGAAACTATTTTAATTTCCTCAGTACTCGCACACGTGGAGATTGGATCTTCCATTTTTGCCCATGCTATAAAAACACAAAATTTAACAATACCGATTTTAAAAAGATTTTTCCCGGGAAAAGAGTAGAGTGGGGGTTAGTGTTTTCAATCAATTTGTTTCATGAAAATTACTTTTTGATAACCGAGATTACACATACAACTCTCTCCACACTGCAGAGAGCCTCGTTGATGAAAAAAATTTGGCTGCCGAGAGGCACCACGTGGCCGTTCCTGAGCACCTATCCCGACTGTCCAAAGTGTTTTAGACTTTTTTTCTTTTTTCTTTTTTTTTTCTCTTTAAAATTTGGACCGTCCAAAAGTGTTTTAAACGGCTCGAGATGGGTGTCGGGCGCCACTTGGTGCCCGCAGCCCGCCCGGCACCGAAAAAATTGCTCCTGTTTGATGGAGAAATAAAAACAGTTGGGTATAGGGTATTCACGGTAATATAATAGGATCACAAGAAGTAATGCAGACATCAAAACCAGCTTAAACTAACAGTAGACAATATTACTATTTTTTACAGCGAAAGTTTGAAGAAATATAAGCAGGTGAGAACTAATACAGAACAAAAAAAAGAAGAAATTCAAGCGGTATCGTACCTCGAGCAGTATTGACCAAGGTCGTTAAGCCGTTACGCTATTCAGAACCTTAGTATTGACTAAAAACCGTCCCGTCGTTTTCTTAGAGGGTAGAAAGATAGTAGCAGTCCAGAGAATGAGAGAGAGAGAGAGATTAAGGAGCAGAGGAAACAGGGGAGGAGAGAGAGAGAAGTGGAGGTGGAGGAGAGAGAGGGGTGTGGGTGTGGAGTACTGGAGAGCAGGAGGGGGGGTCCGTATTTAACACCATCGGAGCCTGTTACGTATGGAATTCGGTTACAGGGGATTACACCCTCTTCGACTTTGCCACGTAAACATCTGATTCCACTTGTTGGTTTTTAATATTACGTGGCAAGATCGTGAGGGTTCAATTAAAGCATGTTGCACTTTTGGTGGGGCGAAGTCAACGTTGTAATATTGCAACCCACCACGTTCACACCTAAAAAAAGGGTTCCGAGTATTTTTTGTAGCGGAAAACCTATGGGTACAAACCCATAGGTACAGAAAATATACAGAGGTGTTTGAGTACCTACTTGTGGGTCCCACAGAGATGATCCCAAATCGTTAATTCATCTTAGAATAATTTTCGTAGGGGTTCTGCAAGAAATCTGCTCGATCCGACGTTTGTAACTGGTTGATCTAAATTCCTCCCGTTTCATTCAAAATAATTTGCATGAAATGAGAGGAATTTGGATCAACTAGTTACGAACGTCGGATCAAGCTGATTTCTCGTGAGGCCCCTCAAAAAATTATTTTAAGATGAATTAACGGCTCGGATTATCCGTGTGGGATCCACAAGTGGGTCTCTAAACAGCTCTGTACATTTTTTGTGCATTTTGCTTCTATACGCCTAGCACAGTCCTTTTTGCAGTAGATTGTTTTTTAGCCCGGAAATTTGTTTACTTTTGTTTTTTATTTGGATTTTCATAGTTTTGCATTCGTTGCATGTGTCCATTTCTATTGATTATGTGATTATCTCAACGGCGTAATATTCAAACCCAAAATAAAGGTTCTGATAGGGGGTGTTCCACTAACGGTGTTTAGAATAAACTAGTTTTTTCATAGTTTTTTATGTGATACATTGTGAGAGAATGACTTGTCTTGGTTTTGAAAAAAAGCTATTTTTGTTAGTAGATGACACCCCTTTTTTTTTTTGCTTGTTTTTTAGCTCGAAATTTTTTTTGTTTGCTTTTACTTTTGTTCTTTATTTTGAATTTTCATAGCTTTGCGTTCATTGTTTGTCTATTTCTATTGACTTTGTGATTCGGTAATCCTACGGGTACAAACAATTTTGTACAGAAAATGTACAAATCGCTCTCAGGGATCCACTTTTGGGTCCCACACGAGTGATCCGAACCGTTCATTATTTTTAGAACATTTTTCCGAGGGGCTCCACAAAATTTCAGCTCAATCGGACGGTTAGAAGTGCTTGAACCAAAATCACGCCGTTTCGTTCAAAATGAAACGGCGTGATTTTGGTTCATGCACTTCTAACCGTCCGATTGAGCTGAAATTTTGTGGAGCCCCTCGGAAAAATGTTCTAAAAATAATGAACGGTTCGGATCACTCGTGTGGGACCCAAAAGTGGGTCCCCGTGAGCGATTTGTACATTTTCTGTACAAAATTGTTTGTACCCGTAGCAGGATCCCTTTGTGATTATCTCAAAAACAAAAAATATATGATTGCATAAAGGTGAAACATTGCATTTATTTAAGTCCAAGGGTAACTCCAGTGGCAACATGGATAAATTGTAAATCTAGATATTCTGAGTTCAAATTTTGGCAACCTCTAAGGAGAAATCTCTTATGAATTCCCTAGTCCCGACATGGATGACCATATTGGAGAAGGGAATAGTCGAGATGTGTGTAAGTTAACCCGGTCAACCCCTAATCACTGACACAAAAAAAAAATCTATCTATCTTGTTTCTATACTACTCAAAAGTAGTAAGAGGGTGTTTGGCCGACGGGATTTTGCATTTTCAGCTTCTACTTCTGGCATTCTGGGTGTTTGGCCGCCGGATTCACAAAACTCATTTTCCAGAATCCATTCTTCATTCCAGCGTTTAGAGGCAGAAATCGAGAATCCCCTCCCACCCTCCTTTTCTCATTCTCATTCTCCATTTTCAATTTTTAGATTTTCTCCTCATTTCTCTCTCCCTTATCTACCCCTTGTTTACGTTATTCCTCTCCCTTCCTCTTCCACACAACACACGAACCAGAGGAGGAGAGCCGCCGCAATTTTCTTCTCGTCGCTGCTCCATCTCAGCTGAAATCATACAGATCTCGTCCATTTTTGAGGTAATCTTCTCCCCCAACCCCCAAAATCGTCAGTTTTGTTCAATTTATGACGATAATCTGTCATCTTCTTGCCTTTATAACCCTAATTTTTACCTATGACAGACATGCATAGAAACCCTAAGAAATTTCGTGAGAAATACAGTGTATAAATCCATAGGTCATAGTTTTCTGGGTAGATGAAAGACGCAATTTCTGGGTATTTGGAAAATCAACCCATGTCAATTTCTTGCTGGAAAATCACCCCAAAGCAATTTCTGGATTCTCAATAACCTGTGTTGTTTCTCAATAACCCATATCACTGTTGTCGTGTTGAAGAAAATGGCATCTTCTTGCATGAAAACCCTGATTTTAGATCCATGACAGGCTTCAATTTTCTTACCTTTGTGCGCGGTTACTGTGCGCGGTTCAGATCTGGTTTTGGTGGAGAAGAAGAAGAAGCCAAATTACAGTTTTCCCCTGAAGCTTCTATTGGTTGACGTCCCCTTCAGTGTAGTGCTATAATTTTTCATGTTGCTCCGGTTGTTATCATTTCTTTCTTTCTTTTTTAATGTCATCTAAATTTGGAATATTTATTTTTGGGTAATGTTTCAATCTGGTGCAATATTGTGTGTAATGCTTTTCACCAATGATTTTGATCAGATGCATGTGTTTGTTTAGAATGGCAAGTTTTTTTCCTTTCCCAACAAATAATATGGTTATGTATGTTTTTTTAAATTTTGTAATGTTTATAAATTATGTTTTTCTTGGACCAACTTTTTATCCATTAAAGAAGCCTCAAAATTAGAGGTTTCCTTTGGCAAACAAATTCCCAATCGTAATTTATAAAATAAAAAAAAAAAAATCTTCATTGCAAAAAACCAATCCATGACAAGTCCTGTTGGCTCACATGCATGTTTCCCAATTTCGGTGAAAATTTCCAGTAATTTATTGTGACAAGTCTGTTGCCATGTTTTAAGGGTAAATTGGTAAAAATCAATCCATAACTCATTTTCATCATTTTTCTCCCAAACACTACCACTTTTACAAAATGCATTCTGCACATTTCTCACAAACACTCTTCCCAGATTCAAAACTCATTCTGGCCATAATCCAAAAAGCCAAAAAGCCAAAAATGAAAAGTTGAAAAGTTGGCTCCCAAACACCCCAATCCATTCTGTTTTCATTTTATCTAAATGTTTTTTTTTTTTTCACTTTTCGTAAGTTTTTGTTTAGCATTTCGTTTTAATTTTGGGGATTATCATTCGTATAGATGAGAGGAATTATCAAAGTATAAAAATGTAGGCCGGAGTTAAAAAAAAAATCATAAAATACGACACTTCAAAAACATAACCATTTAATATTTTTTTCGTCTACAGTAAACTTTTTCCATCAAGCAGTGTCATTGTGTTGGAGTGCTCAGTCGAAATAGAGGCTAGCTACTGATTACTGATTTCCCTTCTCAATAATGTTGGGTAGGGATGGGCATGAGAACGGATCGGGGACGGAGAGTACTATCTCCACCCCCAATCCCCAAACCCCTTCTCTATATCCATCCCCTACCCGATTCCCAACGAGACTTTATTTTCATCCTCCATCCCCAGTCCAAATGAGGAACGGGGATCCCCACGGGGATTCGGAGATCCAATCATTTCTTTCAAAAAAAAAAATATAGATTACTAAAAATCTAGTGTGACACCCCGTATTTCAATAAATGTCCATATTTTCATTTAGCTTAGAAAATTGTTCTACTTTTATTACATAAAAATAGTTCAAATATTATTTTGAAAAATATAATACATATTTAGGTATTTTTCATAAGCTAGTTCAATATCGGAATCAGCATGGCGGAGCAGAGCGGGACATGTGTCAATACTAGGAAGGATCCTTGGTGCCCAAGTACGGGGTTCTGGAAACCAGGCGAGGTGGCTTATTATAAGTGGGTGAATCATTATGGTAATAAATAGGATTAATCCCCCTTGGATTATACAATGCATGTGGACCGGATATTTACTAATTTATAGATAATTCTAGAGTTAGTTTTGTTAGTATAAATAGGTGTCTTCATTTCTCTTTCTATGCACACCACACAAACACACACAGAACATACACGACAATTAGGGAAGTAGAAAGGAACAAGGAAGAAAAGAGAGGGAAAAAAAGAAAGAAAAAAAAAAAGACAAGGAAGAAAAAGAGAAAAAAAAAAGAGAAAAAAGAGAAAGAAAGTTCAGTATTCAAATCAAGGGCTCCGATTTGAGGTAAATCGGGTGGTATACAATATGCATCTTAAATCTTCGATGTATTTCTTGTTCTTCTCATTTTGTACTTCATTTGCTGACATTACGTTTTAATTGGATTCTATGTTATGTTCACGTTAAAATTGATATTGTTCTATGTGATGTTATGATCACGTTAAAATGCTATGGGACTATTTGGTACATTGATCGAGTGGATCTACCAAGATCTTGACCCAGTAGCCAGGAATAAGTCAAAAGGAGACTTGGCTCAGAGGTAGCCGGGAATAAAGTAAATGAAGGTTTGGCTCAGAAGGGGTGAGGTCGTCCACCGGTCATGTACCAAAAAAGGGCTTAGTATGTGGTTCAGTAATATGGATAGTTTTGATTGAATTCATCGATCATTTCCCTCCTTTGTTGAGCAATGGTGTTATGTCATATTGTATACTTCCCGGCTTAATCTATTTTTCAGGATGGCTTGGAAAGCGAGAAGGGCGACGTCGTTGACTATTGAGAGTAATCGGGACCGAATTCCTTGTAGAGATTTTGTAAAAGAAATTAATTTGTACTTTTATTTTACGAGAAAAATCAATATTTTTATGCATAAAAGAAAGGTTTTTGTAACGACTATGTAGTTTATTTATTTATTTGTTTTTTTATGGGTCTAAAAATCAGGGTCGTCACATCTAGAATCCCACTTACAAATTATATGTTAAAATCAAGTTACAAGTAGAGGTGTCGAACGGGCCAGGCTGGCACGGGAACGGGAACTGTACATTTATCGTTGGCACGACACGACACGTTATTCATGTGTAAGCGTAAGTGTTTGTCAGCTTCAATTCAAGTTGTATCAAGTATCAATTGGATTTCTAATTTGAAAACTAAAGGAACCACAAGCAAGATAACATAAAAGAGTATTTAAGTAGTGTGATCTTCAACTTCATATGAAGCACTAAGATAAAGTAAAGTACGAAACCATCTATCTTTTACATATTATGGTACTTATCAGTCGTAGAAAAATTTAGTGGATTGCGTATCGATAGGCATTTAATCCGATGAAAAGTATCATTAAAAAAATAAAAATTGGGTCCCGATCGACAAGCTTTCTAAACTCGATCGAGAAGAAACTTTACACAATTGATTTCGTCAATAGGAACAACAAAATCAACAACTCGATTGGAAAAATATTGTTTTTATTTTGTATTTTTTGTGTTTATTTTAAGGAAGACATATGATTGATGGTTGAGTAGATTTCAACCTAATTGGGATGTATTCAAATTATAGTGATGCATTTCTTATTTAATCACATTTATTGTATTACAAAGTTCAATTATCAATACAATATTTGGAGAAATTTAGTGTGACCCCATGTGTTTAGAGAAAATTTAGTGGGACCCAAAAGTTTCATAACTCAATAACTTATGAATAGACCTCTATATTCGGGGATTCGGGGACGGGGCGGATCGGGGACGGGGCGGAGTGAGGCGGGGATGGGTCGGGGAACAGATTTGGAGCGGATTCGGGCGGGGACATGCCTATCTCCACCCCTACCCGATCCCCAAACATTTTAAAAAAAAAATTCTCATATCCTATCCAATCTCCAAACAGATCTCCATATTGCCGATCGTTCAGATCGGAAATCGGATCGGATTCGAACGGGTCGGAGGAAATGACCAACCCTATTGTTGGGTTCGACCATGTGTTTCCACTTTGCCTAGTGTACACGTGACCCTCATGCATTTCACATGGATTACTACCATTCTTATGTACACTCATCATAAAAAGACCTAGACACGGAAATAAAATCTGAAGCCTTATAATTACTCCACTAGATAAACTAGGGCCTTTAGCCAAAAGTTTTGTGTTGGTCAAGATTGAATGCATTTGAAAGATTGCCCAGATAATAGTGCAGAAAAGTAACAAAACAAAACGAGCTCTTAATTAGTATCCAGATTTTCTGAGGAGGGCTGGATTTTAGGCCCCAAAATTAATTGGGTCAAACTTGCGGAGCGTGCTAGAAAGGAGCACGACCTGGATGGACTAGGCCCAGTTTGGATAAACAGTCTCAATAGCGGAGTAAAAGTCTGAATGGCGTAAAGAATATCCTAGAAGGTGCTTAATGGAATTACCTACCTTGAGGAGTCCTCCCTAATTGAGATATATACTCTCTATTATCGAGATCTTTTTTTTTTGGGGGTAAGTAAACTATTATCGAGATCTTGCCCCAAGTAACATGAAATATTTATAACCTAACCCAAATAGTTCACCGAATCTTCCATGATTGTTTTCTTATTTTGTGATCCTACCATTTTTCACACACTCCCCCTTGCATGCGAATAAGCGAAGCAAGGTTACAAAATATATAATTTCCTTTTATGTTCTCTCTATGCATCAAGTAACATGGCATACCACTTTTTGCATGTATATATTGAATAGATCTCTTTTGTTTTAGTATTCTAATGTACTCCCTCCGTCCCATTGATAGTCCATTTACGGAAAAACGTATAATTTATACTCTATTCTAATGTACTGTCAAAATGGGACGAATGGAGTATATGCTGTAAATTTTTTACCCTACTATATTAAATCTTGCATCCACCCTTGATTACGGGGTCCATGCAAGATGAGGTCCACACACACACACACACACACACACATATATATATATATATATATATATAGGGAAATTTTCTTATCCACACTCCCGGATTTAAGGAAAAAATGGGGTTTTTTTGTGTTGCAAATTTTTTTTGGAAAATCCGATCCGTCCAATGTGTTCAGAAGGTGTTTTCAAGGGTTCACGCGGAAAATCTTCAAAAAAAAAATATCGGGAAGGGCTTGATCCATGCAGTTTTCGCAAAAACTGTATTTATATATTTTTTGCGAAAACTGCTTGGATCAAGCCCTTCCCGGTATTTTTTTTTGAAGATTTTTCGCGTGGACCCTTGAAAACACCTTCTGAACACATTGGACGGATCGGATCGTCAAAAAAAAATTTGGATCAAAAGGTGCGGAAATTAAAAGTCCGGATGTGAAGGGGATCCTATATATATATATATATATATATATAACTTTAAGCTTAAATTGCTTATTAAAAAGCTGCAAGACAATGGTCACCCAGATGACAAAGCTGATTGTGCATATATGAGTTGTACCCTTAAAAGGCTACATAGGGCTTTAAAGGTTTTATCTGGAGCCTAATCACATTATAATTTCTTGCAGTATGGAACCACCTGACCGTGGTCGAGGACGTGGCCGAGGTCGTGGCGGAAGAAAATCAGGATCTCAGCAGTATGGAAGAGGAAGAATTTCTCTCTCCCTATCCGAATATCCGACTCTGGGAGAATCTTCCAGTCAGTCAAAGCAGAAAACAGCCAAAGAGGCATTTGAGCAAGGGCCTCAATATGTTAAAAAGAATATAACAGAACCATTGATCACATTATCCGAAGGTGATCTAAATTTACATCCGAAGGATCCATGGTGCCTTAAAGAAAGGTATCTTCAAAACCAGCAGTATACCGTCCAAGAAGGGAAGTCTCGATATATTTATGAGGCCATCCTTACTGAGACATCATCAGTACAAATTACTCATCATTATCTGGAAGAAGGTAATAGCAGAACCCCCATCACCTTTTCAAAATGTTATATTATCAGAGTGATGCATCCTCAAGAGTGGGGCCTTTCAACATTTGCAACCAGGACATTGAAAATTAATGAGCAAAAGTATAACTATTGGGACTATGCCAGGGCATGGACCTACGCATTCTATTATCAGAATCCAGTAAGAACCCACTCATGGTTCTTTATTGTGAATCCGGAGATTGTACAGAAAGAAACTGGATTTCCATCTTGGTTTCTCCATTGGTGGGAATACCATGCACCAGAAATTGAAATTTTTCCAGAATCAATTCAGAAACAATTCCCTGTTTGGTATAAATATCATCCGAAGCTTAAGGGAATAACAGCGGTAAATCCACCAGAAGGACAAGACCTCTTATGGTTTTGTACCGAATTCAGAATTAACTGGATTTGGCAATGGGGATATGAAATAGCCGAAGATCATCTTCGTATCCCAGAAGTTCAAAGAAATTTTTTCGTTAAATGGTGGTCTCGTTTCGAGACTGATAAATGTTTATCATTTATCAAAGAAACCGTAGAACAGTATCAGGCTGATTATATGTCACAAGTCTCAAGCAGTAACCCATCACAGGGTCCAGTGAATTTTATTCAGCAGATAAAAATGATGATTCATAATCAGAATCCAAATCTATCTGAACACGAGCAAGATATTAAGCTTATGGAAATTATCAAAGATCAGTACTTGGCTACTCAAGGAACCAGCACATCACAAACAGACGCCAAGAGCGACATCTCCATGTCCTCTCAAGACCAGGATCAAGGTCAATTCACTTGCCTTGCCGGAGAGTCTCAAGACCCCAATGACGACACCGAAGTTTATCCTACTGAAGCGGATCTTTGGGACTCAATGATTGAGTTAAAAATGCTGAAAGGCAAGGAAAAGAAGAAAAATCGGTAGATCGTTATCCATGACGATAGCAACAGTAATCGTCGGCACAAAACGACAACAGCAGCAAAAGCGTCATCAGTGACGTCATCTACAGTACTGCTACAGTAGGTCGTAGCGCTTATAAAGAGCTGTAATCTGCCATTCGTAGGCAGGCTTTTCAGTACCTCTCTCTCTCTCTCTCTCTCTCTCTTGTAATCCCTCTCCTCCCTTCCACTTGTAAATCACTTCCATCTACCACCATCATAAATAAATCAGTATTTTCCAGTAAGTTTCTCTGCCTTCTTCTTTCTTACGATCCTTTTATTATTATATATATATATATATATATATATATATATACCGTGGGGTTCAAGTCCACACCTCCCGTTAATAAGAAAAAATGGTGTTTTTTTGTGTTGCAAATGTTTTTTGGAAAATCCGAGCCGTCCAATGTGTTCAGAAGGTGTTTTCAAGGGTCCACGCGGAAAATCTTCAAAAAAAAATACCGGGAAGGGTTTGATCCAAGCAGTTTTTGCGAAAAACTGTATTTATATATTTTTGCGAAAACTGCTTGGATCAAGCCCTTCCCGGTATTTTTTTTTGAAGATTTTCCGCGTGGACCCTTGAAAACACCTTCTGAACACATTGGACGGATCGGATCGTCAAAAAAATGTTCGGATCATGGAGGTCCGGAAACGGGATTCCCGCACTAGAACCGGATGGTATATATATATATATATATATATATATGTAAGAGACTCAGAGGGGTCTGGTTGGTGGGGGTGTGTACCGATCATATTCATTTGCAGAAATATAAAAATTGTTGTTATGTTTAATTTTTAAAAGACTTTTGTTATTCCATTGAGATGTTTGAGATGGGAAAAACACGTTGGTTGGATCAGAAAGCTATTTGAAGGAGCTAGCGACCATGAAACTCCGACAAGATTAAGTGATGCGCTACATAAAGTCTTGGCCGCACTGGGGCATATATAGTTTTAAATATCGGTTTCGCGACACGTAACGGTAACGGTTTGAGTGTAACGGTTTCTGTAGTATTGAACGTTACGTAACGGGAATCGGGTGTAACGGTCGTGAATTTGCTAAAATCATTAGCAACACCTATAAATCTCAACGGTACACATTGTTTTTCTCTCCCTGACTTATTTGGTCACATTTTACCCATTATTAAGCCAAGAAACAACATATTTTCCTCCATTTCAAGTATTAGGTGACTTGTGAAGTTGCGAGAATTCATAAATCTTTTAACTTCAACGGCAGAGGAAAAATTTACTAACATACTAGCTATAACTTGACAGGCAATATGACATTAGGATAGCACACAATGAAGTTTTCACATTACAAATTCATAAACGTAACAAGTTAATTTGTCTTTGGCATAACATCAGGCGGTCGGAACCTTAATAAAGAGCAATAATAAACCAATATCATCACTGGGAGGTTGATTATCAATAGTTTCACCACCAATACCCCTGCTCCCATGATCACCATCATCCGTCATTTCAATTTAGATTGTTAACCTATGAACAAAGAGCAATAATAAACCATTTTAATAAAGCTAATACAAAAATAATTCGAAAACTAATTAAAAATTCCTTTTTCCCCGTTGACCCTGAGTATCGAGTTGTGAATTGTGAATTGTAAATTGCGATTTAATTTTTTTGAACATTTGTGAATGGGGAAATGGGCAGGCCGGCAGGGGTTTGCTGCCCCATTTGATTTGAGAGTAGATAAAAATTTGAAAGACAATGGAAATGACTGAAAGAAGAGAATCAAACAGAGGCAGCAGAGGGCCAGAGGCATAGGCGCAGAGTAGCAGACGGCAGACCTATGGAAAAGACTGAAAGTAAAAGCACTCAGCATTGCCTTTCTCGTTCTTCACGGCAAACCAAACTACCAAAGCACAGAACCGGTCTAAAATAGGCGAACCGGCCGGTTTGCATGTGATTTCACCTCTCTCCGCTATACCGGCCCGTAGCCGAACCGGACTCCCAAAATACCGTTACGAACCGGCCGAACCGGCCCGTAACGGCCGGTATTTAAATCTATGACTGGGGACATTCACATGCCATGGAACACGCTTATTAGTCTGAGACTTCATAACATAAAAATAATAGACGCACATTCAACATGAGATCTAAGGTTTAAGTAATTCAATCTGCAAAAAACAATTTGCGTTCGTTGCCGTGTCGCCGAGTATTTTGGCTGGAATGCAAGAGGCATCGAACAGCAGATATCACCCGTGATTAATGTTATACTACTAATAGTCGAGGTTGATTAGTTGGACTTTGCTTCTGTTCAATTTTGGTTTTAGTACTTTTGATCAGCTCTTTTGGGCCTATTCTGCATGCAATAACATATTATGATCTGAATAGTTAATCATGTAGGTACCGGTCGCATTGAGATGATTGTTAATGCAAAAAAAATCTGCTTGATAGATAGTACATTTTTTCAAAAGACTGCAAATTAACTTGACAGCAAATCATCCTGTACAGTTAAAAAGAGAATAAGTTATTTCCGGACTAGGCGGAAACCCGCCACCCATTGTGGGCCTCACCCTGCGTTCATTGCAATAATCTGCACCGTTCATCTCGTAGATCTTAGAAAGTAATGAACTGATCGATGCAAAAAATCAACTTGACCAGACATAGATACCTATATCAGAAGTTGAATTTTTTCTCGTAAAATAGATGGTTATGGATAATTTAACTTAAAAGTTATTGACAGAATCTAGACCGTCCGTTTTATAAACTAAAGTTCAAATTATGATATATGTATTGATGTCCGATCAAGCTGTTTTTTTAGTGAATACACTATTTTGCAGGCTCTAGGGCCCCACATATAGTTATGGCGGAAATAACTTATTTATTCATGTAAAAAAGAACAAAACACAAGAGCAAGAACAAAACAATAAAAATAAGAAAACCGCTAAGCTTATATATCGGATACAGCACATACTCCGCTCATGGTGATATCGCCACTAGATCTTATTCCCGTCGCAGTATTACCACTAGATCTGCCCAAACCTACCCGATTCTAGAACCAGAACCCAAATAAATATTTGAATAAATACTTGTGAAAGAACATACTAAACGTTAATTTTTGAAATTGTTTTTCCACAGATGCTTTTCGCAAGTAGAAGTACTCGGCATAAAATATGTTCTGAATTGATAATTGGGTCGTAATTTAAGGGAATAGTTAGGCTTGGTCGGAAAGAAGAGATGCGAAATAGTTAGGCTGCTGGTGGGCTGTGATTTTTCTACATGGGTTGTGATCAAGTCGTCCACTACAACGATAGCGCCCACGGACCTTCAAATCAAATGGGATGGAAAAGTCAAAATCAACAGACCGTCCAAACATGTGAAAGTGGGCATGCAAAAAAAATTCAAAGTGGGGACACAATATCCTAATTGGTTAATTTGTTATCAATGGTACAAACTCTCTCATATGGAATATGTGGGACTAACCACTCATATGTGTGTCCTACATATCTCATGTGAGAAAGTTGGTGTAAATAGTGTTAGTTCATCTATCTTTTCTCATTTGCATTTATTTATTTATTAAGCCATTATCATTATGTAAATTCCAAAACCTTTTGCAAATTGAAATATGAATTAAAAAAAGATTAAAGAGCCAACTTAGCTGGGCCGGCTCTAATGTTTGGGTTTGTCCAACTCCAACTCCAATCTTGGTTGCCCACTTATTATTTAAAATAAAACGACATAAAAGTTAGAGAAAAAAAAATCTAGGTTACATTGCAATTTTAGCTTGAACACCATCAAAAAAATTACAATCAAAATGTAACCCTAGTTATAGTGCTTTCTGATGAGCGTGATCAAATCCAAAGAGAACTTCTCATTGCATTTTTTAATCAAGTTTTTCAATTAAAGTCATTGTGCTTATAACTTATCAAAGAACTCATTTTCAATTGAGATCATAGGCAATTCACACTCTCTCTCTTGTGACATGGTACTACAAAAGTAAGCTTTTATCAACTTCAACTTGGAAAAACTGCTCTCTGCCGAAACAACTATAACCGGCAGTGCTGATCCTAATATTTTAGGGGCCAAGCAAACTACCAATATGTCAGAAGGATACAAAAGATAAAGGTAAAAAGATATTATTGTAAAGTTTGTTTTGAAAATAAGAAAGTTTGCTTCATATTTTAACTATGATTTATGTCAAAAAAATAGATAAATAAATAAACCGTGTTAGCTCACTCATTTTTTAATTTTCAACTAATGGTATTTTTTTAATTCAATATAAGAAAATATCTTTACTACATTATTGTTGTGTTTACCCATCATAATTACTGTGAACGAATTTATGACCGATTGGGTGAGTGGTACTTACTAATGACTTGTTATTTAGTTTTCGTATTCGTAGAGATCTCCAACAGTTGGCTTTTCTTGTGTTTTTATTTTATTGTATATTTACGTTTTCCATTTTAACTTGTCTTGATTCCGTTGTTGCTTGGGTTTTTGTTTATTTGTTCTATCAGCCAAGTAATTTGTATTTTATTTTTATAAACTGCAATTTGTGTTAACAACTTGTAGTTACGCACGTACCCTCCTAACAGAAAATAAAAAAAAAAGGAAAAATTTAAATACAACGAGAGACAGTTAAGATTATTATGGTCAATTTCACTCACGAAAAGTTAAAATATTAATAAAAACACAAAATACTGCGAATTCTTTTCACATTACTAGCAAGTACTCCCTCTGACCTCTGTTCCATGATTCTAAGTACACTATGGAAAGTGGTGTTAGTTTTTTGAATTAAAAATTAAACACTTTGGTGTAAATAGATAAAAAATAAAAAAAAAAAAGTTTAACACTACTTTAAAGAATCAAACTGCAGATAAGCCAGATTCCATTCTAAATCCTGAATGTTTCCTCGCCTCGCACAATTGTGTCCAGAGCAGGTACCCGAGTCCGGTTTCATGTGCCTAACATGTAATTGTCGTGTTGGTACTCATTAGATCCATTATGTAGGGCCAAAAACCATTACGGAAGTTCCCCAAACACCTTTCCCTTACATGCATGATTGTATGACGGATTTTTTAATTATCAAATTTAATTACTCGGTTAATGATTGTGCTAGTTATATAATGGTTTTTGTAGTTATTGACTAACCTATTTAAACAAGATAAAATAATAATCTGGCAAATCTGGTAGATTACATTTTCATGTCTTCAGTGAAGTTTTTTAATCATAAGTCATGATGAATGGTTAATCAAATAAAAAAACTTGATCCAAAAGTACCAAAATGTCACAAAAGGCCGACAAAAGATAAAATAAATAATTTCACCCAAAAGGGAGACTGGCAAATACTTTGTAATATGGATCGACTTCTTCTTTTTATTCTTTTTTTTTTTTCTCGGTATGACGGTTAGATGTCCGGGTTTACATGCACCTCGACTAATCCAGTCAAAGACAGACCGTCTATACCAATACTAAAGAATTAACAAAAATCTACTATTTTTAACAACATGAGCTTAAGAATCGAGCCGAGTCAACTGTACAGGGAATGAGCCCAACTTGATCAATATGAATCAACTTCTGCTTTTTCTGAAAAGAGAGCATTTTTCAATGAAACGATGTCTACCCGCCGCACTAATAAGCACTGTGGAGGGTGCAGAATAACACTAGCATCCACGCTAATTAATTGGTCGTGCCACGTGTTTGTGAAAACTACCACCAATTTTGACCCATTAGGCATAATGGTTTCAACATAGCCCTTCTGTCTCAATTTCTTCGTCCAGTCCTAAAATTTCAACTTTTACTAAAGGGTAAATTACACAAACCTCCCCTAAGGTTTCTGACTTGTACACTGACCACCCCTACTTTATCTAAAATAACACTGACCTCCCCTGAGTTTTATATTTTAGTATCAAAAGCACCCTTCTGTTACTGAAATAGCACTAACCTCCCCTGAGTTTTATATTTTAGTATTTGATTTGAAGTTTGGCCTAAAAAGCCAACTTAACTTGTTTTTTTGTCTTTATTTGATTTTTTTTTTTCGTTTGTTAGTTTTGCATCAATTTTTTGAGTATTATTGGTTCGTCTCAGCGAGAGGAATCCAAAAAAGTAAAAGATTATGACTAGAACTCTCAATTTTTTGAATAAGATTGAAAAAAATGTAAAAGCTGTCTTTTTGACTTATTTTTGTCTTTATTCAAAAAACTTTATGATTCGATCATAATTTTTTACTTTTTTTATTCCTCTCGCCGAGACGAACCAATAATACACAAAAAGTTTATGCAAAACTAAAAAACACGAAAAAAAATCAAATAAAAACGAAAAAATAAGCCAACTAATTTTTTAGGCCAAAACACCGTCACTCATTGGCATTAGATGAGAGCCTCATTTCTCCAAAATGTCAGACTTTTCAAAAGAAAAAGGTCCTCAAGGGAATCTTTTCGAAAAGTAGATAAGCAAGACGTGGGGAGTATAACAAAAAGTGACCATTTCCACAGCATCTTTCTTTGCTTTCCACGGTTGTCTCTTTTTAGCAGTTTCTTTATCGATTTTAGAGTTCTGTAGTTGGCTTTGGCCATCTAGTTGCACGACGCCTAACCGTGCCGCAAAGCTCTCGACTATAGGTGCAAAAGTCACTTGGTTTGTATTGGATAGTTCCTGCATGGAAGCTTCGTCATTCATGGAGCTATCGGGATAGCAGCAATTCAACAGCGTACATTGATCACGGTCACTGACAACCAAATCAAGCTCTCGATGGATATATATCCTTCATTTGTTTTGGTTATGTTTTATGTTCTTCTTGTTTGTATGTTGTTGTTTTATTTTGTTGTTTTTGTTTCCGGTAGTTTGTAATAACATTTCCATGGTAATGAAATTCTCTCTTTCTCCAAAAAAAAAAAAAAACACAAGAGAGTAATTAATTTGGTAAGGAGGGAAAATAGTCTTTTAATATAAATAATATCATGATTTTTTATTATTTTTTTTATTATCAAATCTATGGAAAAACTCCTTAAGATTATCCCAAATAAAAACATTCAAAGTGGATAACATTTTAATAGTCCATTTTTTCCCACACGGTATACATTAGTGGGAGGTAGCGGGAAAGTTAGCCTACAGGGGGTCCAAAAGTTTTACATAGCTCTGGCCCAAACATCTCTACTGAAGCTCAAACCCTAGTCTCCCGCAAGGGAGTGCCAAGAAATTCCGCTGGGCTAACGGGGGGGGGGGGGGAGGCGGGGGCATGTGTCCCCGCTCAAAACTCAAAAAAAAATAAAAATAATATTACTATATATTTAGCACAATTATGTAATATAACGCTATATTTAACATTCACACTTACATATATCTCAAAAATAAAAATGTAGAATTAATTCTGTGCTCATTTTTTGTTCTTTTTGTTTTTTTTTTATATAAAAAGTATGCATTATAAACCTTATAATCCATAATAAATGCTTTAATTTAGCAAGATCGTTGACCTAAAAAAATTTGCACAATTATAATTAACGAAGTGCCCCCATTGGGTTGGATTCCTGGGTCCGTCACTGGGGCCAGCTGTCCCATTTTAATAGCCTATTTACCATTATTATATATATATACACGTTCTTTTGATTCCATGACTTTAAGAAGTGACTCTCTCGCCACAGCCTGTTTGGCTGGTGGATTTGTGCCCGGATTAGCCAAGCGCCCTTACTCCATCTCCTGGTCCCACCACAAATCCACTCTTTGGCAAGAATTCTTCACCCCCGGACTAGTTTACTGTTCAGACTGCAAATCCACCCGCGGGTGGATTTGCGAAGCCCTCCTTGACCCCTGTCGTTAGCATATCCGGGCGGATAGGGTCGATTTTGCCCTTGCAAATCCACCCCCTTTTCGTGTAAAATAGAAGCAAAATCGAAGGGAAGATGAAGACAGAAGAAGAAATCTAGCAACAGCAGAACCCAAAACTAAACCCAAAACTAATTTCACGGATAATTTTTCAAATTAATCAACAAACACTGGGTAATAAGTAAAATTAAATGAATTACCAAAAAATCACCCAAAAGTGCTGGCGTGTTCCGGTGAGTTTTCGCCTGTTCCGGCGAGTTCCGACGAGATCCACGCAGAGGGAATCATAGAAAGCAAAAGAAAATAGAAAGAAGATGATGATCAAAGGCAGATCTGTCTCTGCGATATTATCGATGGGAAGCCGAGAAGGTTTTATGAGCACCCATCCCTACCAATCTGCAACAGTTACCACCGATCTGCAATGAAGATTTTTGGGGAAGAAGAATTACATTGGGAGTCTGGGACAATGCAGTTTACATGAGTGATTTTTTAGAAATTTGATTAGGTGCAACGCACCACACCCATTTTGGGTATTTGACATTTTGTTTATTTAATTAATACATTGGGGACAATTTAGTCATTTGTCATCTTATCTAATCATATCTACCTCCAAATCCCTCTTCTAAAAAAATCATCCAAACACCTCATTACAAATCCACCCTTCTTAAGAGGTGGGTCCACCCTCGTTACAAATCCACTCTTAGGCCCTGCTTGGATGGAGGAGAAGCCTCCCGGATTTATTTTCACCCCCTGATAAAGGTGGGTCCCTCCCCATATCCACCGTTTGGATACCTCAAAATGCTCCCGGATTTCTTTTGCCCCCCTCAAAACTTATCCGGCTTTGGACCCTTTGAGGGGGATAACTTTTGGGCAGGGGGGGTGCCCAAAAGTTATCCGGGAGGGAATGGTGGCCTTTGGACGATTACACCCCTCTTTATCCCCTCACCCCAACCCCAGCCTCCATCTCTGCAACTGCTGAAAATGGGTTGCTAAAACCGAGAGGGAAGGAAAGAGAGAGAGAGAGAGAGAGAGGAGAGGAGAGGAGAGGTACCTGTTATAGAAGTCAACGCCGGAGTGCCGTTGCCGGAAGATCTGGGTTGCTACTGCCGTTGGCGGAAGATCTGGGTTTCATGGGGAAGAAGGGAAATGGGGAAGAAAGTAAAGGTAGCAGTAGCACATGGGTTTTGAAATGGGGGGTGGTTTCCCGTGAATGGGTTTGACCAATTTTACTTATTGGGCCTTTTTTTTTTTTTTTTTTTAAGTTGTACTTTTGGTGATCTAATGGTCAAGATTAGAGACCAACCAATGGTCGAGATTAATTTAGTTGATTGATCCAATGACCAAGATTAGTTTAACAATTGTGATTATTATGGAATTTAAGTTGATAATTATAAATAGAATATAATTACAAGACCCAACTTCAAATTATCCAAAATTAATTACATGGGCAAACTAGTCATTTGACAATTTTTATCCCCCCATTTCATAAAACATCCAAACCATGTCAAATTTTATCCCCCCTCCATAAACATCACATCACTGTGGGCCAACCTTCCAAAAATAATACCCCCTCTTATCTTATCCCCCCTTTAAAACTTATCCCCTTAAAAATAATACCCCATCCAATCGAGGCCTTATTATAAATCCACCCTCATTACAAATCCACTCAAAATCAAATCCAGCAGCCAAACGCCCCGTTAGTGTGACTTGGATTAATTAAAATAACCTTTTGTTCCTGATTGCTGGGTTTTATGGATAGATAGAAGAGAATATGTACGGGTTGATAATTCCAACATTTTTGTGGAGTACTTATATTCTGAATACTTTACAAAATCAAGATCCAAACGTAATTCACTTGACAGTGAAAGAATTGGACCGGTAATCAAAATTGTCAAAAAGTAGGATGGAACTTGAAGTATGCAAGGAAAAAGTCGTTGATCAAAACTAACCATCCGCAATGGAACTTCTTGGGGCCATCGCTTTGTGATTAACACGTTCATTTAAAAGTTTTGAGAACCGATTTTGCGACTTGGTTATGAGAACTTGTTTTTGGTAAGAAAAAAACCCGTAAAACCCGAAACAAGCAAACCTGGTACTACTAATGAACATGTTCATTTTAAGGTTTCGGAACTGATTTTTAAAGCCAGTTTATGAGGAAAAAAAACCTCAAAAAACCTGAAACAAACAAATGTTTTCGTACTAAAATTCCGGAGCCTACTTATCTACAATTGTACAGTCGAGTTTGGGCCCTGTGCCACTCCATTGTTTGTGTGGACTTCTTATTCACTATAGCATGCCTGAAGGACTTTATTCTTCGTGTTCATTATTATTGGAAGCACTGAATCTGATTGATGGTGCTTCAGTGGATTCATAATCAGTTATTTTATTCTGGTAAAAATTACTTCTTAAATTTTTATTTAGAAGTGCAAAGTTTGGTGATGCGCCTCGGAACTTCCTGGTTAGTTGGGAGGTCAGTTTTTCAATCAAAGTGATGGAGGATAAAATATACACTCCTATCATTTATGAAAACATTATTTTGGTAATTTTTATTTATGATTCGTACTAAGAAATCTTGTTTCCTGCTTAGCACGATTCTAGTTTCCAATTTTCTAATTTGCTAGAATTTTATATTCTTGTTTTTATTTCCATTTATGGAAACATTATTTTTCTGTGGATGATAGGTTTATTTTATGCAAGAAAATTCAGATACATATGTTTTGGAGAAATTATTATCAAATGGTTGGATGTGGGATAAGAAAGTACAAAAAATTAGGTCCAAACCCTCTTAAAAATGCACAGCCGCACACATTCAGCGTTGGTGGTCCGGACCATGACACTGCAACATTCGAAAACCAAAACCAACCCATGATCCGGAACAAGGACATCATAGTCCGGACCAAGGTCACCATGGTCCGGACTAAGAATGCTGCGATCGTCTTTTTACACCGAATTTTGTAACATTCTTCGAACTTCTTGAATTAAAGGCGTATCTCCAACAATTTTCACATTGACTTGAATTTCCTTTCAGGCCAACGACATAGGCAATCCTCTCACCAATCGCTCTTCCCCCTCACGCTCCCCACCGGGACGATCACCAAATCGAGCCTTCCATCTTCAAACGGGCACTTCCCACCCAATGCACCCATGACTAATGCCAACGAAAATCCGTTCAAGCTCCTCCAGGAGCTAAACACCGAAACCGCACACCGAATGCACCCATGACTGATGTCAACGAATCCGCTCAAGCTACACCCAGAGCTAAACACTGAACTCCACCACGAATTTACCTTGTCCAACGAGCACCCATCTCCAACCAAATGTCGATGTCGACTTCGACCACATGCACCCATTATTGATGCCAAAGAAAACTTGCTCAAACTCTACCCGGAGTTAACCGACTCTACCACAGAACCTCCTGACCCCACCACGGAGACTCACATGCACTCTCGCATTCTCCCAATAGTTGAACCGAATTAATACTGGACCCGAATCTCCACGTGATACCTCACATGAGTCACTTCACAATGGTATCCAAAAGGAGCATAACAAAATTAATCTGGTTCAACTCATCAAAATAGTCTTTCTCGGGCATACTTCCTTCATATGAAACGCATAAAGGCGCTGCTTCAAATCCAAAGTCCTCCTAAACCCACCTTCGTACGGAGATCCTCAAAACACTATCTTGCATACCAGTAGGCTTTTTCAACTTCTAGTTTGTACAAAATTTTCAACTTCGAAGCGAGCCGCCATCGAGACGAAACCAAACGCACAAACATTAGGCAGTAGAAAACTAAAGCCTTGGATTGAACCCGGAGCTCTGATACCAGTTTATTGTGCCGAAACCCGAAGTATAGAATATAAACACACTAACAAGAGAACAAGAAACAAGGACTTACATGGTTCTCCCTCAAACATGAAGCTCTAAAGGTACGTCCACAGGGAGAGAGCAAGATGATTCACTGTAATGGGAAAAATTACACAGAGCTGCCTATACCTGTAACTCCCACCTGGAGCACTCACACGATATGTAGGGAACAAATCTCTGAGGAGCGACCTACAAAGTATCAAACGTCTTAAGAACACAAAAGAGACAAAACTCCCTAATATACTAATCCCAACTCAAGATTAAACCCTAGAATAACCGAGAAACCGTAACATTCTACGAGGAACCCCATGGGGGCTCCGTCAAAGGGATTCACTAAAGAAGTCCAAACCCTAATAGCCTCACAGGCCTCTATTTATAAGAAAATACGAAAAATTAGGTCAAAACCCTATTAAAAACGCGCAGTCGCTCATATTCAGGTTAGTGGTCCGGACCACAGTCCTGCTGGTCCAGACCAGAGAAGTTGCAACATTCCGGAACTAAAACCAACCATGGTTAGGACCAAGGACACCATTGTCCGGACCAAGGTCACCATGGTCCAGACCAAGAATGCTACTATCGTCTTTTCGCACCGAATTTTGTACCTTTCTTCGAACGTCTTGAATTCAAAACATATCTCCAACAACAACACCTCCCAATCTCAGTGCTTGGGATGAAATTGATTTTGCAATGCTTCTAGACTTAATGCAGCTCATATATGGTCATTCCAGTGAGGTCCCTATAGTATCTTGTAAGTCCTATTTTTTGTTTTTTTTGTTTTTTTTTCTCTTAATCCACAATTTCACGATTCCAAACATTCCAAGTTGTTTCGGCATAGAGTCATGGGCGGAGGAACATTGAGTCAAGTGGGGTCACTTTAACCCCAATGACCTCCAAATTCTCCGTTAATCAATTGATCTTTTGGCTTCATTTTATGAATTTGGTCCCACAATTAGAACAAAATTGTCCTACGTAGAAAAGAATTTCTATTGAAATTAACTTCTTACCCCTTTCTCTAGTAACTGTAATTAATTTTACTAACAACTATCTAATAGCTAGGCATGGATATCATGCTTATAGTAAAAGTTCGACTTCTGCAACAAAAAAAATACAAAGATCGACATACATTCATATATATTAATTGTTGGCAATTTTTCTATGGTTCAGTATTTAACCTCACGGTTTGAAATTCCAGACTTTGCCCAGGATAGAGTTGGAAGGGTGTCTTCTGTGTGCTGGGGCCCACCCTGGATCCTGTTGTTCGACACGAACTATTCATTATGTTCATCTCGTCGATTATGTGTATATATCACGTAAAAATTCATGTTAATCAGACATCGGTAACATTTTGATCGATAACCATTTAACTTATATAGTTTTGTAAACAAAATCACGTACAACAATTTCTTTAAACTATTTTGTTTGTTTGTTTCTGTTAAAAAAATAATATTTTGTTTGAATGAAAAATGCAGTCTAAGAATGTAGTTCCCGCTGTTCAATCAACGAATGTAAGAATGCAGCCTAAGAGCATCTCATCAGGATTGCTACTTTGGCCAAATGATTATTTTGTTGAGTCCAAGTGGAAAAAACACCCCAAAATCAGCCTCAACAAATATTTGGCTAATTTGCAAAATTTATAGTTTGCTACAGTAACTCGGTATTAGGGTAAAGTTACTGTTCACGGGCTACCCAATAATTTAATAGTTTCTCGTCTGTCCCTCTCTGCCGCTACACCCCAGCCGGCCCCACCACTCTTCTCTTCTCTCTCTCTCTCTCTTTAATATTTGTTTATTCATTAAAGTAACTTGCACAGTTTCGCTCCACGTGTACCACACTTGCACAGTTGCATCACACAACCTCTTGCCTTTTTTATTTTTATTTTTTATGAGACTTGAGGGGAATAGTAAAGTTTGGATAGAGAGTCTGATTTTGTGAATTTTTGGATAAGTGACTTGCTAATTTATAAAAGGTGTTTTTGAGGTTAAATTTGGTGTTTTTTTTGTTGAGTCTGATGAGGATGCCCTAAGAGCATCCTCATCAGGGGAGACAAATTCCCCTGATGGCTAAGTTGTTGAGTGAAAGAGGGAAAAAACCTTCAAAATCAGACTCAACAATTTTTTTATAAATCTGCAAAAGTTATAACTTTGCTACAGTAACTCGGTAAATCCTTTGAGGCACTGTTCACGAATTAAAACAATTCTCTCTCCTGAGTTTCTGAATAGAGAGTCTGATTTTGTGAATTTTTTTAAAAAGTGACTTGTTAATTTATAAACGATATTTTTGAGATTAAATTTGGCCCAATTTTTGTTGAGCCTAATAAAAATCTTCTAATAAGAATGTAAACAAAATCACGTACAAAAGTCAAAAGTGTTAAGTTAGTCAATTTCCTAGTGGTCCCCACTAGAGCACTCGTTACCTAGCATATTTGTTAGTCTTAAATACAGCATGAACCGCGCCCAACCACTCCAAGTTGTGCAAGATTTGTGGGACCCAACATGATCAATGTCAAGAATAGTGCACGCTTTGTTTATTTTGAAAAAAAAAAATAGGTTGCCTTCTATTTTGGTGATGTATGCGATTGTGTCATGATTTTTAGGTTTGTCTAGAAGCTGAAAAGTTCCAACTTACATTACGTGGGGATGTCGATCGATTCGCACTCCCTTAAAGCATCCTTATGAGCCTCCCTAAACTAGCTTTTAAGCTAAAATAGAGAGTCAACTCTCTAAAAATCTTAAAAAATCAACCTCTCTATCTTTCCTCACTAATTTATTTTTGTTATAGTGCCTACTCAAATTTGAGTAGGCATTGTTCACTCACCTGTTGTATTTTTTTTTATTTCTTTCTGTCTAAATGCTTAGTGACTAAAGGATGGGTTTTCTTTGTTTCTGACCAGGTGACTAAAATGTAAATTTTTGTTTAAATATAGATTGTATTCTGCTTTTTGATTAAAACTATACCAGGTCAGATGGTTGGAACTATTTTTGATAGTCAATTAGTCGTGTTTGCACTTTGATACTTGCAAATATAGCCGTTGCAATTATAGCCGTTGGGAAAGTATTAAATTTTTTTTGTTTGTTTGAAAATAGTAAAATTTTAAAATAAAAAATTGAGAAAGATATTTGAATTAAAAAGTAGAAGTAGAAAGAAAGAATAGTTTAATGCAGTAAAGTTAGAATAGAGAGTCTGATTCTGTAAACTTTTGCAAAAGTGACTTGCTAAATTGTAAAAAGTGTTTTTGAAGTTATATTCCATGTAAAATTTGGTGCTCCAGATAGGGATGCTCTTAGATGCATGGCCTAGGCTTGCAAGGATAACAACTAGACCAGGCCTAACTGGTCATAGACTCATATGCATGTAGAAAGACACTTTAAGGGGAGACAAATCCACCTAATGGCTATGTTGCTGAGTGAAAAGGGAAAAAACCCTCCAAAATCAGACTCAACAATTTTTTTGTAAATTTGCAAAACTTGTAACTTTGCTACAGTAACCCGATAAATCATTTGTCACTGTTCACAGGTTAAAGAATAATTTAATCAATTCTCTCTCCTGACTTTTCTCTCTCTCTCTCTCTCTCTCTCTCCGTCCATTCCCCTCTCAATCTCTATTTTTTATTAATTTTTATTACTTTTAAATTCTGAGTGGAAAGTGTTTGTTTTTTTTATTACTTTTTTTTTAATTACTTTTGTATTTAATAGTTAGAAAAGAAGAATAGTTTAATATAGTGAAATTAGAATATATTGGTCTAATTTTGTGAGTTTTTGAAAAAGTGACTTGTTAATTTATAAAATGTGTTTTTGAGGTTAAATTTGGTCCAATTTTTGTTGAGTCTAATAAGGATGAGTCAGTTTCTCTTGAGAGAGACATCTAGCACAGGAGAAAAACTTGAGTAACCAGTCGGGTATGGTCATATGGTGCCCGACCGCATATCCCGGTATTCTAAAACTGCAAAAATGTAGAAAGAAATATGGAGTTATTCATATTAACCTGTAATTTCTTGGTTTTTTGAGATTCATGAATGCATTATGGTATTCTTGGTTTGAGGTTTGTCGGTCCAATGGAGAAAAACGATTCATGTAGCCGACCTCAATTGATCTTGACATAAAGTTCGGTACGGTTCAGCTTGGTGTAGTTTGATTGGTTAGGTTTGTCAGCGCATCATGGTTTTTCGGTTCTAAATCATGGACTTTTTTCAAGAAAAATGGGACCAAGGGTTTTTAATATTTAGAAAACATCTCTGGG
Organism: Vaccinium vitis-idaea; assembly: GCA_963854785.1. Classification (NCBI taxonomy): domain Eukaryota; kingdom Viridiplantae; phylum Streptophyta; class Magnoliopsida; order Ericales; family Ericaceae; genus Vaccinium; species Vaccinium vitis-idaea. The sequence continues at coordinate 10,452,328 of OY978218.1, read as the reverse complement.
TATGGTAAAGCTCGTTTTCAGATGATGAAAAATTGAGAAACAATTCACCAAACAATTAGAGTTTTTCGCACAGAAAAATACCGAGGGCAGAGTCTTTGGGCTTTTAAACATTCAGCATATGGGCTGGGTCCTCTTCATGGAAATTGTGAGGGGTAAGACTATCCTAAGCAAGTCTATGCGCATATAGATTGCTCAAATATATAGAACCTATTTTGAGATCTCAAGTGAACAATCTGAGCCGTTTCTTAATTTTAAAATATATTTTACAATGGCACAGTAAAAAATCAGCGCAATACAATAACTCTAATTCTTGATCCAATCTTCCAATTTTGATAACTGTGAACTCTTTATAAATAAATAAAAATTAGAAGATTGGATCAAGAATTAGAGTTATTGAATTTAGCTAATTTTGCATTAAAGTGCATTAAAAATATATTTTAAAATTGATAAACGGGTTGAATTAGTTGTGTAAGACTCTGAAGTGACCCACAAAGCAACCCGTGCGCAATTTATCAAGCCTAATATACAATTTCAGCACTCAAAGTTAAGCCCAAGCCTTTCCAACGAAGAGTTCTTCATTCTAGAGCAATACAATGAGTAAATGAGATACTACAATTTCGGACCTCAAGCAGAAAATATATGAATAATAAAAAACTTTAATGATTCAGATTTGTCAACAGACACTTACTTGCAAAAAATTTATGCCACCTGCTTGGTGAATTGTTACTATTATAACAATTTGATTTCTATGGTAAACATAATACAATTGAATTATTTTTTTGTCCTTATTCAATTTTTTTTTCCGCATTTGTTAGTTTTGTGTTGATTTTTTTGTAGACTATTGGTTTGTCTCGACAAGAGGAATTAACCTGAAAGGTAAAAAGTATTAACCAAATTTAAAATTTTGTGAATAAAGGTAAAAAGTACTCCCTCCGTCCGGATTTGTTGGTCCACAAACATACTTTTTCAAGTCCTAAAATGTTTGTCCATTTTCAAAAGTTAAAGGATAAAGTATGTTAAATTACTTTTTTGCCCATTTTCTAAAACTTAAAATAACAACTCAAAAAATAATTTTTTTAAATAATGTGTTTACATTTTTGAATTTTTTTTGCACCGTATTAAAGTTCTCGATGAGATCTATCAAATAAGATCCATATTGATTAAATTTTTCTTTTTGTAACTACATTATTTTTTAGTTTGAAAATTGCATGTAATTTTGTAGTGAAATTAAAATGGAGGGAGTATTAAATGGAGGGATTGAGGATAAAATAGGAAATTAACAAACTCAAAAAGTAATGGAAAAAAAGTTGGAATCCCCAAAACGGACCAACAAATCCGGACGGAGGGAGTATAACGGAGATACAAACGGGCGTTATCCTTTCCTCTCTCTTCAACTGAAAACAGGCTTTTACTGTGGTTTCGATTGAAATCGTTTGTGTTTTTTGTAATGAAGAATTTTATGTATTTTTTTGTTGTTAAGAGTTTATTTGTCTGTAATCTTTAGAAATTTCCAGTTTTTTTTATTTATATTTTTAGAAATTTCCAGTTTTTTTTTTTTTTCATATCATGATTTGTAATCCTTCAGAACTTTTAGTTGTTGAGGAGTAAATTGTAATCATTCAGTGTTCTCTCACTTTTGTGAATAATACGGGCTTCGGGATTCCTAGGACATTTCATTCTGACTATCCAAAAAATTGGTTGATGCATATTTGGATGTTTAGCTTCATGTAATGTTAAGGATTTTTTTGTTGTTGCTGGTGTGCTTTCTAATTAGGGACCCTTTAAGTCTAATGACTCTAATCCAATTGTCCAAGTCTCTGAAACTGCCCGTTGGGTATATTGAGTATGTCAGAGAATCAAATCCAAAACCAAGAGTAAGTTTTGTAACGGATTCAAGATTGGATATTTGACAGGTTTCATCAATGGATTCAAAAAGAAAAATATATGATTGACATCACCATGGAAGAGAAGTTGAGTTCTACTTCTCTCTCTCTCTCTCTCGAATTAGGAACAGAGCACTCTCATTCAGTTTAGGAAGGAATTGCAAAAACAAGAGCTCTGAAAAATAAATCCTCAAATACCCCTACTTGAAATTAATTCCCAATAAGATTATCCTGATCGGCAAAGAGAGAGAGAGAGAGAGAGAGAGATAGAGAGAGCTTTTATCCTGATCTTCAATTTTCAAAGGAATTTAAATTTTAATGATCTCAAATTTGAGCGGGGATTTTGAAATTTTGGGTGGGAATAGAGTTTTGGGTTAACTTGAAAAACAGAGCATCAGAATAACACATGTGTATCTTTGGTTTTGAGATCCTTTTGTTAAACTCCGACAATATAGCACAGGTTTGTTGCTAGTAACTAGGTTAATACTAAATGAAGCTGTCAAATTTCCAACTGCCGACCTCCTCCAAAAGGGGTTGGTATGAAGGCCAAGACTCAAGGCTCAGGGGTTTGCTCCCTCCTAACGGTCTCAAAATCGAAACCCTAGGTGCTATCAATTCAGGCCAATAATCTATAAGGAGTTTTCCTCCGGCTTCAATTAGGCTTCTCGCAAATAGGCGTAAGCTGGCCCGGACACGAATTATTTAAAAATACTTTGAAAGGGTGCGAACGATTTTATTTAAACGCTACAGTATTCTAAAAATGTGACCCAAGTTTTTACACATTGACCTACTGATGGTCGTTGTATGAAAGAGTCAGTAGGAGAGAGCAACAAGATGTACCGTAGAATAAACTTACCAAATACACCATCCCAATTCAAAACCACAAAATTCCTTCCATTATGAGAAAAGGAAGGAACACATAACTAAGCAGAAAACACAATTTGTATATCCTAGAGTTACAACAGGAGATAACCAAACTGTAAAATCTGTAATTGGTTTTGAACTTTAGATAAACAGCAATCCAACGATATCCACATTATTGGAACACACAGAATGACAAATTTCTTCACATCGAAATAGCTTGTTGTGAAGCCTTAATTACCTGATCGATCACCCGAATTAAACTGGAATGGTGTGGTTAAAAGAGCTCAGTTTGTCTGACGGGACCTCCTCGGCTATATCATCGTCATTCTCGCCCGAAAGCTGCTCGAGCGATTTCCCATTGGGCTCCGGGACGAGGAAAGTAAAAACCACGCCCAGGAGAGAAACAAAACCAAGCACAAGAAGTGAGTCCTGGATACCGATACCGGTAGGGTACCCTGGATCGGGCGGAGGGTTATCATTTTTACTTTTGGCCTCGGACGCGTACAAAAACCCAAATGCCCCGACTATGGCCCCCGCTTTTCCTGCTGCAGCCGATATTCCATGGCAAGTGGACCTAAGTCGTGCAGGGAAGATCTCCGCCGGAACTACAAATGTGGTGGCGTTGGGCCCGAAATTGGCAAAGAAAAACGTGAGAGAGTACATTACGAGGAAGGCAGTATGGTCATGGTTTACCCAGTGCTTGAAAGGTATCGCGAGTGCAAACATGAACACGGTCATGAAGGTGAAACCCATCAACTGAATGGTAAATCTTCCGATTCTATCAATGAAGAACACTGTGAACCAGTACCCTGGCACGGTACCACACAGGGCAATTAGGGTTTGTGCTCTTGATATTTTATAAACTTCGTGAATCGCATTCACCTTATTAGACGAAGGGAGCCAATGAATTGCAGTGAATATGTTTTTCTGGAATAGATTTTGGCTGTAGAAAGAGATGTCCAGTAAGAACCAACATGTCGTGGTGCCCAGTAAGTGAAGCCCATGGCGATGAAGAAATTCCTTCGAAAACAATCCAAATTGATTGGAAGGTTCTTGCGCGAGGTTTCGTATTTTGGCCTCTTCGGGATCTAACTCAACATGTAACACCTTAGCCATGTCCTCGGCCGCTTGTTTGGCATTTTTTGCAATAAGAGCAGTGTAACGGGCGGTCTCGGGCATCTTCATACGCCAGTAGTATGTCATTGCAGCTGGAAAGGCTCCAAACATTAATATGATGCGCCAAACGTAGTCAGCCCTGGCCGGCGTGGTCAATATTGGATCGTTACTATCTTCGAATGCGGCTGCGACAATGAGTCCAACGACTCCGCCGGTCAGTATCCCGAACCCTTGCATTGCAAAGACGGCAGCGATAAACGATCCCCGAGTCTTCTTGTTTGCGTACTCGGACATGATGGTCGCAGAAAGCGGGTAATCGCCTCCAATGCCAAAGCCTAGCCAAAATCGGAAGAAACAGAGAGTGAACATCACACCCTTGGCATTATGACCGAAAGAAAGACCAGAGGCGATGGAGCAGATGATCATGAGAAGCAGGGTAACACCGTACACCTTTTTGCGGCCCAATTTGTCACCAAGCCAACCGAAGAAGAGTTGGCCGCATAAGGTGCCAACGAGGGCGACACCTGTAACGGCGGATGAAACACCGGGCGGTAACACGCCCGGCTTAGTTTTTGTTGGCGGGTAGTAGATTCGGCCCAATAACTTAGTGACGACGGAAATGCTGAAGAGATCATAAGCATCTGTGAAGAAGCCCATACCAGCAATTATGATTGCCGTGAAATGGTACAATTGGGTTTTTGCATCATCAAGTGCACGTAGTACTTTCAACTGTTCTCTTGCCATGGTTAGATTTTGATGTTTATGGTAAAAATAGGAAGTCTTCTTCCAACAGCTTCTTGATATTTGAGTCTCTGGATTAGAGAAACAATTAACGGGTGATTATAAGTCAACAGCTTAAAATGCCCTTGTTTATAAATAAATTTATCACAGATTTCAAACTATTTAAAAGAAAAATTAATCTAGTTCAAACTCTCATCCTATATCAAAAAAAAAAAAAAAAAAAAAAAAAAACCGAATAATACACTTTTGTTAAACCCCACAACAAATACCCTTTCGTTAAACTAACCGAAACCCCGACAAAGGGGTGATTTGGCTAATTTGAAAAAATTGGTTTTTTGGTTTTTCTTCGTTTTGTCTTTATTCATTTTTTTTTTTTTGCATTTGTTAGTTCTGCGTCAAGATTTTTTGGTTTCTGGATTTAGCTTGTCGAGACGCAAAGTGTATAAAATTATGGTCAAAAGTAATAGTTTTTTGAATAAAGCCGAAAATAAACCAAAATAAATCAGCTTTTTTGATTATTTTTTGTCTTTAATCACAAAACTTTAAGTTTGGCTAATAATTTTATACTTTTAGATTCCTCTCGTAGAGACAGGCCAAGAAACCACCAAAAAATCGATCGAAAACTAACAAATGCAATTTTTTTTGAATAAGGACAAAACGAAAAAAACCAGTTTTTTCAAATTAGTCAAATCACCCCTAATACTATTCCATCCATTCCAAAATGATAATCCTTTTTGGGACTGCGTGCTATTTTCAACTGCTTATAATTGTTTTTATGATTTTGAAAATTTTGTATAGTAGAACTAACTGAGATTTATCAAACAAGATCTATAATACATACTTCCCTCGTCCGGATTTGTTGGTCCACAAACATACTTTTTCAAGTCCGAAAATGTTTATCCATTTTCAAAAGTTAAAGGGTAAAGTAGGGGGAATTTACTTTTGATGATGTGAAAACAACCAACACAAAAAGTAATGGAAAAAAAGTTGAAATCCCCAAAACGGACTAACAAATCCGGACGGAGGGAGTATTTCTTTAGATTTATATTAAAAGATATAAATAATTGAAAATGACAATTGTCCCAAAAGGACTATTCTTTTTGAAACGGAGGGAGTATCTCTTTTTTGAACAAGTTTTATATTCCATGTATATCAAGTAACTACTATTGAGTAAGCTTTGAATACTAATATTTTATTGGTCGACTGCTTAAAATTCTGAATACCAACTTTTCATTGAGGAATCATAAACTTTGGCTAAAGTTTTAAACTTCATTCTTTTCTTTTGTAGTAGACATCACCACTCTTAACTCAATTTTACACTCGAACTTAAATTTGAGTAAAAATTAACAAAAACATCACTTCACTCCTTACTCAAACCCATTATCAAATTTTAGTTTACTCAAATTTTTCTCCAAATTTGGTTTAAATCAAATCTTTCCTAAAATTTTTAAGGTTATTTTTTCCTTCTCAAATTTACAATTGTGCCATTAATGAAGCCTTTACTCAAATTTATGTCTACATTTGCTTTTTCCCATTGGAGTGTTTCGTATCAAATCAAGTTTTTACTCAAATTCGGATAAAAAAATTGAGTCAAGAGTGGAGATGGTCTAAGAAGGTAGCTTTAAGAGCTAACAAATGTGGGTCCGTGGAGCTATTGCGGGCTGGAAGCGGCTCTAGCTCCGCCCAATTTCTTTACATTTTGAACGCAGGAAATTGTGGTGCATGATATTATGTGTTAGGAGTAATAATTTTGCATGTCGTTGAATGATATGATAGTAACAATACTCGAGATTAATTTTTTAATTTAACAAACCGTTCCCTCTTAACCCGTTTATCCTGCGTGAAATCAATGGAAGAGGGGTAGAGTTTCGGAAAAGTTACTATTTTTAGAAGAAAATGCAGCAGTGCAGTCAGTTTTCCTGAACCGTCGTAAAATTCATTTTGAACCCACTTAAGATGGTTAGACTCACATAAAACATGAAAGTTATTCGTCACGTAGTAACATGTTATCCTGCAACATATCATGATTCTAGGGTTGTGAATCACCTTAGAAATTTAGAATGAATCCATTGAATCTTCCGTTGTTGTTGCACTTTAAGGCTTCCACTATAAGACAAAAGGTCTATAGTGAGGATTGAGTTTTCTCGCCAAAACACCAAATTTCCTCGCTAAAGGAATTGGCGAGGAAAAATTTTCTCGTCAGGTTTCCTCACCAAAAGGTCGTCGCAGAAGGTATTCTAGCGAGGAAAAAAAGATTTTCTCGCCTATTCTGCCAATTGGCGAGGGAATTTTTCGTTGCCTATTCTTGCCAATTGGCGAGGAATTTTTTCCTCACTAAAACTCCTGAAACGAAAAAAAAAGGGACATTCAATTCTCAGCTTCTCCGCCTCTGTTGGGATTCAAACCAACGACCTCCTCTCTAGCAATGCGCGACCCATCCACCACACCAACTTCCTTTTCAATGCAAAGTGTACAACTTTTAATATATAAACCTTTTGTAGTTCTTTTCACCTCACTAATTTATTTTTTAAAATTTTTTTTGTCTAATTTTAGTCTCTTTGCAGTGTTCCTTTAAACTTGTTTCTTAAATCTTTTAATGTTATTTGCTTTTACTAAAGTTTTTATTTTTATAATTTAATATTTTTCTCGGGTCTTGTTTACATATGCCCTAAGGGCATATGATACAAACTGCATTAATTCCTCAAAATCTAAATAATTTTGATTTGATATTAGTTAAAGATTAAAGTTATTTTACATCATAATTTAATTTTTTAAATTTCTTTTTGAATACAGAAATCTACACACATAGGCATAGGAATTGTCAACACAAAATAATGTTTATGCGTAGTCTAATGTAAAACAAAGCTACACCATATATCGATTACTTTTTTTAAATGAAAACACTTCTCTTAAGTCAAGCTCTCTTCGACTAAAATCTTTTTCCGCCACTTTTGTAGTCCCTTTTTTCGCTTTTCTTCTTTCTTTATTGCAATAGTTTTGCTCATGAAAGTTGTTCTTTTGTTTTTTTTTGGTTTGGTATGCACCTTTTGGTAGTTGTATAGTAATGGGAACAGAAAAAAAAAAAAAAAACGGGATGGAGAATTAAAGACAAACAAAATCAGAATGGAGGGAATTAAAAAAATACAAGGGTGTTATGGTCTATTACACCAGAATTGCCAAATACATTAACTACTTTCCAATTTCCAGTACAATTGAGTGCCCTATTGAGCATAAATCACTCACAATGCTATATTTTATGGCTTTCACAGTTCACGCTAAGTACAAAACAGAATGAGGGGTCACCTACGGACTACAGAGCAATTGAACAGCCGGATGGAGTTGAGCCATCGGAGCCACTTTATTTGTTTATTATACTATTTCTTTTGTTTCTATTGCTTATGTATTTCAATGTGGATGTTCAATAATATGTAATATAAGTATGATTAATTTAATGAAGTAGTTTCTATTTGCATTATAATATGAAGTTCTCCAAATAAGGGGAACGCAGGGGGGCTTTACTGTCCCGATGGGTTTGCTAATCGTCCGTCTTGGCAATCAATGGTCTGGATTTAAAATAAAACTCTTCCAGCGAATAGTCTTTTCTTCGCTGGAATAATTTTATTTTAAATCAAAACTATAAAAACATTTTTGTACCGTCTAAATTGGAATTGACAGAGGCCTGCCGACCCATAAGGACAACAGAGCCGGCGCGTTGAAATTAGGGGTACAACCGTGCAAGATGGATACAGGGTACAAGCGAAAGTACTAATGAACAAGAACAAGCGGCGGTGGTTTTATAGAAGGATAAGGATCTATTATATTAAACAAAAGAGTATCTTATTGAAGAGGACTCTCAGGCCGAACAAAAATGATATATACACAAACTTTGTGCCACAACCCACCACAACCTTACTCACATGAGTGTGGGCCCCACATGGGCCCCACTTGCGGGCCCCACACCCCATGTGAGTGAGGTTGTGGTGGGTTGTGGCACAAAGTATCATTGTTGCCGAAATGGCACGGTTTGGTTGGATTGCTATGAAAATTTTAAAGTAATGCATTGTCTATTTTGCTTAATTTTGCTGATTGGCACGGTTTTGTTTCATTGTCTATTTTGCTGATTGTGATGGTACTATAGTAGAATCTAATACAACAAAATGTATCCTAAAGCTGATTAGGAAAAAAAAAAAGAAAAAAAAAAGAAGCATCCTCAAAATACATACTTAAACATTTCTTTAAATCTTAAAACTATACGATTTCATAATGGATTACCAATTTAGAACGGAATGAGAAATGCTTCAGTACACACCCTTTATTTTTTGGTGTACGGTATGGACAATACAAATTTTTCTGGCCCGATATAATTTTTTTGGTGTTTTAAAATATGAATTTTAACAACATATGAATTTTCGTGGCTCCTGTTATGAAATTTTTATGGTGTCAAAACATGTAAATTCACATGAACTTTCATGGTTAAACTTACGAATTTTGTTGATCTTGATTACCAATTGTTATGGTGAATAAGAAGTTTTGTTACTTCAGATATAAAAGCCTTTATCGCACGTTCTCTATATTTTTTTTTGGTTTGACAGTCAAAGGTGTCCGGACTAATATATGCGCACCTATACTACTCTATCTAGTATGATCAAATACCGGTCATCCACGCAGTGAACTGCACACTCTTTAAGTTGTGAACCGTGTTTGTAATTATAACTCTTTACATTACATGTCAGACAAAGAGAAAGATACTACGTAAAACAGTGTACTGTTTAACGAAGACAACATGCATGGGAGCTTTTGAGAGAGATCGAGAGAGAGAGTTACCTGTTTGTCAGCAGACTCAGCACAGCAGCTTGTTGAAAGAGAACTGAAAAAAAAAAAGAGAGAGAGAGAAAATTGACGGAGATGTGTGAGGGACAGAAACAACACTGTCTGGTGGCTTAACTCTATTTAAAGGAAAATTAATTGGATTTAATCTTTTAAAAAATGAAAAGTCCCCAGAATCAACGCCATTGATGCCGGTATATTACAGAGAATATACCCTTTCGATCACTTGGGTCAACTCTATGCGTGATTCGATGATGTCTTTGCTTCTTACGCTTTGAATTCCTCGAACAATCTATTCAATTTCCTGATAAAATCTCAATGATTTTATTATGTGTTCAGATATTTTCCTAATTTAATCTTTCTTGCATGGATCTTTTTAGTTTAATTGGGTTGGTAAACCATAAGGAAATACTATGTGGTTTAAGCTGTCAATGTCGAACCCATATCTTACATATTCTACATTTTGAGGACTGTATACAGTTAGGAGTGGAAAATTTTCTGTTAAGCCGAACTGCGAAAGCGAACAGAATCTAATAATATTTGTTTTGATTTCTAATGATAATAAAGTTTGATCTGATTGAGATTTGAAAAATAAAAACCGGTCTGGTTTGGCGGCCTCTAATCAATGCATAAGGTGGTTTCTGGTTTCGTATAATGTGGGAGCTGAGAAAGCAAGTATTCAACATTCATTATTCAAGTGAGTAGTATGCAAAACTTGCATTTATATGTAGTGGCGGAGCCAGGATTAAGAATCCCGGGGGACGAGTTATAACGAAAAAAATTCAACGCAAATACCTTTCTATTCCTTACTCAACAAATAAGTTAAAAAAAAAAAACAATTATCAACATCTTTGCAATCCATAGTCAAAGAAAACACCGTTGATGCCTAACTACCGTTTGTTTTTATATCAGGATGAGTTTCCATTATTGTATTTTTTTTTATTTGATATTTTCATCAATTAGATGTGAAAATATAAAAATACTGAAAATACCAAACGTATTTGTTGTGCAAACTTAGACTCGGTATTATTTTTCACCATCAAATTCCTGTTAATCACTGTAACTTTTCTTGGCCTAACCGGATTAAGCTGGTCAGGCAAAACCATACCAAGAAGCAATCGGCATACTAAATATATATTTTGCTTGGTTTAGTTTGCAAAATGACCAATCGATAATGTCATGTTTGATTTGAGAAAATGCATCAGACAAAACCATACCAAGAAGCAATCGGCGTACTAAATATTTTTCTTGGTTTAGTTTGCGAAATAACCAATCGATAATGTCATGTTTGATTTGAGAAAATGCATCAGACAAAAGCATACCAAGAAGAAATCGGCTAACTAAATATATATTTTGCTTGGTTTAGTTTGCGAAATGACCAATCGTTAATGTCATGTTTGATTTGAGAAAATGCATACACCTCTATTAACTATATTGTATAGTTCCAGTGGACTTATTTTTGCTTTTTTAGTGCAACTTGTAACTCTCAGTGATGACCGTCGTCTCAGTTTAAAGGTCCACAAAAGAATCCTTAAAAAAATTGTTTGTGAATTAAGTGGTGTTTATTAAAATTGAAAACTGAAGCTGAAAGTTAAAAAATTAAGCACTAAAAATTGTTTGCTGAATTTTTTTAAGCTCTCTATCTCAGTTTTTGTCAGTGGATATCATGCGTTGGTGTTCTCTTATATTGTTTCAAAGCAAAACAATAGAATTTGTCTTTTAAAATGTTTCACTAATTCATGCCAACTTGTTTCTGTCCTTATAGTTTTAATTTATTTGAACATCTGAAATCCTTGCAGATGAAGGCAAAGAACAACCTTTGTCATGAAAAGGTAGAAAGCAAAAGCCAAAACCTTAAGTTGGTCAATTTTCAAGTGGTCCAGCGGTCGTTTATGCACTGGTGGAACGATTTGTTGAAAAGGGTAGCGTCTTTGGAGGACAGTGGTTGGGGCTTAGTAATGGCAATGTTCTGCACCTGGGAGATATATTTTGAGAGAGGTGGAAGCGATCCAGTTGTGATGGTGCAGCGAGCAATCCCCGGAGTAAAGAAGAATTGGACCGTGCTAGAAAAGATTGGGCACTATGTATATAAACGCAAGAAATGGCTGGACATAGAACGGGTTGAGTCATTGGTGTCGGGGAGAGAGTTTCCACTGGTTTGGTTGGGGGATTGTCGCGGATGGCTGCTTCTTTTTGATGGATTTTGCAATTTTTTTTTATCGGTATTTGCGAAGAAAAAAAAGAAAGAAAACCTCAATACTTTTTGGCTTTCGAATGTAGCATGCCAACGTGTGCAAGATATTTGGGAGTTTTATTTTTTCGGTGAAATCTGTGATTGTGTCATGAGTGTCGATGGTGTAAAGTTCCGCTTTACTTTGGGGTAACGGTTGTGTACCGATGGGTTTGTAGGGCCCATATTCCAGGAATATTCCACGTAAATGCTTCTGGAAGGCGGAGTGTGGGTGCGTGGCATTCGAGCCGTCGAATTTTTTAATGGTCTTGATTTCATCTCGTTACTCTGTAGATCAGAGTCGTCCATTGCCAATATGAAATCCGAGCTGTTGATTGCCGAGATCAACGGTTCGGATATGCAAACTAAGGCCGCACACCGATAATGTACCATTTGGATCAAGTACTTATTATTGTAATTATTTTTTTCAATCGTATGTAGAGATGGCAACCGGTAGGGTATGGATCGGAGGACCCTATTCCATATTTAATCCCCGATTGGGATCTCTTTCACCATTCCCATTGGGGACATTAGATAAAGAACCAAAACCACCTCACAATAGGAGGGTTTCCCTTAACATACCTATATCCAAACAAAAAAATTAATAAAGAAGTCAAGAATGAAATAAATTGATATTCTTTGAATTTATGTTGTCTAGGATAGGTAGAAATTCATAAGATTTGATAATTAAAGAAGTAATTATTTTCCATATATAACTATACTCAAGATTTATACGTATGCTCATATTTATATCACTACAAGAAATTAGAGATTTTGTGACCAACAGCAAGGTTGCAAAAAATTGACATTGTGGTCGCAAAATGATACTGCGACCAAAAGATGTGGTCGCCATGCCAGTCGCTGCAAGTTAGTCGTATTTGATACTTCTCGACCAGAAAATGACGTGGTCGCAATAGGTTCAATATTAGGCAACCCGATGGATCTGGTCACAATAGGGATATTCTATTGTGACCAACCACTGGTTGCAAAAAGAAATAAATTGTGGTCGCCTAATCCAAGGTCTGGTCGCGAAAAAGGTCCATTATATATCAGATGAAACATGTTTTGGAGACTAAAGAGCTAGTCACTGGAAATGTAATCTTTTGTCACAAAAAATGCCCCTGTAATTTACATCCACCTGTTTTTACAATTAAAGAGTTGGTCACAAAAAACACTTTTTTTACATGATTGGTTGCAATTGTCGCAAAATTAATTCTCCTGCCAATATTTTTTGCAACTACCGGACACTCATTTTTTAAGCAACTAGCTTGTATTTCACAAAAATCCAAGAACCAACTAAGGAGTCACAAAATACAATACAATCCTTTACAAAAAAAGAAGAAGAAGAGATAACCGCATAATATGTTTCTCAAAAGCGGTGCGAACATTAATCAACCATACAACAAAAAACTAACATTAGGTAAAGTCCATGATATAGCAAAAAGTGGACTTTATACTCGAAGCTCGAACCAAGTCCAATCTAGCTTTAAACATCAAATGCAGAAAGTTACTTCATACTCCATTATGCCAAAAAGTGACTTCATCGTCTATCATCTGCAAAGTTGAACAAAAGTGGTTAGCATACAAGATTATTAAAGTAAATGGGAGCATTTTTTTTTTTTTTGAACGGCAAAGAAGATTTTATTAATCTTTAGAGACAAATTACAAAGATTAAAGGGAACAAGGAGACATCCCAACTAGATTAACCCTCCAAGCGACAATCACATGCCTTCATGGACCAAAAGGGAAATAAGGTTAACAAGCAATCAACCATTACAAAGACATAATCCAGAAATGGTACATTTTGCATCGTCAATGTAAAAGACAAGCCTAGCTATAAGCTCAGCTAGGTGAACTCCCATTTGCTACAACATCAGTAGCATATCACCATCAGCATGAAAACATTTAGAGCACCATCAAACAGATTGAGTACATCAACAACACCACCAATCTTAATTAACAGCTTCAGGAAAGACTACTATTGAATCCAACAACTTGATGCAGCATTCAAAAAATGATTACAAATGATAACAATCAATAGCACCATCAACTTTCATGATAATCAAAATTGGGAGTGACAAGGTAATAAAATTAGCGATCTACTTCTCCAAGAACCCAAATGTAGTGATAATGCCATAATTTCAACACCATCATAGGTTGGATACATAATTTAGGTAATCCTAAATCATGCAACACTTCAATAATTGCAAATATATCAATCATACAAATACGGAAACGCTTAGGATGTATTATATGCATTCACGTGTCGAATGAGTATCGGTATCCGACACGGGTACAATTCAAGATGAATCACTCTCGAAGTAGTTTTAGACTGAATAATGTATTATTTTTTTTGAAAAAGAGTGAAAGAAGATTTCATTAATCAAGGTACAAGTGCAAAGATTAAAAGGAATAAGCGGAAATGTGAAAGCATCCCAACGAGGTTGGCACACTTTACCCCAAAGAAGTTGATGAGATGTCAACAAGAAGACAAGCAAAAAAACAAAATCCACAATGCTAAAGCAGGTAGCACAAGAAAAAAAACATGATCAGCATCATCTCCCTAGAATTCAATTTTGGATTCCAATATAACAAGAGAAGACATTAGCTACATTATGGATCAGCAAAAACAAGGAAGTAGCAGCTGCATACTGGAAACAGGAATAGCAACACAGAAACCCATCCAAAGAAATCATATAGAAGCACAGAATTCATAACATAGTGGCAAAAAAGCCAACCGCTGCAATACCAAACCAGACTTAGAAATTGAACTCAAATAACATTGCATAATCCACCTCCAGTTGATGAGTTGCGAAGGTGAACATATAATATTCCTAAGTTTGAACTAAAAAAACAAGACTAAGCACGTCAAGCTAAGAAGATGCAAAGGTAAGAAGATTATATTAGTAGTATTAGGCTTCCACATTGAATAAATTTGGTTGCAGTGCACTAATTTTAACCAAACATCGCAACTGACACACATTTAGTAACTAATACTCAAATATTTGAGCACTTACATTCATATTTTTCACAAATGCAAGAGATTTCTAGCATCTAGTGTAAACTTTTATTTCAGGATCTAGAACAATCATGGTTTTCACAAACATAAAACATACTGCGGAAATTATAAGTACATGGTTAGGATTAACTGATCGTGATCCATGCCGAAATGCTAGGTGGTAGATTCGACCGTGATTAAGAGCAAAACTCTTAGGGAGAAATAGGTTTCTCTCTCTTTCCACTACATACGATATGTTCAGTGTATATTGCTTGAAGTGATTGGAAAATACTGAACACAATCCTTTTATTGGCAGAGAGAGGGCCTCCTCTTAATTTCTTCATCTCCCCATCTACCATCATCAATAGGGAGATAAATATTATAGTGCATCAGTAATAATGCAAACAGATCTAAAGGGTGTGTCCTTTAGGTGGGGAACATATGGGTCATATTCTTACATCTAGCACTTATTTCCTACACTTAAATACATCGTTTCAACATCAACTTAATATTCTAGTTACCACAGTTAACAATTTGGCAAACCAGAATTGGTTTGAGCATTAAAAAAAAACATGTTTGTAAATATAATTATATATTTTAAGTCTAGGTTCGTGAGCCTAACCGAGCCAAATACAACAAAGCTCATGTTCAGCTCATTTATGTATCGAACCTAAAATTGAGGTTAAAGTTCGGTTCGTTTACTATACGAACCAAATTCGAACGAGCTTTTACCAAACCGAGCTCCGGCTCAATTCATTTACAGCCCTAACAAAGACTAAGGGGCTAGGGCCACAAACTGATCTAAGGGGCCTTTTGTGATTTTAGAAATCTCAGAAGAAATTCGTAACATGCAACACAAAATATCATCAAATAATAAAGGAATATTAACAGATAGGCACCGAAGGAACAAGGAACAAATAAATCTGGGCTATTCTCTCACTATCAAGAGTAAATTAAAGAAATGATAACTTGAATAAAGAAAAGAGAAGGAATCACCTCCAAAGTTTCTTGTCACAACATCAATAATATAATACTCGAACACATTTGCTATGTTGGAACTGGAATACCAAAGAGGCAAGGAGCGTAGAACTCGACGAGGGCTCCTCGATCCGGCGCGCAACCTCCTTCTCGTTTCTCACACTTGTTTCAGAAACCTAGGTTTCTCTCTTTTATTTGGTGTTTATTTTTTACAGGAAAAAGTAAAGGGGAGGAAAAGAGGGAAGGCGGGAAGGCGCGGGAAGTCGTGGAGGGAAATAATTTCCTGTGGAATTGCCCTATTACGAGGAAATTACACGATTGCCCTCTTATCAATTTCTTAAAGTTAATTAGTACCAAACAAGTAACATGGCGGGGCACTTTTGTCAATTTCGGATGTAATAGATATATTTATATATGGGGTGATATATGGGGCACAACATTTAACGCAACAATAATTGAAGTGTCATGCTAATAATCGGAACCATTCAATTTGTTTAAAACTTGTTTTTAGGAGTACCCATAAAAAATCAACTCATTTAGATAATGTTAAGGGCTTGATCAACTTGATCTAGTCATTCAGTTTTTATCCTATCAAATTTCGGGACAAATACCGGTCATACCCTTACCAATATTTGAATAGGTTTATTTTTATAGTACTCTTAGAAATATGTTTTAAATAAATTGAAAGGCTCCAAACATTTCTGTGGGCTCCAAAATGGGTGGTTTGCATTCGATGTGTCGAAATTGTCTCCAGAACCACCCATATATATATTTGATTAAATACGTTATTTTATCTGAATAGGTTTTTTCTATGCTGTTTTTAAGATAGAAAAGAATGAATAACAAAAATTAATGCATAGTAAAAGTTAATAAAAAATAATAAAAACACGAAAAAAGAATTTTGAGTTTTGTTGAATTCGCTTGTCATTAAGTACAACTTATGGAATGAAAAAGGTGTTTAACAAGGGAAGAGATAATATTCGATCCCCTCGTGGAACTGGACTGTTCTGATAAAATAAAGTACTTATAGATTTGTTCACTTTCAGTAGCACCCATTTGCAATTTCATCACGTGCCTAAAAGAAACTTACCCACACATACAAAAATTCAATCGTTTATGCAACAAACGAAAAGATGTTGCCCAATTTTTTTATTTTATTTTTTGGCTCAAACGAGTTTAGAAAACCCCTTCATCGGGATGCAGATTATAATAGGAGGATATTTTTCGTCCAATCAAAAGTCTAATTAATGATAGGTGCGTGATGGACAGTTCTGATAGCAAAAAAGACCCCATGTAGGGCTCATGAGGTGCTTTATAAGGCTTTAATGCCTCCGAAATCATCAATGTTTTCTGATTAGGAGGTTATCAATATTTAATGAATTTCCATTTTGGTGAAAATGATGGATTAAGTAAAACACGAAATGACCATCATAAAAGTATACTCGACAATGACCTTTCAAACTTATACGTCCAACTTGTTTGACAGTAAACTAAATCATATGCAATAGGTGAATGTATAGTAGTAACACAACCACGACACAATTATGATGATCGAACTCGTTGATTTCG
Source organism: Vaccinium vitis-idaea (assembly GCA_963854785.1). NCBI lineage: Eukaryota > Viridiplantae > Streptophyta > Magnoliopsida > Ericales > Ericaceae > Vaccinium > Vaccinium vitis-idaea. The sequence continues at coordinate 10,435,122 of OY978218.1, read as the reverse complement.
TTTTGCTTATTGATTAAATAATTCATGTAAACTTTTGGCTCCCTCGGTTTTAGAAAGCGCGCCCCTTCATCAGGACACAATTTATAGTAAACTAAATCATGAGAAATAGTTGAATATAGAGTAGCCACATGACCGTGATGTAATTATGACGATCGAGATCGATGACTTCATTGTGCTTGTTGATTAAATTATACATGTTAAATTTTGGCTCTATTGGGTTTAGAAAGCCCCTTCATCATGACGCAATTGATAGTAAACTAAGTCTTGTATAGTAGTTGAACGTCTAGTAACCACACGACCGGGACACAAATCATGACGATCAAGATCACTGATTTCGTTTTGCTCGTTGATTAAAACCATCATTCATATTTTTGGCTTGATCGGATTTAGAAAACACCTTCATCAAGACGCAAATTTATTACGTAGCAAAATGATATTTCCCATCCAATCAAGTGTCTAACAATTGATTTACCCCAAAAAAAAAGTGTCTAACAATTTACACGATTAACTTCAGTCCTGGTACGAATTATCTATTAAAACATGAATTCATATTTTGCAAAATTTTAAAATATAATATTTTTATGATAAAGTAAAATATTTTTCTGTAAAAAAATTGTTGCAAACCAATAATATAAAGTTGACATATTTTGCGACCCAACATCCTAGTCACTTAAACATTTGATATAGAGATATAGTGCAACCATATTGTTCTTGGTCGCAAAATAATCATATGTTGGTCGCAATAATAGACGACCCACTTTTGCTGACCAGCTCTCTTAGTCGCTATTTGTAACAGCTTTCCACTAATAGCGACCAAGTTAGCATACAGTTGCTAGAAACCATGTTAAAAGCGACCAAATTTTGTTGGTCGCAAAAAATTAGTCGCTAACTAAGCAATTTCTTGTAGTGTATGTACATAGATAATATAGTATATGTAGTATGTATAACCGGGTACGAGAAGGGTAATCGATGAATTGAAGGAGTTATGGGAATATGGCACGATCACATATGATGCCTCGACACAAGAAACTTTTCAAATACATGCAGCTTTTATGTGGAGCATCAACGATTTCCCAACATATGGTAACTTGTCTGCGTGGACTACTAAGGGTTACTTAGCTTGCTCATGTTGTAATGAGCATGCATCATTGCAAAAGTTGAGAAGTAAGTTAGGTTACTTGGGAGCTCGCCGATGGTTACTTGAAAGACCATCCTTGGCGAAGGAGTCGCCTCTTTGATGGCAAAAACGACCACTGGTTGAGGCCTATGGACTTGACGGGTGAACAAATACTTGAACAAGTGAGTAAAGGGACATACAAGCCATTCGGCAAGCATCTAAGCAACAAACGAAAAAGAGGAGATCCAATATTGAATTGGACAAAGAAAAACTCTTTTTTTTTTTTTTAGCTTCCTTATTGGGAGAAACTCAAGCTTTGACAACTTTGATGTGATGCATATAAAGAAAAAAATATGCGAAGCTTTTCTTGGGATACTATTGAGCTTGGATGGGAAGAACAAGGACACCAGAAAAGCACGCCAAGATTTGGAGGATATGAATATAAGGCGAGAATTGCACTTGAAGAGGCGTGCCGATGGGTCCTTTGAAAAGCCCCCAGCATCGTACACTCTATCCGTAGAGGAGACACATGGATCTTATGAGTTCTTAAAGGAAATTAAATATCCCGATAGTTAAGCTGCAAACATATCAAGATGTGTGAGTACAAAGGGTGGTAAATTATCGGGCTTGAAAAGTCATGATTGTCATGTACTTTTGCAACGAATTCTTCCTATTGGGATGCGTGGCTACCTTGCAAAAGACATATATGCTACATTATCTGAGTTAGCAAATTTCTTTTAGAAGTTTTGCAAAAAAACACTACGAGTTACGGATTTGGAGAAACTACAAGAGCGCATAGTGTTCATATTATGCAATATGGAAAAGATTTTTCCTCTAGCATCTTTTGATGTTATGGTTCATCTTGCTATTCACTTGCCTTGTGAGGGCATGCTTGGAGGCCAGTCCAATATCGATGGATGTATCCAATTAAGAAGGTATTTTTTTAATTTTTTTTGGCATAAATCTAAATAGAGGATATTACAATGTAGGTTTAATCTTATGATATTATTAATTTAACAGGCTACTTGGTATCTTAAAAGGATATGTCACCAATCGAGCCTATCCGAAAAGTTCCATTTTTAGGCTTATATTGTCAAAGAGTGTCTAACTTTTTGTTCGATATATCTCGGTGATATGGAAACAACTTTCAATCAACCAGAACAAAATGCTGACGTGGTATCCGTGGAACAGAGTTAGCAGTCTTTGCCCAGAGTGTTCGTCCTTTTGGCCTAATGAAAAGGGCAAATAATGTGATACAGGTGAAAACAAATATAATGCACTAACGAGTCGCGCGGGGGGGGGGGGGGGGTGAATAGGACGATAATTTAAAAATTAAGTCTAATTAATAGATATACAATCATTCATGCTCCATTCAAATTGCCACAATTTAATTTGCAAGATATATGACAATTAAAATAAAGAGACAAGACACAAGATATACGTGGAAACTACTTAGGGTCTAAACACCCTAAGCATAAAACCATGGCCTAGTCCTACTTATGTATTCCATAAATCAAAAGGTTTTCTAGAATTAACAAGAATAGGAATTACCCAACAAGCCCCTTGTGACACCTAGCTCCAATTCTTGATGTAGTACTCTGTACCCCTCTTTGATTCCATGGACTCCACAAGCACATCCGTCTTGATCTCCGAGTCAACTCGGCACCGGTCGAATCGGCTCAAATAGGAACCAAGACAATCAACCATGATATGAATGACATGATGATGAATGAAGATTTTTGTGAAAAATAATCAAACTAGATGTAATCCATAGAGTATTAGAAGACTAATCTAGATAGGTTTAAATCATATAGTTCATCAAAAACCGATAAAAAAAAAAAGACTTGATTTTTAATGAAGGGTTTTGAATGAAGAAAATCAATCTAGAGCAAATACATGATGAACAAAAGTATTTCCCTAGATTGACATAAAAGATGATCAAATACTAAGTTTAAACTATACTTAAAGCATCTAAATACATGAATATAAGAAAAGATTGTTACTTGATGATGCAATGGAGATTTTGAGAAGAATTGATTAGCACAAAATATTGACACTAACTAGAAAATCCCAATATCTCATGCGTTTAGTTCTTGATTTTATTTAATTACGTAGTATTATTAGCTTTTTGATAATTCACATGAGAATATTTAAATTGCAGGAAAAAATTATAATTTCTCTTATTTCGGCTATTAGATTCAAAGGAACGCAAAGTTGGATTTTATGTGGTGGAAAAGCAAATCTTGTGATCAAATCCGTCCATCTATACCCTTCAAATAAGAAGTTGCATCAAGGTCAATAGTTAACAAAACTAAGGCTGGCTTGCATGTGGGTCTGCTAAAATGGAAGATGATTGGTACCACTTCAAGGAATTAAGTTTTTGTCTATAATTCTAAAAGATTCGGCAAAGAAGATATAGAAAGTTGCCCCAATAATGAAGTACAAGAAGGCAAGAATTAAGTGGTGTGAAAGATATGTAATTCTCTTTGAATAAGGAAGATTTATTTTGAAGTGCTTAAAGAGAGGGGGGGAGTCGGCTAGAATATCACATTATTTTAGACCGCGGCTGCAGTGGAGGCCACGACTTGGGGAAAATAGGAGGAGCAAAAGAGATTATTGTAAGATGTTTATTTTTATGGATTCAAGTAGAATACTACATATATTTTTACGCATGAGCGGCTAAACTTTTAAACTAGGGTTAAGGATGAAACCCCATAAATATTATTAATTGATTTTATGCATGTGATTTTTCCTAGTTGCGTTAATTGTCTGTTGTTCTCGACTCAATTAATTAGTGTGCATGAAACTCGGAATGGATTCAATCGGTATGTATGGGTTTTTTCCATGATTTGATATATGCATATTAATTGAATTGCTTGACTTATTAAAGTTGATATTTAAGTACGGGGTATCCACTGTGATTTATTTTCACGGATACAGTGGATGATTTTGGCTTAAATTTTTGAAGCAGAGGGAGAACATATTTTCGTTAAAAAGAAAAGGTGCTTATCATAATATTATCCACGGTGGTTAAGATTAGCTTCTAAAATCATTGTGTAGAATTATAGGAAAAATCATTGCATAAGATTAATCAATATATTTGTGAGTGTGAATTCCGAAACCTTAGTCAGTTTTCCCAACCGTTAATCTCCACTATTTTTCCTTGCTAGTTTAATCATTTGTTTTGTCGTTATTTTATTTTAATTTTTATTTTCAAAATCAACCACAACTTTTGGGAACTAGGTTAGGGTTTAAATCCATTTAAGTTATTTAGTTTTCCTATTAAAAAACACAAGTCCCTGTGGATTCGACCTCGCACTTGCATAACTATACTTCGATCCGATTCGTGCACTTGCCAATACATTAAAATTTCACAACAAGAATCAAATGAAGACCACAACGCGTACCACCAAAATTCTTTAGTACACATTGTCCAATGTCCTTACAAATGATTTTAATTATACCTTTTTTTTTATTACTTTTCAAAAATTTTGCCATATGCACAAAAAACAATGTAATAATAAACGACTTGTTGGTGTTCAGCTCGATTTAGGCGGGGTTTTACTGTAGGCCAAGCCCAGTACTTAATCAAAACTGAATAGTTAGTCTTGTTGAGATTAATCTGACTAAACTAATGGCTGATAACCAAGGGCTAGTAGCTCAGTGGTTACCTCCTGGTTCTCCCACAAGGGAGAATAGTGTTTGAGCCTCGGCAAAGGCGTTTGGGGTTTACAGCTATCAACTATGGATAGCTTCTAGACCCCCTCTGGACTAACTCACTAATTTTCCCGCTAACCTCTCACTGATGTATATTGCATGGCAAAAAAAACTAATGGCTGATTAAAAAATATTTTGAGAAAAATTACGATTGTCCAGCCAAAGGTGCCAGTTTTATATAATGAATAATTTTTTTGGGATCGGCAATTTTTTTTTATTAATATTTAAAAATTTGAAAAGTAAAAATAAAAAGGACCCCTCTTATTTTGTTTAAGAGAGATCATAAGGCGATGGATGTAGGTGCCACGTTGGGTATTAAATTTAGAGGGCGGGAGAAGTTATAATTTAAAGAAATTTGTTGAAATGGAGGAGATAAATAACAGAAAGGATCAGTGCCCTTGATGATCTGGAGGAAGTCTTGGACTTGTTGGAAGATGATGGCACCAAGAATGGTGATTCTCTTTCACCGTAATTTTAATCCGAGGTTTGGTGGTTTGTGGTTTGTTCTCTTGGTTTTAGGTTTTGCTTCATTCGGTTTGTTCTTGGGGGTTTATTTTTGTTCTCATGGATTTAGGTTATTTGGTATTAGGTTGTTGGGTTGTTTTAGCAGGTGTACGGGAAGTATGGCTTAGTTTCTTATTATAGTGTTTTGGTTGAATTCTTGCCTTCCTTTGGGTTTGGTTTTTTGGTGAAGTTATGCCGGTGTGACCGAGCTCTGTTTAATTTTTGTAAATCTTTTCAATATTTATTATAATTGTTGGAATTGTGCCTTGAATTTTCCTTTTTTGGGAGAATTCCAATTGTGTTTAGGATTTCCAATTGTGTTTAGGATTTCCAATTGATTGTGCTTCTTATAAATAGAGGCTTTTGGGGATCCTATAGCTATCTCTCATATTGTGGCCTTTCCAGAGTTACGGATCATAACCGGCTCTTTGTATCTCTTCTTCACCATTGATAGTGAACTCTCTCTCTCCTCGCCCGTGGACGTACCTCAATCTTGGGGGAACCACGTAAATCTTTTGTCTTGTGTGATTGCTTGTTTTGTTTGCTTTCTCCTAACTTAGTCGCATTCATAACGTGCGTTTTACAACAAACTGGTATCAGAGCTTCTGGTTGAAAAACTAGGGTTTCATTTCCGATTGTGGTTATGGCGGCTAAGTTCGAGATCGCAAAATTTGATGGGCAAAGCAGCAGTTTCAGTCTTTGGAGAGTAAAGATGAAGGCTCTGTTAACCCAACAGGGATTGCACAAGGCTTTGTTAGGATTGGCGAAGTCCGGGGTTAGTCCGGAGAATTGGGAAGACATGGATGCCAAAGCTCTGAGTTCTATTCAGTTGAGTCTGGCAGACGATGTTCTTCGCAAGGTGGAAGAAGAAACTTCAGCAGCAGGTATTTGGCAGAAGTTGGAAGGCATATATATGACGAAATCACTCACGAACAGGTTGTATCTTAAACAACGTCTTTATACGTTTCGAATGCGTGAAGGTACATCTGTTAAGGATCACTTAGACGAGTTTAATCGTATTATTATGGATCTGAAAAATATTGATAGTAAAATTGAGGATGAGGACCAAACCCTAATTTTGTTATGTTCTTTACCACCTTCATATGAGCATTTTGTTATCACCCTGCTGTATGGCAAAGACACAATTTCTATGGAAGATGTTAAGTCCATCCTCTATTCGAAAGAATTGAGGAAAAAGGTGTCTGGTGAGGGTGATGCGCATGCGGAGGGTTTGATTGCTAGGGGAAGAACAACAGAAAGGGATGAGTCGAGCAATAGGGGTAGATCCAAGTCAGTGAAAAAGAAGAAGTGGAAGTGCAATTTTTGCAAGAAACTCGGGCACTGGAATGTTGATTGTTTAAAACTCAAAGAGAAGGAAAGGGAGAACCAGAAAGGGAGAAAAGATATTGCTGGAGTTGTTGAAAGCTCAGATGAGTTGGATACAGTGTTATCAGTTATAGCGGGTAATTCCCGTTCTGACAACGAGTGGATTCTGGATTTTGGATGTTCATACCACATGTGCCCGCATAAAAGGTGGTTTACTACTTATGAGGCGGTCAATGGTGGTACAGTTTTGATGGGCAACAACATGGCCTGTAAGACTGTTGGTGTTGGAACGATTCAGCTCAGGATGCATGATGGTGTTGTTAGGACTTTATCTGAGGTTCGACATGTTCCGGATTTGAAGAAGAATCTTATCTCCCTGGGTGCTCTTGATTCTCTTGGTTGTAAATTCCTCGGTGGAGGTGGAGTTTTGAAGGTCTCGAGAGGTGCATTGGTACTGATGAAGGGTCAGCAGCGTGGCAACCTATATATACTTCAATGCAGTACAGTTACAAGTGCTGCAGCAACAGTTGCCTCATCAAAGGTTTCAGATTCAGACTTGACTCGTTTGTGGCATATGGGCCTTGGGCATATGAGCGAGAGGGGGATGACAGTTTTGAGCAAACAGAGTTTGCTATGTGGCCAGAAAATTGAGAAGCTGGATTTTTGCGAGCATTGTGTCTACGACAAGCAGTGTAGGGTCAAATTCAGTACAGCTGTTCATCGCACCAAAGGCACGGTGGATTATTTTCACTCGGATCTTTGGGGTCCCGCAGAGGTAACTTCTAAAGAATGTTTTCGATATTTTATGAGTATTATCGATGATTTCTCTCGTAAGGTTTGGGTGTATATGCTAAAACATAAAAGTGATGCCTTGAGTACATTCAAAAAGTTTAAAATTTTGATAGAGAATCAGACGAATAAGAAAATAAAACGTTTGAGAACTGACAATGGTATGGAGTTTTGTCTTGGCGAATTTGATAAGTTTTGTAGTGATGAGGGCATTGTGAGGCATCACATAGTGAGAAAAACCCCTCAGCAGAACGGTGTGCCTGGACGAATGAACAGGACTCTTTTGGAGAAGGCGCGTTGTATGTTGTCCAATGCCGGGTTGGGCAAAGAGTTTTGGGCTGAAGCCGTTTCCACAGTATGTTATTTAGTGAACAGGTCTCCGTCGACTGCTATTGAGTGTAAGACGCCGTTTGAAGTATGGTCGGGTCATAAGGCTGATTATTCCATACTGCGTGTGTTTGGGTGTCCAGCTTATGCTCATGTGAATGAGAGTAAGTTGGAGCCACGTGCCAAGAAGTGTATTTTCTTGGGTTATTAGGCAGGTGTGGAATGGTACAGATTATGGTATCCACAAACCTCTACGTTTTTAATCAGTAGAGATGTTACTTTTGGTGAAAACTTTATGGTTAAGGGGTCTAAGCAGGTTAAAGATGCAATTGAGGAACCGAGGGTTCCAAAGCAGTTGGAGTTGTTATGTGAATCTTCTGGCTCAGGGAAGAATGACAGTAATCAGCCAATTGAAGAGGAGTTCAAGAGTTCAGACAGAGATGATGATGTACTAGCAGAACAACCACGCACTATTGCTAAAGATAGGCCAAAGAGGGAGATTCGGCCTCCTGAAAGGTATTCGGCTTATTATGAGATGGTAGCCTATGCTTTATCAGTTGCTGAAACAGTGGAGTATGATGAGCCTTCTTGTTATGCGGAAGCTGTTTTAAGCAATGAGTGTGCGCAGTGGTGTGTTGCTATGAGTGAGGAGATTGAGTCTCTTCAGAAGAACCAGACATGGGAGTTGGTGGAATCGCTGAAAAATAGGAGGATTGTTGGGTGCAAGTGGGTCTTCAAGCGCAAGCCATGTATTCCAGGGGTTGAAGAGGCACGGTTCAATGCTCGGCTAGTAGCGAAAGGCTTTAGTCAGAAAGAAGGTGTTGACTACAATGAAGTATTTTCACCAGTTGTAAAACACAGTTCCATTCGCACTTTACTTACTATTGTTGCATGTTATAACCTTGAGTTAGAGCAACTTGATGTCAAAACAGCCTTTTTGCATGGGGAGCTTGAGGAACAGATTTATATGCGTCAACCAGAGGGATTTGTTATTTCTGGTAAGGAAGATCATGTGTGCTTGCTTCGTAAGTCTTCATATGGCTTAAAACAGCCTCCTAGGTAGTGGTATAAGCGGTTTGATACATTTATGATAAGCCAATCATATTCTAGGAGTGAATATGACAATTGTGTGTATTTTCGAAGACTTCCAGATGGTTCATTTATTTATCTACTGTTGTATGTTGATGATATGCTTATTGCTGCCAAAGGTGTATCAGAAATCAACAGGTTGAAACAAAAATTGGGTGGTGAATTTGAGATGAAGGATTTGGGTGCAGCAAAACGGATTTTGGGTATGGAGATTAGCAGAAATCGAGTAGATGGCAAGTTGTTATTAAATCAGAAGTCATATGTTCTCAAAGTGCTTGAGCGCTTTGCCATGCAGAACTCGAAGCCAGTCAGTATCCATTTGGCAACACACTTTCGACTTTCAGCAGAATTGTCACCACAGTCGGAGGATGAGGAGAAGTATATGTCTCATGTTCCATATTCGAGCGCGGTTGGGAGCCTTATGTACACCATGGTATGTACTCGTCCTGATATTTCACGTGCAGTTAGTGTCGTTAGTCGCTATATGAGGCGACCGAGAAAGGCACATTGGGAGGCTGTGAAGTGGATACTTCGGTATTTGAGAGGTACTGCAGATATGAGTTTTGTATAGGGTTTCTAATCCGGGTAATCAAGTAGTTGGATATGTTGATTCGGATTTTGCCGGTGACCATGATAAAAGGAGGTCTCTGACAGGTTATGTGTTCAGTTTATCCGGAAGTGCCAGTAATTATAAAGCAACTTTGCAGGCTACGGTCGCGCTATCTACAACGGAAGCGAAGTATATGGCCATTGCCAAAGCTGTAAAGGAGGCATTGTGGATGAGGGGAATTCTTTGCGAGCTTGGTGTTGCACAAGGGGTCACTTCAGTATTTTGTGACTCGCAGAGTGCTATACATCTGACTAAAAATTTGATGTATCATGAACGGACCAAGCATATTGATGTCAGGTATCACTTTGTTCGAGAGATCATCTCACATAAGCAAGTTGAGGCGAAGAAAGTGGGAACGGCGGATAACCCAGCGGACATGTTGACTAAACCGGTTTCGGTTGTAAAGTTCAAGCATTGCTTGGGCTTGGTGGGTATTTGCAGTTGATCGCCCCTTGGGGGCAATGTGGCGAGGTAGAGGCAGAAGAGGGTTGCTATAATTAGTGATTTGGGTTAAGTGGAATTCAAGTCAAGGTGGAGAATTGTTGGAATTGTGCCTTGAATTTTCCTTTTTTGGGAGAATTCCAATTGTTTTTAGAATTTCCTATTGTGTTTAGAATTTCCTATTGCATTTAGGATTTCCAATCGTATTTAGGATTTCCTATTGTGTTTAGGATTTCCTATTGATTGTGCTTCTTATAAATAGAGGCTTTTGGGGGATCATTTAGCTATCTCTCATACTGTGGCCTCTCCAGAGTTACGGATCATAGCCAGCTCTTTGTATCTCTTCGTCACCATTGATAGTGAACTCTCTCTTTCCTCGCCCGTGGACGTACCTCAATCTTGGGGGAACCACGTAAATCTTTTGTCTCGTGTGATTGCTTGTTTTGTTTGCTTTCTCCTAACTTAGCCGCATTCATAACGTGCGTTTTACAACAATAATATATTGATTAATTTGCCGATTAAAGAAAAAAGGTGCCAACTTAAATCTTGTGATGCCGGGATGTACCGTTACGCCCTGTTTGGCAGCATGATATAGGAGGGGGATATAAGGAGAAGGTGGATATACATATCCGGGCATTGTATATCCATTGTTTGTTTAGTTTTTTAGGGCTGGATATCTTTTTGGCTGGGATATGCATATCCCCTTTCTGGGGTCTTATTCTTAGACACCCCCACCCCTGTCTATAATATATCCCACTCCTTTTTACCAAATCACCCCCGTTTGGTTCCACCATTTGCTCCTGTAAGTTGTTCATCACAGAGAGAGAGAGAGAAAGAGAGAGAGAGAGAAAGAGAGAAAGAGAGAAGAGAAGATACCAAATTGGGTTTGAGAATTGGATTCCCCGTTAATCAATTCAATGTCACCGTCATCATCATCTATTTCTCTGGTTCTTGTGTTACCAGATTGGAATTTTTTTTTTAGTTTTTGTCAAAATGGTCAAAACCCACTTTCTGGTTAGCAAAGCCAAAACCCACTCTCTTCTCTGTTACCAAAATCGATACAATGGATACACGGGGAGAGAGAGGGATTTATTTGTTTGGCGTTTATAATTTGACGGTGCCCACCGTCTCTGATTTTGATATGCCGCCGTCTTCTTCCATCCCGGCTTCAAATTTGGTGGTGGAAGCAACAACGGGGTTTTGATTGTGGTGGTAATCAATTCCACATAGGAGAGAGAGAGAGAGAGAGAGGAAAAATTACATTTTATTGGTGTAAAAAATAATTTACATTTTGATGTTTAAGATTTTCTGTTAAAAAATAATAATCATTTACAAAAAAAAAAAAAGGGGCAACGAAAAGAAACTGACACTAAAATGAAAAAAACAAATCTTTTGTTGGCATTTGTAAATGCATTTACTTGAAAGGGCAAAATAGACATTTGACATCATTTCACATTATCCACCCCTTTATATCCCCCTTTTAAAAAAACTAAACAAACCAAGTAACTTTTTATCTCCTCTTCTAAAATAATACCCCTTCAACCATATTCGTCTCTATATCCCCCTCTTATTATATCCTTCTTTCCCCCTCATATACATATCCTTCTAACAAACAGGGCGTTATCCCTTGAATCTTTATCATTTAAGGAGATTGATCATTGATCTATTTCTTTTCGATGAGACAAAAAAATTGACTAAAAATATTCATTTCTCCTTACGAAAAAACCTAGAGGTACAATAAGAACTAGCAGTTACAAAATTCATTTAGTGGAAAGTCGCACTACAAATGTAATTTTCGAAATACTAGTTCTCCGCAAATCGTTTTTTTTTCGGTCGACAAAGATCAGAAACTACTGCGTACAAGTAGTTGAGTTATAGCCACCCAGCTTGTAAATAACAAATGACGAAAACCTTTTAATTGGGTATTTTTCAAAATTATTTTTTTCCCCGAATCCAATTTTCCGAGTTGAATTTTAAATGCATCAAAACTGATCAAGTTTATGATTGTTTTGGAAAACCATATTTTTTTACCAACAATATAAATCAAATCAGTGTCAAATTCTAGATGTCAGTATTATTAACTGTCTTATATTATTCGTTACAATTAGATTCATTTGTATTATCCTAGTACGTGATGACTGCTACCCTATACTCCCTTGGTCTCTTTTTTATTGTAGACATTTTCATTTTGGGTCATCTCTCAATAAATGTATGTTTTGAAAAGTTAAAGAACAAAAGATTGTACCATTATTATTTTGCCATTTTGAAAAATTAGTGGGTAAAAAGTTAATCGGTAAGAGAGAGAGAGAGAGAGACATAAACCTTACGAAAAAGTGCGGCAAACAACATTAAGGGGGTGTTCCACTAACTTGGTTTTTGTTGTTTTTTGGTTTTTTGATATTTTTGGATGTTTTAGTTTTGCAAAAAAACTAACTTGTTCCACTAACTAGTTTTTTAGTTTTTTGGTTTTTAGTTTTGCAAAAAAACTAACTTGTTCCATTAAACTATTTTTTTGTATGTTTAGTTTTACAAAAAAACTAACTTGTTCCACTAACTATCTTTTTTGGTTTTTAGTTTTGTAAAAAAACTAAGTGATTTTTTGTTAGTAGAATGAGATAGTTTTTGAGTTAAAACAAAACTGTTTTTTTTTAGCGGAACGGGACCTAATTAAATTCAAATGACATCTTTCTAAGGGCATCTGCAATAATGAAGTTAAGGTGAAATTAGTCTAAGGAGTTAGTCAGTTAGCATTTTTGTGGGTTTAATTTAGTTCTAACGGTATTGCTGGAGTGTAGTTTGTGTCATAAAAGTTAGTGATAGACACATACATCTATATTGGTACGACTAAAGTTGCCTCAAGTGGGGCCTGCTACTTTTCACGTTTGGAAAGCTCCTTTATGGAGCCGTTGGTATATTTTTTTTTTTTTTGAAGCCATTGGATGTTCGGGTCCCACTAGGTCATAAATTTAACTAAACACTAACTACAACACTGGAGCACAAATACAAAAGTTACCTAACAACACCATAACATCACATATGTGGACCCCAATTTTTGTACTTTTGTGTCATATATAACACTTTTTTGTCCTAACCATTCGCCCGGGATGCCCTAAGTTCACCTTTTATAATAGCCTTTTACGTCATCAAAAATTGAAATCAACCACGATTTGACTTGATTGAAAGTTATAAGTGATGTATACGTTAATAACCAAAGACCGTTAATTTTCAATTATCGAAGAGAGAGAGAGAGAGTGAGAGAATCCGAACCTAGTTTAAACCAACAATACTAGTATTTATAAGTATAGTACGCTAAGGTGTGACTAATTTTTCATAAATCAGTCAATAAGCTAGAGTTGTTAGGAAAGCAACAAGAGGTACCGTAGAATACACACACCATCTCAATTCGAAACGGAAAAAATCCTTTCCATTACGAACTTTTGAGATTACAAGGAAAGGTGAAAGGAACACATAAGAGAGCAGAAAGCATCCTTTGTAAATCATAGAGTTACAACAGGAAAGCATCAAACTGTAAAATCTGTAATGTCTTTTGAACTTGAGAGATATTGTGCAATCCAACAGTATCTACATTATTGGAACACAAAGAAAGACCTAGAAACACAAATTTCTTCACTTCCAAATACATTGATGCAAACTCCACATTGCCTCACCTGAATTAAACCGGAGCGGTTCGGTTATAAGAGGTTGGTTTTTCTGGCTCAGTCTCATCAGATATGTCTTCCTCATTCTCACCTGAAATCTCCTCGAGCGATCTCCCATTGGTCTCCGGGACGAGGAAAGTACAGAAGATGCCCATGAGAGAAACAAAACCGAGCACAATAAGTGAGTCCTTCACACCGATACCCGGTTTGTACCCTTGATCATCCTCAGATGCATTTCTGGGCTCGGACGAGTACAGAAACCCAAACGCCCCGACTATGGCCCCTGCTTTTCCTGCTGCAGCCGATATTCCGTGGCAAGTGGACCTAAGTCGTGCTGGGAAGATCTCCGCTGGAACTACGAATGTGGTGGCGTTAGGACCGAAATTCGAAAAGAAAAACGTGAGGGTGTACATTATGAGGAATGCAGCGTGGTTGTGCTTTTCCCAGTGATAGAAAGGTATCGCGAGTGCAAACATGAAAATGGTCATGAAGGTGAAACCCATCAATTGAATTTTAAATCTTCCAATTCTGTCGATGAAAGCCACTGTAAACCAGTACCCTGGCACGGTACCACACATGGCAATTATGGTTTGTGCTCTTGACACTTTATAAACCTCCTGGATCGCACTCATGGTCTTAGCCGCAGGGAGCCAACCAACCGCTGTGAATATGTTTTTCTGGAATAGATTTTGACTGTAGAAGGCGATGTCGAGCAAGAACCAACATGACGTGGTGCCAAGTAAGTGAAGCCCGTGGCGACGGAGAAATTCCTTCGAAAACAATGTATATTGTTGGGAGGGCTCTTGCGTCATTTTCTCTAGCCTGGCCTCTTCGGGTTCTATTTCAACATGTAACACCTTGGCCATGTCGTCGGCAGCTTGTTTGGCGTTCTTCGCGATAAGGGCAGTGTAACGGGCAGTCTCGGGCATTTTCATACGCCAATAGTATGTCAATGCAGCTGGAACGGCTCCAAACATTAGTATGATACGCCAAACGTAGTCAGCCCTGGGTGGCGTGGACCCCAATTGATCGACATCAAAAGCAGGAGTTGAGTACGCGTTTTCAAATATGGCTGAGACTATGAGTCCAACGATTCCACCAGTCAATATCCCGAACCCTTGCATTGCAAAGACGGCGGCTATAAATGCTCCCCTGGTCTTCTTGTTTGCGTATTCCGACATGATGGTCGCAGAAAGCGGGTAATCGCCGCCAATTCCAAACCCTAGCCAAAATCGGAAGAAACAGAGACTGGCCATCACACCCTTGGCATGTGCACCGAAAGAAAAGCCGGAGGCGAGGGAGCAGAGGATCATGAGAAGCAGGGTTACACCGTACACCTTTTTCCGGCCCATTTTGTCACCAAGCCAACCGAAGAATAGTTGGCCCAATAAGGTGCCAACGAGGGCGACACCGGTAACAGCGGCTGAAATACCGGGCGGTAACACGCCCGGCTTGCCGATAGTCGGGTCGTAATAGTAGATTCGGCCCAATAGCTTAGTGACAACGGAAATGCTGAAGAGATCATAGGCATCTGTGAAGAAACCCATACCAGCAACTAAGATTGCAGTGAAATGGTACAATTGGGTTTTTGCGACATCAAGTGCATTTAGCACTTCCAACTGTTCTCTAGGCATGGCTAGATTTTGATGCTTGAAATAAGAGTCTGGATTGAGGAAGCAAATGGGTGATTAGAACATGTAACAATGCGTTTCACATACTATAATTTAGCAGTTAAAATCACCAGACATGATTATTGTTCTTCTTAGGTAATTGAACACTGACACGATCAACGAAAATTGACAAATAAATTAGGACGAGGTCAGTTATATTAATAATGAACTCAAGATGAATAAAAAATAAATGATGAAGGACCCGTTTGACTGGTCAGATTAGACGTGTGTTGGAACTTGTGGCTCATATGGAGAGGTACCAAAGAGTTCTAATGAAAGGCCAGATGCCGGAGCGGAAAGGAGCGGAGCGAGGGGAGCGCAGCGCACCGAGGGCTATATATACTCTCTATTGTAAAAACCCTGACCGATTTTTTATCATAATAATACAGACTCGCTCTCGCTCTCGTGGACGTACCCGATCTTGGGGAACCACGTAAATTCTTGTGTTGATTACCTTTACTGTTTTCGTATTCTGTTGTGTGCGTGTGGTGATTATTCTAACAACGTGTGATTAAGGGCCTGTTTGATGAAGTAATCGATGGAGACCATCAATCCAAGAAAGCCGAAGGTATCCAAAAAATAAATTTGGTAACTTTTGCCAACAGCTAAACCGATGGAATAACTATCACATAACCTCCCCCATAAACAAACTAAAAATAAATCATAAAAAAAAACTACTACCTTCTCCAACCATAAAAGAATTAACTGTGATACGTGTAATTAAATTAACACTAAAACGTATAAATTAAATTTCTTTAGTTATGGTTATAAATTAAAAAATAAAAAACCTTCGAACCGAAGCATAAAAATTATATATTGCACTTATCCAGAATAATACGCAACAATCACTGTACAAAAATCATACTAATAAATTAAGGAACGAAAAGCATAAATAACATGTTATCTAACCATAAGAAATAAGGAATACATCAATCATAAAGTTTGTAACTAATGCCTCAGTTAACTTTTTCGCAGTACACTGTCATTATTTGTATCTATATTTGAACCCAAAAAATAGGTAACCTTTAGCTCACTAAGGTACACACTATGTTCTTCCTAGCTTCCAGCAATATATACACTAAACTTTCTATTCAAACCCTTAAATTTTGGACTTCGTCCATACCTCATAGATTCCGATCGAATTTCGACTATCCGAACCGTCCAATGTGTTTAAAATGTATTTTTAAGGGTCTGTGCGAGAAATCAGCAAAAAAAAATAAAATCGGGAAGGACTTGATCCGAGCAATTTTTCATCTATCTATAGATAAAGAGAAGAGCACTAAAGTTACGAAGATCGATTGTAAACATAGTTGGAATGTTACCTCTCGCGTTGTGATGCTTTTATCAAACTCAAAGATGTATTTATATCTTATTACGTAATAAAATCCGTTCAAAAAAAAAAAAAAAAAGATCGATGGTAAACTAAAGAAATGGTCACACCATAATCTGGTTTGTGTTGGTTTGGAGCATCCGCACAGATATCTTATCATTTTATGTTGCTTTTCTTTTTTTTTGAGCAATGAATTGTTTTATTTTGCCAAAGAAATGGGAACTTGCCATTTGTTTTCCATTTTTTGACAAAAGATTTGCCATTTGCTATTTTTGAGAAATTTTATTGCCATTTTTTGGTTATGGGTGTGCCACTTTTTTTGTCATTTTATTGCTATTTATTACAAACGGCAACATTTCTTCTTAGTTTTGACAACTAGTTTGGTTGCTCTTCGGTTCCATGAAAGTGACCTAACCACATTAAAACGCTGCTAAACAATAACTATTGATAAAATGGTTTTCTAAAGGAGAATTTAGGTCACTTTTGGCAACAGCTAGCTAAGCCGATTGAATTAATAAATTGATTAATTAAGCACCCTATAACCTCCTCCGCCGTAAAATAATACAAAATCTATGACAAAAAAAACTTCTAACCCATGCATAAAGTAATTACTTGAGATTTACGTTGTCAAATGAAGACACCAACGCGTATGACTAAAGTTTTTTAGTAACATAAATTGTCTAATGTCCTTACAAATGACATTAATTATGTACGCACCAAAAAACTATGTAATAAGCAACGACTTGTTAAACTCTAATCTGAACTCGATTGGCGTGTTCCACTTGATTTCGGCAGCGTTTTATGGCCGGTCAAATGACATAAACTATGTAGTATTTTTTTCAAGTGCGTTCGTAGAATTTTTGCAAAATTTCAAAAATAGATCGGCGGGTGGTTTAGTGTGCTCATCGTTTAGCCAAGCATGCGCTACGATATTTGGTTCCTCACCCGGACACCGGTGATGGAGACCGCCCCTAGCGCTTTCACTACAAAAATAAAAAATAAAAAATTGAGTTTTACTGACAACTTTGTGACAACATGACACTAAAAGTGTGTTGCTAAAAGTACTTCAGTGACAGTTTTTTGTACTAAGCTGCCACTAATTACATGATTAGTGACAACTCACTAAAAAGTTGTCACTGAATATTTTCTGCAACACACTTTTAGCGATAACCTAGTGAGAAAAGTTTTGTCACTAAAGATCAACTTTTTTTTGTAGTGTTTGTTGTTTTAGTTGTTTATGTTTATGGTTGTTTGTTTTCTTGGCCGTGGTTGTTTCATCTTGCAAAGAATCATTATGTAATTCCAGTTGTTTCATTAATGATATTTCTATCTCTTATCGAAAAAAGTGTAATACTTAATCAAAACTGAACACATAATACTTGTTGAGATAAATTTGCCTAAAATTGATCATTTCTAGATAAAAACAAAAAGGTGCAATAAATACCTGTTAAGAAAATTTTCCATTGGGTATATAATTTTGTCCACCTATGAAATTAAGAAATTGTATCCACAAATTTATTTTATGTAGCGTCTGAGATTAGAAATTACTGAGTACAAGGAGTTGACTTGGCCAACTAATTTTTAAATAAAATAATGACATTAAAGTTTTCAATTTGAATTGAACTGCATCAAAACTCATAATGTTTATGATTGATGTGGAAAATCATATTTTTGACCAACAATATAAGGGAAATGCTACAGGCACAAACTATTGTACCAACTATTACACTAACTGTGCATGTGGCACTCTTTTACTGGATGAATCTATCCATGTATTAAATAGTCCATTCATGTGGTAATGCCATGTGTGCATTTAGTGTAATAGTTGGTACACTAGTAAGTGCCTGTAGCATTGCTCACAATATAAACCAAATTAGTGATTCAAATTCTAGATGTCCTATCCTAAATTAGCTGACCAAGGAGCTTCCTAAAATATCTCGTACAATTGTTCTCCACTTGAATATGGCATCGACTCATCTGAGTTATTATCGAAAAAACTTATATATGCCATCGCATTTAATAATCTAGGTTAACGAAACCTTATTCAACAATCTACCACCCAAAAAAAAGGAACAGTAAACTAAATTCAAACAATTAATTGGGATGGGTTTCTCTTATGTAAATATCCAATTAACTACCATCACATAAAACAACAATCTAATTAGACAGAGAAATTGATGGATGGATAGCCGCTTTAGAGCACCAATATCCCTAATTCTTCATTTGTAATAAAAAAAAAAGAGGTGTGTATTCTGAATTTCACTGTTCATACAAACTCTGATCACAAACCTCTAGATCGTTTTTTCCATCTCCCATTTTAAATACTTTTTTTTTTTTTTTGCTTTTAGTCTAGTCAATATTCACCCCTGCAGTACTCCATTTCGATTACTTTTTTTCATCTTTATGCAAGAAAAGTTATTTCATAGAATTATCAATTTGTTCCTTATATCCTATATATATTTAGAGTGTTAAATATATCTTGACTGGGAATAATCTTTGAGAATGTATATCCTGACTGAGAGTAATCTTCAGAGCTTATCAAGACCAATGGGAGAAGGGAGCTCACATTTGATGTTTTTCTTTCTTTTCAAGAGTATGCTGAAATCGCTGTCATTTTTTTTTTTGCTCTTCTGGGTTTGTCCAGTTCGGTTGGCTCCTTGCTAACCTTGTTTTACCCTTTCCTGGGTTTGTTGTGGGGTTACGTCTAGTGAACTCGTTTCATCTAGTCGGGTTGTTTCCCCCTCATTCCCTTTTAATCTTTGTTCTTCTTCAAAGATTAATAAAGTTCTTTGCCTTTCAATATATATATATATATATATATATATATATATAGGTTCCACTTCCTATCCGGACTCCGGACTTCCGAACCTCCGTGATCCGAACATTTTTTTGACGATCTGAACCGTCTAATGTGTTCAAAAGGTGTTTTCAAGAGTTCACACGGGAAATCTTAAAAAAAAAAATACTGGGAAGGGCTTGATCCAAGGAGTTTTTTTAACAAAAACTGTATATTTACAGTTTTTGCGAAAAACTGCTTGGATCAAGCCCTTCCCGGTATTTTTTTTTTTTAAAGATTTTTCGCGTGGATCCTTGAAAACACCTTTTGAACACATTGGACGGTTCGGATTTCCCAAAAACAATTTTTAACGTGAAAAAATTACATTTTTTCTTATTTACGGGAGGTCCTTACTAGAAAATTTGCTTATATATATATATATATATATATATATATATAGTGTTAAACTACATATTTCTTCTCAAATGGAAACATAACTAGAAGGTGAATTCAAACAATAATTTTTTTTGTATTTTGCATATATCATCATTTACCTCCTATTTTCACCAAAACGCTACCCACCTAAAAACATGGAAAGGTATCTAAAAAAGTTGTGAATGAAAACAAAATGAAGCTTTTCAGATAGAGAAAAGAGATATACCTGGTTGTCAGCAGCTTGATGATAGCGAAAGCTGAAGGAAAAGTGAGAGAGAGAGAGAGAGAGAGAGAGAGAGGGTTGCAAGAGATCTAATTACTAGATTGGAGAGATGCTTAGTGGCCTGTTATTTAAAGGCAGTTAATTGGTTTAGTCTTCAAAAATAATTTAAATAACAAATGTCCCCAGAATCAACGCAGGCATATTGTAGCATATACCCTTTCGATCTCTCTTTAGTCAACTCTTCGCCGAGAGAAAGTACAAAAATAAGCATGAAGGAGTATATACGCTTGCTTCTTACCGTTGGCAACTTGGCCGTTTGAAATTCCAAGAACTAACTAAGCAAATTCCTGACAACTTCTCTTTTTTTATGGAATTCAAATATCTCATCTTTATTGTATGGGTTGGCAACCCGATGATGAGGTTTAAGTCGTCCGAGAGCATCTCCAACCCATCTTCCACGCGTTTTAATCCATAAGCTAATGTTTAATTGGTTCTGATTCGCGGTCAACTGTTTTTAGTACAAAAGTTCATCCACCATAACACGCTTTTTGATTTTTTATTCCTGTAAATTGAATTTCATCATGATAAACCTTTCTGCATTTTAAAGGCCGACAGAAGATCGTACTACCACTTTGTTTGAAAATTCTAGTAAAAAAAATTGTGTTTGTTAATTAGATGGGGAACTAGTTGGGTAAGTATAACTCGGAATTTTGATCTACATGATGTGCGTGTTTACAAGAAATATTTTTTGGTAAATTTTGAGATATTGACATTTCAAAATTAGTTCGGAGTGATACAAAAAATTATGGATTGGAATCGCTTCTGGCTAATTTCAAATTCAGAATATAGAATCGTACTCGAAGAAATACTACATTTACACTGGAACTTAACGTATCTTTGCCGCGTTCCAATCTCTATCAATCCACATTGACGAATAAAATAAAAGAAGAAGATCAAGAAGATACACTTTTCTTTTATGAGGACACCATTGCAATTCAAAACAACAAAACCACAAATTCTTTTTCATTAGAAGCTTCGACACTACAAAGAAAATATCGAATGGAACATAGAACAGACCGGAAAACACACATTTTTATATCATAGAGTTACAACACGAAACAGTGGTAAAACCTGTAATTGCTTTTGAACTATGAGATATAGTGCAATCCAACAATATTCTACATTATTGGCACATATAGAAAGACCTAGAACAACAAGTTTCTTCACTTCCACATAGATTGATGCAAAAAGTCCGCCTTACCTCACCCGAATTAGTTAAACTGTAATGGTCTGGTGAAAAGAGCTCTGTTTTTCCGGCGGGGAGTCCTCAGATATGTCGTCCTCATTCTCACCCGAAAGCTCCTCGAGCGATTTCCCGAGGGGCTCTGGGACGAGGAAAGTAAACCCAATGCCCAAGAGGGAAACAAAACCAAGCACAATAAGTGAGTCCGGCACACCTATACCGGTATGGTACCCTGAATCGGGCGCAGGGTTACTACCTTTATGCCTAGCCTCGGACGCGTACAAAAACCCAAATGCCCCGACTATGGCCCCCGCTTTTCCTGCTGCAGCCGATATTCCGTGGCAAGTGGACCTAAGTCGTGCCGGGAAAATCTCTGCCGGAACTACAAATGTGGTGGCGTTAGGCCCAAAATTCGCAAAGAAAAACGTGAGAGCGTACATTATGAGGAATCCAACCTTATGCTTAAGCCAGTAATTGAAAGGTATCCCAAGTGCGAACATGAGCACGGTCATGAAGGTGAAACCCATCAACTGAATGGAAAATCTTCCGATTCTATCAATGAAGAACACTGTGAACCAGTACCCTGGCACTGTACCACACAGGGCAATTAGGGTTTGTGCTCTTGATATTTTATAAACTTCGTGAATCGCATTCACCTTATTAGACGAAGGGAGCCAATGAATTGCAGTGAATATGTTTTTCTGGAATAGATTTTGGCTGTAGAAAGAGATATCCAGTAAGAACCAACATGTCGTGGTGCCAAGTAAGTGAAGCCCGTGGCGATGAAGAAATTCCCTCGAAAACAATGTATACTGTTGGGAGGGTTCTTGCGTTATTTTCGCTAGCTTGGCCTCTTCGGGGTCAAATTCAACGTGTAACACCTTCGCCATGTCCTCGGCCGCTTGTTTGGCGTTTTTCGCAATAAGAGCAGTGTAACGGGCAGTCTCGGGCATTTTCATACGCCAGTAGTATGTCATCGCAGCTGGAATGGCTCCAAACATTAATATGATGCGCCAAACATAGTCAGCCCTCGCCGGCGTGGTCAATATTGGATCACCATCTTTGTGGAATATGGAGGACACTACGAGTCCAACAATTCCACCAGTCAATATACCGAACCCTTGCATTGCAAAGACGGCAGCGATAAACGCTCCCCGAGTCTTCTTGTTGGCGTATTCGGACATGATGGTCGCGGAAAGCGGGTAATCGCCACCAATACCAAACCCTAGCCAGAATCGGAAGAAACAGAGAGTGGCCATCACACCCCTAGGACTATGACCGAGAGAAAGGCCAGAGCCAATTGAGCAGACGATCATGAGAAGCAGGGTTACACCGTACACCTTTTTGCGGCCCAATTTGTCACCAAGCCAACCAAAGAAGAGTTGGCCGAATAAGGTGCCAACAAGGGCGACACCTGTAATGGCGGATGAAACACCGGGCGGTAACACGCCCGGCTTTTTGTGCAGTGGCGGGTAGTAGATTCGGCCCAATAACTTAGTGACGACGGAAATGCTGAAGAGATCATAGGCATCTGTGAAGAAGCCCATACCAGCAATTACGATTGCCGTGAAGTGGTACATTTGTGTTTTTGCCACATCGAGTGCCTTTAGCACTTCCAACTGTTGTCTAGGCATGGCTAGATTTTGATGGTTATGCTGATAGATGAGCCTCTGGATTGAAGAAGTAAAATGGTGATTAGAACATGTAAAAATTTATTAACATATAATTTAGCAGTTTAAATCACCAGACAAGTTTGGCACTCCATCACAAAGTTCAGAAATGATTATTATTGTTCTTCTTGAGCAATTGAAAACTCACAAGCAACAAATTAGGAAGGAGCGAGTTATAATTAATGTTCTTTTTGAGAGACGAGTAAATGAAAACATATGTCACGTTAGGTTGTCATTAATCAGATTTTTCGCGAGGATTGCCCCAAATCTCTTACTTTGGTTGGTCGCCTCCGTCATCGGGTTTTAAACTAAATGTGGATGGAGCACGGACCGGTGAGGGTCTTGCAACGGCAGGGGGTCTTATTCGGGATACTAATGGTAACTGGGTTAAGGGGTTTCAACGCAAGATTGGTTTTACTTCAGCTTTGGAAGCTGAGGTTTGGGCTTTAAGAGATGGCTTACATATGGCAAGGGATCTTAATCTAGTGGGTTTTGAAGTGGAAATTGATGCATCCCAAGTGGTGGCTTTATTTAGTTCTCATCAGTTGAACCATCATCCTCTCAATGCTATACTTTGCGATTGCAGGTACTTGATAGAGAGTTGCCAAGCTAGCTTACACCATGTTCGGAGAGAAGCGAATCGAAGTGCGGACATCCTTGCTAAAAATTCCTTTAGTTTATGTAATTTTAATTATGTTTCTTTATCGGAACCTCCGTTGTTTCTGGCACATCAATTAGCCGATGATTCTGTAGGGGTTAAATACCCCAAGACTGTTTATGTTTAGTTTTCTATAATATCGTCTTTTCACCAAAAAAAATAAAATCAATTATATAGGATGTGTTTGACTACCTTCTAACCCAAGCATTAAAAGTAAAGAGTTATAGTGCAATTATCCACAATAATACTCCTTCCGTCCCATTTTGATAATCGTCTAATTTTCAGATAAAAGAATAAAGTACTTTCGCCCATGATTTTTCGAGTTTCTTTGCTTCAGATTAAAAATCTCGATTAACTCTTTAATTTGGTACAAAAAGAATACAAAAAATTAAGAACATATGTATTTTATTTTTTATCCAAAAATTGCACAGCTTTTCATTGTGACTATCTAACCATAAGAAATAAGAAATACATAAATCATGAAGTTTTAACTTACCAAAAATATGGCATCACTTAACTTTTTAATGGTACATGTACACTTAAAAAGTATATACTTTTTATATACTTTTTCGATTAGATTTTTGATCTTAATTTATTGAAAATAATTAACTAGCGAAATGGTCACACCAAAATATGGTTTGTTTTGGTTTTGCTTGCATGAAAAATAACCTAACGAGATTTAAACGCCGCTTATAAATAAATATTGTTAAAATGGTTTTCGAAGGAAAATTTAAGTCACTTCTGCCAACACCTAAGCCGATGTTGCCAGTGTTTTCCTTTCTTTTTATTCCTCGATATACCCTTATTGGATTTATTTCATATGTATATTTTTTTGCCGATCAAAAAACAGCTAAGCTGATGGAATTTAATATAAATTTATTAACTTCCCCATAACCTCCGCCCCCATAGAAGGTTACAAAACGAATGGAAAAACTATCTAACCCAAACATAGAATAATTACTTGAGATTATGTAGTCAAATGAAGACCAAAACGCTTGTAACTAATGTGTTTTTTTTCTGTTTTTTTTTTTTTTTTTAAAAGTTAGAAACGACTTGTTGAATTCTAATCCAAACTCGATTGCCGTATTCGACTTGATTGGGGGGTTTTACAGTAGGCCAAGCCATGTACTTAATCAAAACTAAACAGTTAATTCTTGTTGAGATTAAACTGACTCAAAGATATAATTGTCCGAGCCAAAGGTGCCAACCTTGTTGAGATTTTTGGTTTTGGTTGTGATGCCGGTTGTACCCTTGATTCTTTGTAATCTTTTCAGAGATTAATATATTTCTTTTTGCCAAGGAAAACAACAAATTGACTAAAAATATTATTCTTTGTTTTCTTTGAAACGGCAAGATTATTCAATACATAAGAATCTTGACAACGGATACATCAAAGCGGAGGAGGCGAGGGGAATCATTTGTTGGGCCCAGAGTGCCCTCATGATTTGGTTATAGCTAGAATGCCTTTCCCTGCGACCGTTGGTTTTAGGAGAATTGATGGAAAAATGGTCCGACAAGTGATGTCACGGGAGTGTCATCGTGAGAGAGGGATTGTTGGGCCCGGAGTGCCCCCATGGATTTGGTTACACAATGCCACTCCCTGTGACCGCTCTAAAAATAGACTTACGGATGTGATGTCGATGCCATATAAGACTTAATTGAAGCATTTCCTGACACCAATTGGTTTTAGGAGAGATGATAGCTAGAAAAGTGGTCCGACTTTATTCATTTCTACTTTGTGATAAAACCTATAGGTAAGAGAAGCAGTTGCAAAACTGATTTAGTAGAAAGTAGTACTACAAACGTAAGAACTTTTATCAAAAGAGAAGGAACTAAGAAATAGATTGTGTGTTAGAGATGTCCTTGGATGTTGCTTATAAGTAGCATTATACCTTCTATTTTCACTAAAAAGGTACACACCCAAAAGTTATAAAGGTTTCTAAAACAAGAGTGAGTGAATGCAAAATGGAGTTTTTTCTATACAAAATGAATACAAGTTGATGCTGCTAGTGTTACTGATTTTTTCTCAGGCTGTGATGATTTTTCTCACCCATATAATCCTACCATGTGCGAATGCAGGATGCTAATGACTCAGGGCCATGTACAACAGAGTAGTCTGATTCAGCGAAAAGCAAAACAGAAATGCAGATATGCTGGCGAAAAATGCTTTTAGTTTAAGTAATTTCTTTTTATAATTTAGGTCATTTTTCAGTTTACTCTTCACGTTGCTCCTAGTTTTATGTTTAATCAACTAAAAGATGATGTTGTAGGGGTCAAGTACTCCAAAACCATCCGTATTTCGTAAAAACAAATGGAGCATTTTAGAGAGAGAAAGTGATACCTGATTGTTAGCAGCTTGCTGAGACAGAAACTGAAGGAGAAGTGTGTGTGTGTGAAAGAGAGAGAGAGAGAGAGAGAGAGAGGGTGTTACATGCAACTATTTAGGTGTCATACTAAGTACTTGGTGGCCGGCTATTTAAAGACAGTTAATTGTTTCAATATTTAAAAATGTACAAATATCTTTGGAATCTTTACCGGCATATTATAGCATATACCCTTTCAAAAATGCTAGACACAATAACCAACCACAACTCATGTTGTAGTTGCTGATATAGAATGGGTTGTGTCCACGTCTCTTGATCGTTTGGATCTTTCATAGCTAAAAAGGTACTAATTGTTGTGCGGACCAACATTGGCAAAAAGGCTAAAAAATATATGGTCGGTTGGAAACGGGCTTCTGATCATGACTCATGCCATTCCGGCGATGATCGACGATGCTTTTTGGCCGTTTAATGTCATCTTGGCCTTCAAAAGGGGAATTTTGCCATATCAGGAAATACTATTTGATTTGCTTATAACTTTTACTAAGAAATTCAATTTTAGTTGCCGTCTAGCAACCTCATAATTTTTCTTGTTTTTATACTGTCATTTATTTCCAAAATTTCATTTTTGGTAATTCCGTTGATTTAGGTATGATTAGCAAGTCTAATATTATGTTATTTGTTTCTTGGTTGGTCTAGGGTTCATTTGACATTGTACGTATCTTGTAAGACTTACGGCAGAATTTTGTTGCTTATGATTAAAGAAAACGAGATTATTCTCCATATAGCTTGTTTATATATATATGGAGTACCTCTTCTCAAACAAGTTTGTGCTTTCTTCTTGCAAATTAGTTTCGTAAAAAGATGATTCACTGCATTAGTTGCTCTATACTCTAAGTTGACTAAGTTCCGACCTATGAACACCGAACAAATAAACATGGGTTGGTACCAAGTCAACTCAGGGTATAAAGCAACCACAACATGAGTTAAGACCAAGTCATTTCAAAACGACCGTTTGTGGTCAATTGTTGTGTATGTAGCACAATTGAATACCCTTTCGAATCACTTGGGCGAACTCACGACAATATGTTTGCCTCTTATCTGTTTTTTTTTTTTTTACAGCAAAAAAGAATTTTTATTAATCGTTGAAAACAGATTACAATGATTAAAAGGAAACCACAAAAATGGCAGCCCCACCCTCCGCCAAGACCCGAAGAAGAAATAAAAACTGCTCAAGATTGACAGTAGGACTGCAAATGAACCCAGCCGTTCGTGAGCTCGACTCGAAAATAGCTTATTTGAACTTGCTTCATTAAGTTTTTATTGAGGCTTGGTTCAAGCCTGAATTCGTTAAAATCCTTAGCAAACTAGCCTGAACACGGCAAGGCTCAGGTCTGATCAACTCGATAAGGCTCGTTTACTTTTTCGAGGAATAGAATAATATAACTTCTGATTCCAATTTGATATCTTAATGCAAATTTCATTATTATTTTGAAATTGAGATTCTTTTTCCTCTAAAGTATATAGATATAAACATATATACATGCACAAATAAAACTTTCTTTCTCGTCTTAAGCTTATGTGAGTGTATATATGTCACGCCCTCGAAATTTAAAGGATAATTCATTAAGAAATTCTATGGGGACGGTCAACAAG
The DNA here is from genome assembly GCA_963854785.1 of Vaccinium vitis-idaea. Lineage (NCBI taxonomy): Eukaryota > Viridiplantae > Streptophyta > Magnoliopsida > Ericales > Ericaceae > Vaccinium > Vaccinium vitis-idaea. Next base: position 10,407,561 of record OY978218.1, on the reverse strand, counting down.
TCCACGAGCCACGTCAAAGTCCACACAAGTTATAGAAAAGTCATAGTCAATAAGTTACAATAGTCTAAGGGTACCCGATAACCCAAATCCAAATATATAGGTTTAAGTGTGTTTACAAAACAATGTCAAAAGAAGGAAGACTAAATCAAGTTACAAAATCATCTTTGCAAAATACTACTTGTAAAATGATAATATAACTCATCCGTTAGCTTTCAAAACAATGCATGCATGCACTCCAAGCACTCCATGTCATGCTCCTTGGTGAGTACTTGAAATTTGTAAGGTTGAGCTTACTAGCCCAATAGAGAAATGTCTAACAATTATAATGAAATGAAATGTATATGGATGATAGACAATAAGACATAAGGCATAAGGCATATACAAGGGTCAAGATAGAATTTAAATAGTAAAAGGGGTTGAAAGTAACGCATGAACATCTACATTTCATTTACTCTCGTCCCTCGTACTCAACTTGCACCCGACACGTACCCGACACGCCACTTGTGTCCTACACGTTCATTACATGCATCTCATTCTTTTTAAACATTCAATTATTCTCTGGGCATGCCATATAGGCCCCGTGTCACTCCGGGCATGCCATAAAGGCCCCGTGTCACTCCGGGCATACCCTAGTCGGCCCCATGTCACTCCGAGCATACCCTTGCGGGCCCCGTGTCAATCATTCCACATTCACATTACCACTTATCAATTTATAAGTTCAACTTAGTGTCCCATCCAACTCACATGTCACTTAACTCTTTCTCAAGTTTTCCGGACTCTACACTCATCCATAATGCACGCAAAACACCAATATGTGGACCGTGTCCTCACTAAACTCACCAATTAACAAGAAACAAATGATACCAACCAAGCGACATTATCATTAGATACCAAGGTGTCACCAAGGTGGAAAATGTTCTCATACAAGTGAAAAACATATTTCGGGACCAAACAAGTGCATGGGGATGGGCCAGAACAACAAAACAAGAGTTGTCCATGAATCAGTCAAAACTGCCCAAGGCGGCCGTGATTCCCGCCCGGGCGGGTTTTCCAAAGAGCAACCTGAAAAAGTGCAAAAAAATGGGATTTTTAGGGATTTGCTCTACAACTCCAAATTGGATGATTCCAAAGTCAAATATCAATGGAATTGGCTAGAGGGAGATGATTTAACACTCAATTCAACTAGGGAAACATTAAACTTCATGAATCAAGACATTCCTCAATCAAAATGACTAGAAAATGGGTGCAAAGTGGGTTTCACACAATTCTCAAGCATTACCAAGAAATCAAGCAACAATGTGATGAGTTATCTACCAAATCAATAGGAGATTAGCAAAGAAGCTAGGAGATGATGAGTTTCAACACAAACTTGACTAGAAAATGGGTTTTTCTCAAAGAAATCAACAAGACATGGAAAACTTAGCAATCCAATGACTACACACACATACACTACATTTACACTTAGAAGGGTTAGAAATTTCCCTACTTCTTGTGATGAACTTGAAACCCAAACCCAAGCTCAAAATCCAAAAGAGAATCCTTCAAACACCGGTAGGAAAAAGTACACCAATGCGTAGAGATAACGTGATTTTAGGAAGGTTTAATGAAGGGGTTTTAGTTGGAGACTTGTTTTTTTATGGAGGTTGGTGAGAGGGATGGAGGGGAGCTTCAATGGAGGAGTAGAGAGAGAGAGTGTGTTGGTGGGTTTTAGGCGGAAGAGAGGTGTTCTTCTCCCCCAAAAAATCAGCCAACACTTTTTAAAAACACACCCCACTAATTACACTTCACCCAGAGAGGTGTTCTTCTCTCCCAAAAAATCAGCCAACACTTTTTAAAAACACACCCCACAAATTACACTTCACCCCTCATGGTTCTAATGCATTACAAAGACACCCAAGTGCATATACCAACTTCACATTGACCCCATTTTGCATTTTAAAACATTTCTCACACTTCCCCAACATTATTTTCAAAACATTATTTTAAAAACACGGGTCCTTACAATATATGTATATATATTTCGTTGGGTCGATAAGGCTCGTGAACAAGTTCGAGCTTGAGTCAAGCCTAGGCCAGCATGGCTCGTTAAGTTTTCACTGAGCTTGAGGTGTTAAAAACATAATAAACAAGCTTTGACACAGTAAAACTCAGCTCGACTTGACTCATTTGCAGCCTTAATTGATAAGATGCATGCCCACCAAAGCATCAAGAAACCTCCCACCCCGCTCACCTAACCAAACTTCCAAAAAATCTAGGACCTTGCCAACCCCTAAAATAGAGAAACCCAAAGAGCCAACAACCAAAAAAACTGAACTCCATACCCACAAAACACACAACCCCCAACATGACGAAGGATTATCACCATCTCCCATATAATCAACACCTATGATCTTGTTTAAAGAACAATGCGCCTCATTTTGGCGAATCCTATTCCGATTATTAGTGCCTTCAGAGGAAATGGATAAAGCAAAAGCTGCAACAGCAGACCAGAACCTACACATTTTTGTTTTTTCCTTCCACGCCCCTTTTTGGGAATGAGGGATATGCAACTTATCTTCAATCGACTTCTGCTTCCATTTGTCTTTCCCAGTATCCTTATTAGCATCATCAGCTAGATTAAGGTCCACGAGGAGCTGGATATATACCCTCTCAATCTGAGCTTGACGATCCACCTGCGGATTCACTGCATCCGGCAATATTTCTCCAACGTCTTCATTTTCCACTTTCACATCTTGAAAACAAGTGGACATATAGGCTTCACTATTCAAACTGCATCCACCAGAAAACCTTGGAATATTGAGCACCCTCCACATGAGCAACTTCCTCTCCATGCGTTAAAACCAAGAACTAGCTATGCAAATTCCAACATCTTCTCTTTGATTTTATATTCATACATTTTATCTCTCTCTTTTTTGATAAACAGTTGTTTGGACTATTTTGTGCGCGCTTAACTAATTTTGAGGCTTGAAGATCGGTTGGACGGACTCGAGACGCAAAGATTGGAAATGTCTCACCTCTATGAGAAATTCGAAAATGCAATCTCATGAAATATAGATATTGTTTCCATTTCATACTTGGCCAAACCCTTTGGGTTTCGTATTTTATCTTGCTTGTATTTGCCCATGAGAGGCCAAGATGTTGCAATTTTGTATCCATTGGGACCCAGCCTTTTCCTTAACGGAAGCAAAGAGTATACTGTTAACTACTTTTTATAAGGAAAGCTTCTCCCTAATAGGAATCTTCAAACAAGCATTTAGTGTTGGAAATCCCGTCTTGAAAATGTGTTGAGGACGTTGTCTCTTGGCAAATCTGGAATGGTAAAATAATTCGAGGCGCGTTAGAAGAACTCTTTCCCAAAGACAGTCTTTGGCCCCACCAAATGGTGTGCACCAGGTTAACAGAAAATGCGACTTCAAGACACAATGAAACTGAACTCTAAGTTCTTTCTGATTGCGTTTGCACAAACGTAGACAGAAAAAATATCCGCAAAATGAGAATAAGAGAAAGAAGAACTGATATTCTATTTCTGCAAAATAATAGAATATCAGTATGCCTAAAATTCAAGAAATAGAATGCGTAGTGAAAGAACAATTCACTATGGAATTTTTGGTATCCATAATGATTTTACAAAGAGCCTATTTATAAACTTATAGACACCCATATGTGAAAGATCATATCTTTAGAAAATACACATTAGAACAATCGTGTTTTTTCAAAAGACACTAATTGAAGGGTCATGTCTTTTTAAAGACAATTAACTAATAGACATCATGCCTCTTTAATTGGAGGCACCATTTTGTGAAGAGCTGTGTCTACAAACCTTAATTAACTTAGAAATGGTCATGCCTCTTGGAGGCATCCCCATGTTTCACATCCATTCCAAATAAACATATCTAATGGGTGTTTCAACTATTCAATAAAGTCACAATTTATGTGAAAATGTGTTGTAACCTTTAACATAAATCTTTCTCAACATCTTTTCATAAAACCCCAAACCGAAAATCATTTATTATTATCCATTTCTTTGCGAATTTGTTCGCCTCCCATTTGGCATGACAGATATCACTAACTTCGCACTGCTCCATTAAACTCTTGCAATCACAAATTATAGCACTAATGCTATAAGTGGATGAAAACTTGAATAAGGGAAATCGCTTGTGATGCATCCATCTCGACGCCAATTCCAGTTATGTTCAGCTCGAGAACCACTGTTATCCCATCGCTTAATGCCTACAATTCAGCCCCCAATGAGTGAAACATGTTTCCTGTTGCAATTGATATGTGAGGATCCGAGGTTTTCACCGGGTCAAAGTGGTATTTTTTTCCCCCCCTTGTCAGAGGGCTTAAATTCAAAGTGACTAAAACCTAAACCCAAAGTGTCTAAACTCCCAAATCGTATAAAAAGGCCTAAACTCCCAAACCATATGAAAGTACCTAAACCCCCAAAATCCCATTAAAGTGCCTAAATTTCTAAAACCCTATCAAAATGTGTAAACCCCTAAGCTGTATGAAAGTGCCGAAACTCCCAAAATCCCATGAAAGTGCCTAAACTTCTAAAACCTTATGAAACCGTATTATACCCTAAGTGCCTAAACCGCAAAAAAAAAAAATTGACCTAGGAATAATGCACGTTGTTGTTTCGGTTTAAAAAAAAAAAAAAAAAAAACACTTGGCCTGGTGGTAATTAAGTTTCAACTCTTGATCTAGTGGAAATTACGTTTCCAAAAAAGCCCTATGTCTTATGTTCTTAGGACTCAAAATTAAACGACGTAGTTTTGAGTGATTTTTTTGTTGTCCCTTTCGGTGCTCAAAACGACGTTGTTTTGGGCGATTTTCAGAGGCTGATTTCTAGCACCCCGGATCCATTGATATGTACCCACTCAACGAAGCTGATGTTAGGAGATATCAAAGAAGGATTGATTCAGTCCAATGTCGGACCATAGGGAATAGGTAACTGGACAGAAACGTAGGGCTTGTTTGATAACACAGAATCTGAAGTTACAATATAAAATTTGTATCTATAGCTATCTGAAGTTACAATACAAATACTGTTAAAATTGCAATTCAGAGAATGGTCGCTTTAGATCAAGAAAAACTAATTTCTTAATGTCTTCAATTTGAATATCATAAGAGAGTTAGAGCAAGCCTTTATTTCTTTTTCACATAAAAAACCCACGGACAAAACCTTATACTTAATTATATGACTTTACACTTAATCATCTTCCTATTTTTCCGCATAACAAGTAACTAGATTTTCATTGAGCGGTGCCACCTTGCGTCCGAATCCTGATTTTGCCACTGCCCCGTAAGACTTACTAAGAGGACAAGTATTCGTTCTCTCTTTAATTACTTTCGTTTTAATGGTAACAATTAGTACTACATATTAACCAGATGTACCTCTAGGAGCTCCAAGTAGTGAAGCCCAAGTGATCAATTAACCAGGAGTAACAACATTTATTCCATTATTTGCATTTCAAGTTTATTGCCTTATGCCACTAATCCATAACACGATAGCAAGTTAGCAACAAAACCTTGAAACGTTTACATAGAATTGAAATTAAAAATGTGATATAAGTCAAAACAAAATCGCATATTCTTAATTCTATTGGGATCAAATCATATGTTTATTTTAAATTACAACCGTGTATATACCCATCACAATACTCTTGTAAAAAATTAACAGGTGAAACGTATAAAATGCCCTCAAGAATATACTTATTCTGTATTATACAATAATTAAAAGGGTTTTCCTTTGGAAGACCAATCCTAGTATTTTATTGTTCAATTTTTTAATAAAGTTGTGCAGTATACCTGAACTGAAAGATATGGAGTGATAACTTTAACAAGTAGCATGATAAATCCCAATTGATCTTTAATTGAATAGTTACTACATCCCAGTAGTTGCATTTGAGATTTATTAGAAGTCAAACCTATAACGCGTCAAAAAATATATATATAAAAGAGTACGCGTTTATTCACTCTTTTCTAATTGATCTATTTTGCGATAGTTGATATACTTTAATTAGAGCAAAGATTTCCTATATTAATTAATGAGCGGAGAAAGTATATTGATGTCAGTCAAAGATCATAGATCATTGAATTCGAGATCGCCCATAAACAAATTGAGGTGAATTAAAGGATTGGCACGATGCATGATCCAACGGATATGATGACGAGGCATTGTCGTTAAGGTCATGTATTTGCTTGGGCTTTGAGTAGTGTGTGCTATTTCGGAGAAAGTTGTCAGACAGATCAGTTACCCTATTGTGGAGATTTGTTAAGATTGCCGTGATAAGCACTTGACGATCTTGCATAACACCATGTCTACTTTATTTCCAAGAAAGGACTAGATGAGAACAATATCACTTCATACCACGCTGCATGTTCATAGTGCGTTAAGCTATTAAAATATGGCCCTTTGCATCTCAATTTGTTTGCTCAATTCGCTTCCTTATAAAAGTTACAAGAAATAGAAAATTGGCCTAAAGGCCAAGTATCGGGCTTTAAAGAGTGTTTAGTCTAGTCTAACTTATTTTAAAGCCTCCAATACATTGATGTGAAATTTTTGAGGGTTCAAGGACAACATTAGACAAAAATACCCTTAATGATAAAAAAATTTACAAAAGGAAAGTCAGCCGGTACAAATAGTAGCCGTAACTTTTCACTTTGCTGCGGCCAGCCTAACAAAAAGAAAGCCTGTCACTGCATATGTCACTTTTCCTTAACTACTAGCCCGTCACTTTCTTTCTCTCTCTCTCATGCGTGGGTCTTGGGTTTAATTTTGAGATTGTGTTCAATTTTGGGGTTCAATTTTAGGGGAGTTGGGCTCTTTGCGGTAGTGAGGTTAGGCATTTTGGGTTTAGACACTTAGGATGCACTTTCCACTTATATGGTTTTAGTGGTTTATGCACTTTCATAGGGTACCCTGGGGTTTAGGTTTGTGCACTTTCATTAAGTTTGGGAGTTTAGGCACTTTCATTAAGTTTGGGAGTTTAGGCACTTTCATAGGGTTTTGGGGGGGGGGGGGGGGGGGTTAGACACTTTTATGAGCTAACAAGGGCATTTATGGAATGTGTAGATTATTTGTCCTATTGGCATTGAAGAATTAGTTTGTATCATATTTTCATGATTAACTCCTACACTATGTCTTTATCGAAGAAAGACCCTAAGAAACAGAAAAAGGTGTGCAATTTTTCACAAACTAGCCCTCATAAACAATTTGAAATAGTACTAGTAATTTTAAAGACAGTAATATTTGATGAACGCTGCTACGTGCACAGACCACCGTGTACCGACCACGTACCGATGGCGTCGCCGACGCCGTTGTGGGCCCCAAACGATTGATCCGAGCCATTCATCCATCTCAGAATCGAATTCCGAGTGGGTCCACGCGGGAATCGAGGCAATCGGACGGCTGTATGAGCTTGATCCAAAATCACCCCCATTTCATTCAAAATTTGGAGCCCACAACGGCATCGGCGACGCCGTCGTTACACCACGGTCGGTTCCCTTATCTTTTTCGATATTTGATATCTCATTAAACTACTTGAAAAGTAGGCATGTACTTTTTTCTTGACGATCTTGCATAGCACCATGTCTACTTTATTTCCAAGACAACAATATCACTTCATACCTCGCTGCATGTCCATAGTGCGTTAAGCTATTAAAATATGGCCCTTTGCGTCTCAATTTGTTTGCTCAATTCGCTTTCTTTTAAAAGTTAAAAGAAATAGAAAATTGGCCTAAAGGCCAAGTTTCGGGTTTTAAAGAGTGTTTAGTTCAGTCTAACTTATTTTAAAGCCTCTAATACATTGATGTGAAATTTTTGAGGGTTCAAGGACAACATTAGACAAAAATACCCTTAATGATAAAAAAATTTACAAAAGGAAAGTCGGCCGGTACAAATAGTAGCCGTCACTTTTCCCTTTGCTACAGCTACCAGCCTAACAAAAAGAAAGCCTGTCACTACGTGTGTCACTTTTCCTTAACTACTGCCCCGTCTCTCTCTCTCTCTTATGCATGGGTCTTGGTTGGGACAAAATTAATTTTGTCTCTTTAATTTTGGAATTGCGTTCAATTTTGGGGTTCAATTTTATGGGAGTTAAGCTCTTTGGGGTAGTGAGTTTAGGCACTTAGGATGCACTTTTCAATTATAGGGTTTTAGTGTTTTAGGCTCTTTTATAGGATATCCTAGGATTTTAGACACTTTCATAAGGTACCCTAGGGTTTAGGTTTAGGGCGCCCTTTTTAATGGTTTAGGCACTTTCATAGGGTATCCTAGGATTTTATGCAATTTCATAGGGTACCGTAGGGTTTTAGACACTTTCTTAGGCTACCCTGGGGTTTAGGTTTAAAGGTTTAGCTACTTTCATAGGGTTTGGGGGGTTTAGGCACTTTCATGGGCTAGCGGAGGCATTTTTGGAATGTGTAGGTTATTTGTCCTCTTGGCATTAAGGAATTAGTTTGTGTCCTATTTCCATGATCAACTCTTATATTATGTTCTTATCAAAGAAAGACTAAAAGAACAGAAAAATGTGTGCAAACTTTCACAAACTAGCCCTCATAAACAATTTGAAATAGCACTAGTAATTTTAAAGACAGTAATATTCGATATCTCATTAAACTACTTTAAAAGTAGAAATGTACTTTAAAAGTATGCAAGTAAATTTGTTTTGGCTTAAAAAGCCAGTTTGACTTATTTTTTTGGTCTTTATTTGATTTTTTTTTTTTGTATTATTGGTTCGTCACGATGAGAGGAATTCAAAAAGGTAAAAGAATATGATTAGAACTCTTAATTTTTTGAATAAGATCGAAAAAAGTGTAAAAATTTGTCTTTTCACTTATTTTTGTCTTTATTGAAAAAACTTAAGCTTCGATCATAATTCTTTGCTTTTGACGAACCAATAATACACAAAAAGTTGATGCAAAACTAAAAAATGGGAAAAAAATAAGCTAAATGACTTTTTAAGCCAAAACACAAGGTAGTAATTGCACGTAAATGCTAACGTTAGCCCAATAGGCACATGTTAAGGTTGAAAAAGTGTATTAAAATGTGTGTAAAGTGTATAAGGATATGTGAAAGTGTATTGAAAAGTGTAAAAGGTGCATTGGAGTATGTGTTGTTTTGTTCGTTTGTTTTCCTTATTATGTGCCCATTGGGCACACGTTAGCAAGACCCTTTAAGTGTAAGAATTTAATTAATACTCCCTTCATCCCATTTTCATAGTCCAGTTCGGTTTCCAATGTAATTTTTAAATTGTTAATATCTTTCAATCTACAATATTTTTAAAGATTTAAAAAAAAAATTGTATAATAGAACTAATTGAGATCTATCATATGAGATCCATATTGCACATAAAATTCATTATATATTGAAAGATATTAACAATTTAAAAATTGCATTGGTGATCGAACAGACTATCAAAATGGTACGGAGGGAGTACAATTTGCAATTGATTAATTAAAGAAAGACAAGCACAAAATTTGCAATATATGTGCATAGAGTTAAGTTTACATATATTGTATACATGTCTCAAGCTCCTAATCTTGTTGACATAAATGGTTCCATTAGAAATATTAGTCTTGTTGATTATCCTACATAATTATTCACAATTATATTGTATTTAATATTATTTCAATGAGCTTAAAATGTATAGAAAATAAATTTTAAGTCCATGTCACAATTTTAACGTATAAGTAAACACATCCTAGTTGAGGCCATAAGTCAAACAGTTACACCAACTGTATCAAACCTTTCATTAGTCTGAAAGGCCACCAAAGTGCAAAAGCATCATCATCTTGATGCTTAGGGCTTGTTTGCCCTTTTACAAGCGTCTCTTTTGCCCTCTTGTTTTAATTTTGTTAGACTTGCGTAAATTGTTGGAATTAATCATTGGTCTCAATGATAAAATCTAAAAACTGTGATGTTATGCCGAAAAGTATAAACAAATTCACTAAAGACGAAGGTACGCTTTTATCTTTCCGATTACTCTCATCAACTGATAATTATACCCAAAATTTGTGTTTCATGCTAACAAAAAAATCACCACATATATAAACGAATACGTAATGTGCATGATATTGTTTATTCGGGTTATATAATTGAGATCATGTATGCTTGTGAGACCCACACGATGTTGTATATAAATACACTCTTCAAATACGCCACAAAACATCAAATATTGTTGCATATCCTTGACAATATACAATCCAAACTTTTCTAATTTTTTTTTAATAAACATCACATATGAATCGATTGAACAAAACTATTCTCAAGTCCTATTACTTTCTCTCGTATTTGTTTGTCCACTTTCATTATTCTATTAGTTTATACGAAATTCTCAAATCATTAAAACCATTATGAATTGAAAAATATAGACAATTTAAAACATGACACAGTACCAAAAATAGACCAACAAGCATGGACAGAGGTAGTCTTAAAGGAGGAGCTAGTTGATGCCTGCACAAATATGGAAAGTTCATCATGACATTTATCTCATTAAAGTACTAGGCTGTGAGGGGCGTGCTTCCAGATATTAAAAGTGATAGGGGAAATTGCTTAAAAATTGAAGTAGGGGCAAATAATTGCTAATACATGAAACAGTTTTTGGAAATTGCTCCCAACATGAAAAGGAAAATTTTAATTGCACATACATTGTACCAATTTTGGTGTGAACCGAAATACCCTTGTCTAAAAAAAATCCCCTAAACCAACCCCCTCACTCTCCCTCCTCCTACGCATGTGTTGCACCGTTCATACGTCTGTGTTGCACCATTCATGGAATGTGGTTGCACTCTTCAAATAATTAATTGCACCCGAGTTGATCCAAACGGGGTTGCAGTGTGTTGTCAGGTCACGCTTTCTGAAAATATATTCTTCTCCTTGCACCGTTCCAGCGTCTGTGTTGCATCATTCATATAATGTGGTTGCACTCTTCAAAAAATCAATTGCACCCGAGTTGGTCCCTGAGAATGAAAAGAAAATGCATCTTCTTCGAGACATTTAACCAAACACCTTGTGTGCGTGATAAGTTTCATAGTTGTTGTATGCAACAATTCCAAATTTTGAGGGGTCCTCGCAACAAAATCACCCTAGAAGTCATCAATTTAACCAAGTGTCCATGAATCCTTTACAATAAGACTGGGAAAATTGTCCATGAATCCTAATATTTTCGTTCTTTGGCAGATAAAGTGTATGGAAATCTAAGAATTTAGGGATTCCATCGAAGAAGAAGATATGAACAAGAAGAGAAAAACAAGATGAACCCATTGCACTGTGTAAAAAAATCCCCCCAACACAGCGCTCACCACTAGCCTAACAATCCGGCACCGACGTTAAGTGACGGAATGATACCGACCATCAAATTGAGTTTGTGCGTGACAATACAAAAAAGTCCCCCCAACACAGCGCTCACCACCAGCCCTCTGACCGTGATCTGCTCCTTCCATTCAGGTATTGTCTCGAATTCAACAGACCTGGTCTTATTCGGTTCTTGATGAAGCAATGGCTCCGTTGAAATATCAACGGTTCCGGGAGTATTTTCCGTCCCCATTAGCTAATTTTTGATCTTCAATTTTTAGATCCAAGTATAAGAGATGCTTGGTTTGGTTAGGTTGTTATTGACGGTACGAGAGAGAGAGAGAGAGAGAGAGAGAGAGAGAGAGAGAGAGAGAGAGAGAGAGAGAGAGAGAGAGAGAGAGAGAGAGAGAGAGAGAGAGAGAGAGAGAGAGAGAGAGAGAGAGAGAGAGAGAGAGAGAGAGAGAGAGAGAGAGAGAGAGAAATCGAGAGGGAGGGAGGCGGTGGGGAGAAGATAGAAAGGGTTCGGGTTATTTTGAAATAGTAGTTTAGGTCAAGGGTAATTATGTCCATCATTCCATGTCTTTGCAAATATTTTTCTCCTTCTCATTCATCTCTAATTCCTGAAAAGTGTGTCATTGAATGACAATTATTTGCCCCTACTTCCATTTTTAAGCAATTTCCCCTAAGTGATACCGGTCAATAATAGTTTAAAGGTGTTTATGATTTTTATGCCTAAATTTATAATGTAATTAATATCTTGTAACAATGTTGGAGCCCACCATGTTTCGTTAGTAAAAATTATTTGAATAATGATACATACACAAACTCTCAGCCACAACCCACCACATGTGAGTGGGGTTGTGGTAGGTTGTGGCTGAGAGTTTGTGTCTATATCATTTTTGAAATTATTTTTAGCTAAACGTTGTGAGACTTGCGCGCAATTTGAAACTCATAATATTAACGGTTAATTGGTCTAGAGTCCACATTTAGGGTCTAGTGGGCCATTTAGCCCACGCTAGCTTTTTATAAGGTTAGGAGTCTATTAGTTGACAAATTTTACTGTCTAAGGTCCTTTGCCAGACAAAAGTACCCTATCCGTTCTTTTTTCTTCGTCGCCTACCTTCGGCTTTCTGCAATTTTACCACCTCTCTCTCTCTCTCTCTCTCATGCGATTCAACCCCTATCAACACCAACCTCGCGATGGGCAGAGAATAGATTGGCGACTTTGGCGTCTTGAAGGCGTCATTTTTTACTCAGAGGCATCGAATCTTAGACGCCACAGTCGGAGGCTCTGGGGATGCGAGAACAGTAATGGCGTGCAATTGGCATGCTGAAAAACAGAAGCACTAGCGCACAACCGCTAATGACTTCGTAGGAACTCGACCTTCCTACTCGGGTCTTGTATGGATATACAGGAAGGGGTGTTCCCCACCATCATCTGCTTCTTTCAGAGAAGCCACCGTTTAGATTAACAAGGGGTGTTCCGCCATTCAAGAATATCCTAGCTCACTGGGTCAATCAACAAGGGGAACCATTTTAATGTTAAAATTCTTTTCCGTTGAAATTGGAGGTGGTTGTTTCATCTTTAAAGTTTAGATTAACAATTGGGGTGACTATCATGATTATTCTTTGGTCAATGTATTCCTGTAGCAAGTTTAGACAATTTCAGTCGAAATAGTGTTATCGATTACTTTATTTTTTGTACATAGAGGTTGTGCATTTTAGCTGAGATATTGTTATCTCATGCTTTGTTTTATAGAAATAGAGACTATTTTAGTTGATATAGTGTCATCTCTTACTTTATTTCTGTACATTGAGACTTTACATTTTTTAACTGAGATACTGTTATCTCATGATCTGTTTTTGTAGAAACAGAGGCATCAGTTATGGATTCTAAGCATTAAACAAGAAGAACTTCAATACAATTTTTTATCAAAGTTTTTGTGAACAACTGAAATAAATCAAACTTACTAGATTGTTTGTTCGATTTAGTTGAATATTTCTTGTGGAAATAGCATTATCTCTTGGGTTATTTTTTAATATATGGAGACTTTTAAGCTGAGATATTGCTTAACTTTGTTTTTTAGATACGGAGATTGTTTAGCTGAGATACTGTTATCTCATGCTCTACTTTTCAACTGAGATATTATTTCATGCTTTATGTATGATATGATATATTATTATCTCTTAACTTTGTTTTTGTAGATACGAAAACTGTTTAGTTGAGATATTATTATCTCGTAACTTTGTTTTTGTAGATACGAAAATTATTTTAGCTGAGATACTTTTATCTCATGTTTTATTTTGTGCTTGGCCTCCCCTTTTGGTATGCCATGCGATTTTTTTTTATTGTACATACACAAATTGTTTTAACCGAGCTACCGTTATCTCATGCTCTATTTTTCAATATATAAAGACTATACAAGATGAGATATCGTTATCTCTAATTTTATTTTTTAGATACAAAGACTGTTTCAGCTAAGATACCGTAATCTCTTACTTTATTTTTGTAGAGAAAAGTACTCCTATACAGTATGTCCAAGGACCAAGTGGAACCCACAATCTGCATTTACAAATGACAAATGTCCTGTTATGGACACTGAAAAGCTGAATTCTTCTCTCTCTTTTTTCTTTTTTTTTTTCCTTTCCTCTCTCTCGCGTAACTCAGGCGAGCTGAGCATAAAAAATTTCCAGGCACCGGTAGACACAATGAAAACTCAGGCAACCGTACTGCTCTGAGACAGCCCAATGCGCCGAAAAATCTCCGAGCACGACGAGATAAACCAAGAACGGCCGCAAGTTAAACAATACTGGTTTTGCAGCGGAGCTTCAGTTCTTTGCTCCGGCAGCGGATCTCGACGTGCTTCGGGAGAGAATTAAGGATTATCTTCTTCAGGCTATTGTTCGCCAGCTATGGAGGAGATGAGCTGCTGATAGCTCTGTCTCAGATCCGACGAGTCCAGGAGCAGGGATGATGACTACAAAATCAGAATCGAGTACGGTGGGTTTCGACGGCGAGTTGTCGGGCTTGATTCCTTCGTCGACATGTAGCACTCCCTTTTCTGCGTTTGAGGGTATTTTTGAAAGGTTGGGGCAATAAAGGATCTCTGGTGTTGAAAACAGTTTCAATGGACTAAATATACTTCAACTCCTTAAGGATGTCCTTTTAGACAAGGTGCCCTAATATTAAACGCAATAACAAATTGGAATATTGGACCCACTATATTCGATTTGATGGCCACCGTAAAGAAAGTGATGCTGAAAAAAGCATCCAATATTGGAAAAAATTGGAGATTCAAAAGATGCCGGTAAAAAAACCACAAGGAGATTTTTTTTTTTTGAGCGAACACAAACATATATTCATAATAAAAACTAGTACAAAGGACACTACCAGTCCGAAATACAAAACAAAAAGAAAGCAAAAAACCAAAAAACAACAAAACAAAAACAGAAAAGCCGCTCAGCAATGATGTTAGACCCAACCTCCTCTCGTGGAGATGGGTGGTTGAAAGACCACCTCCTCTGCGCCTTCACTGCCCGCTGCAGGATCGCCACCGGATATGCACTTCTGCGCCTTCACCGCCGCCGCTGGAGAGCTCAGGGGACCACCATCCGAATCGAACAGGACTATTGTGCAAGAGCCAGTACCCAGATCTAGAAACTCCAGATCTGGATCTCCCAAATCCAAAAATGATGGGGAGTGGGAGATCTTTCCTCCCGAAGGAGAAAGTCTCAACCACTCGTAACCATAGAGGCTGGAGGGGAAAAGAGAAGAGAGGGGTAATCCGGATTAGTAGGGACTCACACAGACTCACTGCCACAGACTCTCTCTCTGTAAATAAAGATAGAGTATGAGTTAAGCCTGTCCGTGGGGTTCGTGGAACCCCAACTTAAAATATCTATAGATGCAAGGTGAAAAATTGAATAACACAAGCAACGGGCTTAAATGAGTAGTTCCCCATCACTTGGCTTTTTGAGTTCTGTCTTTATTTAAAAAAAGCCGCTTTTGTTACTTTTGCATCAAATTTTTGTGGGTTATTCATTCGTCTCCACGAGAGAAACCGAAAAAGTAAAACATTCATTAGTTTTACCCAATTTCTTTGGACATAAGTCATTGTACATATCAATGTTTTGAAAACCAGACCGGTGAGCAAATTGAAAAAGCGACATAGTAGATGATTCACCGGTTGAACTGGATTTGAACCGTGATACCATAATTATGTAAATAATATCTTAATAATAGATAAACTAACTAAAATAGGATATAAAATAAATCACAGATGAAATACTATGGTTGTGTTTGGTTTGGGTTTTGGGTTTTGGTTTTAATAATGATTGGAGAGAGAAATATAGATAATAATTAAAAATAGGGGTTAATGATTAGAGAGAGAGAGAGGGAAAAATGAGAAAAATATTTAAAAATAAGAGTAATGATTAAAGATAATAATTGAAAAAACTGGGTCTTGAAACTCAAAACGAACAAGGCCTGTCTAGAATGACCAAGCTGTGTTTTGCAAGGGCAGTGTGTTTTGCTTTAGTCCCACATGGGGGAGAATAAAGCGAAAGGTAACACTTGAATAGCTATAAAACGCTTAACAAATGGAGTGCAAATTTGTTCACCCTCCTTAAAAGAGGGTGAACATTACCCTCTCCCCTATTGGTCCAAATTGATTGTGGGGCTCACTGTTACACTCAGTTTTTTTTTTTTGTTGGGAACCGGATGGTTATACTCAGTCACTCACTGTTTCTCTCTCTCATCTCTTTCTCTTCCATGGAAATTCCTAGATTGGAGATGAATCAAATCCAAATTCATACAAAAATTCTCTCACCCCTCAATATCGAATTCAGTGAAACCCAAATTCAAGAAACACGGTGAAGAATTAATGGATTTTTGTGAAAATGCAAACCCACCTAACTATTAGCAGATCTCAAAGAGTATGCATGTCCCCTGTTTCTTTTCTTTTAAAAAAAAATCCCCATTTTTTTTTTATAAAAGAAAAACAGCCGAGTAAACAGGAGAACATGTAGAGGGGAAAGAATAATACTAGCACTCTTTGCAAACCCAAATTGCAGAAACACGGTCAAATTTCCCCAAAACAAAAATTATAAAACTCTAAAATTTACCCGAAAATGAAATAAAAAAGAGATAGCTGATCTTGAATTTGGGTTTCATTCCAACTTTTTTATTTTTTATTTTTTATCGGCGGGGTTTCATTCAATTACATATTGAGGAAAGAGAGAATTTTAGAATGAATTTGGGTGAGTCTCCAATCTGAGAGTGAGAGAGAGAGAGAGAGAGAGAGAGAGAGAGAGAGAGAGAGAGAGAGAATTTTAGAATGAATTTGGGTTTGATTGTCTCCAATCTGAGAGAGAGAGAGAGTTGAGTGTCTGTAACCATGGTTAGCAGGGGTGTGTTAACAGTGAGCCCCGCAATCAATTTGGACCAATCGAGGAGAGGGTAATGTTTATCCTCTTTTAGAGAGGGTGAACAAATTTGCACTCTAAAATAAATGTCTATATAGTTATTTTGCAATAACTTACGCATTAAATCGTCCAAATTTTTCACCTCATGGTTCAACTGACAAGTGCTCGGGTTCATCGGTTTACACCGGTAGAACTGGATTGGCCCAACGGAAAAAAAGGGGTTTTGCGATAATTTGGACCGGAGCTAACTAGCGGGTTTTGTGATAATTCGGACCAGAGCATGGATCGGTTGACGGTACAAGTGGTTCAACTGACCGGTCTGACATGGTTTCTAAAACATTACTACATATTACATATGTTTATAAAATTGAACTCATTCACAATATATAAAACACGGAAAAAGCTACAACACACACCCCTTATTTGGGTGTGTATCATATACACTCCTATAAAAGTTAGGATTTTTTTAAAAAAAATTACGAGACATACCAAAATGTTACAAATCTTAGAAAATGTTACAAATCTTAGGAAATGTTACGACTCATATTTCTAAAAAGTTACGAACACTAGAAAATGTTACGATTGTCAATGAGGTAACACAATCTGAACCATCCAATAGGTGCATATGGTACACACCTTTATTGAGTGTGTATTGTAACAATTTCCAATAAACACGTCAAATAGGAGACACTTTCGGCTTTTTGTGTCTTCTACAAAAATTAAAAAACAGTGATCTTGATAAAGTATTTTAAAAGGTACAGCGATGCGTAGTTTTATAATTTTATCTTGATGAATAAAATGCTAATTTAAGTTTTTTCAAGTTGGCTTATTATTTTCTCCTTCTAGTTGGTGGAATTAAATGGGATAAATAGATTGGCCTTATTTTTAAGTTTTTTTTTTATCACTACCTTATTTTTAAGTTCACATTGGCTATAAAATATTTTTTTTTAAAAAAGTCAATGTCAGCCCAACCACTGTTCCTCTGTTCCTAAGCTGGATTCGCATACGCATTTGATGCAGATTGCTCTGCGTCCCCCCCCACCCCCCCTGACACGCGCCCCCCCCCCCCCCCATTTGACCCTTTTACCCCCCTCTCTCTTCCTATATTAAATTAATTAATTATTTCTTTTATTATTTATTTCTTTTATTATTTATTTCTTTTATTAATTATTTCTTTTATTATTTATTTCTTTTATTAATTATTTCTTTTATTATTTATTTCTTTTATTTAGTTTTTTTATTTAATTCATTTCTTTTATTTAATAATTTATTAATATATTTTTTCTATTAGTAATATTAAATTATTTCTTTTATTTGGTTAACTAATTTCTTTATATTAATTCATTTAATTATTTAATTCATTTATTTTGTTTTATTTAGTTTTTTTTAATTAATTCATTTCTTTTATTTAAATATTTATTTATATCTTTTATTAATATCTTTTTTCTATTATTAATATTAATTTATTTCTTTATTTCTTTTATTTGGTTACTAATTTCTTTATATTAATTCATTTAATTATTTAATTAATTTATTTTGTTTTATATAGTTTTTTATTTAATTCATTTAAATATTTATTTATATCTTTTATTAATATATTTTTTCTCTTCTATCTTTTTAGAAATCTCTAATATGTTATTTCTCTTTTTTAATTATTTAATATCTTATTTTTCTAATATCTAATAAATCTTCTCGTTCTTTATATATATTTTTATAATATGCTCTAATATCTTCTTCTTTTTTTTCTCTTTTATTTATTAAATATTGTTTATTTACTTCATTTTTAAATTACTTTATTTCTCATTTACTTGATTACTTTGATCCTGGCCCCCCCAATGCATTACCATGTGTTACTTATCAGACCTATCTTTGATCCTGGCCCCCCCAATGCCTTACCACGTGTTCCTTATCAGACCTATCTTTGATCTTGGCCCCCCCAATGCCTTACCACGTGTTCCTTATCAGACCTATCTTTGATATTGGCCCCCCCAATGCCTTATCTATTTATATTACTCATTCTTCTACTACTTCACACGTTCTCTTCTTAATTCTCCCACTACTTCATACATACATTCACAGAACATCTCCCAATATTTTTCTTTCTTTTTTCGTAATTCATCGAAGAACATTATGGATGGCTACTACGATCCAGATGGTTGGTCATTTGAGAATGATGTGCCAAGTCAGGAGAGCATCTCCTACAGCAGTCGCGACTATACACCCGAATTTAGCACTGACCAGGTTAGTTATTTCGTTGTTGTTATGCATATTCGTCGGTTATTTTGACTGAGATAAAATATGGTACGACTGAATAATGTTTTACTTATACATTTTCGTTGTTTATTTTTTTTATAGATATTTGAAAGTAGAGAAGATATGTTAGCTTGGGCGAAGAGAGTTGGTCTCGAAAACGGTATTGTGGTAGTTATTAATAAATCTGCTAATTTAAAAGGCGGCAAGCTGCCGAAGTGCATTCTTGGTTGTGAGAGAGGAGGACAGTATAGACCGCACCGTGGGGTAGAAGGGCAAATCTTGAATAGAAATACTGGGACTAAAAAATGTGACTGTCCATTTGCGTTGCGAGGTATACCAATACCTCCAGACGGTGTCAAGTGGGGTTTAAGGGTTTCTTGTGGGCTCCATAACCATGAACCAGCAGAAAATATTGAGGGTCACGAGTACCCATCAAGGCTAAAACCAATGGAGAAACAATTTGTGGTCGAGATGGCCAACAGCACCGCACCTCGTGAAATTCTTAGTATTTTGAAGAAAAAAGATTCGTCAAACACTACAGGAATTAAAAGCATTTACAACGCTATCTTGAGAAACAAGGAAGCCAAACGGGGCGGTCTAACTGAAACTCAATATGTCTTAGACCAATTAATTGAGAAAGGATACCTCCATGACTTTAGGACAAATCAAGAGACCAACGAAATCACAGATATTGTTTGGGTTCATCCTACAAGTCTAGAGCTATCTGTCAACTTTTCATCCGTGTTGGTAATTGATGCCACATACAAAACGAATGAGTATCGGAAACCACTATTGGAGGTTGTGGGTATGACATCCACAAATAAAACCTACTCGCTTATGTTCGCATATCTTAATAATGAGAGGGAAGATACATGTACCTGGGCCTTGAATACCTTAAAGAATTGGATGGTTGGAAATGGGGCATCGTTGCCATTGGTGTTTGTTACAGATCGTGATTTGGCACTTATTAACGCCATTGAAGCGTGTTTCCCCATGGCACGTCACATCCTTTGCATTTGGCACATAAATCAGTACGTAATGAAGAACTGCAGCGCTGTGCTTGGTTCGTTCTTTCCAGACTTTTGCGATTCATGGCAGACCCTTATTCATTCACCGAGCACTTCGTCTTACCAACAGAAGTGGGTTGCCATGTGCGAGAAGTATAGCCAATATCCGCGTGTCATATCTTATCTTGCGGATACATGGTTAAGGCCGTACAAAGAGCGATTTATTACAGCATGGACAGATACATGTATGCACCTCGGAAGCAATTCAAGCCAAAGGTATAGTGACTTTATAACTTGACGAGTTAAATTTTCTGCATTATATTGTACTACACTAGTAAACTTTCCTATTTTAAACAAAGTGTATTATTCTATTACAGGGCCGAGTCTGCACATGCGAGGCTAAAGAAATATTTGGGGGGTACCACCATGTCATCGCTCCAAACATCTTTTGAGGGCATAGAGAATATGTTGGTAAATCAATTTGGGAAAATTAAGAAGTCCTTCGAGAAATCTATCAACATTCCACGCCACATACATTTACGTGACGCCATTTTTGATGAAATAAGGTGTCGCATTTCATTGTATGCAATGGAGTTGATCGATGGTCAGCTAGAATCCGCCGCAGATGCCTACCCCCTCCCAAGTGGCAGTTGCGGTTGTTCGATCAAAACATCACACGGGTTGCCATGCATGCACGATCTGAGGGATTACCGTACCATGGGCATTCCGATTCCGCTATCCAGTATCCACGTTCATTGGAGTAGGCTCTCTATGCAAGCGGACGGGTTTAATGCCGAGGGAGAACAACCCGACGAGACATCTCGTGTGGTTGACATATTGCAAGGGATGGATCCATGTATGCGAAAGCATATGATAGGCAGGTTTGTTGATATGGCAGATCCATCTAACAGCAGTGTTCGAGGGCCATCGTATAATACAGAACACAAAGGTCGACCTGCCGGAAAAGCTGAGCAGAGTGGAAAACGGATACCTTCTTGCACAGAAAAATCTACTTCAACATCCAGAGGGAGAGGGAAAGGGAAAGGGAAAGCGATAAATGCAGGAAGGGAGACAGCAGATAGGGAGAGGGAGCACAACCACTACATTCAGCATTTACCTTGGCAATTTCAGCAGTATATGTCCCACACTGTAGACGTCAAAGCTGATGGTCATTGTGGATTCAGGGCGATAGCCGCGCAAATCTATGACAGTGAGGAGGGCTGGGCTCAAGTACGACATGATCTTATCGAAGAAATTATTCAGAATAGATATCTCTACAATGCGGTTTATCTAGAAGAAAATAGGGCAGATGAGATACTAGAGTCACTGAGATGTTGGATGCCTACAGCTCCATATACAAAATGGATGGACTGTATGAGTTTGGGGGTAGTCATCGCATCACGGTACAACATTGTACTACACACATTTGACGCGAATGTTGGAGGTTGTTTTACTCACTTGCCCTTGAGATCCCGTCCAGTTCCAGTCCGACAGCGCAATGAAATAGCTATTGCCCGTATTAACAGTCACTTTGTACAACTTTTTTTGCGCCCCAATCACCCTGTACCACCCATCCCAATGTGGTGGTGGAATAATGCATCGATTGAAGCTAAAGGATGGGCTTTAAGTTATGCCACACGTCTTGATTCGTGGTTCGAGGTACTGGATGTCGTGCCGGGACCACCACAATTTGGAGGCAATATTGATTAGGGCTGACCACTTGTCAACGTGATTGTAATATTTATTCACTTTAAAACGTGATTGTAATATTATTATTCACTTTTAGAAGTTTTTTATTTATTATTCATTGTTAGGACAACTTAATTAACTAATTAAAATAATATAAAGTTTCTAAACATAAACTGAAATTTAAATGCAAATTTAAGAAAATAATTTACTTGCAAATGTACTTTGAATAAACCAAATTAAATGAGTAATTAAATAAATAAAATTGAATAAACCAAAAAAGAAAAAAAAGAAGACAGAAAAAAAAAAGAAAAAAAAGAAGACAGAAAAAAAAAAAAGAAAAAAACCGTGAGGGGGGGGGGGGGGGGTATTTTGGGGAGAGGGTGGGGTGGGGCCGGGGGACAAGGGTGTCAGGGGGGGGTGCGGAGCACCTCTCGCATTTGATGTCGACCCATTCGAATCTAAAGAATGATTCTAGAATAAATGACAAGCCTGACCTTGTTTAGTTTGGTTTCCAAAAATCGGTTTTCTCAATTATTATTCAATTATTACTCTTATTTTTATTTTTCTTTCTATCTCTCTCCAATTATTAATACCTATTTTTTTAATTATTATACCTATTTCTCCCTCTAATCATTACAAAAACCAAAACTCAAAACCCAAACCAAACGCAACCCAACTTCCTCAGTAGTTACTTGATGGACTGTCGTCTGCCGCTCAAACTGTAGACTTTTTTCGGCTAGGTTGGTGTGTTATTTGTCATTTGTAGGAGCTAATTTTCTTTTCGATAATTCCTTCTGCATAGATGAGGGAGGACCGACCACATACCGACGACGTCGGGGACGTCGTTGTGGGTCTCAAACGATCGATCCGAGCCGTTCAACCTTCTCAAAATTGAATTCCGAGTGGGCTCACGCGGGAATCGAGGCAATCAGACGGCTGTATGAGCTCGATCCAAAATCACCCCATTTCGAAAAATGATACACAGAAGTACTTTATTTTTTTATTTGAAAAATGACACGACTTTTCTTAATGGACACTTATTTTGGAACAGAGGGAGTAGTAATTAAGCAATTGTTGGATTAATTGTGTAGTGCTCATAGATATTGTTCTTTACTATAGTCAATAGGTCTCTCAATTGAGTTTCTTTGAACGACAGGAGGGTCACTCATTTCTTCCCTATAAAGTTTGATTTGATTCAATTCAAGCTGAACGTAAAAGATCCTTTAAGTAGTTGTCCAGTAGTGTATTCTTATCACTTTCTACTATTCTAAACTTTGACACAATACCATATCCTAATTCGTTTATCCCGAGCAAACTTAGCTTAATTTGTGCTTCTTATTTTAGCTATTCATAGCCTGATTTTAATGTCCATATTTATGTGTGTTGTCTTAATGGTTAGATGGTACTCTAGTGCATTTTTTTTTTTTTTGATCAGCAAAGAAAGAGATATATAGATGAAGGAGAAAAGAAAAGAAAACAACCCAAAATGCTAGTAAGGAACGAGGAAAGATGCCACAATCGGCACCTATCACCAGACCAACAAAAACCAGGTACTCTAGTGCAATTTAACATGAAAATATAGATGAGTAACATTTCTATACTATTATAACCATTTTGGGTTTTTCCTTTTTTATGGTTTCGAGTTCATATCAGTTCTAAGGCTCTCTTTACGCGCACCAAAGTTATGGATCCATTCTTTTTTATTTTTATTTTTTTAATCACATAGTAAATTACTTTTACGGAATAAAAAGCGCGGAATTTGATGCAAAAATCAAGAATTGAAACAAAGAAGACAACTTTTTGAAGGCGAAAAAAGAACAAAGGGTTGCATCATGTGTGGAACAGCTTCCCATCCAAAGGAAAGCGCCAAGTTGCTATAGTTGTATGTTTATTATTGATATGTTAAATTGTTCAAAATAACTCATTTGTTAAAATATATTTTAGTTTTTTAATTATTACTTAAAAAAATTAAACTAATGAATTATACCGCTGGAGGGGATAATTAAAAAAATAATGTAAATTCTAATTTCAAATAATCATGTAGCACGGTACGACATTAGATTTTTATGGATTTAAAAACATTTTTAATGTTAATAGTATTTATCAAAAGTTAAATTCTTTCGTGTATTGCGACTCCGTGCATAGCATGGGTTTGATGCTAGTGTTTATATATGTACAATCTAGTCACGGTCTATGCCATAGACAATGACTATTTTAAAAAGAAAAGCATTTTATGCTCTGAATCTAAAGAATTTATGTAACTTGTAAACCTATAATGTATCTTTTTGCGGTGTTTACAATATGCACCTACTTATATATATCATCCAGGATTCCGTGAAAAAAAAAAAATCATCCTGGATTCATATGATGCTCAAATTAAATCTAAACCCTCCTACTTTTAATACCCAAATACCGGTTACCTAATCTGTCACCAAATTTTTGGTGCCCAAAACTTTTTGTATGTGTAATATCCCTCCAGATATTTTTTTTGGTCTTTATAGTGTTGATATTGTCCTCTAAAAGTTTGACTTTACTTGGGGGTCTTTTACTTTTTTAAGAGTAATTTGCTTCTTTTTTTTTTTTTGGTCTCTACACAGTTGTGCCTATAGAGAAACACCTTTCAATGCATCTTCTCGTTATCTCCTTATCATTTTGTTAGGACTAATTTTTTTTTTCAAGGTTTCGTTTAATAAAGAGAACTAATTATTTACACTATTTTGGAATCGGACATACGATCATTTTGTACCGAACACATAGTAATGATGAAAGAAATATCTCAATTTAAAATATAAGTACATAACAACGATCTCTATTACGAGATATGAAAAATCGAAAAGAGAGACATTTAAGAATATGCCTATCTTGAGGAAATAGGAATATACTCCAGATTCTTGGGCATAGATACCAATATACTTTTGAATGACGGAAAAATTCAACGTGATGATTGCCTATGATCCGATTTGATTGCTAGTAAATCATTGTTTAACCCATATATTAGTAGTCAAATCGCTAATAATCCGGTTATGCTGATGAATTTTACTGACAATTAATTTATGAATCAACAAACATAGTGAGTACTATAACAGATTCGAAGTGATTATTGATGCGTAGAATATAAGATGACTCAATTTTGGAATTGATTGTAATCTGGATAACAGCAGATTTTAGAACCAATTTTTGTCGCTAAGCACGTAGAAGACAATATTTTTTAAAATTGATTAGGCTTCTCTTTTTTACGATACTTTGTGGTCAAGTAACCATTGTTTGTCATCTAAGTGATAGTGACAATTTATTACTCCCTCCGTCCCAATTTTATAGTCCCACACGGTTAGAAGTGATTGAAACGGTGGGACTTTGGTTCAAGCACTTCTAACCGTCCGATTGAGCTGAAATTTTGTGGGGCCCCTCGAAAAAATGTTCTAAGAATAATGAGCGGTTCAAATCACTCTTGTGGGACCCAAAAGTGGGTCCCCGAGAGCGATTTGTACAATTTCTGTACAAAAATTTCTGTACCCATAGCAGGGTCCGATACCATTACTGTATTATACTAGGAGAAGTGAATTTTTAAGTAAGCAAACTAAGTACCTTTAATCAATTGCCCAAGTTTATTTCATATTTTGTAATATACAAAAGAGATTCTTGATTCTTCTTCTTTTAAGTTTTTTTTTTTTGCCGAGAGAGATGAGGAGAAAGAGGAAGTCGTTGATTCCCTTTTTACTGTTTCCACTTAAAACCAAATGCCAGAACCATTTCTCTTAAATGTTTATTATGAATGGACTCTTAGAATTGGGCTAGGCTTATTTTGTTTTGTTAGGGCTATAACAATTTGGTTCAAATTTAGTTGACAAGATTTATTTTAACCTCGCACGAGTAATCCAACGCTGACAATACTTAAGAAAATTTTATTCATATCTAAATTTAATTGTTTTTTAGTGTGACCTCGCTGCCGCAATGCTAGAGTCGCCAGTGAATTTAGACGTTTTTAATTTTACGTGTTGTTTCTTGTCTTTTGTTTTTTAAGTTCGGCCACGGGCGGAACCGAACGTAAACCAAATCCGATCCGAATCTTCCCAAAATTAGAATATTATTAGGATCCGCATCCATCCGTAACATACCTCGGGTGAATTTGCGGACGGTTCGGTTTGCTCGGATTGGACGAATCGGTTGACCACTGGGCACCCAAAATTGCTCCTGGCGAAATTATGAGATACTGACGTTAGCAACAATTCCAAAAAACATGTCCATGGTTGCTAATGAGAATTTGTCGGATGTTTACTCTTTCTTATTATGGTGTTGTGACTCTCGCATGAACAAAATTGCATTGTAGGGTGTGACCTACAAAATTATGGTTTTGTGACATCAACCTTAACAAAAAGTGTAATGGAGGAGTGGAATCTACATAGTAGCGTAGCCAGAATTTTAAGTTAAAAGGACATGTCATAGCGATTTTATTTTACTTCGGTTAGTAACTAAACAAGCGAAATATAATTTTAAATCCGAAAAGTAGACTACAAATAATTCAACTAAATCAGCCAATCTAAGTATAAGTGAATGTAATGTACTCCCTCCGTTCTCAAATAAAAGTAGAATATTTCATTTTTGGCAGTCTTCTAATAAGTGTGTATTTTGAAAAGTTAATATGTAAAAGTTTGCACAATTATTAATTTGTCCTTTGACAAGTTAATGGGTAAAATCGTAAAAAAGTTAATGGATAAAAGTGGAGGATAATTTTGGAAAGTGACGGCAAAAGTTGATGCGAGAGGTTTAAAGTAGAGGTAAAAGTTGATGTGGAATGTGTAATGATGAATTTTTTTTTAATAAGGTGTAATTACGAAACAACACATTTAAAAAGAGGCCTGAAGGAGTGTGTATTTTTAGATATAAGCGAATGTATTCAAAACTATTTATATACTCCTATAATAAATCTTTTTTTAACAAAATTCATATATGATAAATCACTACCATAAACCACGGTAAACCCAAACTTGGAGGTCTCTTTACAAACTATTACATTAAAAGTACAAATGTCTTTACCACATCAATGCATGATACATAAGTGTACTTATCCACTAAAAGAAATCTCACATGTACATTTAGTACATGAGTTATAGTACATTAATTGGTGTCTCTATATTTTCCCAAATAAGGGTACAGTAGAGGGCTTTCGTGGGAGCAACAAAAGATGGTCTCATAAGAGGACCTACACCATTTTAATCAATAAAATGAATGGTAATGTTCACCCTCTTTTAAGAAGAGTGAACAAAATCGCACTCTTATATAGTTTAAAAACCATGGAAGTCGTAGACAAAAATAACAAAGACACGAACTACGCATCCATGGCAATATCAGTCCTGGCCCAACTCGAAATGATCCATTTTAACGAGTTAAACCTTCTAAACTATCCCAAAGTTTATGCCTATAAGGGAAAAAAAATCAGACACCATAGGGCGTGTCCCACACTGCAACATGTGTCCGGAGCTTGTCAGAGAGTGATGTTTTCGGAGCTTATCAGAACATGCCATGTCCATCTGTCGGATTCTAATACTTGAAGACCTTGATGGGGTGGTAAACCTGGAGCATAGGGCCAAATAGGACCCAACAATGGCATGGTAAACCTGGAGCGCAAAAACCCACCCACAAGACATATTGAAGTGGTGCATAGAGACATTGAAACCTAGCAAGGCGAAACAAAATAAGGTTACGCCATCCAAAAGTCCCAATTTTTGCTGAAGTGCTACAAATAGAGATGATCTTGAAGAAAATAGTTTCATCGTTGGTAATGTGAAAGCGTAAGCCAGCTTAGAATGACATGATGGACACGCTTTTAGAGACTGATACAAGTCGAAATAAACTAAAAAAAGGGGTAGAGAGTGAACAGTGCCTCCCCAAATGGGATGGGATTTAGGGAGCCACTGTACACTTTTGTATTTTGTTAACTTGTTTGAGTCATCTGTTGCAGCCCATTTTTTACTCTTTCCTCGGTAAAATAGGGATAGCAGATGATTTGAGTCATCTGTTGTGCTTGCCATAAAGGGGATGAACAATTAGCCTTGTTTATTGAAAACAAAAACCGAGACCCCTATTTATTTTTGTCTTTTTTTAAAGTGCATTACTTCTCTCAAGTAACAGACTTTATATCATATTATTCCTTCATTTGTGTTCGTGGTTTGTGGGGTCGTATTGTTGTGGCCGAATCTTTTGGAGATTGATTCGGAGTCGGTTGAATCCGGAGATCGGGCGTGAAGTCTGTGGTTCACCTATTGAATCTTGAAGAAACTCTGAGAGCATCAGAGATTGGCGAGAATAGGTAAAAGCTTGGGGTAATGTTTTACTATTTCGCAATCTGTACTTCTTTTTTATTAATAAAATAAAGCAGTAGTGTTAGGCCGTGGTTTTGGCTTATGGTTATTTAGGACGAGAAAAAATTTGTTCACCCTCACCAAAAGAGGGTGAACAAAACTCTCACCCTGATTGGTTGAAATGGTGTGGGGCCAACAAAAATGGTATGGATCCTAGCACAAAGTGATATTATGCTTATAAAAAAGGTAGATCCTACCACAAAGTGATATCATGCTTATAAAAAAGTGTATTGATTCAGTGGACTCCACACCAATTCAACCAATTAGGGTGAGGGTTTTGTTCACCCTCTTTTGGTGAGGGTGAACAAATTTTTTCTCTATTTAGGACCCTAAGTTTTTCCACGTAAATCGTGCGTCTCCTGTCTCCATTTTATTCTCTACTACTTGTGATTTGGTTTGAATTAGCAAGATAATTAACCAGTTCTAATTTAATAATTTTTAATCGGTTATTTTTCTCATAAACTAGTAATTTTTATCCAGCATAATTTAGGAGTAAATTGAACGCTTCCGCATAATTTCACATTAGACGCAGAGGCGGCTCCAGAATTTTCATCGAGCGATGACAAAAATACATGGCATGTCTATGATAAAAAGCTGTATGTTAAAAAAAAAACTCCAACAAGGCAAAAGAACTATATGTGTATGTGTGTATACATTACATCGTTTGACAAAGGGAATGTCAAACCAAAGAACACATTTTAAAATTGGAACTGGAACAACAGGGGAAGGGAGCTTAACAAATTAGGCTGGCCTGTCGAATCTCACCAAACCAGAAACTATAACCAATTTTTTTTCCCTGTTATGCCAATGGAACACAATATA
Organism: Vaccinium vitis-idaea; assembly: GCA_963854785.1. NCBI lineage: Eukaryota > Viridiplantae > Streptophyta > Magnoliopsida > Ericales > Ericaceae > Vaccinium > Vaccinium vitis-idaea. The sequence goes on along the minus strand of OY978218.1, from coordinate 10,378,708 downwards.
CCTCGGTGTTTCTTGGAGGTGTTCCTGGCTTTTCTATACTAGTGCTTCCAAAACACAAAATGTTTGTTTTCTTCTCCATCTCCCAGGCTCAATATTTGAAAAAAGTGATAGGCGCGTGATATGCTATATATAAGCGCCTAAGTAGGAGGAGTTGGCGCGTTAGACGGGCGGTTTTATAATTATTTATCTGTTTAATGCGTGCGTGGTAGTGTTTGTGGTGCTTGCATGAATTTATCAGGTAAGAAGATGCTTTTGGCGCCTATTGGATGGCTTGAAGCGGAGCTGGGATGTGGGAGTCGAAGTTTGAAGTTGGAATGCTGAAAAGGGCGGCTTAAGGGGTCGGTATCGATACCCCTGATAGCCGTATCGATACCAGTTGGTTATGAAGAGCGCAATTTCGTCCAGAATGTTTAGTATCGATACCCCTGAAAAGGGTATCGATACCTACGTCTTACGCGGAATAGGAGATAAGGGTTAGGTATCGATACCCTTATTAGGGGTATCGATACCGAGAGCTTTCGGAAGCATCAGATTGGATACTACGTCGTTTTGATGGTCGTAGAACTAATTCTTTAACGATTTTATTCGTTTTTTATTAGGATTAGGAGTGTTAGTATAAATACCTAAGTTAAAACCCATTCTAGGGTTCCACAATTTTTACCTAGGTTTTTAGTTTACAAGTTTTCGGCTCCAGATCTGAAGTTCTTCGTTCGTTGTTACGCTTTCAAGTTCTAGTACCAGAATTCCAGGATTTGTTTTGCAAATTATTTGTCAAGATTAACTTTGCCTTTGCAATTACGGTATTAGTTTTCATTGGTTTTATATCTTATTTATTCAAAGCATGATTAGTTTTAGTTTCAATTCATCTTCTGCAATTTATTTCAACATGTGTGAGTAGTCGTATTGAGTACGGCCGCGGGACAAAGGTGTTCCGTGGCTAGGCTAATTCATATTTTACCTCGGTGCCGAATTACTTTAATTAATGCGCAGTTTTTGAATACGGAATTTTTCTAGCAAACAAAACCCGGGCATCGCCCGTTCCACATGCGCGCAGGAATCGGTGACAAGTGTTGTGCACTTGTTAGAAACTATTCTCATATTTTTAAACCTATTAATTGAACCATTGTGGCCCGAGTGAACATGAATTAGGCTAGCTGTGGGCACCGTAGTACCCTCGGCTGTGCTCTTCTGTTTAAATTCAGAGTTCAGAAATTAGATTAGGTTAATTTAGTTAATTAATCAAACCAATTGAGCAAGGGGTGGCTACCTGAGAGCCAATTACAAACGTAGAACTAGCATTGTTTGAGTTAAACACCGTAGACCGTCTCTGTGGTTCGACTCCGGTACTTCCGGATTTATTGTGCTGCACCGGTCGATAGTCCTACGCTTGGGACGAAATCTTAGTTAATTGTTAATCACCCGAACGGTCAAGCAAAAAGCACATCAAAGTTTCGCCAATGCTAATCATCACGTGTTATCCATCTCTCCACTGCAATGACATAAAAAGAATACAATTACAAGTTGTCTACCGGCAAAGAACTTGTATCCTTCTTCAATCACCTGTACAATAAAAGTTGACTACGAGACACACTACAAGTATTGATAATTTGATACAGCAAATGCAGAACGCATTAGAAGACCATAGATGGCCTTGCCCCCGCTAGCCCCCTCTCCTCTCACACAGCCACTCTCCCCACAATCACTTGAAATATGTTGTGATAGTTCTTGTTATCTTGTTAATTTTTTGATTCAAGAGTTTTGGCCCCGCGTGCCATAAACATGGCCATGACAATTGAGAGAGTTTAAATGCACCCATTTTACTCCATTTTACACCAAACTCTCTCTTTGTAAAATACGCATTGAAACAAATGTTTACCAAAGATATCTGCGGAAATTAATGAGGGGTGTATTTAGCAGTACGCCATGGTGAAACTTCGCACTTCGCAGGACTAACAAGCTAATATGCCTATTTTCTGCTCTCATATAGTCAATCTGTGTTTGGAATCGCTAAAAAGACCGGACTCTTTGGCTAAAATTAAATGTGAACAAAAATAATCACATCAAAAAGTCACCAAAAATAACATAAATAGGTTAGCAAAAAGCAACCCCAAAGTGCTATGAGTGGTAGTCCAGTTGTAGGCATTATGTAATCCCATGCATTTAACTGCTTTGGCTGAGCCAAAAAAGTAAATGGAAAAAAAGGCCACCCAAAAGTAGCTACTTCCCATTAGAAAAGTTAAATGGCTAAAGAGCTTTGCTTTATATTCCGAACACAGCCTCAGTCTCTGCAAATTGGGTTACCCCTTGGATCTAATTTGACCAGAAAATTTGTTGTGAATTAAGTTGTGGTGGACAGGTAGAGTACTTCAACAAATATGCTTAACCACAAAATTAGTTGTCTTAGCCTTCCATGTGTTCCATCTCTGAATGCAAAATGAAAAAAAACTCAAGTCAATCTCAAACCTAGTGGGAGCGACAATGAGTGCAAGATCATGCTTCTGAATAAATTGTGTCATCTAATCAGGGCCAGCCAATAGTACATGAAATTCCTCAATTATTGATTATCTACTATACCCGTCGACATTGCTTATCGAATTTGCCTGTAGAAGATCAGATAGTAAACGTGCTACTGGAACATCAGCTGGGCGTGGTAATTTGTAAGCTGATTTAACCAAATCACGAAGGTTAGGAGAATGTCCTCCGTGCATACATAAACAGAACCTTTGTCACCAAATGAAAGCTGCCAAAGGTAAGCAATCAAAACAATCCGTAGAGACACTCCATGGCCCGACTAAATCTTCGACTATACTCATCGTAGAATCCACATAACTTGTTCAAATTGTTATATACACGGTTGCCCCTCAAAATGATCCCTGGTACTTACTCTTGTATGCGCGTGGAAGACATATTGTTTCCACGCTTTGCTTCGAGCAAACGCGTAGGCCCAGAAGAATAAGTACCTGGACTGAGGAGGAAGCCCGGCATATTCAAAAAGATTTAGAAGAAAATAATCTGTCTCCATTAAATGGTACTTGAAAAAGTTTAATCAACATGCCAAGTTCGTGCCACATACAAAACTCACTTCAAGTGTAGATAAACTCATTTAAATCCTGAAAGAAAAGCATACCTAAGTACCAAAGCAAATGATTGTGAGCAAATCGATCGATGCTTAAAAAATCGGGACAAACATAGCACCAAATATTAACAATTTTGTCAAGTTCGCATCTTTCAGTACGTAGGCCTGCCATAGTCAAACTAGACGCATTTCACAAATTTGAAAACTAATCCTTCCACCTTCTGTTTCAATGATCAAGCTCCGAAATCCGAATCAATACTAAACCAAACACCAGCTCAAATAAAAAACTGACAAATTGGCTTTATTGATTGGTCTTTGATGAACGCATATATCTAGCCCAAGTGATGATAATTTGAAAAGAAAACAATGTATTGCAATACTAGCCCACTTCTTACATTACAATTATGGTGTATTTGGCCCATATTTTTACTTTCTAAGATGAGTGTAATTTTAAAATGAATACTCTATGCTATAGTGTTTCCATACTATATGAATACGCTCATTTCATGCTCCCAACCTTGAGAGAGTTTTCTGGATTCCCCTGCTCTCGCTAGGGTGCAACTAAGGATTTCTTCTTCTCCTCCACCTCCATCAATTCTGACCCAAAGACAAAGAATGACTTGCTAGGTTCATAGGACTGCGTAGAAGTGTGCCAAAAATCCCCAACCTGTCGAATTGGCTGAACCAAAACCAACCGACTCCACCACCCACGATTGGAGGGATGAATGGGTTGGTTTGGACGGGGCGTAAACTATGTATGCAGTCAGCCAAGTAACTCGCGAGTCTGCAACCAAGGGAGACAAAATGTAGGCATACTAGCTTAGACATGGTGCAGCGCCAAAGGACCAAGTTTAAAAAGTTTGCCATCTCTCAAGTCGCTAGAGCAGAGAACATAGAGGCAGACCAACTCGCACAATGGCCACTATTAGGTTAATTGGCGATTTTTGAATATCAACAAATCATTGGCCTCTGTATTTTGGGTTTGGGAGGTGGTCTTTATTTTATTGAGTCTAGACATTCTGCTCAATCGATCAAGAATTGTTGAGAAGCCATTGCCTTGAACAATGCTTGGATTTTAATTGCAAGAGGCCATATGCGTCTCATTTGCATTTCATTATTAAAGTTTTCCCATACATCAGATAATCATGGTAAAAATCTTCACTTTGTTCACTTCACATTTTCAAAAAAAATTCCAAAAAGATTCTTTTCCCATCTCTCATCTCTTCAATTATTAATCATATTTCTCTCTCCACTCATACTCTTTTATCCAATCATTATTCTCATTTCTCTCTCTATCTCTCTCCAATTATTACACCTCTCTCTAATTATTACTTTTTCCAAAAACCCATCCAAACACTATCTCAAAAATATTTCTCAAAATATTCTTCTCAAAACTCTCAACCAAACACAGCGCTTGTTTTTAATTCTATGGCATTAGGTAGTTTTCCCATACATCAGATTATCATGGGAAAAATCTTGTTTTTAATTCTATGGCATTAGGTTTTTCAGTTTTCCTTGGCTCTTGATAGAGGTAATTTTTTTAAGGCATTTAGAGTGTTTAGTTCGCCTAGCGTTGGACCTTGGAAGCTGAATTTTTTTCTAAGAGCACCTCCAGCCCTAACTCAAACTCAAAACCAAACTCAAAATTTGAGTCAAAACCCCCAAAATCTGCTCCAGTCCTTGAACCAAACTCATACCAATTTGAGTTTTACTCAAATTTTTCCTCAAATTTGGGGAGAAGAAAGGGTTTGAACCAAATTTCCACCACCCTTGAACCAAATTTCCACCACCGTCGTCGTCATCGGACCACCTTCGACCACCGTCGTCGTCTTCGTCAGCGGCGAAGGAAGAAGAACAGAGGTCGTCGTCGTCTTACCACCACCGTCGTCGTCGTCGTTTTATTTTCCAGATCTGGTGGTCGTTGTCGTCACCAGAGAGTTGCGGAGCAGAGGACGAAGACGATGAACCAGTCGTCACAACGGTCGTCGTCACCAGAGAGTTCCTCAAATTTCTGGATCTGATTATTTCTCGAGTTTTGCGGCAGCGGGCGGCGGGCGGTGGCAGAGGTTCAAAATCTGAGTAAAGGGCTGGAGAGGGCAGTATCAAATTGAGCTTTTACTCAGATTTTTACTCAAATTTGAGGAAAAAAAAGGGTATAGGGTTGGAGATGCTCTATGGTATCAAATTGATGTGCTCCCAAAGTGCCTCGTGGCGCCAAGCGTCCAGAGTGCTCCCCACCCTTTCTTTTGAACTGGGAAAAAAAAAGAAAAAGGGAGGGGAGCACTCTGGACGCTTGGCGCCACGAGTGCTCCCTTTCATTATTCAGTTTTTGTTACCATTTTGATGGACGGTGTTATTTTTCTCATTTTTAGAGTACCACTCTTGCATTAGCCCACTTTTAGCGAGAGAAACACTTCCTCTTGTATATTCTCTTGGTTGTAATGTTCTATGCATTTAGGATGAATCAATTCAATTAGATTCAATCATCCTTTGACAACTCATGTATATTCTCTAGTTTGATTCTTTTCAACACCTTCATCCTTTTAAAAATCATACATTCATTTCAAGAAGGGGCTCGGGGAGTTACATCGAAGTGCAGGGTTAGGTTAGCTTTGGGCAAGTTGATAATTCCTAATCTTGTATGCACTTTTTTTTTTTTGATCGGCAACAAAATTTTATTAAAACTCGACAAAGGGTACATCAAGGGATAGAGGCCACAACCAAACACATGCGTAAGGAGTAGGCTAAATTTCCAGCGAAGTGCTGGAAATGAAAAGAGAAAAGGAAAAAAAAAAGAAAACATATCAACACTGCGAAAGTCCAATCAAGCCAAAGATAAGGTCAAAAAGGATAAGCAGCAGCTCCAAAAAAACGGATGGCATCAGCAATTTGTAGCACCATCAAGACACATACTAGCATCAAAAGGTAGCATCTCCAGAATACAAAAAAATACTCCAAAATCCAGTCTCTAGCAAACTACTACTAGTCAGCACACTACTACTATGGAGCAGATTTCCTTTGTAGCAGCAGCATAACACCCAAGCATGGGCAGAAAAATCATCCAGGTGCATGAAGAGTAAGGTACACACCTGAGTCTTCAAGTAACATACACCCAAGCATGGGCAAAAACAGTGCCAATGTCTGGGCCTTCATGAAAAGGCTTAAGCATCAGTTGAGATAACAGTAGGAGTGGTAGCTGGGATAAAGACACCAGTTACAACAATGATAGAGCCAGCAAAAATATCTCAAACTGTGAGAAGATAGGACTCTCCCCAAACAAGGACACGACCCAGACACAACTAGACAGAGCTGACAAGACCCAAGACACTCACCCACAAGACAAACACCCCATAAGGCAGAGCTTGACCAGACACAGACACCCCATACGACACATTCTCACAAGACAAACCCAAAGTGACCCAAGAGACAAACCAAAAAACACCACACACAAGACCCCCAGAGGACACACTAAACAGACACCCCAAACAAAATGAGACAAGACACTCCCTCAAACCAAAATACAGGCCACGACCCACCAACACCCCAAAAAGAGAGACTGACAGAAACTCAAAACATCAGGAAAAAAACAAAAAAATCAACCCAAATGTCACACATTCACACCCCAAGGAGCTTCCATCTTTAGATCTTGATTCTTCTTATACCTTCTACACATCTCTTGAAATCCTCAATAGAGTAGTTTTGAGCATTGTATTTTTCTTTGATCCATAAGGCCATCCTTGTCTTGGTTAAGTCCACTACTTCTTCCATCTCCCAAAGTTTGTTATTGAAAATGCTGTCATTTCTACAAGTCCAGATGGTCCAAAGAACTGCATAAAAGCATGCTTGCCAACACAGCCTCTCCAAGTCTTTGAAATTAACATTGTTCCAAAATTGCAGTAGAGAAATCATATTAGAAGGAGTAGCCCATTCTATCTTCCACCAGCATAATATAGCTGTCCAAACGCCCCATGCAATTTTATAGTAGTTTTATAGTATTTGAGTTGCTGCACGACAATACATAGTTTCAGCAACCTATATAGGATTTCAGCACCCAGATTCCAGTTTCCTGCATCTAAACAACACATTCAGCGCCCAAGAATGTAATTTCAGCATCCAAAAATACAATTTCAGCACTTAATTTTCAGTTTCAGCACTTGAACAGTGCAGTTTCAGCACCTAATTTCCAGTTTCAGCACTTAAACAGTGCAGTTTTCCATCCAAAAGTATAGTTTCAGCAACTACATAAGTCGTTTTTAACCTAAAAACTGAATTGTCGGCTACGCACACGTGTCGGATACGGACATAGACATGGACACACCACCTTTGTTATAAGTGTCCGTGCTTCTTATAAAAGGAAGAAGAATGGCACGACCACCTCGCTCTTGATGATATGAACTTGATGACAATGTGAAAATGTAATTTGACCCTCGTATAAAGTATTACAATCACAACATGTCAGTTTTAGTACTTAGATTTTTCAATTTTGAGTCGTATACTTGATGTTAAATAATTGTGTTTTTCTTTTCTTTTTCTCGTGTACAGGTGAATAATGAGATGGAGTTGAATTGAGGTGGATGCTTTCGTTTGTGTTTTTTGGTTTTGGAGGTTTTTTGCTGCATATGTTTGTGTGTTGTACTTTGATATGAGAACTCTAGAAGCAAAGGAGACATCATTTGATCCTATGAATTGGAAGAAACATACCAGTTGCTGGAATGGGAATCTTCTTGGAATGAATTTACTAATCTAGGAGTTCTTTTTTGGAGTGCTTTTGATGTTACTGCTGTCTTATTATAAGGAGAAGGAGATGGGATTCATTTTGTAGCTGCCTTACACAAATGTGGGATTGTTTTTTGCTTTGGGAAAATTTTTGGCTGGGATTAGTGGAGGGAGAGCACAGAATTTTATCTTTATGGGTCTGGTTCTTGTATCTATTTGCTGCTGGCGTTGCTACAACTTTCAGAGAAAGTTTGGTTTAGGAAAAGCCCTCAAGTCAGTTGTGGATTACATCTGGAATTTAAATCTGAGTTGGGGCCTAGCCGGTGCTATTCCTTGATGCTACATCATCTCATGTGCTTTGTGGGTGAGTTGATGGGTTCCAAATGCTGCTGCTTCTACCAGATTTTGCTGCATCCTTGTTGGGGTTATTTTTCTCCTTTTGGTCGGCAGCTTGCCAATCAATTGTTATTTCTTTTCCCCTTTGGTCCTTGCCGGCTTATTATTGTCGTTGTTCGGGCATTTTGCTGCTCGTGCTCCGTCATGTTGTTGTGCTTGGTCCCTTTAATCTTTGTAATTTGTTTTCAAAGATTAATAAAATCCTTTTTTGCCTTGCAAAAAAAAGAAAAAAGATGGAGTTGAAATGGAGTTGAAGACTTTTGGCACTTGGGGAGTTAACCTAAAGACTTAGTTTGAGTGACTAATTTTGAGTTGTTATTATCATTTGACACTATCTACGAATGTTTCTTAGTTTTGCTAATGCTATTATGACAATGGATGGTGAATGTTTGGAATTGTTTTGACAATGAATGGGAAATATTGACTTGTTGCATATTTTTTTTATGTGATATTTGCTTTTGCACTAGAGTTTTGGTATTGGGTAAATCATATTATGGAATATTGGTTGTGGAATATTATACAAATGATTGGTGGCACACAAATTCTATGAATCATGTCACTGAATTCACACATTCGGTGACAAAATAGGTTGTCGCCCTTGTGTGTGAACCAGGAAAGATTATCAGTGGCATCACAAATGGCTGTCATGGTGTGTACTTTTAGTGACAACCTTGTCACAGAAAATATCTCTTCGGTGACACCATATTACTGCCACTATTATTTTTCGGTGACATTCGTGTCACGGAAAGTCTCTCTTCCGTGACACCATATTCTTATCACGGTTAAAAACATTCCGTGACAGCTACACAATTTTGCTGTTGACTTTCAGTGTCATGGATGTAGTGACATTTTCTGGTGTCACTGAAAAGTATAAGCGACAAAAATTTGGCCTTTGGTGACATTTTCCCGTGTCACCGTTGGTGTTTTTTCTTGTAGTGCAAAATGGCATTGCAGTAGAAGATGACAAGGAGATTCACTTTCAGCATTGCAAAAGGGGCATAGGTCAAGGTCATTATTCAGAATTCCTCTCCTAACCAAGACAGATTTTGATGAGATGCAATTTTGCATTGCCATCCAAGCAAACATCTCAACCTTAGGGGGACAGATGTTCTTCCATACTGAAAACAGCTCTTTGTTCTCCACAAAATTTTGATTCTCCCATATAGAGTACAATGATTTAACAGAGAAAGTCAGATCCTTACTCCATTTCCATTCAAGACAATCTTCTCCATCTTCTTGTAAATGAACTGGGATTAGCAATTGCTAAAGTGTCTGTAAATCTTCCCTTTCCCAATCATGAAGAAATCTTCTAAACTGAAAATTCCACTCATTATTCTCCTAAATTCCACTCATTATTCTCCTAATCACCCACCATATTAGCTATGACGCTTCCTTTTGAGTAGATACACTGAGAAGGTAAATCACACTTCATCACACTGAGAAGGTAAATCCTTTTGAGTAGATACACATGAAGAACTCTTCTAAGTGTTACCTCTCCTAACCATTTATCAGTTCAGAATTTGATACTTGATCCTGAATTAACTTTGAGCCTAAATCCTTTGATTATACACTCTCCCATATCTGCATACACATTATCAATGGTACACAAATCTTTCCAGATATTCGAAGGTTTGCCTCTGTCTGGGATTTTAGGTTACCACACTTCATCACTCAAGGCATATTTTCTTGAAATAACCTTGACCCACAAAGAATCCTTTTCCTTATAAAATCTCCACCACCATTTGGATAATAAAGCTATGTTATGGTTCCGAAACCTTTTAAATCTTGTATGCACTTGATTTAACCTTTTAATTTATTGCAATTGAGTAGATTAGGCTGTGGATAATTTAGACTCTAACTAGTTTTCACGTAATTCATTGTGTTTGAGTCCTTTAGCTTACTTACTTATCACTTAATTTGTTGGATTACTTTTTTATTTTTTTTGGTAAAAAACGATAACAGATAGTATTATTAATTCAATCAAGCATTACATTAAGAGGAAGTCTCATCCATTAACAAAGGACCGAGCAACCAAAATAGAGGAGATTCAGTCCAAAGACCATACCCTGTACCAACTAAACCCCTAGAAGCAATAGTGTGAGCAACTGTGTCGGAAGACCGGCGAGCGAAAGAAAAGATCGAGCACATAAAACTTCGCCCCAAGTAAGAATATCGTGTAAAATAACTCCCACTTTTTGACTTACTTCCGAAAGACCATTAAGCATGCTTATCACCAATTGCGAATCACTTTGAAAAATCAAAGTGCTAAATCCCAAATTGGCCACTAGCAATAATCTGTGACAAAGAGCCAATACTTCTACCACCGTAGCACTTTGCACAACACAAGATACGATCCATAGCTACTGCCTTAAACTCGCCTCTGCATGCAATTCCTCACTACAGCTCCAACGCTACCCTTCAAGCTTTCCTTTTGCCATGCCGCATCCACATTGATTTCGTAAAATCCCACATACGGATTTCGCCTTGAAGTCACAGTCCTAATTCCTGCATTGTGAGTATCAACATACGGATTACTTGATTCACTATAAAAAATGGCTAATTGAATTCAAATTGGTGTCAGCTAATTTTTAAGTGGTAGTCCTATTCACCCCCTCGAGGACCTCTAGTGCTATAAAGTTGGATCCAGAAAAATAGTTTGCTCTTTTGTGATGGAAAATCCTTTCTATTCCATCCAGTAAATTAGTTTAATCACCCGCCCACAATCACGAAAGAGAAATCCATCAACTTTGTATAGAAGAGGATCATCTACCGTTCGTCATGAGCTCCAATGATTCATCAAGACTTCACCACGAGCTCTTTCGAATCTCCATGAACAGGGTTTCTATGATCTCTACACTCTAAACCCAAGTTTAAAATATGAAACTGAAAATTGAAACTATGAACTTAAGCACAAGGTTTTGTTTGGAGATCCAATAATTCTTTGCAATTTTGAGATCAACCAGGTCACCTGGTCCCACGATAGTGGTATGCTATTTTGGGGGCAGGGGCTTGGAGTTGTGGGAAGAGCGTAAAGTGGTAAAGGCCCCATTCTATTTGGACTTGATAATATTTGGGCTTTGTCTGGTTGGATTTAAAGAATATCTGATTTAAAAGGCCCTTAAAACACTTTGACTAGTTAATTGGGCTTTAAAAGACTCCTCCCCAAACCAATACTAAAAATTAATGGGAGGCCCTTTCTTGGTTTGTTTTTTTGGTGCCCAAGGCCTGGGCCACTTGGGCCTTGGGGAAGGGCCGGCCTGTGCAACTACTTAATAACCAAAAAATGAGTAATGGACTGAACAAAGGAATTTGACAACTGAAGCAATCCTTCTTAAAGGTAGTGACTATCTTTTGGTAAAGAAATTAAGGATTAATTGTACTTTCCTTCAGAGATTCAACAAAGTATAAAAAGTTGTACCAAAGTTTTCAAAAGTTTCATATTGTAAAAAAAAATTGTTTTTGAATCTTGTTCACGTTTGGTGAACTTTTTACCTTTTTCCATAATTTTTTACCATTTAAATGTTTTCCTTTCAAGATAGACGATTAACACATCTATCATAATTTACACAAGTGTTTATGTTTCTTAGGGTCTAGGCCCTCTTGTGTACCAAAAAAAAAAAAAAAAATTTACGCCAAACTGCTGAACAAGTTCAGAGATTTTGCCAGATAGTAAATAGCAAAGTTAAACACCATATTACATTACATTAGATTACAACAAAGCACAATCACAAGCACAACCAACTAGTAGGAGCCTCAGGTTCACCACTCAATGAATGGCAAAACCTACAAAAGCTCCAATCTTTATTTATCCATACATAGAACTAAGTAACCAGCACTTATGCTGCTCAATGCCCTTTTGCTGGAGGGTGGCCCTTATGATATGGCTTATGTTCCTTATGTTCCTTGAGTGACTCTTCCTCAGGCTTATGATCTAGTGGTGGCTTATGATCGCCTGGGCCTGGTTTTCGGGGATCAATCGGGCCGCCTGGGTTTGGTTTTCGGGGGTCAATCGGGCCCCTCTGAAGGAGTCGACGTTGAGGTGGCTTATGCGGTTCATGTTCATGTGGGGGCTCTTCTCTGTGCCCGTTAGTCATTAATGGAGGCTTGTGCGGATCATGTTCACGTGGGGGCTCTTTTTTTGGAGGCCTTTCCTCGTGGTGGTCAGCGGTGGAGGGAGTGGTGGTTAACGCCGCCACCACCAGGAGTAGCAAGAGCAAGTAGGAGGAGTGTGACATTTTTGGTGTTGTAGTTTGTTGTGACTTGTGAGGAATGGTAGTGAAGAGCTTGGGTGGGAGTGTGGCCTTTTATAGAGCATTCTAGCTCTAGTACTGTACTTAGTGCGTAAATTGTTTAATCGTCTCAAGGATAAGGGTAAGTAAAAAGTTAAAGAAAGTAGGAATTAGAGGTGTGAACCAAAATCCAATTTTTCTACTTCACCATTTTGGATCTTCCCACTGGAAATACAATATTGTTTAACAATTTGGATCTTCTCACTGTCACTTTGTACCTAGCTTTTTTGCTGTTGGGAGTTCAATTCCTTACTGTCTTCTTTAAGAAATGGAAAATGCAAGGAAAGTGAGTGTGAAAATGTCTTGCGAAAAAATCTTAAAGTATTAAAATTCGTGCGAGCTAACTAGCGAGGATTAAAATGGAGAGTTCAAAGTGTGGATTGAGATTTAGAGCGGAAGGTCCTGACGGAAGAATAAGTGACCTAGTTCAAGACAAATACTCCAATTGGTAATGCAAAATGAAACTGAAAAATTAAACAGCACGTACGACAAACCTTCTTAATAATTTATCACAAAGGCAATTTGATTATTGCTTCTATAAAAATTTAGCATGGTAGGAGATGGAAATTGGTAAATTTTAGCTTAAAGTGCAGGCCGTGTGTATCCATGGATCCCGACTTTCACCACGATCACATGGTCGTGATATCGATACCCTTTGCAAGATCCTTGATTGTGAAAATGTAACTTACAGTTCGTTACTATGAGAAAAAAGACATAGAGAACTCGATGGTGTGCGAGCGAGTTGATCGATATCGTCATATAAATTCCAGTATCAACTGTAACATGTAAGTTAATTACTCATCGTCTCCCTTATTCCTATTAGTCAACTAGATTTATAGCATGGTGAATATTCTTGTCATAAATTTAATTTGCAACCCTTTTCTAGTTGGTTTGGCTACATCAGGTGGCTCTCAATTTTGCTACCTTTTTCTTGTCATGTCATCACCAATTCTGCTTTTAGGAATTGAAGCTTAATTCATATATTGTCACCTTTTGATTCCAGTTCAGTTTTTTTTCTTTTTTGATTCAAAGAAACCACCTATTCGTTTAACTCTTCGTTATTGACACGCATATTGCAGTTCAATGAAAAAAGACGTATGTGGACACCAAACTTGATGAATTGTTTGTTGGTACGATCAATTTCTTCTATCAACAATGTGATTGAGTAGTACATGTAAGTTAAAAAAATTTGTTTCATAGTCTGTTGTGTTTTATATTTTCATTTGTTACTATTTTTTAAATACCTATTTAGGACTTTCTTTTAGGACAGAGACTTGGAAATTCAGTGATCCATTTCTAATTTTTATTATTATTTGGTAAATGCAGCAGATGGCCTTCTAAATGATGCAATGATAGGAGGGATGACCATTGGAAGGGAGCTAGTCATGAGGATCATTTGGAGCAATTGCGCATGTGATGTGTCACAGGGATTAGATTACTTCTTAGGGTAGTATTTTTTGTATGTTATTTTTTCAGTTCTAATTCTACTCTTTTTTTTTATTGGCCATTGTACTCTTTTTGTTAGATTGTACCGAATTTTCAGCTAATAAATTTGTTTGAGTTAAGTATTTTGTCAAAATTGAATAGTTGGAGCTGGGTGTTATCTTATTCAAGCGGGGGAAAAAAAAAATTGTTGAAGAAATGACCTCTGTTATCTAAAAGTGAGATGGTATATGGAAGAAATGATCACGGTTTGGGTAAAAGTGTGGTCTTTTTGTTTGTAATGACCACGGTTTCATATAGAACTGAGACTATATCTTTACAACCACCACAGTTTTTTCTAGAAAGTGAGATCTTAATGTAGAAACAATCACATTTCTAACTTTTCTAGCGTAGCGGAATTCACGAGAAACTAGTTAGCGTACTAGTTCAAACGTAGATAGGTCTCGAATTCTCGAGAGTTCTTGAATCCACAAGAATGAAGAGAATAACTCTGATTTATTTATTGAATAAAAGGTACCAAATAATAGAGGTTACATGCCCTTTTATAGGGAAAACTAGCAAACCCTAGCAAAAACTTACTAAAAAATAAATTATCCCGAAAATTGGGGAAACGCCCAAAATTGAAAACTAGAAAGAAAAATAAGAAATTCCCAATTGGAAACAACATAAACGGAATTACACGCAAAGAGTAATTCAAAATCTAGTTATTACCTAATATAGCAAAAATTACTAAATTGAAGGCCTAAACGAATGAATTTGGTTGAATTCCACCATCAGTCACGATTAGGGTGGTGAGTATTGATCGCAGCGCGATTCTGCTTCAGCCCACCAAGTTTGGGCCTATTCCGGGCTCGTCGATAAATTGCCGAAATTGGCAATTTTCAATTAATAGTAGTTTGGGCCTCCTACGCCTCGACCGGTTCAACTGATCATAGGACTGGGCCGCTACTTGTTCTGCGTCATTTTTAATCTCGGTTTTTAAGCTTTTTGATCACATGTAAAACCCGTGGTTAATAATAAAGGACTTTTGGTTACACCTTGATAGACCACGGTTTTGAATGCGAGACTAAAAGTGAAAGGTCACACCAAATAACCGAGATCTTTATCTATTTTTCTAGTAGTTCCCCCACCAAGGTATTCTAATTGCGGACCCTAATTAACAAAAAAAGTAATCAATCGCAACAAGGAAAAGACATTATATAAAGTCCTACTAATCATTTATTAATGCTCTACATTTTGCTTCTGTTTTCTTTTCTCATAACCTGATAGTTGACGCCTACAAGGAATGATCCACCTAAGTGAACACTGAATGCAAGTGGGGGCTAGCTCATGAGATAGAGCTCTTGGCTTCTAAGCTGAGTTCTCAGCACCTAGTTGGGCGACTGGTCGGGCTAGTTGGCGAGGGAGGGGTCTTCTAGTGCCTAGGCGGCAAGTACTCGGCCGTCGAAACCTTGTTTTTCGAACATTAATCCATAGTATGATCATCAAGACCATTTACATAAGAAAAAAAATTAATGAGCAAATTGTTATCCGTATCCTTACTACAACTGTGAACAATTCATGAACCGAATCCTTACATTCTTAGAAACAAAATTAGTGGTTTAAATCCCCTAATTTTCAAGAAGTCTACAGGATCACACTAGAATAAAAAAGTCATGGCTAGACATCAGTTATAGAAGAGTCCATACTCCATAGAGACCCAAGTTTTTTGCAATATTCAAGAAATTAGAATCTTACAAGTTTTTGTTTGGAGACCCAATAATTCTGGACTCGGGGGAGGTGCTGTGCACAGCTGTGCTGTGCACCCCTCGGCCGTTGGATCGAGTTTTGGACGGCTTGGATGCGTTCGGCAATTATCCTTTAATTTTGATTTTTTTTACGGTAAAAAATCAAAACACATCCGAGCCGTTCAAAACACGATCCAACGGCCAAGGGGGTGCACAGCACGACTGTGCACAGCAGCCCCCCATTTCCAATAATTCTTTGCAATTTCGAGATCAAATAGGATTCTCCTCCTTCATTTGTCGTCCTAGTCGGCTCGTCCCATGGTAGTCTTCTGCAATTTTGGGGGCAAGGCTTGGATTTGTGGGAAAAGCGCAAATCCAATCTTCTGAGTTCTGATATTTAGGGTAGTTTTGTTTTAACTCCTTGTTTTACTTATACCACCCATTTTATTTGGGCTTAATAATATTTGGGCTTTGTCTAGTTGGGCTTAAAGAATAATTTTAAAGGCCCTGAAAACACTTTGGACTAGTTAATTATTGGGGGGCCCTTTTTTTGGGCTATTTTTTGGTGCCCCAAGGCCTGGGCCATTTGGGCCTTAGGGAAGGGACGGGCGAGCCTGTTTAACAACGCAATTACCAGAAAATGAGCAATGGACTGAACTAGGGAATAATTCTTCTTAAAGGTAGTGAATATCTTTTTGTTAAAAAAATTCAGGATTAATTAAATGTTCCTTGAGAAGATTAAAAAAAGTATAAAAATTTGGACGAAAGTTTTCGAAAGTTTCAAATTGAAAAATGAAATTATTTCCAATCTTGTTCGTGTTTGGTGAACTTTTTAGCTTTTGGCATTATTTTTTACTGTTCAATTTTTTTTCCTGTCAAGATAGACGATTAACACATCTACCATAATTTATGCCAAACTGCTAAGCAAAGTTCAGAGATTTTGCCAGATAGTAACTAGCAAAGTTAAATACCATATTACATTACAATAGATTACAAGAAGCACAACCAACTAGTAGGAGCCTCAGGTTCACCAATCAATGAATGGAAAAACCTACAAAAGCTCCAGTCTTTATTTATCCGTACACACACACACACACCCATAGGACTAAGTAACCAGCACTTATGCTCGCAGCCAAATGCTCAATGCCCTTTTGCTGGAGGGTGGCCCTTGTGATATGGCTTATGTTCCTTATGTTTCTTGAGTGACTCTTCCTCTGGCTTATGATCTAGTGGTGGCTTGTGCTCGGGCGGCCCATGCTCATGGGGTGGCTCTTCTTTCGGAGGTCTTTCCCCTGGTTTTGGTTTCCTTGGATCAATTGGTCCTCCCTGAAGGAGGCGGCGATGTGGCAGCTCCTCTTCAGGTCCGTTAGAAACTGGAGGCTTGTGCGGTGGCTTATGTCCCTTGTGTTTCTTGAGTGAACCTTCCTCAGGCTTATGATCTAGTGGTGGCTTATGATCGCCTGGGCCTGGTTTTCGGGGGTCAATCGGGCCCCCTGGGTTTGGTTTTCGGGGGTCGACCGGGCCCTTCTGAAGGAGCCGACGGTGAGGTGGCTTATGCGGTTCATGTTCGTGTGGGGGCTCTTCTCTATGCCCATTAGTCATTAATGGAGGCTTGTGCGGATCATGTTCACGTGGGGGCTCTTTTTTTGGAGGCCTTTCCTCGTGGTGGTCAGCGGTGGAGGGAGTGGTGGTTAACGCCACCACTACCAGCAGTAGCAAGAGCAAGTATGAGGAGTGTGACATTTCTGGTGTTGTAGTTTGTTGTGAGGAATGGGAGTGAAGAGCTTGGGTGGGAGTATGGCCTTTTATAGAGCATTCTAGCTCTAGTACTATACTTCGTGTGTAATTGTTTATTTGTCTCAAAGATAAGGGTAAGGAAGAAGTTAAAGAAAGTAGGAATTAGGGGTGTGAACAAAACCCAATTTTTCTACTTCACCGGTTTGGATATTCCCACTGGAACACAATACTGTTTAACAATTTGGATCTACTCATTGTGACTTTGTCCCTAGCTTTTGCTGTTCAGAGTTCAATTCCTTACTGTCTTCTCTAACAAATGGAAAATTCAAGGAACGTGAGTGTGTAAATGTCTTACGAAAAAAATTTGCACTATAAAAATTCGTCCGAGTGAGGATTGAAATGGAGAGCACAAAGTGAGGATTGAAATTTAGAGCGGAAGATATTGGGAAGAATAAGTGACCAAGTTGAAGATAAATACTCCAATTGGTAATGCAAAATGAAACTGAAAAACTAAACAGTTGCGAAAGAGTTGATGTGAAAGTGTAAAGTAGAGGAAAAAGTTGATGTGAAAGATGTAATGATGATATTTCTTTAATAAGTTGGATTTACGAAGTGGCACATTTAAAAAGGAACGGAGGGAGTAAATTATAGCTTAAAGTGCAGGAGACTGTGTGCTCTGGATTCAGTTTTTCACCATGATCACATGGTCGTGTGATATGGATATCCATTACAAGATCCTTGGTTGTGAAAGAGTTGTGCCAAAGTGGAGAATTCTACTCTCAGCTCAATTGGCGGACGGTAAGGAAAACTCTTCTTCGGAAAAGTTCATTTTTCCTGTGTCAAAGCTTTCTAGTAAGTGTAAAAAGCGAAAACTCTTCAGTTGAAGAGTTTGCTTTATTGTTAGCCCGGACTGTTACAAAATTAAAGGTTTTGAGATCGAGATACGTATCGTGTATCGTTTTTCTTGTATTATACATTGTATCGGGATTCATATCGTGCATCGTAAGATACGTTAACTGTAATTAATATACAAGTAACAAGTAGTTATGCCTAATAACACCGACAAATTGAGTTTTTAAGGTGCAAAATTTTAAGTCTCTTATCTGCAATTTGTCAGATTAAGGTTTCCTACTACCTTAGTCAAGGAAAAAAAAAAAGAAAATCCATAATAATATTGTCCCAAAATAGGATCGAAGTGTGGTTTTTCTTCTTTTCAAGCCCAACATTGAGGTTGGATATCTTTTAAATGATTTGAAAGTCACTCAAATGGCTTAAGATTAATGCGTTTGAGATTCCACTTCTTATAATAATGTTTCAATTTCATCCAATAAGTAATCATATGATATGTACTAAATCGGGATACGCATATGTATTGTAAGATATGCCATCATATCGGAGAATTTCTATACAAAAATAATACGAGCTGTGATACGTATTGTTTTCCTAAGAAGACGATACGAATCGTAGGGTACATATCTTGTATCGTATAGGATTTTAACAACAATACAATTTCATAATCTTGATTTCGAATTCAATGATATGTTGGAGCCTTATTCATTTCAAATAAATCTCCATGATGCTCAAATATAGTACGGTATCCTTTACCCCACCAGGGCATTCTAATATAATTATTTTTGGATCCACGACAATGATATTCATTCATGTAAAGGGAAATGATTCGACGGAGGAAATCCATCCAAAAATACAAATACAAAAAGCAGCGAAACAATCTAACAATGGACAGATAATGGGACGACCTGACCCGTCGCAACTAGCCATGAACATTATTCGACCTGAACCAGGTGACCTCAAAAAAATATATCTAGATGAACCATGTATCCTTGGCGGATCAAGGGATTTATTTATATTTCACACAAGTCTCATGTTCCTAGCAGATGTGGGATTTCTCAATTCCCTCCACTTAAAAGATAAAAAGATCCTCGTTGATCCAACAACTTCCACCAGCAAAGCGAGGTGGGACTAGTACCCTCGTAAGAACGTCAAGCTCATGTCATGTAGGACCACTTAAGCACGTCTCTTCATGGAATCTGCCCCACGCTTCAATTTACTTTTTCTTATATTTCCATTGACCATTAATTTGCAGCCCACTGATGTGGGATTACCCTTCGGGATTGGTACAAAGAAACAACGAACAAGGAAAATGGGAGGACTATGCCCCTAAAGTCTAGACATCATTTCTGTGTCCTTATTAAGTTTGGAACAGGATGTAAAACCTTTCCAATGGACGGAGAAATACTTGGTCAGGTAGGTCATCACTTGACCCAAAAAGATCGTATTTACCTAAAATTTCACTTTATTTCGTGACTTTTAACTCCTAGTCTAAGGACTTGCCCCAAACATGCATAAAACAACCCCACTAAACTTATACTCCCTCCGTCCCTTTTTTTATAGTCGAGTATTCCATTGTTTATTGTCCCTTAATAAGTGTTTGTTTGGAAAATTAATGGGTAAAGTTTGTACTATTATTTTTCTCTTTAGGAAAAATTAATAAATAAAGAGTTAATAGATAAAAATAGAGAATATTTTGGAAAGTGGATGTAAAAGTTTAAAGTGGAAGTAAAATTGATTTGAAATTTGTAATGATGATGTTTCTTTAATAAGTTGAATTTACGAAGCCACATACTTAAAAAGGAACGAAGAGAGTAGTACTTTTGTTTTCCTTTTAACACTAGAGTGTAGCTAACTACCGATCGGCGATGAATAAGCGTTACTGTGCTCTTGCTAACGAAGTATTACTAATAATTTCCTTTTACCATTAATGCATATTCATTTTTTATTTAGCAAGTACGAAGGAGTTTGAGATTTGTGACTTTTCACGCATAAGATCGGCCTTGGCTTTTGGGGGTTTACAGTCAAAAATTTAAAATGGAGCTCTTTGTGCTAAATTATTCTAAAGGATCCCAAAATAGGAAGGCCTCCTAAAATTCGCAAATCTTGAGAGCTTAAAGCGGTCGCGTCTTAGACTTTAACTCAGGATAGCTCTGTTAACCAATCTGCATCTACCCTAGCTTGCTGCAAGAAAATATATACATTGCCAATTTGTTTGTGGTTTAATAGTGACCGGAGTAATAATACCACGCAAACACTCAATGATATTGTAGACCTATCCATTTTACATTTTCAAAACCAAACACAAATGGTATTTGAGACCGCATAATTTTTGTGTTTATATATATATTGGTCCATTCAAGTAATGTTCAATCCGGATAAAGGATCTTATAATTAAGTTTTTTTTTTTTTTTTGGCCCCCCTAAACCTCCAAAAACCTAGGAGTTACAGGAACGTTTTGCTACAAAGCTATCTCTCCAAATCAAAGCCTAAAGGTATCAAAGATGGTAGACCTAGAGCTCCAAATTAATTTTTGTGCTCATTATCATGTGTTGGGGTGCAGTTAACCTTCACCAGTGGTCTATCCTGGGGGTGTAGGGGGCAGCGCCCCCACAGGGGGGTGTGCTCCTAAGGTCGCACTCTGGACTGCAGCGAAAACGATATTTTTGGAACTCGGGGTGTAATTTCGGCCATAGGGCCCGACCTATTTATTTAGTAGTTTGTTAAATTTTAGGGTTATCAGTTTTCAAAGAAAAACAGAGAGAGGCGAGAGAAAACGCAGATCTCAGAGAGAATGCGAGAAGACTTGTACTCTTATTTTCGATTTCATAGTGGACTGGTGTGGCTCCCATGATTTTTCCTCGCGTTGGGGTTTTCCACGTATATCTTGTGTCTCGTTTTACTTTCCCGTTTTTCCATTACGCACTACTATTTGTGTTTTCAATTTCCTAACATCATGTTTCCTTCATTTATAGTCCATAACATCTCACTAATGAGCTCATCAGATATTTAGTCACCTTAAATATCTAAGCTAATTCGATACTTGTGTCCAGTGGCATTGATCATCAAACAAAGGTTACGTACCACGTCTTAATCAAAACCCATACACCAGCTACCCCTTATCCACATGCACCCGTTTACAAAAAAGCTTGATTAATCCATTCATTAGGCTTAATCCTGATATGAAAGGCAAAAGCTTAAGTGTGAACAACTAGGGGAAATCGGCTGTGAATTTGTGGGCCATCTTTCTTTTTGCTTTGAGACTCCGACGCCATGAGAGTTTTGGCTTTTCGGCCGTCTTCTCTTGAATCACTCCTTGTTTACTTTCTTAATTACTTAGTTACTTACCATATCTATCTACTCTGATCTGTGGATTATTAAAATATATCTTCCTATTTTCTATGCGTTAAGCTTGGTTAGTGCTTAGCAGGGGCGGAGCCACATGGAGACAAGAGGGGTCAGTTGACCCTCCTGACCCCAAATTTCTATAGGGATTTTACTAGTATACCTCACAAAATTGCTAATTGACCCCTCCTTGATTTTTTTTTGCCCCCCCCGAACCAAAATCCTTGCACCCCCCTGAACGCGTCTAATTCTTGCCCCCCCTGAACCAAAATCCTGGCTCCGCCCCTGGTGCTTAGGTCAGCACAAAATCAGTGGTCTTTGATTAAGGGCTTAATTTGTCCTTTGGAGTTGTTAATTTGATCGTTCTAATCTCTTCTCATGCATTATTATCAAAACATGTCACAATCTATGAGCGAGTGGCCAGGATAAAAACTAGCGTCACCTGTCTTTATAGTAGGTAAGTAGATTTGGGGTATTTGTCAATATTTTGTTTTATTTGAGGTTCTAGATCTTGGAGGTATCCGGTTCCGCAAGATTACGTTTTCTGAGTTCCTTAATGTTTAGACAGAAACGGACTTATTAGACGAGACCCTCCATGTATTTTGCATATAAATTTTCTTAACACATATCTTTATAAAAAAATCATTGCAAAATAATTGTCATTGCACAAATTTAAATATAAAGTCATCCAAAAATAAACAACCATTACAATAAATAAGAGCCTTACTGGAGACTCCTATTTTTTTTACATTTTTTGAGAAACCCGAACCGGTGGTTTCATTGACTTATGTCATGAGCCGGCCCCCCATTGTCTAGTGGTTTAGGACATCTCTTTTTGAAGGAGGCAGCGGGTTCAAGTTCCGATCCCTTCGGGTTCTATGAAAGGAAGTTGATCATAGGGTGGTCGCCCAAGTTCATTCATGCCACAAGATAGGTACCTCCTTACTTACCAGCTCATCTAGGGCCGGCCCTGAGATTCTCGGGACCTAAGACGAACTTGTAAATTTGGGCTCTATGTTCTCTTTTAAAAAAATAAAACTAACCTCAAAATGATAGTTACTTGCTACTATATATATTTTTTTCGATGATTCGTTCCGTTGTTTCAAATTAACTAGTTTTTGGTCATATTATTTTTTGCACCAATAAAAAAAAAAATCCCTTTGAAAGTGTGAGTTTGTGAGAGGGAAAAAATATTGTTATGGGAAAGGAAAATGGAGGCCCAAGAATTGAACCTTGTACCTAGTGGACAGAAAAACTAAGCTTTTCTACTAGGCTAGCTAGCCCATTGATTAAATAAGTGATAGATTAAATATATACTCTTGACTTGGGTATACCTATCCGGGGCCCTACTTTTGGACCAAACTTTGGGGGACCTAAGTCAGCCGTCTTACACGCCTTAGCTCAAGGCCGGCCCTGAGCTCATCTGCCGACTGCCCCTGACTAATTAATCACAACTTAGAAGATCACTCACCACTAACCAGCACCTGGACTATTTTCTGTACTGATACACTTATTAATCTTTCTCAAATGGGTTGTGGACACGTTTCTTTCACAAGATCATTAATTTCCTCGAGAATGTGTATTGGTCCTCTTTGATAGTAGTAAAGTACTTGCTCACGGTTGCGTTTCTCCCTTTCCCACCTTGGATGGTGACCACTCAAATCTACCATAGACATAGTTTCAATCATGTGTCCTTCAATTCCAAGATTAGTCCAGTTGATTAGTGAGTTTACTATTTCAATAATTAATTAATTAGGGTTCGAATCTTGAGACCGGCCATCAAAAAGTAATATTTGAAGAATTAATCTCACCATGGATGGCCTATCTTTGATTGTACCCGCGTACCGGAAAGAGGATTGGTTGAGATATGCGTAGGCTGACCCAAACACCCTTGGCCATTGAATAAAAAAAGTGTCTGTCACTTAAATACGAGTTAGAAGATACTAGACTATTAGAGGTGGATCGCTATAATTTTATCGGATGTCCCCAAGGGACTGCTAGAGGTGAATCATGTCAACCTATCACGAAGATAAAATCTTAAAATATGAGGACTCCCAAAATGTTTTTCAGCATTTTCATATACTCCCTCCGTTCCAAAATAAGTGTCATTTACTCTCTCTCTTACCGTTTTTCAAATTAAAAAATTAAGTTTTTCCGTGTATCGTGTTTCGAATTTTTTTGTACCAAATTAAAGTACTCATTAGTACTCAATGAGTACTTTAATTCGGTGCGAAAAAGTTTGAAAAACGATAAACGGAAGTACTAAATTTTTTGATTTGAAAAATGGCACGACTTTTCGTAATGAACACTTATTTTGGAACGGAGGGAGTATATGCCAAAGCATGTGTTAGTGGTATGTATTTTTAGTCTAACTAACTACCGCCTACTATGCAATGGATAATGTGCATGTAGTGCCAGATAAGTTATAATTACAATACAAATCTCTTGGTTATCAATACACTTTCACGAATATCCAAATGCAAATTGGAGAACTCCAAGGCGGTTGCCAAAGTTACATTACTACCCTTTAACGTTTATTTCGCTCGTTTATGTTGATCACGCTTTGTTTCTGAGATGCGATGTCCATCATGCTTTGTTGTCGTCTTCAAAATGCAAATTGGAGAAGACGCAAACATTGAATTGATTTCTTCAAATTGGTAACGTCTCTCTCTCTCCCCCTCTCTCTCTCTCTCTCTCTCACACACACACACACACACAGAGACAACTCCTGCACCTCCACCTTACCCAGTAACTCCTCTAGCTGCTTCTTCGTGATCTTGATCTTCACCTCTGTTGTTTTTGCTGCTGACGTGTTCTGTGTAGAGAGAGAGAACAAGATTTGGGAAATGGTGAGGCCTGGGTGTTTATAGATGTGAGAGAGAGAGAACAAGATTTGTGTGTGTTTTTCTGGTTCAGAATCAATTGTTTCTGGAGTTGTTTCTAATTAGGGTTAAATAGCTACTTGCCCCTTAAACTATCAACTTTTTTTTTACTTCCCCCTTCAACTATCATTTTCATCTTTACTAAGGACAAATCACGTTTTCCATCCACTTGATGGATGGAAAAAGTTAGTCCCAAGGCTATATTTGTCTTTTTTCAGTTCCATACAGCTCATAATAAGAATCCACAATCTGAAGCCAAAAAGAATGCATCAATAGAGATCCATAGGTGCAGCCATAACAATAAGAAGCACAAAAATGGCATAATTGTCTTGCTATAGTAGTTCCGCAAGGAAAAAAAGGGGGGGGGGGGGGGGGGGGCATCACTAGCCATCCATAGGTTCAGCCATAACAATCACAAGCAAAAAAAGGCACCAGTAGGGGGAAAAAAAAGGCATTAATAATCCTCCCAAAAG
The DNA here is from genome assembly GCA_963854785.1 of Vaccinium vitis-idaea. NCBI lineage: Eukaryota > Viridiplantae > Streptophyta > Magnoliopsida > Ericales > Ericaceae > Vaccinium > Vaccinium vitis-idaea. Next base: position 10,353,775 of record OY978218.1, on the reverse strand, counting down.
CAAAAAAAGGCATCAATAAAGATAGAAATTATGGTAGGTGAGCACAGATTTTTTGACCAAAACTAGGATTATTATATAAAAACCACCATTATCAGAGAAAAATGGTAAAATTATTATATACAAAGTGGATTATTATATATAAGGTAGGTCAATTGTAGTATAAAATAACTCAATTCCAACTCCTTCAATCCCGAAAAAGTGGGGTTTTGGAATAAAAATGTGTTGCTCAATATTTACAGGTCAGTTTTTTTCTGATGAGAGCCATCAAGATCCATGCCATCCTTAAAACCGTAGCTTTGGTGACCAATGGAGTTGAAAACCCCTCTCCCTTTGGAAATCTCTTCGCGAAAGCTGAAATCTCTTCGTTGAAAAACCTTAGCTTTGGTTTGATCGACAGAATGAAAACCCTCAGTCAACTTCATTGTTGTAAGTGTACAAAATACCCATATTACCCTCTCTCTTTTTTCATCAGTTCATTAAAAAAAATGGTTAACGGTTTCCGTAAAAAAATTTGGATGGAAAATGTGTTTTGTCCTTAATAAAAAGGAAAATGATAGTTGAAGGGGGAAGAGAGTTCAATTGGTAGTTAAAGGGGGAAGTAAAATTTTTTTTTATAGTTTAAGGGGCAAGTAGATATTTAACCCTTTCTAATTAACTCAAAATGTATATTCTAACCCTCAAAATGTGCACTATTCTAACACTCAAAATGTGCACTAAAAAAAAAAACTTAAAATGTATATTCTAACACTCAATATGTACATTCTAATAAAATGTATATTCTAACACTTAAAATGTACACTAAAAAAATGAACTCAAAATGTATATTCTAACACTCAAAATGTACATTCTAATAAAGTGTTCAGTTAAATTGAAAATGTACAGTCTACACTCTAAACGGACTCAAAATATACACTCTACACTCAAAACCAACATCTACACTTCAAAATCATGCTAAAAGTTTTGCAGTCGCTGGATTTCAAACTCTAAAATTCCAGAAGTGTGAAATGAGAAGAAAAAATAGAGGACGACTTACGGTTGGTAGTCATTATCACAAGCTCGAAAGAAACATAGGGCTTCAAGCCAAAAGTCTTAGTTGGGAAATAGCTTGGGGACAAACAAATAAGAACCAAATGGAGCATTTACTTCCTCTCGCAGCTTGGCTGCCTTTGGCATTATTGCTAGAGGTAGTGGTGGAGTAGCTCAATGGTGGCGTTGTGGTAGAGTCATGGTTGTGTCGGCATTATCTATCGAAGCTTGGGCCCTCTGGGTTGCATGTGCTATGGCAGATGAGTATAATCTGAATGAGGTTGTTTTTGAATCTGATTGTAAAATCCTTATCAATTGTCTTGATGATTCGCGAGCTGAAAGTCCTTGCTACCATTGTGAACGACATCAGAGCTTGGGCTAAGCACAGGAGTTGGATATTCAGGTGGTGTAGGAGAGAATGCAATAGAGGGGCTCATTGGATAGCCGCTAACGGTAGATTTCGAAACTTTGTTTTTTATACGAGTTGTATTCCGCCTGAGTTAGATTTGTCTTGTGTAAAGATTTATCATAGTTATATGACATCTTGATGTTTCAAAAAAAAAAAAAATACATTCGTCAATTCAAGTCACGTACACTCCGGAAAATGAATATTTCAATTAAACACCGGATATTTAGTCACCTTAGATATGTAGGCTGTGTTAGAATTTTATCTCGCAATAAACACAAAACACCAACAAATGTAAGATACGGGTGTAATCATTGTTGTTTGTTTGTTTGTTTCTCATACATGCAGTAAGAGTGATATCTTAGTGCAAGGTTCCACACCGGTATTGGAAAAAGTTAATAGCTACACATATTGGTAATAACAGATTTAGAAGACGGAATTCAAAAATTTTGGTAATTTTTTTTTTTGAACATATGAAACTATATGAGACGGATCTATATAATTAGGCCCCAATTGAATGGGGTTAAATATTCAGGGGATAAGTTATACAGGGGGATAAGATACACGAGGGTATTATTTTTTGAGGGTTGCCCACATTGATGTGATGTTTATAGAAGAGGGATAAAAAAAATAGATGGTTCGGATGAGAGATTAAACTGGAGGATGACTTTTGACTTGGTTTGGATGTTTTATAAATAAAAAGGGGTGAATGATGGAAAAAGCTGTCTTTTGCCCTTTGTGGTGTACCTGTAACGACCCGGATTTTCGTAAATAAAAATTTCGTTTAATAATTGAATTATTTATTTTCGGTTTATTGGAATATTTTTCTATTAAAATATTATTTAATTCTTTTAAATAGAATTCTAGACATACATATACGCGTACGAGACCGAGTAACACACCCGTTGCACTACCATAACACCCGGAGGCCGTTATTAATTTCCGAAACCACCCCAACCACCACCTTTATTCCATCCAACTACATCGGTACGCCGTAGTCATGTCACCTCCTCACATTGGAACTTGATCCATTGACCAAGAGAGAGAGAGAGAGAGAAAGAGAGAGAGCCATGGGGAGCGAGAGAGAGAGAGAGAGAGAGAGAGAGAGAGAGAGAGAGAGAGATCGGTAGAGAGAGAGAGAGTGAGGGTGTGTGTGTGTGCATGCATGTTTGTACATTTGCACATGCAAGTATTTAATACTTGTTCACTTGCACAAGCAAGTGGAGGGGTAGAGGAAACTTCCTAAATCCAAGGTTTTGTACCCAAAACTAGTTAGAACAATCCTTGCTATTTTAGGAGTAACTTATGCATACCCACACAATACATGTATTAGAGCACATTCTACACAACCTAAGCTTAGCTACACTAGACCTTGGGCCCCAATCTTCCTTGAAACATGCTTCCATGTTTTAAGGGGGAATATTCTCCCTACTATTAGCCCATTACGGCTACCCCTTAGCTATTTGATGCTTTCACATGCACATTGTGTGTATTTACCCCTAAAAACACCCCATAACAAAGGTGACCATGCAAAAACCTACACAACATGAGGCAAATTTTCCCCCCACTACTACCTCCCACATTGGTTTCCCATTATGCTTCCCAAATTTCCTTTGTGTGCAAGTAAACTAGCCTAGAACCTAACCTAAGAACCTAGGGGTGCCACTTGTGTACTTCCCATGTGCAAGTTAATGCACCATTTACTTCCCCACATGGAAACTTTCGGCCAAGAGAGTGTGTGTGTGTGTGCCGTGAGTTAGAGATGGAGGGAGAGATTCCATTTTGCTATAAATAGCATACCCATTGTTCATTTGGACCACATATACCCCACTTTACTTGTTTGTCTCTCTTATTCCCAACCAACCACTTCTACCACCTTTTAGCCAACTTATTAGGATACTAATTAGCTACTTACCAAGTTAATTAGTAAGTAAGCTAGGTAGATTAAAGAGCCCCACATCAAAGGATAGGTTTTCGGCTTCCGGTTTACACCCGGAAAACAAGGTAGTTTACTAAACTAATCTTCTAGTTAGTTATTTCTAGAGTTATTATGATGTTCTAATTAGTTTTCTAAAGTTGATTATGAAGCTTGATTGGGTTAATTTGTGCATGTATTAAGCTAATAAGCATGATACTTGGTGTTTAAGAAAGAGGATTTCATGTTGAAAAGATGACAAGAATGTTGATTAGGTTTTAATTAGAATGGTTCTTCATGAAATTAGAAGTTGGTTTTATGAGATTAAAGTGATTAAAGTGGATTAGAAGAGATTAGAAGATGAGTGCTACTAATCAAGGTTCTAATAGCATTATTTGTTATTATTTCTTGGAAGAACTAGTTAGAATTAGTTTATTTGATCATTGGTTGTTGATTAGATTATTTTCCATAAATAAGTAGATTAACTTTGGTTAATGAGGGAATTGTTTCTTACTAGAAAGAATTGCTATTGTTCTACAAAGATTTTTGTGAAGAAAAATGTGGTTTTATTTCAATAAATTTGAAGAGAGTGTTTCTAGAAAATTTTACTAACTACCTAGTATTTATAAATATATTTGTTTGTTATGAGGAAAAAGAAAGATTTTCAAGAGTTATTTAAATTTTTCCTAGAAAGGAAATTTTTTTGATTTTCTTGATAAAAAAAAGAGATTTTTATCAAGTTTATTAGAAGGAAAGTTTTCTAGATATATGAGGAGTATATTTTTTGTGAGTTTAAATATTCTAAAAGAAAATCTTTTTTAGAAAGTTTGTGACTAGAGAGTTAAATTATTTTTGGGTATAAATTTCTAGAAAGAGAGAGGTGTTCTTTTGGGAAAGCAAGTTGGGTTATTTTATTTCTTTTAGAAGGAATAAAATAGTTTGGAAATAGAAGAGGGAAAAATTGGATTTTTGATGAGTCTATATATATTTTTGAGAATTTCTGGGAATTATTATTGTTGAGAAGGTTGGAGTATTAAGTTTATGATTTTATGTGAGAAATGTTATTTTTAAGGAGATATTAATGATGAGAATGAAATGCATGATTTTATGGGAAAGGTTCACTTGTGAAATACAATTATTTTCTTGGAAGAAAATTTATGGAATATTGCATGGGCATGATTTTGAGCATGAGACGTTGAGCACGTACACATTACGTTACGACACCGGGCTTGAGTCATTGAATAATTGTTGATAAGAAAAATAGAGATGAGAATGAAAATGGATAATTGAAATGAGAAGTGAAATTTTGGAAAAACAGAATGAAATGAGATTTTGAAAAAATGAAATGTGATGATATGATTTGGTTGCCACCTCAAGTTCGCGGAGAGAACTTGGAGGAATGGTTTTGATGTGGTAGTGCAGCGAGAGCACCACTTCCGGTTCGCGGAGAGAACTTGGATGTTTGGGCTAAGCGTGCACAACACACGGTGAACGGACTTTGCAAACAGGCTGTTAAGTTCGGTGATGCAAAGCGGCCGAGACTGTGTCGTGTGAGTCGCGGGGTGGACGGACCGTGCAAACAGGCTGTTAAGTTCGGTGATGCACGATAACCGGGACCTCGAGCGGAAAGGTTGGTACCGTCAGCTGAAAGGAGGCTTAAACGGACCAATAACTTTCGAGTGATGGGAGATATATGAAATTTGAAGAAGAATGCTGAAAGAGGCACTGATTTGAGACAAATCAATTTTTGAAAAACTGTTGATAAACGAGCTAAGATTGAGTAACCGAATGAGAACTGTTTGAGGAAATGACACGTGGCACAGTTTTGAAATACCGAATTGAGATACTGTTTTCTGCGCATATTTACTTTGATCCGTATTGACACGCATGGTGCATTGCATGGTTTTTACTGCTCATAAGTTACATATACTATTTTTGAACTTATTGTTCTAGAATTGCTACTTAGAAGTTTAGCATAGTGAACTATTGGGCTTTGCTCACGGTGTTGCACTCGTGTAACCCTGGCATAATACCATGATGTTGCCTGTGCGACTTGGACGTATTATGTCAGATTATCTAGATGGACAGGAACAATACTGTGAAGACCAGTCCTATGGACCAAGAAATGCTGCCAGAGTGGGGAATGACCCGTCGCAGGGATAGACGACGACCTAGAACCACTCCGGTTATTATTTATATAGTGTTTGAGGACATTGTAATTTGTATTGAAGTTTAAGGATTAAATTTATTTATGGTTTGTAATAATAATTAACGTGCCCAAATTTTGGGGGCGTTACAGCTTGGTATCAGAGCTTTAGGTTCAACCCCCGGCCTTTGGTAAATGGGTAGACACTAAGCTAGTAATAAAAGACTAAAGAAAACAAGAGATAGAACCCAATAAGATTTATTTCCCTTAGTGTTACATTGGGTCTATGTGTTAGCACTGATTAGATGTTTATTCTTGTAGATGGCCCTTTTGAGCCCCGAGTTACTAGCAGAGATCAGAGAGTTCAAGAGGAGGTTTAGCATGCCATTAGCAGACCTTGATCCGGACTTTGATTACATGACCCATTATCCGCTTATGACAGCCTATCTCCGTGAGCATGGCACATTCCCGCCCACTACCCTTAGTGACTCTGAAGAAAGTGACCCGAAGGAACCGGAAGATGAGGGAGGGTATATGTCTCACCCGGAGTTTGAGGATGATGAGAGTGATGAGGATGAAGAGGACCTTTATGAGGAAGAAGATGGACCCCCACCAGGTTTTGATTTTAATGATTGGCTGGTAGACTATGAGGCCATAGAAATGGAGGCAGAACAGGAAGAGAACCAAGTACCTCAGGAATCTGAACCCGAGAGTGAAGTGGAAGACCCTATCCCTTACCCATTGGGAATTTCGTTGCCACATTTTTTCTCTTGGCACAGCCACATGACTAGCCTTCAGCCCGGCACCTACTGCTACATTGAAGTTTTTCCGATTTACCCCTGCCGCTGAAACCACAGACCCAACAGTACTTCATGGGTCCAATCCGCATTGTTTAGCCATGTGTAGACCACCACTATACCCTAGATGTACCTCAGGGCTATGCCCATGTCTACTCCAACAAGGTGATGTTTACCCGAGTGTTTCGTACCCGACCCGCCAATGAACACCGTATCATCTCTAACCTTTTGGATTTCGGAGATATTGAGACCTACACTGAGGTGCCCGTGCACGAGGAACCTTACCTTGATCCAACAGGACGTCACTATCAGAACCCGAGGTTGAGGATCACATGGAGGTGTTTTGGACTGACGGAGGTGACTGTGGAAAGGGAGAGCACCATGAGAGCTCATTACCCGGGGATGTTTCTGTAAACGGGTGTATTCTGATGGAGATGTTAGCTAGGACCTAATAGTAGTTAGGCTAACTATTTTCTATCTATGTATTTGGAGACTACGTTGATTTGTAGTTGTACTTTTGGAAACTATGTTGTGAGGGCTGATCTTAGACCCCATTTTGTAGCAAGTCAATAGACTTGTCAGATTGTAATAATAAGTAGCACTTTCAGTTCTAGTATCCACAGTTTCGTAGCATTGTACTTAGAGTTTCTAGAATTGCTACTTAGAAGTTTAGCATAGTGAACTACTGGGCTTTGCTCACGGTGTTGCACTCGTGTAACCCTGGCATAATACCATGATGTTGCCTGTGCGACTCGGACGTATTATGTCAGATTATCTAGATGGACAGGAACAATACTATGGAGACCAGTCCTATGGAGCAGGAATTGCTGCCAAAGTGGGGAATGACCCGATGCAGGGATAGACGACGACCTAGAACCACTCCGATTATTATTTATATAGTGTTTGAGGACATTGTAATTTGTATTGAAGTTTAAGGATTAAACTTATTTATGGTTTGTAATAATAATTAACGTGCCCAAATTTTGGGGGCGTTAGAGTACCAAACTTGATTATGCATTAAATTAATTATATAATTATAAAAATTAATCTATTTAATTAATTTTTGACAATCTCAAGGTATATTAATTTATTTAACTGAAAATTTAATTTTTTGTAGTAATTTTAAAAAAACGTTTTTTTTTTTACTTTGTACATTTGAATGGTTGGTTATCATCCAAATTTTATTTAAAAAAAACCACATTAACCAAAGCAAAAGCACACCAAAACTACACTTACTGCCTATGTAATTTCCACCCATACAAAATGGGAAAAATGGTCCAACCTAGGATACAAATGAATAAGAGCTATGAGGTCTGATATCTGATGCCTCCCCACCCACGCCGACCAACCCCACCCCCCTTCTTCAATGACAAGGAAAAAAATTTCACAGCTTCAACCATGGATGGGAGTGAGAGATGCCAGAAGACTTCGATAGTGAGAAGAACAGATCTGGAGACTTCGAGGAATCGAGAGTGATAGGTGCAGCTCGGAAGACTTCGACAATCAAAAACATAGATTTAGAGATTTCGAGGATCGAGAGTGAGAGGCGCAGATCTGGGTTTTTCGGTACCAGCTCGAATCCAACTCCTCCGTTGACAGACTCTGTAAAATGGGGATAAAAAGGGGTGAAATCGTCAAAAGAGCTCCCCTCTACAGTCGGATAAGAAAAGTGATGGAAGGCAGTAAGAAAAAATCCAATATATAAGATGCAAAAGATACAAATTTCGAACCAAGATAATTTAATTCTAGAGAGGGGGAGACGTGTGCGGTAGCGACGTGGTTGTAAGAGATGGTTTGAGAGAGAGAGAGAGAGAGAGATATTTCACAAAACCGCTCTCTGTCGTAATATAAAAAAAATAAAAAATCGATACTCTATATATCCAGTTACCACGTCTTAATCAAACCCCAAGTACACCAGTTAGCCCTAATCCGCATGTGCCTGTTTTAAAAAAAGGTTTATTATTCCGTTGATTAGGCTTAATCCGCATATGAAAGGCAAAGCTTAAGTGTGATCCACTAGGGCCAAATCGGCTGTGAGCTTGTGGGGCCATCTTTCTTTTGATTTGAGAATCCCACGTCATCAAATTAAAGTTTTGGATTAATTTAAGGCCATCGTATTATTTTCAATGACACCTTTTTACTTTCTTAATTTTTTTTTGTCAATCAATAAGAGAGAGATCATTTACATCTTTGTATGAATTACAAAAAATACAAATAGCGGGACACTACGTCAATTGTGTGAGAGTCCAATAGATAATCAAACCAAACAACTCAACCAACACAATAAGTTAGCCCACCATGGGAAATAAATAGAGAAAGAAAGGAAGCACCCCTGTAAGGAGTGCCTTTAATCAGTAGTATTTGACCCCTTGACTTCCCAATTAAGATTGGACACGAGTGGCCCATTAAGTTAGACACAGTTCTTAATTACTTATTTACTAGTATTATATTGGAAAAATATTTGTTACATACCTGTTTACGAATTTTTTGGCTCATTTTAAGAATTTTTGTAGCTCATTTCATGTACTTTTTGGCTCATTTTATTACACCCTTTGCAAATTTTGTAACTCATTTTATGAATTTTATGGCCCGAGGTATGAATATTTTTGTGGCATGTTTATGAATTTTTGTGGTGGTGTTTATGAATTTTGTTGTACAAAAATTACTCCGTACTACACAACCAAAAAAAAAAGTGGCTCAAATTTATAATTTCTGTGGTGTTGTTTACGAATTTTTGTGATATTGTTTATGAATTTTTGTGACTCAATATACAAAAGGCATACGGCAAGTACGTACACCTAAAAATGGAGTGTTTAACGTAGCCTTATCTCTATTATCTATACTCTTTCCCTTGTGGTTTATCAAAACATATCTTCCCATTTTATATGATTGAGCTTGGTTAGTGCTTAGGTCGGCAAGCAATGATCAAATATCAATTGTCTTTCACTAAGGGAGAGTTGTTAATTAGGTAGTTCTAATCTCTTCCCCAGCATCATAATGAAAACATGTCACAATTGTAGATAAATAAAGTAGATTTATGTGGTGATTGTTAAAATTTTGTTTTATTTGGGGTTCTAGATTTTGGATGTATACAGTTTCGCGAGATACTAACGTTCTCGGAGTTTCTCGATGTTAATTTAAAGATATAGGGTACGGTTATTTTGAATGGTAAAATCTTTTGACAGAAAACCCTTTGTTCATGTATACCAAAAATTAGGTCTACTCGAGCATGCTGATTGTTTGTTTGGATGATGAAATTGCCTTGTGCGGTAACAATTAGCATGCTCCGTTTGTTTGGACGTAAAATATTTTACAATGTAAAATGTTTCCATGTTAAAATGCTTTTGATAAAAATGAATTTTTTTACTTTTATTTTCAAGTGTTTGGTTGGCACGTGACAAAAATATTTTCCAAAACACTGATTTTCCTTTGTTTGGCTATCAAAATATTTTTCAACACAAAGATTGTGTAGTAGTCTACAATTTTTAGTAGAAATAGAACCTCTCAAGCATTTTAAAACCTCAAACCGACGAAAAACTGGAACATGAGGACAAACTAACATAGGTATCTCTAAGAACCTCCCAAGCATTTTACCATTCTACAAGCTCATCAAAGGATTATCTAATCACAAAAGAACAAATTAACATTTTTACTCTAAATTCGAAACATAACAAGAGAACAAATGTCAAAAAGTACATACAAATTTCTTAAAAAGGGAGATATGCAACTAGCAACAAGAACCGACAAGTCATTCACTTGCTAAAATTTTCAAGCCAAATCCTTCGGAGGTTGATGCTTTTTTGCCGTAAATGCCTTCCCAAGCCTTTCATGCTCAACTAAATAATCAAATGCTGAGCCTAGAAAAGCCTCATCAAAACCTTCCATCTTCATCACACATCACTTCATCGTGAAGAGCTTACACATTGAGCCTATCCCATGTCAACCTGGTAATCGCATCAACAACTTGTCCAAACATGTCTGAAATTGTTTTGATATCGAACTCCTTGTCACAAGTATCACGACCATGCTTGCGATGAGATCTTAGTCGGGATGAAGTTCCGCTCGAGCATGCTGATTGTTTTACAGCATTCATGTCTTTAGAGATATCTTCAATGGAAATTTCATCATCCAAATAAATTGGTTCAATCTCTGGCCTAGCTTCCAAGTCAACGTGACTGAATGATTTAGCAAAATTCCCTTTCGCGCGATCTTTGCTCACCACTAAAGCTTTCTCATCATACATTTCAATCTCCTTGTTAAGATACTTGTCATGAGTTGGATGTGCTTATTTTAAAGCAATAAAAATTAGATACTAAGAAGATTAAACAGAAGCACTCAAATGCAAAAAAGCATCACTGGAAACAAGAACAAGCAGAAAGAGAAAAAAGTTGTTACTTATACCCAATACACGCATATGATATTATAAGTCACCACACAAGGCAACAGATGGATGATGGACTTGAACAAGTTAACTATCCACAAGGCTCAATAAAACAGACCCATTGTGAACTTCTAAAAAACACCCACTGTGAACTTCTAAAAAACAGAGAGAAAGAACAAGTTCATGGTTATGCATACCTATCACGGGATGAATTTGACTAGTTTGCTCGAGTGCGTACATGACCTTCAGTTTCAATCCATTCAATCAAGTATAGTTACAGAGGGAAAATATGGGTTTCAAAGCAATCATTTTTCTAGGCCTTTTGTGAGCTCTTTTCCTAGTTTGCCTCTTCCAGTGTCATAATTCCTGCTGCAAGACCACTCAAAGAAGTGCCAGTAGATAGATAATAAAATATACTAATAAAGTTAAGAATTCATCCCTTGCTAAAATAATATGGCAAACTTGGACATCCATTATTTTTAGTACATCGATGAACTGTTCTCGAAAAAATCAATGAAAGCCTCCCAGCACATTATCTCTTTTAAGCAGCCAAAATATAGGAGATGCAAGTATGCAACTAAACATGGTATACAGTTCATTAAGTGGAATCAGAATCTGGATTTCCAGCAAATGCTATAACAATTTCCAGCAAATGTAAAGGAATTCATAACAAATAGAGAGTAATATGTGACTTAAGAATGATACCTCAACATGTTCTGTGTACACATTTGGACTAGCAGTTATCATCTTTATGTTGTCATTCCATAAAAATCCAGATTTATCTCAAAGTTGATCTATGATATCCCATGCAATTTTCACAGTTCTAATATGATGTTCAACGTGATCTGATGAACATTCAACTTCGAATTTCTCATGGATAATAGTTACACCTGATTGAATGATCTTGTTCTAAACGTGTTGTTAGGTCTATTCCCAATTTTCACCTCATCAGTAAGAACTTCCAAACATACACGCTCCATGGGTTTTGACCACCTAAATTGTTTGCCCCTGCCTTCACTTTTCTTTTACCATTAGGGACTTGAAGCCCCTCAGGCCTTTATATTGCATCATTTAAGACATGGGAATCATGTACTGATCCCTCCCAACCGGCAAGGACATATGCAAACGTGAGGTCAAAAGTGACAGCCGTTAAAACATTTTGCGATGTCATTCCCTTTCACCCACGAAACCTCCCTTGATTTTCAATGGGAATTGGTATTGCTAGGGAGAAGGCGTAGAGCATGGTAGGGATGATGAAGCAATAGGAGGTAGTTTCCGTTGATCGGTTGTCGGTTGTAGAGAATTGCACATCCAGTTGTTGGAAACAATATTTTGGACATAATATTTTATATAAAGTGTGAATGAAAATTAATTTGATTTGGAGTTGCATCTTTTTATCGGCAGATGTTCGCTGTGGATGGACGCGTCCTTTCTTGAACAGATGTGCATCTTATTCCTTGTGACTATTCTTAGAGTCGTCAGTTAGTCTATATATATGGGAGAGTACAATTTTGTTCACCCTCCTTCAAAGAGGTCAACTAAACCCTCCCTCTTATTGGTTGAATTGGTGTGGATCCCACCATAAAGTGATGCCATGCTTACCTCTGCAATACATTTTTTGGTAAACATGACATCACTTTGTGGTGAGACCCGCACATTTCAATCAATAAGAGGGAGGTTTTGTTCACCATCTTTTAAGGAGGTTGAACAAAATTGCTCCCTATATGGCATGCTTTATTCATTTTTTAGATTTGATTTTCCAACACTTTCATTGAGTTGGAGTCATTTTCATTGGAGAGAATACAGACGCAAATTTGGTTCGACAGACCCATAGATTGTAGTGGGGGGCAAATCTGTTTTCAGATTGTTGGAAATTAAATATGTTTACATTTTGTGATAAAATTGAAAATAGGAATGCAATAATTAGAACTCAATACTTGAAAATCAATGGAATCAAAATAGTGATCAAGGCGAGTGTTGTACCCTATACTTAAGACAGATTCACCCCCGCTACGGTGCTTACGGTTTGCATGGACGTCTATCTCCCAGCACTACTTGTCTGTGTAACCAAATTTGTGTCTGTACTCTGTCCAATGAAAATGACTCTGACTCAATGAAAGTGTAGGAAAATCAGCTCTAAAAAGTGAATGAAGCATGCCATATATGGACTAACTGGTGACTATACGAATAGTTACCAGGAATAAGAGACACATCTTTTCACGAAAGCACACGTGCGTCCACAGTTAACAGGTGCCAATGAAAAGATGCAACTCCAAATCAAATCAATTTTCATTCACACTTTATATAAAATAGTATATCCAAAATATTTTTTCCAACATCGGTAACTTCACCTCTCTCTCTCTCTCTCTCTCGTTTTGGATCTGGTATTTCTAGGGAGAAAACGAGAATGTGATAGAGGCGGTTCTGGGCCTTTGGAAAATATGCAGGGAAATGTCGGGCCATCTGGCTTCAAAAACAAAAATGAGTTACGACCCAAATGAGACGACAACAATTTCACCCCATTGGTGCAAAATGTTTTACTTTGGAAATATTTTACTATCTTTTTTCTAGCCAAACAACGGAAAAATGAGTAAAATATTTTACCAAAAAATAATTTAGGTCCAAACATACGGAGCCTACAGGGGTATTATTTTAGGTCCAATCGATTGGGGTCTACAGGGGTATTATTTTTAATATTTTTGTTAGTAAATTTTGGAGGTATTTGAGCACCCCATTTTCACATTGTAAATATGAAATTTTCAGAATTTCAATTTTTGGCCATAGATTTTATTGTACCATTTATCACAACTCATTCTAAAAATAATGGGAAATTAAAGGCAATAATCTAAGGGCTCGTTTGATGCCAGATTTTGCGGCCGAATTGGAAATCTTGGACTATTTAATCTCGGGCCACATGGATGACTTGGTTGAGCCCATTTGTAACCCGGACTATTTAATCCTGCCTAGCCCAGATTAAATATGGACAGGGCAGACCCTATCCACTTGGATGATAACTATTATGCTATGTTTGGATGACTGGAATCTTGAGTGGGAATAGGAATATGATCATCAAGAATCACTACAAGAAAAAACACATTTGGCGACCAAATCAATTTTAGTTGCCGATTGTAGCACCTTCAGCGACAAAATTTTGTTTGTCGCCGTATGCAATACTTTTGGCGACAAAATCGTTTTAGTCGCCATATGCAATACTTTGGGCGACCAACTCGACTTTTGTCGCTGATTGTAGACCCTTTAGCAACTAAATTTTTTTTGTTGCCACAAGCAGTACATTTGGCAACCAAAAAAATTTTGGTCGCCGTATGCAATGCCTTTGGCGACCAAATAAATTTTATTTGGTCGCTGTAGACACCCCAAAATGAGGCCTTCGTACACATTTTTGTCCCCGATGATGAAAAGAAACGCCCGGAAAGCCTTTCGGATTAAAACTCTTCAAGTCAATAAAGTCAATAGTGCCGCACGACACTCATCTCTCGCGCACAAAGCTTCAACAATCACGCACGGCATGCTTTTTGGATATTGGCGGTGGAAGTGTGTCGTACGGCATAGTTGGTGTACCGCACGGTCCAGTTTGTGTGCCATACGGCACTGTCATACATCAGATCGACTTTTGCAGAATGCCCAGCAGCTCAAATGTTTGACAAACGTTCCCAAGCTCCATCATGGTTTCTTGCAAGAACAAAAGCCTACAAACCTTAGCTCATCATCATTATTCTTGGCCAACACACTTGCTTGGAGGTTACGTTGATCTCGGCTATAAATGCCAAGATGTTCCGGATGAACGAGAATGGGGAAAAAAATCATGAAGTCTCATCTCTAAACCCCTGTCAAAAACACCATCTCTGCCATAAATCATCTTCATTACCATCTCCAATTTCCAGAAAATCAATCCAATTCCCTCTTCCAAAACAAACCCAATCAAAAATCAAAATCTCTCTGTTTTCGGTCCAAATCCGTGGGGTTGTCATTCCAAATTTGCTCAAGTTCCAGCCATCAACCATCTTTGCTATCATATCAGATTCCATCAACCATCTTTTCTATCATATCAGATTGTAGTTAGAGTCCAGAGAGAGCCTAAGCCGCAATCAAAGGATCAAGGAAGAGCTTCAATCCGAGAGTTTCAACTGTAGGTATATTCCCGTTTCGCCAAAACTCCTAGCTTTGGTACCCTGAGGGGAGGGGTGTCAAGTGTGGGATGATCTTCTATATCATCTCCACATTTGGTATACCCATGTTATAGCAAAAATCAATTTAATTTGAAACCTCCCGGTTGCGTCGTACGGTGAAAATATCGCCTCGTACGGGGTAATTTAGTGAGGAGGAACATTCTACAGTCAAACACATTGCTTTCCCATCTAAAATAATCTGTTTTCAATTAAGTTTCATGCTTCGTATGTGCCTTTATTTCATTATTTTCGAAAATCAAAGTTTTGAACTGTTTATGAAGGAAACAGTGCCGCACGACAATCCTCCTGTACCGCATGGTACACTTGGAGTGCTGTACGACACTCTTTTGAAAATTTGACCGTTGGAATGATGAATAGTGCCGCACAACACACTTTCTATACTGCACGGTACACCTAGTGTGCCGTATGGCACTCTTTTGTAAAACCTGAAATTTTGAATCACTTCCTTGTATGAACAGTTTGAATCCTTGATTGGTTGTTTGTTTATTGTTATAACTTGCATTATTACTTGTTTTCATTATTATCGTCTGTTTTGCTTGATAAATTGTTTATTTGAATAAAGTTTGGCATTAAAAATATTTTCTAAAATTCCCACAAATGTTTAGTAAAGACCGATTTTTAATCGGGCAAGCGGGGTGCATTAAAACCCTTCCCCACTCGTAACCTGGCTCCCGAATCCAAAACGAATCTCTGGTTTTCAAATTGTTTTCTAAATCATTTTCTCAATCTTTTTCAAAACGGTTTCTCGAGTCCTAAACCATTTTCCAAAAACCCGGGTGGCGACTCTATTTTCAAAACATCATTTCCAAACCATCCAACCGACGTGGAGGTCGACCGTCCACGGTTGCCTATGCAATGCCTTTGGCGACCAAACGTCAGCTTTGGTTGCGGAAAGTTTAGTGCCAAAAATTATACAGCACGAAATTATTGGCCCCAAGCATAAATCTAGTGGAGACATATGGCTACCAAAAATTTTAGTCGCCGATGGTATATTTTGATAAAATTAAATAATATAATAAAATAAAATACTTTCCAAAATAATAATAATAATAAAATATAGTGCAATACATAATTTATGATAAATAATGTTATACATTTGTTAATGTAAAAAGGAATATACGAAAAGATAATACATATAAATAGTTTATGACAAATGGAATATAAATACATGGGTAGCCCAGTGGTTAGGTGTTGGGTTAAGAAGTGGGAGGCTGTGGGTTCAATTCTTGGCAGGTGTTGGGTTAAGAAGTGGGAGGTTGTTTTTAGCAGACTAAGGAAAAAAGGGTGCAAGCATGGTCTAATTTTTTTTTTTGTATGAACTTTTGGCGACAAAATATTGGTCGCCGATGCGGTACCTTTGGTGACAAACAGTTTTGGTCGTCGTATGGGTCACCTTTTGGCGACAAAACTTTTTAGTCGCCGTATGGCTAACCTTTGGCGACCAACCAAATTTTAGTCGGCGTATACATTCCCAGACGAGGTGTCGGCGACAAACTGGGCGACAATAATATTGATTGCCAAAATATTAGGGCGACTAAAAACAACCCTTTGGCGACAAATTTTTGGTCGCGGAAAGTGATTTTTCTTGTGGTGAATCATCTGAGAATTTTCTTGGGTAAGAACAGGAATATGATTACTGGGAATCATGTTCCAATGAATTTAATACCTAGAGGAATTGCATTTGGGTGTTTGGATTAATTCAGTAATCTTACGCGATAAACAATTATTTTGAAAATTTATTAAAGTCAACATTTCATTTTCTTAATGAATGAGTCAGGAATCTAAGATTCCCATGGGGCAAGGGAGGGATCAGATTTCCACTCAGTCTAGGAATGTGATTCCTGGTTGAATATGTTATCAGAATCACATTCCTATTCCTGTCTCTGCCAAACGTCGGAATCAGAAAAGCCTAGCATCACATTCCCTTTCCTGTCTCTTTCAAACGTTGGAATTATGGATAGAAGGCATCACATTCTCAATCCACCTTGAGATTACTGCCATCCAAACTAAGCCTTAGAGCATCCACATTGGGCTCTCAAAATAGCTCCTAGGTTAGGCTCCTAATATTTATCTAGCCATTTGCTCAGTTATTGTGTTCAATGGGCTCCCCATACAAATTCTCAAGAGTGGCTCCTAAATATGACTCCTACCACATTAGCGGAATTGGGGGCCTTTAGTGAAGGGACTCATTAAGAGAGATCCACCTGCGCCTTTGATTTTAGGCTGTCGGAACATGAGTGTAGTGAATCCTATCCAGCTGTCCATCTCGGCACTGATGGCTGAACTTTAATCCGAGCTCTAAATAATCTGAGTCATCCATTGTTTAGATTCAAATTCGAGCGTTCATTATCGAGATGGACGACCGGATGGGCTCACTACACCTCTGTAGTGAGTCCTTCACTACAAGGCCACTTGTTCCCACATTAGCTAAATTTATGGAGCATTGTATCTAGCTCTAAGTGGAACCCTAAGTTGTTAAATCTTTTTTTTTTTTTAATATGAAATTTTCAAAAGATAAACGATTTTTAGCAAACCTTTACTAGTCCATTGAGTACACACATCCTCTCTAGCAATTTCTAGGAGTGACAATGGACCCTAATAAGCTTATGTGTCTTAGCATTCAACTTAGGAGCTACTTTTAGGGAGCGCAATTAGGATAGGTGGGCAACAACACCAGACACTACTTGCTTGGGCATTATATGGACAGGGTAGACCCCATCTATATTTAATCCGGATGGATAAGTCATCCCTAATACGAACCAATCTACCCCAAATCCTTTTATTTATAATTATCCTTCATTTCAACTAGAAAATAAACCAAATACTATTTTATCCCCCATCATTACCAAAATCTTCCAAAACCAAATATTATTTAATCCCCTCCACAAATGTCACATTAATATGGGCCCACCATCCGTAAATAACCTCATTCTCTTATTTTTGGCTAGTGATCTCAAAGGCGAATACGGGGGTGTTTGAGAGCCTCATCTTAAGCTTTTCACTTTTAACTTTTTGACTTTTATTTATTTATTATGGTCAAAATGTATTTAGAATTTCGTGAGAGTAGTGCTTGAGAGATATGTGTAAAATATATTTTTTAGGTCTTTTTGTTAATCAAAATGGGGAAAGTGAAAAATGAGAAATCAAAAAACTCCTCCCAACATACTTTTGGTTTCTCCTCTCTATGTTTTGGGTTTAGGCAGTCAAATATTCAAAACTTTAAAATGAGAAGTTAAAAATGCGAAAAATGAGTTGGCCAAACAAGCCGTGGGAATATGCTTTTCTTCTTGTCAGAGAGATTGTTGCTGTATTACTATAATCTACTCCGTTCTTCAAGAAAAGCTTTTTTAAACACCAAAAAACGAAAAAAATGGAATCTAGAAAAGCAAATCTACGAGGAACCTTTTACGTAAAAAATTATTTATCATATATTTTACATAAAAATATACCACCTATAGGCAAAGACTTTAGCTTTCGTCAGTAGTACTCCTATTTCTGATTTCGTAATTCTTACCCTTGTATAAAAAAGGACAAAAACAGTTTTTTGGTTTTTTCATTTTGTCTTTATTCAAATTTTTTTTGCATTTGTTAGTTTTGTGTCAAGTTTTCATGATTTATGGATTCGTCTCGATAAGACGAATCCACAAAGTATAAAATTATAGTCGAAACTAATTTTTTTCTTAATAAAGCCAAAATCAAACCAATAAACTGGTTTATTTTGATTTATTTTCGGCTATATTAAAAAAAATATTACTTTTGATCATAATTTTATACTCTTTGGATTCGTCTAGTCGAGACGAATCCATAAACCACAAAAACTTGACGCAAAACTAATAAATGCAAAAAAATAAAATTGAATAAAAACAAAACGAAAAAACTAAAAAACCAGTTGAGAACTTTTTTGCCAAAGGAGCCCAATGCTCTGGTTCGGACTGCCAAATGGGTAAAGCAAGGCCGACACAAGCCTACACCATGAACAAGTACAACAAATGAACTAGTCGTCCAAGTCATCCCGACCCACAAGACAATCAGGCCTAACTAGAATTCGAAGCCCATCTGGCCATCAATACAGCCCAAATATCCCGTTGGGGAGATTGCCTTGAAGAATTTGATTCGAGTCCCTTCAATCTGCGACCAAACTGAGAAAGTGGGAGAGGGGAGAAGAAAAATGGGAAGTAAGAGCAAAGGGGATGGAAATTACCGAAACCCATGTCTCACAATGCATCAGCCATGGGCTTCTTTGCTTGTTTACGGTATCAAGCGCATTGAGGGCAGATCTTGGCCTTCCCCTATCCGAGGTAAACCCAGCTTCTATTTCATTCCATTTCACAACCCCTGTAACTCCTTGTTCTTGGAGTTTGAGCAGTGATTCATATGATTTGATGCTATGGGTTCTAGTTAGAATCTTTTGTTTTGTAAGTTAAGATTTTACCTAGCAACCATTGCGGTAGCAAATTGGCACCCACCAGCAAAACCAACGACCAACATCAATAACAGCGTAGGGAAAAGAAATGCAAGGCTATGCCTGGAACCGAAAATACAACCAAAGGAAATTAGAAAACAATAGACACGGCTATTAGCAACAGTCATTCCTAGACCAGGAAGAAAGGTTTAACCAAAACATCATACAGAAGCAGAGAACTTTTCATGTTTCTACAACTGTTTTATGGAAAATCCTGCATTGGCTACATTGTAATCTCTTTTCATTATTGTTCATCTGTTATGGGTTGTAATTAGCATCTTTACCAGTTTTATTGCTTAAGTTAAAGGGTTTTAGGGCTTCAGGCTTTTTTCATAGGTTCAGTTATAAAACTTGTTTTTTTACAGTTGTTGGTCCTTTAGTGAAAGGGTCATCATAGTTTTGGCTGTGGAGTTGTTCCTCCAGTAAGTGTTGACTGGCAAGGGGTGAGATGTGTTGTGAACATGTGCAGGCATGCCAGGACCTTGTCGAGGTCAAACGAGAGTTTGGGCTCAGGGCCTAAAATTGACTTGTTGCAACATGGAAAGATTATAATTGGGGTTTGTTATATGCTTTGCTTATTAAGTAGATAAATTTGGTTAATTACCTAGTGATGACTTTGGCTCTATTGTACGAACAATATAAGTAAGAACAATATAATTGAGTTTCGGTCTCTATGTCTTCCCTCTCTAATGCCTTTCGGCTTTGTATGGTTCTGCTGCTTCTGCAGCAAAACGTCCCTGTAGCTACTTGGTTCTTGGAGGATTAGGGGGGCCACTGCTTCTGTGGTATTTTGAGAGCAGCCGCTTTGTGCATAACTGCATATTGCCAAAGGTTAGGTCTGTCCCCAATCATCTCTGTCTATACACCCAGTGATTAGGGATAGGATTATTGTGTTTTCTACTTACGGCCTTTGGATTATTGTTTCTTCTTGAAAGTTTGGCAAACTTTGGCTTTGGTGGCTTTGACACGTCTCCCCTATTTGAAGGATCTTCCATTGTTTTCGTTGGGAGATATATGCCATCTGTAGGTTGAACATGTCATCAACTCATGATTTAAGCCAAGTAGAGCTTGAATTGGTCAACAATCGAAGTGCTTTCGATTTCCCAGGAACCGATTCCCCATCCATCTCAAATCACTAACCATCGCTAGCTGAACTAGCTTGTTGGGGTGCCGCGTGGTGCATTTTACTAGGTCTTCATGTATTTACCTGTTAACATTGATGAATTATACTCAATCATCAAGAATACAAAGCTAGTACGCTCAAAGTACTTGAACATGTGTTAACCTGCTGATTGAATCCTTGTGGAGCTTGAATTGGTCAACAATCGAAGTGCTTGTGATTTTCCAGGGCCCAATTTCCATCCTTCTTAACTCACTAACAATCGCTAGTTGAACTAGCTTGTTTGGGTGCTGCGTGGTGCATTTGACTAGGTCTTTTACCCGAGTTCTCTCCATCCTTACCCACATATCCGGAGTTTATCTTTGAAGCTGGATCTTGCAAGGCTTGCACAATCTTGTCTTTTTCTGAAGTCAAAGTGATGGGAAATGGCGGCAACCATTAAAAGTGTATAAAAGGCGCGGACAGGATGGTTCTAAGGCCCAAGCCTTAATTTGGCACATGTTGGATGACATAGGGCCCACTTGGGATATTAATTAGGCTTGCACAAGTTTAAAGGCTGTTGACTTTTCAGACTTTTCTTCTCATTCATCTGCTGGAACTTTTAAATGCTGGGTGGCCTTCCAACTTCTAGGCTCATTTATGCCTACTTAGACTTCTTGGAAATAGGAATAATTAATATCTTTGGAAATAGGAGTAGTTATTTGCATTTAACACATGCTTTGGAGTCTATAAATTGATGTACTTTCAAGAGATTGATTATGAATGAATAACATGAAAATTTCTGAAGCTTTTATGCTTTTAAGGATTGTGTGATGCGATCCATTCTTTGGTGTGATGCTAAAGAGGCCTTAGATGTGAAGCCTTTGGTAACCTAGGCGTGAGGCCTAGATCTATCTTCTTAAACCTCTATTCTTCTCCTCTTATTCACTGTTCACGTTTACTGTTCACAGCCCCAAAATCAGTCCCTTTTCTCTGCCTTTTGATCATTCTTACTTCTCTCAACATTCTGTCCTACATCAGTTTGGTATCAGAGCAAGAGTAGCATCATGTCTACACGATCTGGCAGACCGATTAGAGGAAGATTAACTGATTTCCAACGTGACGAGATTCTGTTAAAACTTGCAGAGCAAATGGATAATTGCAATCTACGCTTAAGTACTCTGGAAGGCCGAACAACTCAGCCTAATGATGGTCCAACAACAACAACAGACGAACAGGAAGAGAACTCTGCAAATAATAATCCTAGTGGAAAAGATGGGAATCCAGGCGGGTCATCATCAGAACAGCGTCCAAATTCTCCTCAACAGCAACAACTCAGAACTGCCCAAGATCAAGGTGGGCCACAATGTTCCATCTTCAATTGGACCAATGACTTATTACAAAGGAATCAATATGAGACGTATGATACAGCCGGAGATATCACTAAGAAGATAAAAATGGATGTTCCAGATTTCGAAGGTAAGGTTAATCCTACGTTGTTTTCGGATTGGCTTGCCTCCATTGAGGAGTACTTTGATTGGTATGATATGGCGGACGATCGGCGACTAAGATTTGCTAAGATGAAGCTTATAGGATTGGCAAAAATCTGGTGGGTGGGTGTTGAAGGTGATATTCGGAGATCGGGGCAACCACAAATTGGTACTTGGCAAGAGATGAAGGCTAAGTTGCGCGAAAAGTACATGCCGTCAAATTACCACGAGAAATTGTGTGAACAACTCATTGAGTTAAAGCAAAACAACATGTCGGTGGCTGAATATATGCAGAAATTTGATGAGCTGAAGATGAGGAGTCAAGTGACGGAAGACTCAAGTCAAACTCTTGCTTGATTCAAGGCTGGTTTGAGGTCAGATATAAGGAGGGAGCTGCTTCGTCAACCTTTATACAGTCTTGAACATGCCTTCCAGGTTGCTCTGGATATGGAGGAATACTTGAAGTACCCGATTTCTAAAAAAATTGGTTCTCAAGTCGGGGAGACAGCAGCTAGAGGGTACAATGATGCAAGTCGTTTCCAGCCAAGTGGTTCAAAAAAAACCTCTTTCAATGCTTCTGATCCAAGGGGGAAGACTCATGTAGCCAACAAGGGGGGAGGAAAGGACAACAAGTGCTTTAAGTGTGGTGAATTGGGGCACATGGCATATCAATGTCCAAAGAGGAATTTACATATCGGCGTGGAGCAGGAACACGAATCTGACCAACTAAATCACGAAGATGGTGAGGATTCCTTCGATGTTGGGGTCTTTAATACAGATGACTTAGAAGATGAAGAGGTGGACAATTCATTGCTATCTGTGGTTAGACGTATCCTTGCAGCACCTAAAGTTAAAAAGGAAGATTGGAGGCGTACTTCTATTTTCCAGATGCTGGTTCGCTGTGGAAACCAAGCCCGAAAGCTTATTATCGATGGTGGGAGTTGCATGAATGTTGTCTCCACAGCCACAGTGGAGCGCCTTAAGCTTCCTGTCCAACCACATCCTCACCCGTATAAGGTGGCTTGGATTGACAACACTTCCATTCCGGTAACTCAGCGATGCCTAGTTTCTTTCTCTTATGGTTCTTATAGTGATTCTATTTGGTGTGACGTAATTCCCATGAATGTTACACATATCCTTCTTGGGAGACCCTGGCTTTATGATAGAGATGTGCAGCATTGCGGGAAAGAGAACACGTATGCTTTCTCATTCAAAAACAAGGAGATCGTTTTGAAACCGTTGACTACAGCTGAGATGGAGAAACACAAGGAAAAGAAGCCAAAGGAGGTTGCTGAAATTAAGCCCAAATCTCTCCACATTCTCACCAAAAAGCGTTTCCAAACCGAGAGTAAGGAACTGGGAGTTATATATGCCATGGTAGTGAAAAAAGTTTCAGAACCAGCAACTGCATCAGCCTCTGAAGTGCCATCAGAAGTAGTTGAGTTGCTGTCCCATTTTTCTGATGTTGCACCTAAAGAGCTCCCAAATGAATTACCTCCCATGCGCAATGTCCAGCATGCAATAGATCTCATTCCAGGTTCTCAATTGCCTAATCTTCCGGCCTATCGCATGAATCCAAGTGAGCACGCAGAGCTTAAAAGGCAGGTAGATGAACTACTGTCCAAGGGGTTCATACGTGAAAGTTTAAGCCCTTGTGCTGTTCCGGCTTTACTTACACCAAAGAAAGATGGTAGCTGGCGCATGTGCATAGATAGCCGTGCTATAAACAAGATTACCATCAAGTATCGATTCCCCATTCCGAGGCTTGATGATATGTTGGATATGTTGGCTGGATCTTGTTTATTCTCCAAGATTGATTTGAAAAGTGGCTACCATCAACTACGCATAAGGCTAGGAGATGAATGGAAGACAGCTTTCAAGACAAAAGATGGTCTCTATGAGTGGCTAGTCATGCCATTTGGCCTTACAAATGCCCCAAGTACATTCATGCGCTTTATGACGTAGGTATTACAGCCTTTCATTGGTCAATTCCTGGTTGTTTATTTCGATGATATTCTAATATATAGCAAGACCAAGGAGGAACATTTCTTTCATCTTCAACAAGTTTTGAGGGTCCTCCGTCAAGAGAAGCTCTACATGAACTTAAAGAAGTGTTCTTTCATGAGTCCAACAGTTGTGTTTTTAGGCTTCGTTGTGTCTTCTAATGGAGTGGAGGTCGATCCAAGTAAAGTGAAAGCTATTCTTTAGTGGCCAATTCCCAGCTCTTTGCATGAAGTGCGCAGTTTTCACGGGTTGGTAACTTTTTATCGTCGATTTATTAAAAATTTCAGCACGGTACTAGCACCTGTCACGAACTGTATGAAGGGGGGACAATTTGCTTGGACCAAGGTTGCAACAAAGGCTTTTGAAGACATAAAGAGAATGATGACTGAGGCTCCCGTTCTAAGGCTTCCTGATTTCTCAAAAGTGTTTGAGGTGGCGTGCGATGCATCACATGTTGGGATTGGAGGGGTGCTTAGTCAAGAAGGGCACCCGATTGCTTATTTTAGTGAGAAGCTCAACGAGGCCAAGCAAAAGTATTCCACCTATGACAAAGAATTTTATGCAGTTGTTCAAGCACTTCGATATTGGCGTCACTATCTGGTCTTTAAGGAGTTTGTATTGTTTTTCGACCATGAAGCACTCAAATACATCAACTCTCAAAAGAAGCTGAATCATCGTCATGGTAAATGGGTTTCATTTCTGCAGGAATATTCTTTTGTTATCAAGCATAAGGCTGGTTCTGAGAATAAGGTGGCCGATGCACTTAGCCGAGTGGTGTATCTTCTTTCTTCTATGGCTATTCAAGTCGTGGGTTTCGATTTGCTCAAAAGAGACTACCCTTCTTGCAGGGATTTCAGCATTATATATGCTCAGTTATTGGCTGGAGAACATGGAAGGTACGATGGTTTTTCCTTACATGACGGTTACCTCTTCAAGGGAACCCGACTTTGTTTACCCGATACATCTCTTCGTGAACAAGTGGTTTGGGAATTACACTCTGGAGGTGCAGCAGGTCATTTTGGAAGAGACAAGACAATTGCAATGGCCGAAGATCGCTTTTATTGGCCAAAGCTTAAGCGAGATGTGGCCAAGGTTATTTCGCAATGTCGGATTTGCCAACTTTCGAAAGGGAGAAAGAAGAACACAGGTTTATACACTCCACTTCCTGTGCCCCATCAGCCATGGCAAGATTTAAGCATGGATTTCGTCCTTGGATTGCCAAAAACACTTCGAGGACATGATTCTATATTTGTGGTAGTGGACCGCTTTTCAAAAATGGCACACTTTATTGCTTGTTCAAAGACATCGGATGCTGTCCATATTGCTAAGCTTTTCTTTAACGAAGTTGTTAGACTTCATGGATTACCAAAGACCATCGTCTCTGATCGTGATGCGAAGTTTGTGAGCTATTTTTGGCGAACGCTTTGGAGATTGCTGAATACAAAGCTGAAGTTTTCTTCCGCTTTTCACCCACAAACGGATGGTCAGACCGAGGTTGTTAATCGCAGCTTAGGTGGTCTTCTACGTTGCCTTGTTGGGGATCATGTTGGTAGTTGGGATCAGGTACTTCCTATGGCTGAATTTGCTTACAACAGCTCTGTAAACAGGTCTACAGGTAGGAGTCCTTTTGAAATTGTTACAGGTTTGCTTCCTAGGAAGCCAATCGATCTGATTCCTTTACCTATCGAGGCTCGCCCAAGTGCTGAAGCTGAAGCTTTTAGTCAGCATATCCGTGATATTCATGATGATGTTCGACGGAAGATAGCCATAAGCAATGAAAGCTACAAACAGCATGCTGACTTGAGGCGGAGGTTTGCTGAATTTGATGAAGGCGATATGGTCATGGTTCGGATAAAACCTGAGCGGTATCCTAAAGGGGTTTATAAGAAACTTCATTCAAAGAGTGCTGGTCCATTCAGAGTTCTCAAGAAAATCAGCTCTAATGCATATGTGCTTGAGTTACCTGACACCATGGGCATTAGTAATGTGTTCAATATTGAGGATCTCACTCGATATTCTGGACATGTTCAGGATTGTACTCAAGCAGACCCAATAGCATCTCTCCCACCAGCCAAACATTTGAAGGATGAAATCGAAGATGTGGTTGATCATCAAATTGTTTCGACTCGACATGGAGGTTATCAAAAGTATCTTGTTAAGTGGAAGGGGCGATCACTTTCAGATTGTACTTGGATTACCGATGAGGAGTTTCACTGCCTCAACCCCGACCTTCATGAACGATTCCATGCTCTTAACTCGCCGGGGTCGAGTTCTTTCAAGCTAGGGAGAATTGATGGGAAATGGCGGCAACCATTAAAAGTGTATAAAAGGCGCAGACAGGATGGTTCTAAGGCCCAAGCCTTAATTTGGCACATGTTGGATGACATAGGGCCCACTTGGGATATTAATTAGGCTTGCACAAGTTTAAAGGCTGTTGACTTTTCAGACTTTTCTTCTCATTCATCTGCTGGAACTTTTAAATGCTGGGTGGCCTTCCAACTTCTAGGCTCATTTATGCCTACTTAGACTTCTTGGAAATAGGAATAATTAATATCTTTGGAAATAGGAGTAGTTATTTGCATTTAACACATGCTTTGGAGTCTATAAATTGATGTACTTTCAAGAGATTGATTATGAATGAATAACATGAAAATTTCTGAAGCTTTTATGCTTTTAAGGATTGTGTGATGCGAATCATGCGATCCATTCTTTGGTGTGATGCTAAAGAGGCCTTAGGTGTGAAGCCTTTGGTAACCTAGGCGTGAGGCCTAGATCTATCTTCTTAAACCTCTATTCTTCTCCTCTTATTCACTGTTCACGTTTACTGTTCACAGCCCCAAAATCAGTCCCTTTTCTCTGTCTTTTGATCATTCTTACTTCTCTCAACATTCTGTCCTACATCACAAAGCAAGGGTTAGATCCATCCCCCCCATCATATTCAGATGCATCACTCACATAAGTAGTATTCGGATACCACCGAGACAACATCACCTCGATCCAGCTCCTGTCCCGAGATATGGATGGAAAGAAGCACCTCCGCCTTTTCAAAATTCTTCTGAAACTAGGATCCGTAAAATATTCTCCACCCACACATCATACGCATGAAGAGATTGGACATGAGGCTTCCAAGCAGAACTTGAAAATGGATAATCGCCCCGCCTAACCCCAAATCTGTAAATAGCGCCGGGTTTCATCATCACCTCCTCACCTTTCAGAGCTTTCGGACCGCGGGGAAAACATTTGGTGGCTCCTTCCCTGTGGCCCCAAAGTCCTTAACAGCCAGCCAAAATTTATCCGCTTCACAAAAAATATGGAGCCTGGAACCAAAGCTTCCATCTAGGCACCTCTATGGAGGTTATCCTTGTCAATCCCTTTACTCTATGTTCAAAAAAAAAAATCCCTTTACTCTAGCCTCCAAACCACGTACCTCCTTTGGTCCCGAGAAGATACCCAGGCCCTGCTCCTGAGGCCCGACCTAAGGTCTTGTATAAAGTTGCTAGGCTTGTTAGAGCCTAATTTAGCGTATGGATGATAGTAGATGCCGTGATATTACAAAAATAATGGTGTTGTACAGTTGTAGTGATGGGTTTTGGAGACTCCATGGAGTACCCCAGAGGGCACGTTGGGGGAGGTACCATGTAGGAGGTGCCTCAGAGGAAGGCACTGCGGAGGAGGTATTATGGAAGAGGTGCATGAGGCCTGGGGCGCTTGCATGACACGAGGGTCATGATCCGGAAGAGCTTGCTTGTCCTATCTCTGTTGGATATCCACAGTTGTTTGTTGGGTATTTTATTTCTGGTGTAGTCCATTGTCCACATGATGTTATCCTATCAGCTCAAACGGGGATCAGGAATGCTACTTTGTTATTTTCTTTGATTTTTGGTTAATTTCTCATCAACCTCTTGGGTCTTGCGTGGCATATGATTGTCGTTGTTTAGTTGCCAACCTAGCTGGGATGCATGCTCCGCGTTCTGATGCCAGTGTGCGGTTGCTTCCTTTTCATACTTACACTTCTTACTTTGGTTAATGAAATCTGTTCTTCCTTGCTGTTCAAAAAAAAAAACTGCCTGCCTGCCCTTTATTGTGCATGAATAGAGAATAAGATTTGTCTAGGTCGCCAAATAGTTGAGCCATTTTTTTCCTTTTGTTTTTTTGCACTGATATAATTAGTAAACCGCATGTAAATTAATTTAATTGGTGACAGCTGGTCAACCTTTTATTGTTTATGGGATTCAATCTCCGACTGTTTTTGCTTGCTTATGAAGTTACAAGTCAAACATTTTAAGAGAAATGTATATATCACACTTCAAGCACAGATAATGGACTGATGGTATCTATTGCTTGAGTGAGGCAGTTGTTTGCTTCCCATCACAGTTCCCTACAGTGGATGACCCCAGTTCCATGCAATACATGGCAGTTATGGAGATAACTCCATATGCTGTTTGCAAGTGCTAAGCCATTCATGTTCTAGGGTATTTTGTATCTCCATCTGGGCTCGGCATGATATAATAATCTATTACGATGATTTAAATTCTTTATATGTACTTCTGAGTTAATCTTACTGGATTTTTTGAGTTTTCATTTACCATGGACATAGTATCTAGTCTTATGTTTTGGATGAAACGGTATCTGTTGTCCTAATATCGGAATATCCTTCTGTTTGATCATAGTCCAATTAATTGATTTATTAATGCAGGCCGACTTTGGATTCATGCTGCTGGTAAAGTGCCAGATCCACAGACAATCAAAGCAATGGAGGACTTCTATAGAGAAATCTATGCAGTGAACGGGATAACAGATCTCAAGTTTCCAGAACACTACCCAATTTCAAGGCTGTTAGGTGTTAAAATTTTCTTCCTATAAGGTTCTAATTAGATATGTTTGTTTTTTCTCTTCTGTTTAGTTTGTGTAACTGGCATGCCTACAGGATTGTCGATAGCACCAGATTTTCCTTTTCTGGTGCACTGGATGTCATGGTTTGATGTCCGGTTTCTTATTCCGAGTTGATTGTAGAATATATAAACATATCATGATACCTTTTAGGCTAGGTTTCAAATAACAGTATCGGGACTCATTATGGTAACAATTGCAGTTCATTATGGTAACAATTGCAGTGTATCAGTATCGAATGATACCTAAAGGGAATCGGTTATCGCAGTTGTGAATTTTTAGAGATCATATGGGACAAAAAATAATAATGTAAAGGGCCTAAATCACCCATAACGATTGACTATCGGCCGTAACGGCCATGAAGCAGTCCGTGAATCGGAAATGGACCGATGTGTAACTGAAAACAGACTGCTACGTAAGGGGAACTGGCCGATACGCATGTGATTTTTGTTCTGACCGATATACTGAAGGCTAAAAAATCGTTATGTATCGGCGGATATTTGAAACCATGCTTTTGAGTGATAGTCCACCTTGCTTAGCAAAAAAAAAAAAAAAGGTGATAGTCCACCTTATTTTGTTCTGCGTGAGCTTTTATCGTCTTGATGATGAAGTATACCATTCTTCCGCTTCTATGAATTTCTGCAATTGCTCGGTATATTTACATTTGTGAATACTATGGCGGCCATCCTTAATTTAGCTCTTGATTTAGGCTGCGTTGAAGTTGTTGGGTGTGTTTCATTGGACGAGCTAGTTAGCTGGGAAGAGCTTCCTGAAGGGGTGGGCATTTAAAGTTAATCCCTTCCTCTCTATGGATATCGATGAAAGGATGCTAATCTTGCATGTCTCCAATGCACTCCTGAAATTTTAATATTCTCATTTACAGGTAAGGCTAGAGGGCCAAACAGATTATTGCTGGCTTTGCGAGCAACCGCAGGTTCATTTTTTCAATCAGCTGCTATTTGTCAGTTGTCCGTTTCACTGAGTTATACTGCAATCGTTGTCATTCTTTCTCTCTGTATTCTGTATTTTTTCAACAAATTGAAGAATATGCTGTACTCTAACAATGCAGAAATTGATAGTACCATTCGAGATGCGTGGGTATCAAGGCGTTTATAACTTGGAGAAAAAGGTAAAAGCAAACTGTTCTAATTAGTAGTTTTGTGTAGTTATTCTGCTTAAATCTTTACGGGATTCTTGATATTGGCAATTGGCACAGATATATGAAGCAGCAGTGAGAGGCCTAAGTCCGATCAAACCTCCACTGCCCGTTAAGTTCCCAATTCCAGATCCACGAGATCTCTTCTCATTGAAGCCAGGATCACTTGCATCGAACTCAAATAACTCGAAAACAATTCAGATGGAAAAAACACCAATTCTCAACGCAGCCATTGCAGGTGCCCGAGCAGCTGCTACTCAATTCTCAAGTAAGAAAAGTTCCCCATCAATGATTCAAGATGGAGATACACCTATTTCTGCAAGAACACGGAACAAGAGTAAGGAAGCGGCTGAGGGACAAGATTTCAATTTAGTTGGGGTATCCAATGCAAAGGATGTCGGTGACCAATAAAGTGCAGAATAGTAACGCGAGCTCGGAAAGAAAGTAGCAGCAATCAAGCTTCTCTTTGTAACCGTAAAAGGTCCATGTATAAACTGTAAGTCGTCCGTAGGACTGTGTTTTCCTTTTTCTACCATATCTTCTAGTTGTGAAATCCCCTTAGTTTAGATGTAAATTATGCTAGATACTGGCTAGTGGAATGAGTAACTATTCTTCGGTTGGTTAACGTATCGGGTTTGGTTCAATTACTTCTTCACTAGACTATAAAATCCCAATTGTGAGACCTCAGGCCCCTATATTGCAATCTTAACATATGACCAAGAATAATAGAGCTATACATTGTAACCAGAATTTACAAAATTACACTGCTTTGAATCTCATTAATCTGGAACTAGATTAGTATAGACTAAAGGGGGAGGTAAAACCTAATCTGAGAATTTATAGTATGATCCATTTCTTACAGGGAAATCAAAAGAAGTAAATTTCTGAATCGAGCAACAATAAAATTGAACAATTGGAAATTGAGAACCGAAATAGATTTTGAAAATTTCGCGGGGGTGAATTGAAATTTTGTTATAAAAAACTTGCAAAACATTTTGAAATTATGTAACAATAAAACTCCAATTTGGAACCCCAGTTGTATCCACATGAATCATGTTTTCCCTCTAGAGCTCCTTTCAGGTCTTAAGTGACAAAGTACCCTTCATAAATTTAAGAAAGGGAAAAAGTGAGGATAAACTTCATCCATCTTCCGGAGGTTTCTCACAAATGCAGGTACTTTCCTTCTAGTTTTTAGGCAATAATTTCAAAAGCAAGAGATTGACAGTACATTTTCAATAGTAACAAAATGGGTAGCTACATTTTTCAGAACTACTGCGAGGGGAGATGATTCTTCTTTTTGTCAAACGATTGGAAAATACAATTATAAAATTATAATAAAATTGGAAATAAAGTTTACAATCATTATAAAAGCCTAACTCAAACACCCACACGCAGGTAGAGAGATTTGAAACAAAGTCCACAATCGCTATAAGCCAAACCCAACAAATAGCTCCATTAAAGAGAGATAATCCAACAAATACAACAAAGAATAACACCCACACGTAGGTGGAGAAAATTTGAACTCGACCTCCTAGTGACACGCAAGATAAGTCTTGGCCAATTGAGCTAGCTCCATTGGCTTGAGAAAAGTTTAGGGTGGTTATCAGTGACAATTGACGAGCAAAAAAGTGTTCTAAAAAAGGAAAATGATAAGCATAACTCTTACGGCTCGATTGGATATGAGATGAGTTTTAGCCTTTAGGTGGGTAAAATAGTAAGAGCAATAAGATAGTAGTGCTATTATTTAATGAGGATGGACCCACATTCAAAAAAACTGTGTATGCACGTTCGTGTACGTACAGTGCATCTTGACTGTCCAAAAAGCATTTTCGATGGTCCAGATTTGCCTTTGCTCTTTTACCGGTAAGAGTTGAGATAACTCTTACCGGTAAAAGAGTGTTAAAATCTGGACCATTGATTTGTTGGAATGAACGATTAAGACTTGCTCGTGTATATTGCGTACGGGTACAAAACAACAACAGGGTGGTGTCAAAGATCCTAATCTACATGTTTAGTTAATGGTAGAATTGATTTATCTATAGGTTGAGGTGAGATGTGCCTTAATGTGCATTACGTGTCTTGATAAATGTTGAATCACGTATTTTCCCCTTCTCCCTCTTTTTCAGGTACATAAGGCGTGATTATAATGTTCCTGTAGGGGAAATATGAGATAAATATAAGTGATGATTTTTAGTTTTGTCTATTTTGATTGCTTTATCACTTTATTAATTTCATCTTTTTGGTATTATCACCATTCACCACTTACCAGCACAATTGTTTAGTTTATGTCTTTAACTGGATTCATATCTTCTTCTTTTTTTCTGCGTTTTTTTAAATATTTTTCTCTCAAAGGCACGGGCATTAGACATGGTGTTGAGATATTGCACGTGAGTCCAGTATTGATTTGCATGTGCTAATTGTTCGAGCCATGCCATCAAGCAAGGGCATACGCTAGTAACTAGATAGTTGACGTCTTGGAGGCATGATGCACCTAAGTGAAAAAAAAAGAGAAAAAGAAAAAAGAGCTCATAGATGAGATTCAAGAAATTAGAAACTTACGAGTTTTTGTTTGGGTCTTTTGTTTGGAGACCCAACAATTCTTTGCAATTTTGAGATCAAATAGGATTCACCTCCTTCGAAACTACCTTCATTTGTCGTCCTGGTCGGCTGGTCCCATGGAAATCGTCTGCAATTTTGGTTGCTAAGGGCTTGGATTTGTGAGAAAAACGTAAACTGGTAAAGGCCCAATCTTCTGAGGAGTACTACTTTAATTTCGCGTAGTTTTTGTTTTAACTCATTGTTGTACTTACACCACCCATTTGCTTAATAATATTTGAGCTTTGCCTAGTTGGGCTTAACAATCATTGATTTCAAAGGGCCTTAAAACACTTTGGACTAGTTAATTGGGCTTTAAAATGCTCCTGTCCAAACCAATACCAAAACTGATTTGGGAAAGGTTTTATTACGGGCCGGTACAAAAAAACAAATATTTATTACCATTAAGGTCAATCATTCTTTTTTAATTACCATTAAGGTCAATCACTCTTTTTTGAGGTTTAAACCCTTAGGGTGCACTTTTCCTATTATAGGGTTTTTAATAGTTTAGGCACTTTCATAGGGTACTATAGGATTTTAGGCACTTTCATAGGGTACATTGGGGTTTAGGTTTAGACACTTTCATAGGGTACTCTAAAGTTTAGGTTTAGCGTGCACTTTCCTATTATATGGTTTTTAGTTGTTTAGGTACTTTCATAGGGTACCCTAGGATTTTATGCACTTTCATAGGGTACCCTAGGGTTTAGGTGGGGTGGAGAGAGAGAGAGAGAGAGAGAGAGAGAGAGAGAGAGAGAGAGAGAGAGAGAGAGAGAGACGGGCAAAGAGTTGGGCGGAGCTTTTCTAGAAAAAATGGAGCGCGACGTGCATTTCCTCCAAAAAGTGGAGCGGCTGGTACTTACCCCTTTGGGAAGTTCCAAGCCAGCCCCTCTTTTGTCATGCTATCCTATCCCATCCCAACCCTTTTAAAGATGCTTTCAGTAGTTTGCCCTCAAATGCCCCAACAATTCAAACCCAAAGAATTCACACCCAACAGAATTCACCCCTTAGAATTTTGCATTTTTTTGGAGTGTGAATTTTTCATTTTGGTGTGAATTCTTTCATATTGGGGGGCTAGAATCTTTCAATTTAAAGGTTGGAAATTCTACATTTTGAGAGGTGAATTCTTTCATTTTTGGGCGTGAATTTACAACCCTTTGCAAAATTCCACACCCTCTAGAATTCACATCCGTTTGTAGAAGACAAACAGAAACAATTTGTCGGGAAAATTCAGATCTCAACCACAAAATCTCAATCCAGTTCATGGATAATTTCTCAATTTCTCAATTCAATAAAAAATTCTAGTCATCTTCTATACCACGACCGATTGAAATTAACAAATCAAACTTGCGGTGAATGTTGTTGTGAAATTTTATTGTACTCGCAAGCGCACGAATCGTACTGATAGTATAGTTATGTAAGTGCGAGGTCGAACCCACAGGGACTTGTGAATTTTTATAGGAAAAACTAAATAATTTAAAGTTGATTGTACCCTAACCTAGTTCCCAAAAGTTGAGGTGGTATTTTAAACTAGAAAATTAAACAAGCAAAAATAAAACAAATAAATAAGTTGACAATTGAACTAACTTGGTTAAAGAGAAGTGACTAAGATTTCAGAATCCACACTCACGTATTCATAGTAATTACTCACAAATTCTTATTTATTTCCATACTCTTCTTCACAGTAATTTGGCGGCTAAACTCTATTATCGTGGAAAATGTCATCGTTGAGACCTTTAAGAAAAATAACTTATGTACGCTCTTCCTCGCCTTAATGTTCAAGACCAAAAAATCATATCTATCCGTTCAAAAACAAATCATAAAAGATATCCAGTACTTGAAATTAAAACCTACATAACATGGCTAATAATTAGCTAGCAATTCCAAATCATGGAAAAAACATAATTGAATCCATATCCAAAATTACTAACTTAATTAATATGAGATTGGAGCGATTATTCGATTAAATCAACCATATGGAAAATAAATAAAAAGAATATAAATACTTACTACGAAACGTGAGGTTTCATCCTCAACCCTAGTCTAGAAATCTAGCCGCTCATAGATGAAAATGCATTAAACATTGGATTAGAATCCATAAAAATAAATTAAAAGCTTACAAATCATCTCTTTTGCTCCTCTGATTTCTTTCCAGGTCGTGACCTTGTCCGGCCACAGCCGCGGTGTAAATTTGTGTGAGCCCCCAGCCGAAGTCTCCCCCCGAACTCTTGTTGTGATGCTTATATAAGCACTTCAAAATAAATCTTCCCTATTCAAAGAGAATTACATATCTTTCACACCACTTAATTCTTGCCTTCTTGGACTTTATTATTGGGGAAACTTTCTATATCTTCTTTGCCGAATCTTTTAGAATTATAGACAAGACCTTAATTCCTTGAAGTGCAATCAACTTCCATTTTAGCCGACCCATGTGCAAGCCAGCCTTAGTTTTGGTAACTATTAACCTTGATGCAACTTCCTATTTGAAGTATATAGATGGGCGGATTTGAGCACAAGCTTTGTTTTTCCACCAAATAAAATCCAACATTGCGTTCCTTTGAATCTAACAGCAGAAATAAGAGAAATTATAATTTTTTTCCTGCAATTTAAATATTCTCATGTAAATTATCAAAAAGCTAATAATACTACTTAATTAAATAAAATCAAGAACCAAAACATGAGATATTGGGATTTTCTAGTGTCAATATTGATATGCTTTTGGATAGATTTTCACAATTGAAAGGTATGGAGCAACCAAAATGGTGCTCAATGTTCTTTCTATTAAGCTCAAGGAAGTGAAATACAGCAGTTGTGATACAAGAGAAAGTAAGAAAAAAATGAAGTTACAGATCTGATTCTCCACACCTCCTTCCCCTTTCTCTCTCCTTCTTATACTCTCCTTTCACGTGAACCTGCTCATTGGTTTTTCCCTCCAAAGAGATAACAGAAAATGAATTAAAAGATAAATGGAAAAGACAGAAAAGACCCTCCTATTAAGTTATAAATTACTGTGGTGTAACATTCCCACCCCCTTAACATCAACCTTGTCCTCAAGGTTGAAAAGATGGGAATTGCTGCATAAGCTTGTGTAGGGGTTCCCAAGTGGCATCTTCAGGTACTGTGTTGGACCACTGCACTAGCACCATGGTAACTGGTTTGTTGTGTCGCTTCTCCAATCTTCTCGCTAAGATAGCTAACGGGGCGACATGAAGTTGTCCAGAAGAGGTTTGCATAGGTAGGATTGGAGTGGTCTACTGAATGGGTCCATGCTTCTTCTTGAGTTGTGGAACACAGGGTGGATC
The DNA here is from genome assembly GCA_963854785.1 of Vaccinium vitis-idaea. Taxonomy (NCBI): domain Eukaryota; kingdom Viridiplantae; phylum Streptophyta; class Magnoliopsida; order Ericales; family Ericaceae; genus Vaccinium; species Vaccinium vitis-idaea. The sequence continues at coordinate 10,317,901 of OY978218.1, read as the reverse complement.
TTGGAACCCTGTGGTAAAGCCAGTTCATAAGCCACAGGTCCGACCTTTTTAAGGACTGAAAAAGGACCAAAATACTTAGGAGCTAGCTTGGCATTGGACCTATGGGCCACAGAGTATTGTTTATAGGGCTGGAGCTTCAAGTATACCCCACCTCCAATGTCCTGTCACTTCTGTGTTTATCTGCCATTTGTTTCATCCTGTTTTGAGAATGTTGCAAGTGAGATTTTAGGATCTGCATCATGGTCTGTTGATCTTGGAGGGTGGTATCCACAACATCAATGGCAGAAGTACCAGAAATGTAGTGTTTCCAATTTGGTGGTGGTTGCCCGTACATGGCTTCATAAGGAGTAAGGCCAGTGGAAGCATGGTAGGTAGTGTTGTACCACCATTCTGCCAGTGGTAGCCATTTGACCCAATGTTTTGGCCTATCCCCTGACATGCATCTCAAGTAGTGTTCCAAACATCTGTTAATGACCTCTGTTTGCCCATCTGTCTGTGGGTGATAAGAAGAACTAAGGCAGAGCTCAGTACCTTGAAGCTGAAATAATGCTTTCCAGAAAGCACTTGTAAAAATAGGATCCCTGTCAGAAATAATGGTAGTTGGTAGGCCATGGAGCTTGTAAATGTTGTCTAAGAATGCCTGAGCCACATCAGAAGCCGTGTATGGGTGAGAAAGAGCAATGAAATGGGCAGCTTTCGTGAGTCTATCCACAACCACCATGATGACTGATTTTCCAAAAGAATTGGGAAGACCCTCCACAAAATCCATGGATATATCTGTCCATATCCTGTCGGGTATGGGTAAAGGTTGTAGCAGACCTGGACACTTGATTGTTTCATTCTTGTTCTGCTGGCATATGTCACAATTCTCTACAAAGGATTGCACCTCCCTGCTCATACCTCTCCAGTAAAAAGCCTCCTTGAGTCTCTTGTACGTCCTTTCCACTCCAGAATGCCCCCCCATAGCACTAGAGTGATGTTCTGAAATGAGCTTTTGTTTGAGAGTAGGGTTGTTTCCCACAACTAGTTTGGATTGGTGATAGAGCAGGCCATGTTGCCACTGATATTTTGGATGACTAGCAGGATCTTGCTGTAGTTGAATGACTAATTTTTGTAGGACTTGATCATTTGCCACACTGGTTTTCAAATCTTGGACCCATCCACCAAGTACTATGGATATGGCAAAGGCCTCCATGCTATTTCTTTCCACTTGTTCTACCCTGGACAGAGCATCAGCCACCTTATTTTCTGTCCCTTGTTTGTAAGATAGTTCATAGTCGAATCCCATAAGTTTAGTTAACCATTTCTGTTGCATCAAAGTTGTGATTTTCTGATCCATGAGGTATTTGAGACTGAGGTGGTCAGTTTTAATTTTGAAATGATGCCCCAACAAGTAGTGTCTCCATTTCTGTACTGACATTACCACTGCCAACAATTCTTTTTCATATGTAGATAGGCCCAAATTCTTGGGTGATAGAGCCTTACTAAAGTAAGCTACATGACGTCCTTCTTGCATCAAAACAGCACCCACCCCTTTTCCTGAAGCATCACATTCAATGGTGAAGTGCTTAGTATAATCAGGAAGAGCTAGGACTGGAGTGGTTGTCATGGCTGCTTTGAGGTGAATGAAAGCTGCTTCAGCCTCTGAGTTCCATTCAAATGCATCTCTCTTTAATAAATCGGTTAGAGGTTTACTGATTTTGCCATAATCCTTCACAAATCTCCTGTAATAGCCAGTTAGCCCCAAAAAACCCCTAAGGGCCTTGATGTTGTTGGGCCTAGGCCATGTTTGCATGCTCTCAATCTTCCCCTTTTCAGTTGATACTCCTTCTCCATTGATGAAATGCCCCAAATATTCGACCTCAGTTTTGCCAAATACACACTTTGAAGCCTTTGCATAAAGCTGCTGCCCTCTTAAGGTCTGAAAAGTGATTCTCAAGTGCTTCATATGGTCCTCCCATGTTCTACTATATACTAAGATATCATCAAAGAATACCAGGATGAATTTCCTTAGAAATGTCCTAAACACATCATTCATCAGGCTCTGAAAGGTTGATGGAGCATTAGTTAACCCAAATGGCATAACTAAGAACTCATAGTGACCCTCATGAGTCCTGAAGGCAGTCTTTTCAATATCAGAATTGTGCATCCTTATCTGGTGGTAGCCAAATCTGAGGTCCAGCTTGGTAAAAAATTGGGCCCCATGTAATTCATCCAGTAATTCATCTATCACAGGTATGGGAAACTTGTCTTTGATAGTCTCCTTGTTTAATGCTCTATAATCCACACATTTTCCAGCTATTGTCCTTCTTTTTCACTAAAAGGACTGGGGATGAGTATGGACTTTTACTGGGTCTCACTACCCCTGTTTGCAGCAATTCTCTTACTATCTCTTCAATTTCAGTTTTCTGAATATAGGGGTATCTGTAAGGTCTAGAGTTTGGTGGTTTAGTGTTTGGTTGCAATGGAATGTGGTGATCTTGAGATCTATGTGGTGGCAGCCCTTTGGGTTCTTGAAATATGTCCTCATATTCATGCAAAAGTCTAGTAAGTTCAGGGTTTACCTCAGTGATAAGCCCCCAAAAGTATCAATAATGGGGCTTATCTCGCTCAATTGGATCACACACACGCGCATTATGTTGCTTTAAACTATTAATTTCGCGCAAGGTTGCTTTTTGTAGTTTCAGGTAAAAATGGAGAAATAAGGCGTGTTTTGATGCCATTGTTAAACCAACGGATGCCCGAGCACCGGAGGCCACATAGCACCCCGCCACCGAGTCCCGGGAGTCAAGGAATGAAGTTTTGAACAAGACTCGGGAAGCCTAGAAGTCACGATGACAAGCCGGAAGGTCAAGAAATCAAGACAAGAAATTTCTCAGTTTTTGCACCTTGTACCGGTAGAGCACTTTTGTTTCTACCGGTAGAAAGAGTCAGCAAAATACAGTGAGTTCTTGTACCGATAGAGCACTTTTGTTTCTACCGGTACAAGCTGCACTTTTCTGCAACTTTTGAGCCCGATCAAGAAATATCTAGTGGCAGTTTTGTAATAACTTGGGACGACTTTTGGGGCCTTTATAAGGTCTTCAACCTCAGAATTTTAGGGTTAGACTTGGTTTTCACCTTCTCTCTCTACCTCCATTAGTTTGTACTTAGCTTAAGCTTTACCTTCTCTCTAGATTTACATGCTTTCCACTTAGATTCAAGGTGCTTTCCACTTAGATTCAAGGTAATTCCTCTTGTTTAATGTTGTAGTACTTGTTGAGACCTTCATATAAATCTAGTTTATTTCCGTTTTTATCGGTTACTTTGTTTTCTTGCTTTTCTAGCTAGTTCCTTCAAAATCTCTAGTTTCCAAGTGTTGTTGGCAATTTTCTCAAGCATTAATGTTGTAGGTAGACTTATAATCTTCCATAAAAATCAGTTTTTAAAGTTATATGTCATGTTCTTTGTTTCCTTCATAAAAATAGTCATGTTTTACTTAGTAATTACCGAGTAGTCGTTATAGGCTCGGTCATGGGGTGATTAGCACCCCGTGACTTAGGTTGATTCACTCTCCTCGCCATAATGCAAACATTGCATGTTAATCAAAGAGTTAGAATTCACTTTATGTATCAAAATTGGGATTTGTTAATCCCGTTGATCACACGTAGCCAAGGGCTTGACCGCTTGGCACGTGTGATGCTTCGGGCAATGTCAATCAAAATGTTTGTATAAATGACACAAGAATCCTACTCTTTGAGAAACACAATTTCTTGTCAAACGAGTTTAAGTACCAAATCTTCCGTTCGGGGTCGTTTAACGACGTCCCCGAGCCGGTTATTTTAGAGGAGAATGAATTGGCCTAAATGGGTGTTGAAAACCCCTTGACTTAGCCTTGTTTTAATTAGTCTTTTTAATCTTCCAAGTCATTCACGAAGTTAAGTGAATTCCACCCCCAAACTACAAAAGCCAAGTTTGCCGCTTTAAGGCTAAACCTCATTTGCGAATCAACACTCATGCGCCGCGCATTCGGTCTCTGTGGACTCGATCCGGACTTCCGGTTATTATGCTACCACCGGCCTGAAAACCCTACGCTTGGGGAAATCATATTGGAATACAATCCAAGGGCGCAAGCACTCAGTGTCCCTTTCCTGTTGCTGCTGCCTTGTGTATGCCCCTTGAATACTGCTCAATTGGGCCACCAAGCCCTGTGGTTTCTTCTTGAGTATGGCGTGCATTTGTGATGTAGTTACTTGCTGCAGATCCACTTATAGGCCTCCTCTCAGAACATGTTTCTTGCCCTGGGCTTGGAACTCCATACGTAGTTCTTTGAAATCCCATAGCACTGGTCCCAAAGTAGTTAGCCACTGGACCCCTAGTACCACGTCACAACCACCTAAGGGTAATAATCTCATGTCAGCTTGAAATTCAGTCCCTTGCATCCACCACTTAAAGTCTGGTACTGTTTCCTTGCTCATCAATTTGGTACCATCTGCCGCTATCACTGCCAAAGGTTGAGTGTTGATGATCTTTTGGCCAGTTCTCTTGGCCAACATGGGATCCAAGAAGTTATGGGTGCTGCCAGAGTCAATAAGAATGGTCAGAGAGCATTTTTTAACTTTCCCCCTGATCCTCATGGTTTTGAAAGATGGCATTCCAGAAATAGCATGGACTGAAATGTGTAAATCCTCTTGCTCAATGTGTTGCTTAGTATCATCACCCCCACTTTGTGCTTCATGGAATTCTTCTTCATCTTCTTCAGCTTCCAACATAAAGAGGGTTTTCTTTTTACAAACATGACCTCTAAAGTATTTCTCATCACAACCATAGCAAAGACCTCTCTGTCTTTTTTCTTCAATGTCCTTGGAAGTTAGTTTGAGTACAGGTGGGTAAGAGTCCAAGGGCTTAACGGATATTGGGGTGTTATTGGAGTAGTTGATTTTGGCATTAGTGGTGTAAGTGGTAGGTGGTTTATAAGTAGGAGTATTGGAGGTATTGCCAGAAAAACTTTGGCCTGAATACATAGGTTTTTGGGTGATCACAGTAGGGGCTTTGGACTTTTTAATGGCTTCAATGGATTCCTCCTGCAATCTAGCTAAGCCCATCGCCTGAGCAATAGTAACAGGTCTGAACATAAGCACTCCGGCCTTAATTTCTTCCCTTAGTCCACTGATAAAACAACTTACAAAGAAATCCACTCCCAACCCATTTGTTCTATTTGCTAGCTCTTCAAATTTTTCTTGATATGCTTTCACTGTGGTTGTCTGCCTAAGCTTAGTTAATTGTCCAACTGCATCCTCATAGACATTATCATTGAATCGAGCAATTAGTGCCCCTCTGAATTCTCTCCAGGTCCTAACAGCAGTTGATCTCTCAAACCACCGGAACCAACTGATGGCCTTATCCTCCAGGTGTATCGCGGCTAAACGAACCTTCTGCTGTTCATCTATGGCATGTATCTCAAAAAATTTCTCACATCGATAAATCCAGCCCTCCGGATCGTCACCCCCAAACTTTGGAAAATCAATTCGATTGAACCTAGGTCCTGTCCAATTGTTACCAAAATTACCCCCAATATCTCCTTGATTGGGGATTTGGACATTTCGATTATTTGGTGGAGTAGCAGAAGAGGAAGCTTGGTTTACCTGAGTTGCTAATTGATCGTATTTGAGTGTGAGGGCTGAGATGAGGTTTCTGACTTCAGACATGACTTCAGACTGTCGATCTAGTGCTTCCGATTGCTTCGCCAGAGCTGCAGCTTGGATTTCCGTGGTGGTTTGTAATTGGCCTACCGCTTTGAGGGCTTCTTCGATTCGCTTAACATCGTGAGATCTGGTTCCTTCCGCCATAGCAATGATCGTCAAAGTGGCCGAAAATCGACGGCTCTGATACCACTGATATGCTTTTGGATAGATTTTCACAATTGAAAGGTATGGAGCAACCAAAATGGTGCTCAATGTTCTTTCTATTAAGCTCAAGGAAGTGAAATACAGCAGTTGTGATACAAGAGAAAGTAAGAAAAAAATGAAGTTACAGATCTGATTCTCCACACCTCCTTCCCCTTTCTCTCTCCTTCTTATACTCTCCTTTCACGTGAACCTGCTCATTGGTTTTTCCCTCCAAAGAGATAACAGAAAATGGATTAAAAGATAAATGGAAAAGACAGAAAAGACCCTCCTATTAAGTTATAAATTACTGTGGTGTAACAAATATTTTGTGTTCATCAAACGTCCTACTACACCACTAATCCCAATATCACGATGCATCTCGTAGAGCCTAGTGTACGTGAGCCCTACCCATCACATGTATTACATTCAGTTTGTCAATAAAATACTTAAAAGGAAAAAAAAATTACTTGCATTTTGCTCCCAATTGCTTTTCTTCTTCGTTTTACGCTTCAATATCCTGGTGCTTTCACGTTTCAGGCTTTCCATCTCACAATCCATGAATTCCGTCCTTTCCAAACCCTAATTATTTGTTCATGTAACCTCCATTTGTCGAAAACAAAGCCTCTAAAAAATCGCGAAATTCAAAACCCTAGTTTTTCAAGGCGGGCGTGGGATTCAGTTCCTGAAATCGAATTGGGCTAAGAGATGGAGAGCTACTTGAAGGCGAAGAATTCGTAGAGGAGGCTCTTCAGAGATGGAGAAAGCTCTGTTGGATTGTCAAATATTGGAAAATGTTTCGATTCACTGCTAATCTCTCCAAGCGGGGTATTTCCGGTAGTTCACTAGAAACGGGGCTTATGCGGAATGGGCTTGACACACGCTGGGGCTGGACGGGAACGTGGGGACAAAAGGGACCGGCTTGGAGGAAGCCCAAAATTATTGGGAGGCCCTTTTTGGTGCTCCAGGGCCTGGGCCTTTGGGAAGGGCCGGGCCCGTCTAACACCGTAATAACCTGAAAATGAGCAATGGACTAAACTAGGGATTTGAAAACTAAAGTAATTATTCTTAAGGTAGTGAGTATCTTTCTGTACAAAAGTTTTGGATTAATTGTACATTCCTTCGCAAGATTCAAAAAAGTATAAAAAGTTGGACGAAAGTTTTCAAAAGTTTCATATGGGAAATAAAAATTTGTTTTTTAATCTTTTCGCGTTTGGTGGACTTTTTAGCTTTTGGCATAATTTTTTACTGTTTAAATTTTTTCCTGTCAAGATAAACGATTAACACATCTATCATAATTTACGCCAAACTCAGCCTAAGCAAGTTCAGAGATTTTGCCAGATAGTAAATAGCAAAGTTAAACACCATATTACATTACAATAGATTACAAGAAGCACAACCAACTAGTAGGAGCCTCAAGTTCACCACTCAATGAATGGCAAAACCTACAAAAGCTCCAATCTTTATTTATCCGTACACAAATACACCCATAGCTGAACTAGTACGTAGAAATAAGTAACTAGCAATTATGCTCGCAGTCAAATGCTCAATGCCCTTTTGCTGGAGGGTGGCCCTTATGATATGGCTTATGTTCCTTGAGTGACTCTTCCTCAGGCTTATGATCTAGTGGTGGCTTGTGCTCGGGCGGCCCATGCTCATGGGGTGGCTCTTCTTTCGGAGGTCTTTCGCCTGGTTTTGGTTTCCTTGGATCAATTGGTCCTTCCTGAAGGAGGCGGCGATGTGGCAGCTCCTCTTTAGGTCCGTTAGAAATCGGAGGCTTGTGCAGTGGCTTATGTCCCATGTGTTCCACGATTGAACCTTCCTCAGGCTTATGATCGGGCACGGGAATATGCTTGTCTGGGCTTTGTTTGCTGGGGGGAACTGGGCCCCTTTGAAGGAGTCGACGGTGAGGTGGCTTAAGCGGTTCATTTTCGTGTGGGGGCTCTTCTCTATGCCCGTTAGTCAATGGAGGCTTGCGCGGGGGCTCTTTTTTTGGAGGCCTTTCCTCGTGGTGGTCGGCAGTGGAGGGAGTGGTGGTTAACGCCACCACTACCAGCAGTAGCAAGAGCAAGTAGGAGGGGAGTGACATTTTTGGTGTTGAAGTTTGTTGTGAGGAATGGTAGTGAAAAGCTTATGTGGGAGTGTCGCCTTTAGTGCATTCTAGCTCTAGTCTTTACTTCGTGTGTTAAATTGTTTCTTTGTCTCAAAGATAAGGTCAGGAAAAAGTTAAAGAAAGTAGGAATTATAAGGTGTGAACAAAACCCAATTTTCCTACTTCACCAGTTTGGATCTCCTCATTGTCACTTTGTGTTGGAGTTTCTGATTTATTTTAATATTAAAACTTGATTTTTTGGATCGTTCATTATGGGTTTTTTAGTGGTTGGGAGGTGGCATCTATTTTTAATGCCTTGATTCATGCATCACATGGGGAGACCATAAGATCTTAGTCTCTCTTCCACTTTTCATGTATTTTACTAAAGGAAGCAGCTTAATAGTTATGCATTTATATGTATGTATGCAGAGAGAAGCAAGCCGAAGGCTTTTGAGAGGCTGAGTTTCCCATTTGATAAAATGGGAATCCCATAAAATTAATGGGTTGATTTTATAATTTTAGCAAATGAGGAAACCATTTGCTATAATCAACCCATTTTCATTTGCTAAAATAGGTTGATTTGAGCAAATGGTTTGCTCGTTTGCTATTTCCATTTTATCAAATCAGAAACTTGGCCAAGAGTCCTATATTGCTCCATACTTGTATTTTGTGTATTGTTCCTAAGAACAACCTTCAAAATTAAAATTCTTACCCCAACTAGTTTAAGACAGAAAATTTCCAGATTTACAAAATTTGACCAACTTTCTAAATTTTTTAGCAAAGAAGGCAAGTTCTTCTTCATCGAGGTCATCGTCACTCGCTTGTGTCACAGAGGATTCTTCTTTGGAAGATTAAAAAGCAATGCTTTATTAGGTTTTACTGTAGGTTTCTTCGAAAGATAATTCAATTCAAACGTTTGAAGTTTACCTACAAGTTCCTCAAAAAGAATATCATCAACTTTGTCATTCTCTTCAATTGAACCTACCTTCTCGTCTTCTTGCATTCTTAATTCTTCAAAACGTGTCGTAAGCATTTGAAGTTTTGAAATTTTAACAGTTTTAGTACCCTCATAAGTGACTTGGAGAATATCCCAAGCCTCTTTTGAAGTGGTGCGTGCGGAAATACGACTAAACTCAGTTTTACTTAAAGCACCATAGATGGTTCTTAAGGCTTTGGAGTTAGCCTCAAAACTCTCATTGTCAACAGAATTCCACTCAGTGTCCTGCTTAGCCCTCATTTTTTTTAGTCGTAGCATCTTCTATGGTTGGGGCCTCATAGACGTACCTAACAGATCTCCAAACCCTAACTCCTAGGGAACTCAAATGTGTGGTCATACGGGCCTTCCAATATGGATAATTGTTACCGTCAAAAAAGGGCGGCCTCGAGTTTGAGGCTCCCTCTCGTGTTGCGTTCATGTCCATTTATAACCAGGATTAAACTCAGGTGGTTAAACGTAAACCGGGCAACCAGCTCTGATACCAAGTGAAATTATACGGAAGCATTCAATTTACTCCTAGAGGGGGGTGAATAGCAGTTTTGCAAAAAAAATTACCAATTTTTTAAGAAGAATAACCGATTAAAAAATATCTAATAAAAAGCAGGTTAATTGTCTTGGTTAATTCAATTTAACCAAACCACAAGTAGTGCAGTGAAAATAAAATGGAGACAAGAAACGCATGATTTACGTGGAAAAACTTAGGGTCCTAAGTAACCCTAAGCTAAAATCACGGCCTAACACTACTGCTTTATTCTATTAATAAAAAAGAAGTACAGATCGCGAAATAGTAAAAACCTTACCCCAAGCCTTTACCTATTCTCGCCGATCTCTGATGCTCTCAGAGCTTCTTCAAGATTCAATAGATGAACCACAGACTTCACGCCCGATCTCCGGATTCAACCGGCTCCGAATCAATCTCCAAAAAGATTCGGCCACGGCAGTATACGGCACCACGAAACACGAACACCAAATGATATGATATGAAAAGTATTTTCTTAAAAGAACTAAAAGCATAATAAAAATTTATATAGTCTCTCTCGATTTTTCCGACAAAATGTGCTATGAAAATTGTTCTTTCAGAAAACTAAAATTAAAGCACCATGGAATTATATAGTTTCCCTCCTTTCTGTCATCCAAAAAAATGTGCATTCACTTTGGTCACTGGTGCACCCTTATATAGGCACCAACAACCAATTCATTTCCAAGCCTATTGCTGAAAATCTCTCTTTTCCAAAAACAACATGTATCTTCTTTATTTCTTACCCACCAAAACAATCTTTTAATGATGCATATATGGACAAAAAAAATATCGGAGGTTTATAAGAGAATTATTTGTTTGATATCAATTCATATATGGAATACAAAATGTTCGGTGATTTGGAGAAAATCATTTTCTTGATAGCAATATATTTATGAGTATGGAAAGCTAATTTTCGGTGAGTTAAAAGAAAATCGTTTGATTGATATCAACACATATGGAACACAAAATCTTCGGAGAGTTTTATAGAAAAGGCAAACGTGCAGAATATAATCTTTTATTTTAAAAAATATGCATGATATGTTGTGCAATGCATTTACCTCTCACACAAATAGCTTGACTTTGCAGCGTCCAAATTGGCGTAGACAATTGGAGGAGCATCGAGCGAGCAACTACCCCCTAAAAAACTCTACCCAATTTAATTCAAAACAAATATACGAATGATGGTTTTGGACAACCCCGGAAAGTGCCAAAAATATCTAACACATTTATTAATGTTTCTATCTTTTGCTTCTTTTTTCTTTTCTCATAGCCAGAGAGCCGACGCCTACAAGACATGATGCACCTAAATGAAATATAAAAAAGAGGCATTATAAACTTATCCTAGTACGTAGAATAGTTTCAGTTCACAAACAAAGGCAATTTAATTGAGTGGAATACAAATACTTCGGTAGTTACATCAAAGTCCAATATAAAAAAACTACATAGTCTGGATCTCACAGTCTGGATCGGTTAATCCACAGTCTGGATCGGTTAATCCACGGTTTCAAAATCAAAATTCGTGTCCAGATCGCGAGTCACAGTTTTTTATTTTTTGAATCTGTGTCCATACCATTAATCCACTGTTAAAATCCAACACGTGCAGATGGGTTCGGTCCAGACCGGATTCACGGTTCACCGGTTTTTTTTAGCAGCCCTAATGTATATCAGATTTTAATGACCCTTAAACCGAATGGGACTTTGGGCTAGCTTCAAAAAGACCCCAACTTTTTTGGGCTTTTTTTGGGTGTCCTAGGCCTGGGCCTTGCCCAAGGGGCCGGCCCTGCTCCGAACACTAACGAAGTTCAGTTTTAATCCCCATTTCCAATTACGAATGAAATGAACATTACAAACTTCTGTACATATTACAAGAATTAATATAGAGACCGCTTTTTGCAAATTTACAAACAGTCCCCTCAGAACAATGAATTACTAATAATTTAATTTGCTGTTTTTTTTTTTTTTTTGTTCGGCAAAAGAAAATTTTATTAAAGAAAACTTGACAAAGGGTACATCAAACCAGGGGAAGAGGGGAAAAGAAAATTACTAATAATTTGCTGTTAGCATTAGTACATATTCATTTTCTATTAGTAAGTACGAAGGTAAAGACTTTATTTTTGTTTACGAATATTTTGACAGGCATTGCAACTGGGTTTTGTTTTTTGGATGGTAAAGATAGAAAACAAATGCTAAGAGCAAAGATTGTTTTAGATTTGGAAATGGACAAGTTATATTCCGTGTATTTGTTTCACAAAGTAATTGGTGGTCCATTTGGAAGGGACCAAAGAATAGCCTTAGTTGAGGGACAAGATTATTGACCTTCTACAATTTTCGTTTAATTATGAATTTTTGGCAAGATTTATTACTTCTAATATTCGAAAAAGACGCACAGTTTCATATGTTAATCATCCATCAACATACTTAATAACTAAAAAGTACATATTTTTATCGATTAATTACTCATCAACAAAGTTAATACCAAAAATAATGCATCCATTGTGAAAAACACTGATCTTGCAATATAATTTTTTTATTACATGCCACCTCCCCCTCTTAAGCTCTTTTTTTTATTTTTATAATCACCCTCTTAAGCTCTAATATCTCTGACTGCAACCCAGTAGTGTAATAACGTACAAATTGATTATAGTTTTTGGTTTTGATTGTCTGGGTGTGCATTTTGTAAGATGGTACACAGGGCAGCCAAATGACATGTATAGAATACATGTGAACTAGATTGTGGAAATTAACTGGGGCACTTGGCCCAATTAATGGTTGTGCCTATGAAAGAAATTAGACTCTCGTTGATGAATTGAGTAGGGGTTTGGCTATGAAGGAAGCGGGGGCGTGTTGTCCCTTAAGGGATGATGCATGCTGTCCCTTAAGGGGCAGCACGCCCCCCGAATCCGCCTATGACGCAATATGCAACTTGAACGAAGAAAAAAATAGGTCAATATGCAAATAAGTTTCTTCTTCGGATATTTTGAGGAAGTATAGATAAATTAAGCTGCACACGAGTGGGTCCTTAATATTTTTCTGGATGTTTTGGGTTCAATTCTGTGTGTTACGTCACTGCAACGGTTTCATAATCTTTTTCTGTAGGTGTGCTATTTTTGGAATTAAAATATAAACTACATTCGTGCATATCTTTACAAATTTAATTTTTCAGAAAATACTATACAAATTCATATTGCACTATACACCAATAGGACAGATGGAACCTAATATTTTTATAGGATTTTGTTTTTGACTATTCAACCAGACACAATTTAGAACATTAAAATAGCTAAAAAAGTAAAAATCAAAATGCAACAGAGAGATACCTAAACAATAATTTCTCCAATTTCATCCGTGAAGCATATTCGCCGATATGCGAATTTAAAACCTTGGGGTGTCCCACAAGTTGGAAAGTGGACAACTGGAGAAGGCAAACGTCTTTCCCTGTCATGAAGATTTCAATTTGGTCTTTTCTGAGTCTCTTGTAGTGGTTATGATTTTCAACTAGTATGAAATCAAACTGTTTTACATACCAAAAGTACTTTAATCCACTACCTTATCCTTATCTTATGGTACTATTATCTCCGTCCCATTTTGCTAAAACGATAATTAAACCATTCGCCCACGAAATACGGAAATATATAGAGAAATGCGAGTTTTATTCCAAGGCTTACATACTTATTTATAGGTGCCTAAATCTTAATTTAGATAGGAATAAAACTTGGTAATAAAAGTTCGAATCAAAACTAAAAAGTAATAATATCTTGCCGAAACTAAAAGGGTAATGAAATCATGCCAAAACAGACCGTATTAGACAAAAAAGAATGCAATTGGCGGCTACCTCATGCGGTAGAGCTCTTGGATGTCCCGCATTGAATTCCGGGATCGAGTCCCGTTCCCCCCTCCTCCATGTATAGATTAGGAATGACGAATGACAAAAAACAAAAAAAACAAAAAACAAAAAAGAATATTCAGTCGACATTTCTATAAAGAAAATATCATACCAAAAATTGTCAAACGAAATATCTAAACAATGATTTTTCCTTGATTTGTGCTTGTCAAAGTTTTCTATAAAATTTGTGGCGATCTGTTCTACATCATCCGCCGTTGTTTCCTCCTTGCCTACCGGTGCGAGTTCATCTGCACCAGACAAATCACAGCTTAGAAGATTACTTACCACTAACAAATCTCCCTTAATTTGGACTGATTTCATACTAGATACACTTCCCAATCTGTACGCAATCTTTCTCAACAGGACAGGATTTGTTTCTTTCACTAGATCTTTAATTTGCCCCACAATGTGTGTTGATTTTCTTTACATTGCACATGCTCAGCCGAAAGGGTAAGATTTGTTCCCCACACAATTAACCGGATTTAATTCTTGTTATCAACAAGTGGAGTGACTAGGGATGGGCATGGGGAGGGTAGGGGGTGGATACCACTACCTCCATCCCCGATCCCCGAACCTATATCAATCCCCATCCCCTCCCCGATCCCCACCGGGGATTTTATTTTAACCTCCATCCCCGCCCCGATGCGGGAAACGGGGATCCCCACGGGGAATCGGGGATCCAAAAATCCATGCACTAGTCCATGGCTCCATGCCATTACCCATTAAATTCAACCCCCACGGCCAAAATTCTATTCCATCCGTGCAATTTGGTTCCCATTACGCATTAAATTCAATATGTAATATGCATTTGCAACACACAGGAATGGTTTTAACAAGTCTATGCATAAAATGGTTTCATAAAATGGCCAAAATTCAGGAATGTGCCTACTGCCAATGCCTATGCATAAAATGGTTTCATATTTACGGCTATAATCTGGATGCAAGATATATTTGTTTCAACAAGTCTCCAACAGTTTTAACAGTTTCAATTACACAACTCAGTTTCAACAGTTTAAGCAAGTCTCCAACAGTTTCAATTACACAACTCAGTTTCAACAAACATCAAACAAAAAACATAAATTTGTTTAAGTAAGTCTCCAACAACCCCTCTTCCAAAAGCTCCAACAATTTGATTCTCCATGCCATCCAAAACCATTCAATAACCATTAACCTGGCATGTATCAAAGATGTTAAAATACGCGATAATAAATGAAATACTCAATCAAAATGAAAACAAAAAGAATCAATGAATGGATGACTTTCAAATACCCGATCAGTCATCAACACATGTTACATCGGATATATACTCGTCGGTGTCCATATCGTCATCGTTGATAGTTGGAAAATGATTCCCCGGCATTGCCTCACCTTAAAATACAAAAGAAAACAATGATTGATAGATAGCATATAAATTATAAAAGCATGACAAAAAATAAGACGCAAAAAAAATACCTCCATTTTCAAGGGCCGCCAACCAACTTTGAGTACACATTAATGCTTCCAAAGTTTTAGGATGGAGTCTATTGCGATTTGGAGTGACCACTCTACCACCGGTACTAAAAGATGACTCCGATGAAACAGTAGATATGGGTACGGCCAACACATCCCTAACAATGGCTTGCAAAGTAGGGTACCTCAAGCCACTAGATTTCCACCAAGCTAATATATCAAAGTTATTACAAGTCGGTAACACCTCCTCCTCCAAATAGTGATCCAATTCTAACTTTGCATGTGAAACTTTACCTTTCTTCCTTGAATTAAGAAACAATGCATATCGTCTGAGATCACCATCCGTAGAGGGTGGAGGATTGCTTGAGGCTTCGCCATGATTCTTGTCGTTTTTGCCTTCATACACCGTAAGCAAGTCATAACAACGTGTCTTAATATTCTCAACCATCTCAACACCACGAACCCCATAAATATCAGTATAATAGCACTCAATCAATGACATTTTGAACCTCGGATCCAGAGAATCGAAGATGGGGCGGCTGTGTGCCTGTGTGAAGTGTAGAGATGGGGCGGCTGTGTGATTCTGTGAAGTACTGTAACCCTAAAGTGACTAAATTCCTTATTTAACTTAAGAGTTATGACTGGTGGAATTACCGTGGAATTAGCTTAAGAGTTATTTAACTTAAATTCCTTATTTAACTTAAGGTGTGCCATGCGAAGTACTGTGATGGTCCTGGTGGAATTATCGTGGAAAACTTCTAATATAAATTATATAATATATATATATATACGGCAATTATCCAATCAAGGATCCCGGATTTCCCGGATTGAAGCGTTTTGATGCTTTTAACGATTGTTTTTGGGAAATCCGAGCCGTCCAATGTGTTCAAAAGGTGTTTTCCAAGGTCCACGCGGGAAATCTTCAAAAAAAAATACCGGGAAGGGCTTGATCCAAGCAGTTTTTCGCAAAAAATGTACATTTACAGTTTTGCGAAAACCGCTTGGATCAAGACCTTCCCGGTATTTTTTTTTGAAGATTTTCCGCGTGGACCCTTGAAAACACCTTCTGAACACATTGGACGGATCGGATTTTCAAAAAAATATCGGGAAGGTGAAGTCCCGGATCCGGGAGTCCCGGATCCGGGAGTCCCGGATGAGATCCGGACTCTATATATATATATAAACGGGGATGCGGGGAGGGGCGAGGATCGGGTAGGGGAGTGACAATACCATCCCAGACCCGATCCCCGAATTTTTTTAAAAATAATCCCCATCTCCTACCCGATCCCCGAAAAAATCCCCGAATCCCCTCCCCGAATGGGTAGGGGACGGGTTGGATAGAGGCGGGTCGGCCGAGATGGTCATCCCTAAGTGGAGTGCAGTTGGTGCCTCCCTTATACTCTCATGCGCATGGGTAGGGTTCGATTCCCGTAAAACATCCATCTCCCTCCCCAAGTCCCCTAGGATAAAGTAGATTAGGATTACCGAATGACAAAAAAAAAAAATTCTTGTTATCAGACCATAAGAAAGAAAATTCTCTCTAATCTCAGCACTGTCTTTGACCAAATTAGGGAGAGAATTAATCAAGATACTTGTTAAACTGACCCGTATAACCCTTACTGTCAAAAAAAAAAAAAAAAAAAAAAAAACGGATAATTCTAAATGCACAGAAGGAAAAGCAACAGAAAATGTACAGAGCAGCTCAGGGACCCACTTTTGGTTCCACAGGAACAATCCAAGCCGTTCATTCATCTTAGAATAATTTTCTGAGGGGCCACGCGAGAAATCAGCTCAATCGGACGTGCACAAGTGCTCAATCCAAACCCACCACGTTTCATTGAATTTTTTTGAATGAAACGGGATGGGTTTTCGATTGAGTACTTGCGCACATCCGATTGAGCTGATTTTTGATGAGGCCCCTTGAAAAACTATTCTAAGATGAATAAATGGCTCGGATTGTTCGTGTAAGATGAATGCAGTCGCCCCCCCTACGTCTCAAAAAAATCGTACTATATTAGAAAAAAATTATTTATCATCAAACTATATAGTCCCGTCCCCCCTCCGTTTTTTGTTGAAAAAAATAATATGAACAACTTTGATATTTATCAAGCTATGAAACAATTGTGTGCTAAAATTGGTTTTAATGAGGAAATTACAATTCTTTTAAACAAAACAACGCCAAAAATTATAACCTAACTCACTTCAAGGACTCGAGGCCCGTTAACTTTTAAAAACTAAGGCTCACTGAAATTTCGGAAGCCCAAAACTCTTTAACATGGTCTATGGACATCAAAGTGAAGGAAAAAGAAAAGAGCAAAAGAAATTAGGGGCTCCCAAAACAGTAGATTCTCAATTGCAAGAATTGAACAATGGAGTTGCTTATTCTCAGTACATTTCTTGATCCTCGTGATGGCTTCAAATCATTCAACATTGAAGATACTTGCAAACTTGCAGAGAAATATTATCCAATGGATTTCATTGAGCAAGAAAAGTACCACTTGAGATATCAATTGCAAAATTATAAGCTTGATGTCTCTAGGCATCCTGAGTTCCAAAATTTGTCAACGATTTCAAAGTTGAGTGAAGTGTTGGCGAAGACAAGAAAGTACTCGATATATCATGTTTTGGATAATTTGATTCGGCTTATATTAACTTAACATGTTTCAACGGCTACAACCGAACGTTTTGCTATGAAATGTGTAAAGATAAAGATTTCGTCGCAACAGGATGAAGGACGATTATTTAACAAATTTCTTGATCACTTATATTGATAAAAATATTGCTTTATCATTGATGTTTTTAATAACAAGAAAAAGTGTTGAACACAGTTCAAGATGTCTGAGTAGATACTAGATAGGATTAGAAACTTTAATAGTACCTTTTGCAATCTAAGTTGATATTAGAAACATGTTTAGTTTCATATGTATTGGAGTTATTTTGTATATATATATACGAAAATCTTCACATCCGGACTCCTGAGAATAAGAAAAAAGTGATTTTTTTTGTGTTGCAAATTATTTTTGGAAAATCCAAGTCGTCCAATGTGTTTAGAGGTGTTTTCAAGAGTCCTAGCGGGAAATCTTCAAAAAAAATACCGGGAAGGGCTTGATCCAAGCAGTTTTCGCAAAAACTGTACATATAAAGTTTTTGCGAAAACTGCTTGGATCAAGCCCTTCCCGGTAATTTTTTTGGGATTTTCTATCGCAGACCCTTGAAAACACCTTCTGAACACATTGGACGGATCAGATCGTCAAAAAAATGTTTGGATCATGGAGTTCCGGAAACGGGAGTTCCGGATTAGAAGGCGACCCTATATATATATATATGAGTCCCGATCTAGTTCGGGATCCCTAAGTCCGGGACTCATATTTCCGGACCAAATTTTCATGATCCGAACCGTCCAATGTGTTTAAAACGTGTTTTCAAGGGTCCCCGCGAGAAATTATCCAAAAAAAATACCGGGAAGAGCTTGATCTAAGCAGTTTTTCATAAAACTGTATATGTACAATTTTTTGTGAAGAACTGCTCGGATCAAGCCCTTCCCGGTCATTTTTTTGATGATTTCTCGCGGGGACCATTAAAAACACGTTTTAAACACATTTGACGGTTCGGATTATGTAAAAACAATTTTTAAAACCTTCAAAACACCAAAAAACCTTCAATCCGGGATCCTTGACTGGATCACCTGTGTATATATATATATATATATATATGAAGATGTTCTATTGAGGACTCCCTCAAAGATCTTATCCGTGAGGACCACCCCTTTTTTTATTTTTCGGACCAAATTTCGACAATCCGAACCGCTCAATGTGTTTAAAACATGTTTTCCATGGCCAACGCGAGGAATCACAAAAAAAAAATACTCGAAAGGGCTTCATCCAAGCGGTTTTTCATAATAACCGCACATATATAATTTATTGAAAAATGCTCGAATGAAGTCCTTCCGAGTATTTTTTTTGGATGAATCCTCGTGGTGACCCTTAAAATCACGTTTTAAACACATTGAGCAGTTTGGATCATCGAGATTCGACCTCGATCCATGAGGTCCGCAAATTACGAGTTTGAGGGAGTCCTTAGTAGAACGGGATCCTATATATATATATATATATATATATATATAGAGAGAGAGAGAGAGAGAGAGAGAGAGAGAGAGAGAGAGAGAGGAACTCTCTAGTCCGGGATGCTTAGGTCCGGAACTCATAGTTCCGGATCAAATTTTCATGATCCGAATACAGTTTTGCGAAAAACTGCTTGGATCAAACCCTTCCTAGTATTTTTTTTTTATGATTTTTCGCGTGGAACTAGGAAAACACCTTTTGAACACATTGGACGGCTCGGATCATGCAAAAACATTGTTTAAAAGCTTCAAAACACCAAAAAACCTCCAGTCCGGGATCCTGGACTAGAGAATAGCCGTATATATATATATATATATATATTTTTTTTTTAAGCCAGTAAAAATTCATATCTTTGTCTTAATTTTAATTTTTTTATTCTGTATATCCGTCCCCCATACGCCAAAATCCTGGTTCCGTCCCTGAATGGGTCCTCAAATTGCTCTGTACATTTTCTGTTTCTTTTTTTCTGTACCCATAGCAGGACCCCAAACAAAACATTGCACATTCTCAACAGTCTTTCCCCCTTTCCCACCTTCGATGGTGACCCTGAAATCCTCTGGGACCCATAGCTTTAACCTATGTGCTCTAATAATTGATGGTACTGAGGGTGAGTCATGCATGTTAACGATAAATCTCATGAAGATAAAATATAAAATCTTAAAATATGAGGACTCCCAAAATTTTTCATGCATTTTCATAAATCACAAAGCACGTTTTTCGCCTTTTTTTTAACACTATGTACATCAATATTTTTGGGTTTTGATTTGATTTTGAATTTGGGGATAGGGCACACAACACAGGCAACCTAATAATATAGAAATTAATCCCACGGAGTTGGCAAAGTGATCTTGCCTTAGGACTTTAGGGTTTGCTTCCATCTAAAGTCTCAGGTTTGAATCTAATTGCATACAATTTCTTGAGGCCACTAGGGTTATGCTAGTCGTTACCTCATAGGCCTCGGAATTGGTAAGGTATGCGCAAGCTAGCCGGACATCTAGTTATTTTTTAAAAAAAACTTGATGATATAGAATGGAGAACCTGAGGCTGAGAATTGGGTTTTATGTTTCGTTTTCCTTTTGTTTTTAATTTTCCCCCCCTTTTAATGCTTCACCTTCGGGCTTTAAAAAACATTTGGACCCTTAGTTATGGACTCTACTTAATTTAAGTTAGTTGGGCCTGATTTAGTTTTTATTGGGCTTAAAAGACTCCTATTACACTATACAATCCGATAATATATATGAAGGGGCCCTTATTTTGGGCCTTTTTTGGAGGGCCGTAAGCCACCGCTTGGTGGCAAAGGGTCGGCCCTGTCAATCGTTACTCATAAGCACCCCTTGAACTTTTGTCAAACACTTCAGTAAAAATTCTCGGAAAAAAATTTCTTCACCCTCACCAAAAGAGGGTGAACAAAACCCTCAGTGCCCTAATTGGTTGAAATAAAGTGGGGTCCTCAAAAAATGATGTGGATCCCACCACAAAGTGATATCATGCTTTTCAAAAAGTGTATTGGTTCTGTGGGCCCCACACCATTTCAACAAATCAGGGTGAAGGATTTTGTTCACCCTTTTTTTGGTGCGGGTGAACAAATTTTTTTCTGTCTCAAATATTGCAGCCACCTTTACTATGATTAATAAAACTGTAGGGAATTTGGCTGCATGTGTCAAAATCCTTAGGGGAAGTCGATGAAATTCATCCGTGACAATTTATTTTTTTTATTGATGGTACTCGAAAAGCCAGCAATAATACTCTGTTTGGCACTCTACTGACTCTAGCCTTACCTGTAAAACGAGAACTTAACATTTCATGGATCGATGCATTGGAGACATGAAACTAATTAATGTAAACAATATTGAAGCAATAGCATTTTTTCATCAGCAATATCCATAGAGGGGGAGAATTTAAATGTCCAACCCTAGAACGTAGGAACCATTCTTAACCTGTAAATATTTTCAAGGTATCCTAACAAAGCGGCATGTGACACATTTTCAGGGGCCAACTGTGCTAGTTTTCAGAGGAAAATCTAAGTATAAATAGGAGTCATCGGTGCAAAGCCAAAGGCGCCTTGTCTCAAGATTCAAACATATCACTGGTTCATACAAATTCTCAACTTTCAAACATATGATTCAGTTCCAGCTGCAACTTATTCTCTCTTTGGTCAAACTTCTAATTTCAGGATTAGTTAGCTTTTTTTAAGTTCAGTAGCTTTGGTCACATTGTCGTTGCTCTTTCCTTGTTTCATTCATGATATCAGGCAACTTCTGAATCGCACCCTAACCTGATCGGGTTAGGGTTGGGGATAAATTCGGGATCGGGGTATGAAAAAATCCGCCCCGCCCCGCCCCTTCCCTCCCCACCCATTTGTCCTCCCTAGTTTTAGCTTCTATTTGTATTATTTGGGTTGGAGTTGGCTGACTTCTTTACAAAGACCCACATTGCTTCTCGTTTTGCACTTTCTCCTTTTTCTTCTCTTTTTTGAACAGTAAAAATGAAAAATTTATTAATCTTTGAAAATAGATTACAAATATTAAAGGGATCCAAGGCAAAGGGCATCATAACGCGGAAAGACATCCCAACAATGTTGGCACCCCCTCCCCACAACAATCTTATGCCGCTTCTCCTTGGCAAAATATCGAATCAGGTCGTCTATTCTATTTTAGACATAGAACGTTTCGTGCTAATATCCGAAGGGTGAGTTTTTGAATGGATTTTATCTAGATTTTATCAAGATTTGATAAAATCAAGCCTTTGATTTTATCCATTCGTGGAGAGAGTTTATAAAATCTAAGATTTTTGCATTCAAATATCTTAGATTTTATCAACTCTCTCCACGAATGGATAAAATCAAATGCTTGATTTTATCAGATTTTGATAAAATCCATTCAAAAAAAAAAAAAAAAATTCAACAAATGATGAACACTACATATAATCAAGTTACAACGGCTTAGTAGGAATTTTTTTTTTTTTGTCCACAATCCATATATAGTAGTTGCTCAGAGATGGTATTGGTCGGAGCGGCAATTAATGAAGCTGCACAAAAAAGGAAATATTGATTTTGATAAATTTTCAAAATAATTGTTTCCCGTGTAAGATTACTAAATTAATCCAAACACCGAAATTAATGCAATTCCTCCAGTTATCCAATTCCTAGGAATTTATTCCTATTCCTACCCAAGAAAATTCTCAGGAATTTGATTCCCGGTAATCACGTTCCTATTCCTACTCAAGATTTTAGTTATCCAAACACAGCCTAAAGGAAATTTTAAAAAAAGCAAATACCATGTGTTAACTAGTGAATCTTTATTAACTAATTCTGTTTAGTTGTGGCACGTGTTATAGTTAGCACATGTGTCAGTGGTTAAGTCGGTTAAGTCAGATGTAGTTACAAGTTGTAAGTGCAGTTAGTATAAATTCTGTATCTCGAGAACAAATGAAAAAATGTCTTCTTCTCTGAGTTTAGAGAGAGAAAGTATTCTAGAGTTCTACATTTCTTGAATGTTGTTACAATGCAGGTCCTGAGTTTTCGGGGCCCTAAGCTACTTTCAACAATGGGGCCTCTTAGCATTGGTATATATCTTAGTTGTTCGGTTAGAGGAACAAAGTTTCTTGTTGCTTGGTGGATTATACAAGGAATTCTACTTGAACCCAGAGATCGACGGTTCCACTCGCGGCGCCAGTAGGATTTTTTTGTACATGCTAGGGGAAAATACGGGAAAAAATTTGATGATGGCAAGTGTTGCGAAGACTTATCTACAAATCTCTTGACGCATATAATATTTATTACAATCTGGAATTTGGGGGCCCTATTGTTGGGCCAAAAACCGAGGGGCCTAAGCGGTGGCTTAGTGGGCTTGTGCCCAGGGCTGGCCCTGTTACCATGCATATTGGCAACCAAATATTAGACACGTATCAATGATCTATTTGCTTAAAACCTTGTGTCCCACCTGTTGAAAAAGGGGACAACTTTCCTCCCCGTGTCTTGAAGAATTCAATTTGGTCTCACTCTCTTGTATTTGTTATGATTTTCTAGTTGTAGGAAATCAAAGTGTTTACATTACTAAAGTACTTTACACTATCTTATCCTTATCTGATACAAACTTTGGAACAAAGTAACACTTCATTGGGTAGTATTAGGAAAATTCGAGGAATGGTTAGACAATTAAATCTAATTTGGAAATTTGGCAGGCTGACGACATGGCTTTTTTTTTAGGCGGTAAAAAGATATTTTATCAATCTTAGAAAACGCATTACAAACATGCTACTCTGAGTGAGGGTTAATTAATCTCTAACTTTCACTGAATGATGGAGAAATGAGAATAAATGAGTAATTGTCCCAAGGACGGAAGTATGATTTTAACTTTAAAAGTTGAATGGGGTGAAATACTCAAGAAAAGTTTGTAACAATAAAATATAATCGAATATCAATTTCTACCAATACAATTGGCCAAATGGTAAAGTACTATAAAAAAATTACTGTTCATATTTTTGACTAATTATGTAGGGTAAATTCCAAGAAAACCTATTTTTATTGGTATAGGATAAGAATTTTATTTAATATGTTTCAATTTGGTCAGAATTTTTTAGAAATATTTAGTCACCCAGTTTCTTTTGATTTAGCATTCCTATTTTGTAGGTGGCGAAATTTGAATTAGTAACCCCCTACTGATCAGATGCAAGAGTACTCATGTATAATTAATTATTGACCCAGACAATCTTATGTTTTCTGATGTAGGAGTATTTCAAAACCAAAAATATAGAGAACCTCCGGGTAGATTTTTGTTACAAACTGCACACCATCTTTGGAATGGGAATATAATTTATTTTTCAATAGAAATCTTCAATGGGTGTTTGATTTTTCAAAAAATAGTCAATGGAAAAACCATTTTAGAAACACTACTATATTTCTACCGGAATTGTGAAACTTGGGTGCTAGTTATGAAAAATGGAAAGAGACCTTGAGATCTAATCATTCCACTAACCAGCACTTGGACCTTTTTCTGTACTAGATACACTTATTAATCTCTCTCAAATGGGACAGGACACGTTTAATTTTTTCTGTACTAGGTACACTTACATGCTCACGACCTCACGATTGCGTTTCTCCCTTCCCCACCTTGGATGGTGACCCGTCAATGTTTCAATCGTTTGTCCGCCAGCCCAAGATTAGTCCGGTTGGTAGGTGAGTTTACTCTGTTTCGTATCCCTCTTTCTCCATTCAGATTAATGGGAAAAAACTCATTAATGTAAAATGGCCAGAGCCGCAAAAATTGAATGGAGTGTGATCTTCCCAAACCGGGCCTTGTGCGTAGAATTGATGTACCCATATTTGAAGCAAAACGGTGTTGTTTCACTGTGAAGCACCGTGCAAGAGCACCTATTGCACGGCACCTCCTCTTCTTCCCTTTAACTCCTATAAGTATATTACATATGGTTATCATTGCCCTTCCAGGATTTAGTTATTACCACATGCAATTCATTTTCATGAAAACAACTTCCATAAATACTTTGAGTATTTATGATTAATAAAGAAAATATTAATAGTGACATGTGATGCTTTCTCTGTAGATACAAGCACTACTCCTTTCATCATTTTTTCTAATGGTTGAGTATTTCAGTTTGAACTGTTCTTAATAAGTGTGTGTTTTGAAATTTAATAGGTAAAAGTTTGTAAAATTATTATTTTGCCATTTTAAAGAGTTAATAGGTAAAATTGGAGGACAAATTTGAAAAATCGAGGTAAAAATTGATGTGAAAGGTATAAAGTAAAGATAAAAATTGAGGTGAAAGATGTAAAGTGAAGATAAAAATTGATGTAAAATGCATAATAATGATGTACTATTTTTTTAAATATAAATTATTGAACCTAAACAAATGCCTTATCGCACTTTTAGCAATTGCCAAAAACAAACCAGAAATGCTTGGGTATACAACTCATGCACACTAAATATACATCAATCTGATGTGAAGGATGGGGAAAAACCCATTTCTTTAAGTGGGCCCCAGATTTGGTTTCTTCCCATTCTTCAAATCAGCTTATTGTGCATTAAGTATGTATGAGTGGTGTACCGATATGGGCCATAACATTTTTCAAAACAAAAGAAGAAGAAAACACTCGAAATATTCTACTACGTGGCGAGGATTTATTGGACCATATCCTCCATAAAAAGGGCACACGTTTCTTCTAGTTTTGCACCAAACAAGATGTCTACAAAATTCTTCCTAGTGTTGCTGTTTGCTGTGGTGGCTCTCACCACTTCCTCCCTTGCTGACCACCACAAACCACCCTACAAACCACCGCCCGAGCATAAACCACCCCCCGTAGAAGTAGAGGATGGTAAGAAACCACCATACAAACCAAAACCACCTCCACCTCCACCTCCACATCACAAACCACCTCCTGCTGTAGAAGTAGAGGATGGTAAGAAACCACCATACGGACCAAAACGACCTCCATATAAACCACCTCCACATAAACCACCACCCACTGAAAATGTTGAAGTGGAAGATGGTAAGAAACCTCCAAAGGGCCCAGAACACAAACCACCGAAGGGACCAAAACCACCCCCAAAGCACAAACCACCAGTTTGAACTGAGGGACTTGCTTTGTGTGATCGAAGAGTGAAGTACAATAATATAACAAGGAAATTGCACAGAAAATGCGTGGCTCAGAATCATTCTGTTAGTGGTTTCCACAACAACAGTTTGAATTTGGGCCGCCCATTTATTCGTCTGTGCAATTTTCTTTGAAGCTTCCTTTGTTTTCATATGTGTCTAAATAAAAGAAGGGTACGAGTTGTATGTGTGTCTCTTTTTACCTTCTTTTTTAGTCTCGAGAGTCTCTGTATCTGTAGTCTGTTTTAAAGTACTCGTACCAAGTGGGCATGAATGTAAGAATATTTCTCCTTCCCCTAATCTTAGCGCCTTGATCTCTATTCTAACGTAGCGAATGCGTTTAACCCAGACCGTAAGATGTTTGCTTTAGCCAAGTGGACTTAGAATTTTCCGACAGTATTCAAGCAATGGAAATAAAATAAGTGGCTTAAGAACAATTACGGAAATTGGACTTAAATTGAGAAAAGAGGTACTTCATTACCACTGAAATAATAATTTAATAAAATTTAAGAGGGAAATGGAACTAAAAACTACATGGAAAGTAAAGATATGCTTTTTAATTAGAATAAGTGGAAATAAACTGACACCAGTTCAACAAACGCCTGGACGACACGCAATTATAAATAAGGGGCTTATAAAATAAAATGCATAGTCAACCGTGTTGCCAAGATTTAAAGGTAAATGAATTTCTAATAATGGTATGTGGAATCGTGGATGTTCCAATGGATCTCTGGAATTGACTGCCCTCTAAGGTATTCCCTCCGTCCCAAAAAGTTGATCTAGTATTCTATTTTGAATTATTAAAAGATATTACTGATTCTTTTACAAAAATCAGCATACTTTATTTGATAACTTTTTAACTTTAACTCTTTTTTTTTTTATGTGACAAGAATTATTTAAGTACAAAGTTATACCATTATAGGCAAAATAGAAAAGACTAAAAGAAAAAATATGTAATGATTATGTTTTGAAATAGGTTGGCATCTCAAAGTGGCTTAACATTTTGGAAGGGAGTATGATTTAACTTGCTTATGTAGAATTGTGTTGAATTGTTAAGTATTAAATTCTTTCATAGTACCTAGGAGCATATAGGAGTAAGTAGTAATCTACCTCCTCGTCTAGTGTTTTGGCTCATAAATTCAACTTATTAAATAGATATCATCATTACAATTTTCACAGCAACTTTAATATCTACTTTATATTTTTCATATCAACTTTTGTCTTTAATTTCTAAAATTATTCTCCATTTTTACCCATTAACTTTCAAAAACATACACTTATTAAGAGATAACCAAAAATGGAAAAATCAACACTAAAAGGGATGGAGGGAGTACTACTCTTCGTCATTACTTATTTTATTTTATTTTTCCTTCAAGGAGTTTGTTGCAGTGTATTCTCTCTTGTCATCATCAACGTCTTCATCATCTTTCTCAAAGGCTCCGGAAAAGTTAGTCTTGAAAAAAGTAAATTGAAGTGAAGAGGAAAAGAAAATCTTTTTTTTTTTTTTTGGTGTGAGTGTTCATTTCACAAATTCCATATATTTTGTAGGAGGGATGATAGAACTTTCCCGCGACGTTAAATTTCATATATTTTGCAGGATCTGTTCCAAGGGAAAGTGAGTCCTCGTGGAAAAATCATTTTCCAGCATCCCATTATTTTCCTTGTAATTAACTAAACACTTCAAGATATGTGGGAAAGCTAATTTTCTCATCCTTTCTAGACAACTAAACGGCGCATTTGTGGTTGCAAAATACAGAGCCAAACTCGATCCAGAAAAGGTTTGAGCATCCAGATATACATCAACAAATCAAATTTTAGATCAAAGTGGCACTAGTATCTGGGAGTAATCATCCACATCTATAGGGTTTTTTAACCCAAAATGCAAACTGAGAAACTGCAAATGTACCTTCGGGATTGATTATTAATTTTCTCCATTGTGTGATTTTTATTGAATGATTATGTCAGAATAAATTTTGCATTATACAATTAACTCCCAAACAAATACCCATTAACGCAGAATTTAGAATTTAATAATAAAGCTCCCAAACGAACTCTGGTTTACTTTCTAAGGTCATCAATCAGAAAATCACCATCATAAGTGGGAAACGGAGAAACGCCATTGCAGGCGGTCACGTGCAGAAGCAAATCCTGTGGCTATAAGACATCCATATATGTCGTCAGAAAATTCCGGAAAATTGCAAAACAAAATTCCATTTCAGGTACTGATCTCAATCCATCTGTGGACAGGACTTGATTTTGAGGATTAGAAATACTTATTTACGGATGAGACGTGAATTGGTGTTTGCACCGAACAAATTCGAACCGTAAATTCCGAAATCCAACGGCTCAGATTAATGCGCGGATTTTGTAGTTGTAATAGGTTACCTTCGCCGGGTCCCACATTAGCTTTCAAAACATTTTACTATTACTTTGTAGTCCCCATAATAATTTGTGGGTATTTCCATGGCCGGACATAAGGAGTGCAAACGGGCCCCGGGCCCCGCTCACCCATTAATTATTTTAATTTTCTATTATGTTTAAGTTTTTGTTTGTAAAAATTATGAAGAAAAATCGCCTAAAAAATGTTTTATTAATATATAAGGATGATATTTGACGTTAATTTATGAACATATATGATTTGGTGCCCCGTGATAAGAATCCTATGTCCACTACTAAATTAATTTCTATTGTCAGCCCACTGGACTGACAATATGGAAAAAAAAAAGATAAAAAATTAAAACAAACATTTTAGGGTACTTTTTACACATTCTAAAACATATTCGCAAACTTTTATACTCTTTTCACACATTTCAATATACCTTTTAAACCTTACAGACAGCTATTGGGCTAATTTTAAAAATTTTATTAATTTATTTATAACAGGTGGGACCCACAAATTATTATTTATTTATTTTTTTTGGCATGATCTTTTTACCCGTTATCGTTTACTAATTTTTAGTAGAACTGATCAATTTTTTACAACAAATTGCTTGTCTCAAAGAGAAAAATCATAAAATTAAAAAATTATATAACAATACAAAAAAAACACAAAAAATTAGAAAAAAGAAAGAGCTTTTGGGTATTTTAGTCCATTTCTCATGCGAGACAAACAATGGAGTGTTGGAAATCTCACCACGGCATGCATGGGTAGGAAGGGACCCAAATGTGCGAGTAGTTTCATGTGGTTCACATTTCTCTTTGTAAGTTGAAAAAATCCAAGTTTTTCAACTCTAAGGTCCCACATAAAGTGCCCGAATTCCCACGTCAAAATTTCAGGGCATATTCCAAAGAAAAATGCCATTGAGGTGAATATTATGGTGGTAAAAGAGTCTTGCAGACATTTGTTCCAAACCCTTGTAAGATGTTCACCTACTTTGTACTGCACCATCCCCCGGTACGGTACATGATAATTAGGGTTGAAATAGAGTAGAGCTTATATATCCCTGGCCGACTTTATCATAATAACAGACTCGCTCGCTCCCGTAGATGTACCCGATTTTGGTGAACCACGTAAATTCCTGTGTTGATTTCTTTACTGTTTTCGTATTTCATTATTGTGTGTCGTGATTTCTCTAGCAGGAACACCAAAAATAGAAAATACTCCAATGTTTGTAGAACATATTTGATCCGAACCAGGCACTCCAAGCTACAGTGGTTTTCCAAAACTACCCTTTTGCAAGTTTCATGATTTAGTTTAGGTGCTCCAAAAAAACTTTACTCTTCTCTTGCCTCCTCTCATTAACAGAAGAGGAAAGAAGGGAAGATGGCGACGTTGAAAGAAGGAAAGACGAACTCACCAAATTCCAAGTCCAAACCCTAATTTGCATCTTTACTTTCTTAAACTTTGATTTATTTGATTTGTGAATGTAACTTGAAACTCAGTGCTTAATCTTTACAAAACCCAAATTCGGATGAAAGTTGAAGTGAAAAGTCAATTAGATACGTAATTATGCCAAAAGGAAAAGGGAGAAATTTGATATGTGGTAGAATTACCAGTTCTATAACATACTCCCTCCGTCGCATTTTAAATGCTCCTTACGTATATCCGTGTCATTTTCAAACGTCTATATCTTTTTATTGGTAAGGTTTCCAAAGTTTTTAATTTTTTTGTCTAATAGACCTAATTGAGATCTATCAAATAAGATCCATATTGCATATAAAATACATTATAGAATGAAAACTGTAAGAGTTTTAAAAAAACACGCATAACCGTAGGGAGCATTTAAATTGGGACGGAGGGAGTATAAAAAAGGTTACATATTCACTCATTATTATGCTTGCTAATTCTTTTCCAATTCAAGAAACAAACATCATTCGAGCATATAAAAGAGCACCACTTATTAGACTAATGCCTTTGCATTCCGGACTGAAAAAATACTAGTGTCAAAGTGCATATTTCTTTTATCGTCACTAAAGAACATCTCGATGCAAGAAAAAAGAAGGAAAAAATACAGTTAAAATTTACGAACATGGTGTGAAATTGGTGCCTTCTTGTTCTAATCCAGTAAAAAAAAAACGATACATCTATGTCTCTCACAGGGCTTGGTCATCGTTTTCTTGAGCAACTTTTCAAATCCGTTCAATTTTCCTCTGATGTGATTTATTCTTTCTCTCTCTTCAACTTTTATGCAAGATAACTTTGGTCTGTCTGGTTTTTCCTGCTTTGACTAAAATTGATTGTTTTACACTTATGTTTGTACTCAACATAACTGATTGTTTACACTTTAAGCACAAAGGAATCCCAAAAACTCTTTAGCCATCCAGCAATATTAATTCATGGATGACATGCAATATATAGATCCATTGCACCATTTGGGTCTGGACAGTATATATATGCAAAGAGATGGCAGATTTCGATGGCAGCGATTTGAAGAGATGAATATCATCGAGATTAGGCATTCTTTAGATGAAGTACTTTGTTTCGTTATCTAGTTTCTGTGCCCGTAATTCTGGTCTATTGGCCGATCACAAAAATAAAATAAAATCCGGTATATTGGTAATAATGGTATCTCCTCGAGAATAATACGTTAATTTTGAAAACTCAAGTTCCAAAAAGGTTTGAGTTTTGAGGTAAATTCTCTCAAAGGAAATAAGTTAGACGGCCGGGTTTATACATGACGGTTATAATTTCACCAATCATCGAATTAATTATTGAAGCATGGTCATAACAATCCCTGATTTGGTTAAGCATATGCAACAAATTCAGTTTTAATTGAATGCAATGTTACTTTCAATTTCAAAACTTATATAATAAAAACATGTCACATATCTTTCAAAATTTTGATAACAGCCCCAAGTGATGTCACTTGTCTCTCGCACATTCAGTCTCACTATTCCACCCTTTTACTTAATACAGAGTGGTCTCACTCTCTTAGCATGTAGAAGTATTTTCATTTGCTCATTTTGGTGGCCGGATAATCCCTATCGATCCTCTTCAATTCGGATTGATGAGAGATGAACTCTGGAATGGATCTTCTCACGAGCTTCGCTTCCGCACACTAAACGAATTCCTTAGCACCAACCCAAACCGTGGAGTCCGGAATGGTAGTTTGACGATCAAGTCTGTACTTGATCAATAATAAAGTACTCAGACTAGGGTTTTAGAATGAAATTGTGCGTACCTGTTTAGGACGGTTTAGCACGGTAACCGCTCGGGTGACGTCACTTTAGATGTAACCGAGAATCATTGCACTCACACATGCAACCAATCTTCTATCGGCGCGTGTCCCAATCGTTTGGGGGGCATTACTTGTGACTACGAGTAAGGTGGCCATGCATGTGAGCAAAAACTGCTTCTCCTCAGGTCACGCGGAGCCGCACCCTGGTACCTGATATCCGCAACCCTGGCCTTAACACGTTCAGACTATGGATTTGGGCTTCAACATATATTGTTCGGTATATAGCTTAGGACAAGCGTCTTATCGTTTGGCTTGGGCCTGAGTTGATCCCAAATGAGCCTTAGTATTTTATCTTTTGGTTTTATTACGGGCCGGTACAAAAAACAAATATTTATTACCACTAACTCCAATCATTCTTTTTAATTACCACTAACTCCATTAAGGTCAATCACTCTCTTTTGGGATTTAGGCACTTAGAGGGTACACTTTCATGTTATAGGGTTTTTAGTGGTTTTATGCACTTTCATAGGATACCCTAGGATTTTAGGCACTTTCATAGGGTACCCTAGGGTTTAGGTTTAGGCCATTTCATAGGGTACCATAGGGTTTAGGTTTGGGGTGCACTTTCCTATTATAGTGTTTTTAGTGGTTTAGACACATTCATAGGGTACCCTAGGATTTTAGGCACTTTCATAGGGTACCCTAGGATTTAGGTTTAGACACTCTTATAGGGTACCCTAGGGTTTGGGTAGGGTGGGTAGAGATAGAGACGAAAGAGCCCAATTGTTTCATGTTCCACATGGGGTGGATTGGACTTATTGGAACTTTTTAATTTTCTGGTGGAGCGTGAGGGAAAGTGGTCCGGAGAGTTGGAGCGGCCGGTAAATAACCCTTATCTTTTCTTCGCTGGGCTTTCAGCCCTATTTGGATTATTCGGGCCCATACACTATCAATGAAATACTCTGTTTTAACAACTTGGGCATTGCTCTTATTGTTAGTTATATTATTACTGACTTTCTATTGTGTTGACATACAATTATTGTCCATATAGTGCTTGTCCACACTACAAAAAAATTAAGTTTTATTGACAACGCGTCACTAAAAATGTGCTGATAAAAAGTATGTAGTGACAGTTTTTTGTATTGAGTTGTCACTAATTACAGGATTAGTAACAACTCACTAAAAAGTTGTCGCTGAATAATTTAGCAACACATTTTTAGTGACAAAATTGTTGTCACTAAAGATTAACTTTTTTTTGTAGTGCCAGTGGAAGGAGTTTGGAACTTGGCATGCCTATTAGAGTGTGTTTGTACATAGAAAGCCACACATATTGTCTATTGTGCTATATTTGCCACAAGTACCGCTTCGTGACGTAACTCGGTGAAAACAAGACGAGTATTCACATTGAAAATTTTGTGACACAATACGTGGGATATTCGTGATCACATTATTTTTCCAAAGGTCACATGTACATAAAATAAATCAAATAACAAAGTACAATAATTTTTTTACTCTGAAATGGAATACTATAACATGCTTGAAGACCTTTATCAAAAGGGAAACGATGCCTTCATATTAATTTCGTTAGGTATCATGGGTTACCGGGAAATTGTTACAGGGTCAATATTCTGGACCCTTATGCAATGTCATCTAGTCACTATCACAAGTGGGAAATTGTTAAAGGGTCAATATTCTGGACCCTTATGCAATGTCATCTAGTGACTTAATTGCTCTAGCTATATACAATGGAACAAATATTTCCAATACAGAAAGGAAGTAACGGTTTATGCATTTTAGGGCTAGTGACACTGTAATATGAATACATGCATGTTGCAGTACGTCCAATCAGCCCCACCTGATCCTTTGCATGTGATGAGACATATGAGACAAATTTACGCGCACCTCAACTTATCTTTGCAGACCAATCCAAACATTTCCAATACAGAAAGGAAGTAATGGTTAATCTTATGAATGCAACTTTCTCTCACGCACTGTGTGCAAAGTTTCGAGTTAAAATCTTACATTCTGAGTTTCAACTTTTCCTTTCTCTATTATCCTTCTTTTTTTTTTTTTTGATCGGCTTCTCCATTATCCTGTTAGTAATATAAACCTGCATATATAGTGACAATAATTCATAAACCAAAAGGAAAAGATTAGCGAACTGCGCGCCTGCATAAAAACCAAACAAAAGCAACCTGAAACCACGATATTCTACAGGCGAGATACAAAGTAAAGTAAAATCAAGCCCCTATATTCGATATCAAGCACCATACCAATGGTGAACGTATTAACTACCGAATAAGGTAATTTTATTTCACAAAAAAAAAATGTTATTACAGGTAATCGTGAATTAGTAAAATTCATGAAGACCGTGTAGCTACCATTTCCTGGATTACTCCAAACACGTGTAGTAATGAAGTCAAGATTTTCAACTGATCACATCACAGTAGTGGTGATACCTGCAATACAATTCTCTGTACAAGATTTTTTCCTTCCGCAATTACGCCTTGATTGATACATGCTAGGATAATTAACTGTTCTATTATGTGAACAAACTTACTTTAGATGTTAAGCCTTCAAGTATAACTTAAAGCTATAAATGCAACCGAAGGAGACAAGAACACTGCAGAGAAGCTGAAGGAACTAGGTAGGCCCCCACTGTGCCAAATTGTCAAACTTCTCAACTCAGTGGGTCCATATGATGCCCAAACAAATTAAATGTCCAAGATTACACGTGTCATTCCACCAATGGCTCCGAATCACTATAAAAAGGCCCCCAAAGCTCACTTAGTATGGCACCATCACCAAGCACCATCTCACAATTAGCTTCAGCAAAAAAAATGTCTCTCAAATACTTGCTAGTGTTGTCACTTGTGGTGGTGGCTCTCACCACCCCATCATTTGCTGATTTCCCAAAGCCACCAATGGGACAACCAGAGAAGAAACCACCAATGGAAAAGCCACGATCAGAGCACAAACCACCAATAGAAAAGCCAGGGGACAAACCGCCAATGGGAAAGCCAGAAAACAAACCACCCATGGGGAAGCTGGACAAACCACCAATGGGTAAGCCAGAGAACAAACCACCAATGGGCATGCCGCCCAACGGAGGAGAGAAGCCACCAAAGAAGGGGGAGAAACCACCACCAGAGAAGAAGCCACCAACCCATGGACACACTCTGATGGAGGAGAATGTTGAAGACTTCCACAAGCCACCGCGGAAGACCATGCCACCGATGGGAGGCCACTCAAAGAAGCCATATGGTCCCCATAAGCCACCACACAAGCCTCCTACCCCTCCCCGTGCCAATTGAGTGACTTTATTTCTATGGCTATACTATAAAAATAAGAGGCATGCTTCACTAGCAGACTTTATTGTTGTTTTCGGGTCAGTGTCTTATGATCAGCTTGTGTCGGTGGCAAGGCTTGTGTTTGTATTCGCCTCTGTAGCATTGTCCTCTGTACTCATTCCTAGTTGACTAATAGCACGTTTACATTGATATCAATGTGTACGTGTGTTTTTGTAGTGCAGAGATGATTATGTAGCCCTTCCATCTACGTATAAATTACCATCGCGGATCTCATCATATCTTTTGTTTGACTAAGAGATTAGAATAGAGTAATGTTGTTATAACCACCATTTTATTCTATTTTCGAGAGTTATTTAGTGTTCCTGCAGCATCTTGCTGGAGAACTGAATAATATTTTGTTATAATCTCAGATGCTCAACACATATGATTGTGAAAAGTGAGGTGAAAACATTTCATACCAAACGTAAATACCCCAATGTGGTCACTCCTAGCAATAGTCTTGTTGCGTAGAACATTTCGTATAAGATGGGTACGAGGATGAGCTTACATTGGCAAATTTAAAAGAGCAAATATACGGCATAAAGAATAATACAAACAAGGAAGTTCAACCCGTGATGCAGGGCTTGGAGATCATTCATAAATTCAAGACACATTGTTTTGTCAATTATGTATAAGGGTTTGAGATGTCAGAGGAAAATTGTCCTCATGATCATGATACAACGTGGCAAGCATTATACGTTCCTGCACACTTCACACCATGCTTGACAACTTCTTAATGAAAACTGTGGTTATCTAAAATTAGGACGTATAGCACCATCTTGAACAGGAATGCAAGCTCTTCGACGAACAGTACAAAGATTTATGCAGTTCGGTAAATACATTTCTACACAAAATGAGCAACAGAGAAAATTGAGATTAGAAACATGAGATTAAAGCAGACTACCCAGAAGCCATTTTGTCTTCTGGATAAAGTCACTATGAACAATTCATTCTATCTCAAATAAAACAAGAATCTATAAATGCTCGTGCGACCTAGGTTGACTCGATGTGAACAAATCAAGTTTGAATCGTTAAGTTTTGGAGCTGGAAATTATGAAGAAACATAAATCATTTGCCAAACAATAACAGACGATGGATGTAACTGTAGCCACGTTCTAGAATCTATTGAGGTCGGCATCACTAATGGGAAACCAAGAAACACCAGAGTAGGCGGGCAATTGTAAAGTAAGCTTTGTATTGAATTTAAGGATCGTTAGTGAGATTTATTGATGGATCGAATAGGAAAAGTAATTGAGGAATAAAAACCTCAAAAAGTCCTTCAAAAATCCTTGACTAACTCATCAATGTAACATAAGTAATTTATACAAGACTGTTGTTACTTACGAATACTTTGGTGATCATATCTATTGGACCACGTGGATCCTCCCATATGATCCTCATGTGGCATAAAATAGGTGCTTAGAGTTACTTGATGATCAGACCTATTTATATTAGGTGTCAATGTGTTCGTTATTCATTTAAAGAATCTTATTGATTAGACATCAAAATTCACCTGAACAAAGAAATTAGTTATGATTTTCCGTTTCTCCTTTAACCAATACGATTAAGATCAAGTACATCTATTCTTACAAATGAATGACTTGGATCGTCAACTGAAACACTGGTGGATAATATTTAGTGTCGAATAATTCTGATCACATTCAATATAGCATGTAATGTTGTTCGAACAAAAAAAAAAAAAAAGATAGCATGCAATGTACCATGAATGCATTGTTAGTTAGAGCAGTAGCTCTCAGTGTCATGTACTCTATTTACTTTTTGATGACACATTATATGATCTTCGAATGTGATCATCATAGCATTGTCAATGAAGAAGAAAAAAGAGGAACAAATGTGCTTTGGTCAGTTTCGCCATAGCTGCAGCAGCTCAATTCATGGCTTTGGAGTAACTATAGGAGATGTTTCTTGGGCAATGCTCTGGTCTCGGGTTTTGGAGCAACTTGTGGAGCTCAAAACCTCTCTCTCTCTAATCTTTCTTTACCGCTAGGTTTTCGCCTGGGGGGGAGCGGCGCCTCCCCTCCTCCCCTCGGGCTTTCTCCTCTCTTTCTCCCTTCCTTTCTCTCCCTCTCCCACTCCTTTCCATCCTTTCACCTTTCCTTCTTTCGACCGGATCCACGCTACTGGGTGTGGATCTTTTCGCCTAACGGCTCGTCGGAGCAGTGCTGTCCACACCATGTTTTCTTCACTGGTTGATCGCGGTTTCCGGCCTAATGGCCAATGGACGTGCTGTGTTTTGGTGGTGCTGTATTTGGTGGTTGGGTTGTGTCGTTTGGGCGGCATCGACAGCAGATCTGGTCTTTTGAGTTGGCGGCTGATAGGCGCGCAATGTCATAGATATAAGCGCCTAAGTAGGGCGAATTAGCGCATTAGAGGTGCGATTTATTCCATTTTCCACTTGAAGCGGTGTTGTCTTTGCTTTTTCTTGTTTTTGGTTGTTTTGTAGGGAACAGGTCGGAAAGAACGCGTAAAGTGGACACATGGCGGTCGGGCGTGTTGGGGACATGTGGGACCCAAGTGAGGACGGCCAAACAAGCTTGGAAGTCATTTTAAGGGTTTCGGTATCGATACAGGGGTTGTCCTGTATCGATACTCGAGTGATCAAACGCGAACAAAATGTCTGGGTATCGATACAGGTCTTTCCCTGTATCGATACCGAGGGCCCTAAAAGTAGCGGTTGACCTTTCCACGTGTGTTGACTTAGGGGGAAGATAAATACTCCGATTTTAGGTCAAATTAGGGTTCGAAAACTTTGTTTAATATTCATTCATTCAGCAGCCGTTTTTCGTTGTTAGAGATTCAACTTTCCGGAGACTTTGGGATTGAAGTTTACAGTTTTGTTCGCTGATTCTCGTTTTGCTTCGGTAACTTTCTATTTTCCTTACATTAATCTCAGTTTGCGGGAGTTTGTCCGCGTTCTGAGATTCGGATTTTGGTTTTAATTCAGATTCAACATAATAGCATGTGTTACTTCAGAATTATGTTATCTGTTCTGTGTATTATGAGTGAGTAGTTCCCTAAGTATGGTCACGGGGTGATTAACACGCCGTGGCTAGGGCTGGATATGTTTTGCTCCGGTTTTCACAATTAGTAAAGGAAAAAGCAATTTTAGGTTATTTAAGAGCTTCCGTTGGACGAATCCGAGTTTCGTCGGAGCCCATGTAACGCGAGGAACGGGGGACCAAAACTTGTTTTCCGCTGTACATGGGTAAAGGCGACCGCGAGGATTCGCATCCTTCGGGGTACCCTTTTTCTCTCTAAAATCAAATGTTTCTTCGGAACAACGATTGAAGCAGGAAATATCCGGACCTGGTCACTGGTGTTACGAATCTTGCGACTGTACTTTCTTTTAAATAATTTTAGTAAAATCAGTTTCTCTTTTAGTTTTCGCGAATTCACCAATCAAACCATAAAGGGTGGCTACCTAAGAGCCGTGTTAAATTTAGCAACCCGAGTACTTAGTCAGCACTTTCCACCTTCTCTGTGGATTCGATTCCGGTCTTACCGGGTATTGTGCTACACCGGTCTCCGCCCTACGCTTGGGGCAACCCATTAAATTAGGTATAGGATTTCGGTCAAGCAGCGGCTGATATTCTTGGCGTTGTGGCGTTTCTGGGGACTCTGGGGTTGTTT
This sequence comes from Vaccinium vitis-idaea, assembly GCA_963854785.1. Classification (NCBI taxonomy): domain Eukaryota; kingdom Viridiplantae; phylum Streptophyta; class Magnoliopsida; order Ericales; family Ericaceae; genus Vaccinium; species Vaccinium vitis-idaea. Next base: position 10,279,747 of record OY978218.1, on the reverse strand, counting down.
TCGTCCCATTATCCGGGGCAGCAGCAAGGGCTAGTTCCCCGGGCTCTGACTACGGCGATGGCGGCGTTTTCGTCTCCTTCTGGTGGCCCTGGTAGGGCGGACGAGCCGTTCTCCGGTACAGCAACAGGGGGCCTATTCCCCGGGTTCCAGCGACGGCGTGGCTGCGTCTTGTCTCTTCACTGATGCCAGATGTGTCAGATTTGGCAGCAATGGCGATGAGTATCATTTTGAGGGCATCAACGGAGTTTTGCTGGAGGAGTGTGCTCGGTGTTTCAGATAGGTGGCTGGAAATGAGGTTGAGATCGTGTTTTGCGGTGGCAATGATGGCAGTGCATTTTGGTTGAGCGGTGGCGCGTGATTTGGAAGCTGAAGGGGCGAAACAAAAGAAATGAAGATAACGCGCTGATTTTTCGAGAAGTGAGGTTGGAAGGATTTTAGGGTTCAAGGTGCATGCTTGTGGGGTTCAAAGGATTTTGGATGTGTTGGGTTTTCGGAAAGTGGGGATGGTGCATGCCTTGACTTTTTTACGAGACTGCCTTTTGGTTTTTTTTTTTTGTATTGGGTGTGGTGGATGAACATAATGTACGATATTTGTATGATCTGAGTTTTTGTAGACTCTTGGGGTGTTTGGCTTTGGGGTGTGTAGACACCCCAATTTTAATGACTCGTGCATCCCCGATGATGAAAAGAACGCACAAAATATACCTCGGAACAATTGCTCGAGTCGAATGGATCAAAAGAATCGAAAACCCAAACCTACCTGGACCGTACGGCCTCATCTCTTGAACCGTACGGCTTGAAAATCTCTTTGCACCGTGCGGTGTTACCATGTGCACCGTACATCTTACCTTTGATGCCGTACGACACCCTTGTCCCATCAACGGGATTCCCGGGTTGCCCAGCAGCTCAGTTCGATTGCGTAATACGCCTAAAACACTCATGAGCCCGCTCTTTTCTTTCGTTCAAATCTCACATCTCCTCTATATATATCTTGCACTGTCAAACGGAAAAAGAGTTGAGAAAGGATTGAAGAAAAACTCGTAAAAAACCAATCGAAGGGTTTCCCGAAGAAATTATTCTCGTACCCAAAACTCTGTTACTCTGTTCATACTCTCCCGCACTCCACAAAATTCCTCAAATACTTTGCTCCACAAATCCAGAAGGCTGCCAGTCCCATTTCAACCCGTTCGGTTCGCTTCGAGGTATAAAATCCGTGCTTGAGTCATAGCAATCTTCTGAGGGGGGTCTCCATCGGGCTCGAGGAGAGCTCCGTAGCTCTTCCTCGGGTCCAAAATGAAACATTTCAGCAAAGTTCAAACCTCCCGGGTGGGGCATTTCGCGATATTATCTATTGTCGCGGGATGCCGTCCCTAAAGACGAGGTACATTCACTCAATAAAATCATTCTTCAAACTTGTTTTTACCAACAAATAATGTGGTTTTTACCCAAAAACAGAAGCCGGTTCCAATCAGACAAAAAAGAGAATTTTTTTGAAAAATGCATGCATAGAGGCACCGTACGGCATCCAAGTTACACCGTGCGGCATAACTTTGGACACCGTACGGCATCACTGGAAGAATGCTCTGTTTTTCGGATCGCGATGCTCTATTTTCTAGGAAAAACCAGAAGGGTCTAATCGCACTTGACCCCTTTTAGTTTCTGTTTTTACATTTACATCCCCCTCTTAGTTAATTTTCTCGCATTTGTCTATTTGATTGTGTGTTGTTTAATTTGTTATCGTTATTTGTTTCTTTTAAGCTTGTTATTTTTCTGATATACTGTTTATGTGAAATAAAGTTTTCGATAAAATATTTCAAAGAATAATCCCACAAATGTTTAGTAAAGACCGGAAAATTCCAGGCACGCGGGGTGCATTTTTCGAACAAAACCTTCTCCGCGAGTAACCTGGCTTCCGAACCCAAAATCTCTAATTTTTCACAGATCAAACCCTTTTCCAGCGTCACAAGAGTCATTAATTTTCTGAACGGTTTCTCAAGTACGTAATATTTTCCAAAAATTAAACCCCGGGTGGGGACTCTAAATTTTTCCTTTTTCCCGGATCGCCCTTTTTCATAAACACAACCAAAACGCGTGGATACTTCGCCCGCGAATCGAGGGGTCCACAGGGTGTTTGGCGTTGGCCTTTAGGTGGGCTTGTCTTATTGGGTACCCTCGATTGGTTTCTTGCCAATCGTTGGTTTAGGTCTTGGATTGGACAATTTTTGCTCCTTGAGCTTATTGTTGTTTCCTTGCTCCTATTAGTCTTGTAACTATTTCAAGAATAATGAAACTTTTTTGCCGAGCCAAAAAAAAAGCTTGTGGAGCTCAATAGTCTGGGGTTTGGTTTGTTTGAGAGGTGTTTCTTACTAGCGGTAGTGTTTTTTTTTTGTTGCTTTTGTCCCTTTGGGTGTTGGGCTTCGGCCTTTTTGGTGGAGTCTATCCCAGTGGTTGTTCTTGTTTGGCTTCTTGCCCACCATTTGGGGTCTGATGTGGTTTTGTTGGGTCTAGCGGTTGAAGTTCCCTCTTCCGTTGTGGTTTAGACGCAATTTTTCCCTTCTTCCTTTTTATTAATCTTTGTACTCGTTTCAGAGATTAATAAAGTTCTTTGCCGTTCAAAAAAAAAATCATATGTTTTCTTCTTTTGTTAGTTTTTTTTTTTTATCTGAAAAAGAAGATTTATAAAAGAAACTCGATAAGGGTACATTCAAGAAGGAAGAATGGGAGGGAAATTCAACCGAGGTTGAAAGAAAGAATTCTTCTTTTGTTATTTACGGGCAATACTGTACACAGATCCAAACAAAAGCATTTTACGAGAAATTAAGGTGAGTAAATTACAGATGAGTCAAATTGTACTTGAGACACAACTTCACCGTCCAAACGAATAAAGTTAGTTTGTCTCTCTTCTTTTTAAAGCAGAATGTTCTTTCCAGAACCAAATTTAATGCTTCTGTACAGTAAATAAGACTGCGTTTTTTGTTGTTATTGGCTAATAATGTTTGCAAAAGTCTTACTAAACATTGGTTAAAAGAAATATCAGGAGCACAGCAGATGTAAGGGAGGGGGACCATTAGAAATGCAATTGTTGGATTTACATCTCTTTGTGCGTCCGAATTTCAATATTTTCAACTCCAAGGGACCCATAAAATTAAAGTGACAGTTCTCAAACCTTTTCAACTCCAAGGGACCCATATAATTAAAGGGACATAGTTCTCACACTGAATGAGGTTAAATCGTTAATACATCCTGATAAAAGGTGTCCTTCTGACATTGTTTTTTGACAATTGTAATGGTGACAGTGGTGGAGGTGGAGGGTGGTCATGGTGGAAGTAGAAGTGGTGGTGGTTAAGGCAATGACATTGTATTGTTGATAGTGAGGGCGAAGGAAAGGGAGGTGGTGGTAAAGAAAGGGGTGATATATTAAATCAGCGAATCTAATTAATAATTGAAAATCGGAACACAAAATATATTTTTATTATTAAAAAATTTGGGTTCTTACAGTTGGCACTGCACCGGTGTCTAGCTTCTTTTTGCTGGTAACCCAAATCGACTACACCAGGAATCGACTCGTCAAATTGGTTCCGTCTTAATATATATATTGTTTTTACTCTGTTAGCATATTATTATATAGTGTATCGTCTGCTCATGAATGAACGAACTCTCTTTTAATTTGGTTGGCATTGCTCTTGCTACTTGTCATATATTGTGTTGACAAGTAGTGTTTGGATGGGGTTTTGAACTTGACATGCCTACTAGAGTGTTTTGGTTAGAAGCTACAATTGGTGTCTGATCTTGTGCAAAAATGTTGCCACAAAGTGCCCAACCCTTGACATTTGGTACCGATCATTCACATCGAAAATTTTGTGACGCTATATGTGGGATGGTGATCACCTTTATTTTGCCAAAGATCACCTGTATACAAATGATTAAATATCAATATGTTAGTTACACATTGTATTTAACTTCATAAACCCTCATCTTTCTTGTTAAGAGAGCCCCGTCTCATACATAGGTATCGTATATCGTGTTGTGTAAGCTAATTGGGCTTTTGTGAAACAAGCAATGGTTAACAAAATTGAACGCTTTTTGTATGTGGATTGTTAGTACGTTTTAAGATGTTCAACAAGTGAAGCGAATGTCGCAAATTCGTAGATTTTTATATTGTGGTATAGGTCACACGAGATGACTAGACGATAATTTTGAAATATGTAGTGAAATAGTAAAACATGTTTGAAGACTAATATCAGAAGGAAAACGATGCCTTCACATTGATTTGTTAGGCATGAGTGGGAGATCCTATTCTAGTCAACTTCACAAATGGGAAATGGTGAGATGATCAATGTGGAACCTCGTGCAATGTCAACTAGTGACTAATTCAGTACTATTTGAATGTCTTCTTTAGTTAATTTGGTTTCATTTTTTGTCTTTCCTGTTTGTAATTTGTCAATTTCAATTGTATTTGTTTGTATTCGGTAGCCTTTGATTAATGAAATTCTCTCTTTTATTCTTCAAAAAATTAGTGACTAGCTCTAACTATACCAACAAATATTTCCAAAAGGATTCAGATATTTTCCGGTCGAAAACTTGGACAAGTACTAAACGAGATAGTTCAAATCTGGACTATATAATGGTATAATCAATGGTTTGAATTTTGCATAAAAACTTTTACCCGTAAGAGTTTTTGACATACCCAAACCGTTAATTACAGCAAATAGATGATGTATATTTGATTAATTGTCTCCTCTATCCCCAATTCATTAAGAATCGGAGAGGATCTATTTCCTGTCCTAAACAACAAAGGAAGTAAAATTCCACTTGACAAGCTTCAAAGATTTGATCTGCCCCACATACCTTTATGCATTTTAGGGCCAGTCACTCTGGAAAGTCCCTGGAAATGAAATTTATGTTCAAGTCCATATGAATACGTGCATGTTGCAGTCAAATCATTCCCAGTAGATAGCCAAATTATCTAAATGCATACATGGTAACTTGTATCGGACAAATTTACGTGCACTTCGACCTATCACTACGGGCTAATTCTAGCCAAGTTGTAGTTTTCAGGATATTTATTTTGGAAAAAATTTATGAGCTAGAAAAAGTTGGTTTTGAAGAACAATATTACACCAAATACACACCGCTTTCTGTCGAGCCCATGTCGGGGTTCCTCATAAATGATCGAAGTAGCTCAATTTTGATAAATGATCGAAGCAGCTCAATTTGTTGAATTATTTTTTTAAGTATCCCTGCAAAAAATAAGCTTGATCAGATATCAGTAAAGACTTGTTATTTATACGTACAAGATTTTTTTCTTCCCTATTCCGCAATTTCGCCTTGATTGATCCATCCCAGGACAATTAAGTGCTCTATTATGTGAACAAACTTACTTTAGATGCTAAGCCTTCAATTATAACAAAGCTATATAAATATAATGGAAAGAGCCAAGAACACTGCAGAGAAGCTAAAGAAAACTAGGTAGAACACTGCAGAGAAGCTATCTATTGGGGCACGCGGATCCTCCCATATGATCCTCATGTGACGTAAAATAGGTGCTTTAACAGTGTTACTTGATGATCAGACCTATTTATATTAGGTATCAATGTTAAAGAATCTTATTGATTAGTCATCAAAATTCACCTGAACGAAAAAAATCTGTTACAAGAAAAATGGAAAGTTTAGTTCTGATTTACCATTTCTCCTTTAACCAATACGATTATATAAAGTAAATCTATTCTTACAAATGAATGACTTGGATCGTCAATTGACACGTTATATAAGGGTTCTATGAGAGGTTCTAGATTCTACTTTTGTGATCTCATTCAATATAGCATGCAATGTCGTTTGCAAAAAAAAAAAAAAAAACATGTAATGTACCATGAATGCATTAGTTAGATTGAGCAGTAGCTCTCATTGTCATGTGCTCTACAAACTCTTTGATGACACGTTATATAATCTTTATCATCATAGCATTGTTTTCTTCTTTTGTTAGTTACGGGCAATCATGTACTCCCTCCGTTCCATTTTGATAGTCCAGTTCGGTCTTCAATGCAATTTTTAAATTGTTAATATCTTTCAATCTACAATACTTTTAAAGATTTTAAAATTTTTGTGTAATAGAACTAATTGAGATCTATCATATGAGATTAATATTGCACATAAAATTTATTGTAGATTGAAAGATATTAACAATTTTGTGTTTTGACTAGTTGTCTCCTTGCCAACCATGCCTTTGTTTGGGGCTTGCGGCAAATGATTGTATCTGTTTTCTTTGGAGTAATAAAATCCCTTGTCGCCGTGCAAAAAAAAAAAAAAGAAGATATTAACAATTTTGAAAATTATATTGGAGACCGAACTGAACTATCAAAATGAGACAGGGAAGTATACAGATCCAAACACAAGCATTTTACCAGAAATTAAGAAAACTTGTCCCAACATGGATGTGAGTAAATTACGGATGAGTCAAATTGTATGTGAGACACAACTTCACCGTCCAATCGAATAAAGTGAGTTTGTCTCTGTTCTTTTTCAAGCCAGTAGTAGTGAAATAATGCGATATTCGTTTGGAAAAAATGATGTGCGTACACCACACTTTGGTACCCAAGTGTACATCAGCCCATCTCAACCTTCCAAAAGTGTTTTGGACGTTTCGGATTTTAAACAAACTATTTGCGCGAATAGTTTAAACTCTTTGCGCGAATAGTTTGTAAAAAATCTGGAACGCCCAAAACGCTTTTGGATGATTGAGATAGGCTAGTGTGCACTTGGGGTACCCAAGTGTGGTGTACCCATAGACGGGTTGATTCTTTCCAGAACCGAACTTAATTATTCTATTCAGTAAATAAGACTGCATTTTTTGTAATTATTGGCTAATAATGTTTGCAAAAGCCAAAATATTGGTTAAAAGAAATATCAAGACCACAGCAGATGTAAGGGAGGGGGACCATTAGAAATGAAATTGTTGGATTTACATCTCTTTGTGCGTCGGAATTTCAACCTTTTCAACTCCAAGGGACCCAAAGAATTAAAGTGACATAGTTTTCAAACCTTTTCAACTGCAATGGTCCCATAAAATTAAAGTGACATAGTTCTCATACTGGAGTTTATCTGTGTTGTAACAAAACCTGAAGTATAAGAATATAACAAATCAACAAAGAAAACGAGACACAAGATTTACGTGGTTCCCCCCCAAGCACGAAGCTCTAGAGGTACGTCCACGGGCGAAGAGCAAGAGAGGATTCACTATGAACGTGGCGAAATACACAGAGCCGGCTATACCCGTAACTCTCAATTAAAGCACCCAATAGATATCTAGGGACAAATTTCTGAGAAGCTACCTACAGAGCATTAAACGTCTCAATAACACAAAAGAGACACACAAAATCCTAATATCCAATCCCATGAATCAAAGACTAAACCAGTGGAACAACCTAAGAAACCCTAACACACTACGGGAAACCCCATGGGGGCTCCCTCAAATGGATTCACTCAAGAAATTCAAAGCCCAAAGAGGCCACAAGGCTCCTATTTATAAGAATGTACAACACTTAGGTCAAAACCCTACTTAAAACGCGCAGCCGCACAAAAACGTGCATCTCTTGTCTGGACAAGAGTAATTCCTAGGTCCGGACAAACGAGGCAAAAACTTCCGAAATCATCCCAGACTTGAAGGTCCGGACAAGACTTCCTATGGAATATAGTGTTTTTATTGTAAGAAATTCAGACACATGGTGAAAAATTGTCCAAGGGTGAAGGATAAGTTTGTAGAGAAGGGTGTTGCTGGTTGCGTCGAAGATGATTCAGAAGGGTTTGAGGCTGCAATTGCTTTGGCAGTAAGCGATATCGATATCTGTTGTGAAAACATGTGGATTTTTTACTCTGGATGCTCCTACCGCATGTGTCCACATAGGGATTGGTTTGATACATATGAGACGGTTCACGGTGATACAGTTCTTATGGGGAATAACATGCCCTGTAGAATTGTTGGGGTTGGAACAGTACAAGGTCAGGATGCATGATGGGATTGTGAGGACATTGTTTGGTGCATGTACCAGATTTGAGGAGGAACCTTATCTCTTTGGGCGCTCTCGACTCTGTGGGTTGGAAGTACACTGCTGAAGGTGGAGTCTTGAGTGTGTCGTTGGGTGCTCGGATTTTCGTGAAGGGTCAGAAATTTGGTAACCTCTATGTGCTTGATGGTAGTACGATTGCGGGTGCTCCATCGTTGGGGTCTTCATTTGTTGAGAGGAATTCAGGTTCAACCATTGGGAGTATGCAAGAGGGCATACAAGGCTCTGCAGTAGAGTCGGTTAACTCCGGGTGGAGTTTGAACACATCTTCTTTGGCATCAGTAATGGGTGCATGTGGTTAACGTCGACATTTGATGGAAGATGGTTGCTCGTTGGTGATTAACACCGTGAGGGGAATTGCGGTGTTAAGCTCAAGGTGGAGCTTGTGGTGGCACGTGTGGCTGAGTTTACTCAGTAGTGGAAACAAGGTCAAGCAGATGTGTTTGCGCCTTGTTTATTGGTGTCATTGATGTGAGTCGTGTAGGGCTGCCCCGCGAGGGGCGTTGTTGGGAAGAGCGAGTGTTGAGAGGATTGCTCTATGTTGTTGGCTTAGAAGGGAATTCAAGTCAAGGAGGAGATTGTTGAAGATATACCTTGAATTCAAAACGTTCGAAGAAAACTGCAAAATTTGGTGTGAAAAGCCGTTTGCTGGACCTCTAGTCCGGACCAGCGGGCTTGAGATGTTTTTTGAAGATTTTGCCTCCATGGTCCGGACTAGCGAATCTTGGTCCGAACCAAAATGTGCAATTTTGTGTGGCTGCGCATTTTAAATAGGGTTTTGACCTAATTTTTTGTACTTTCTTATAAATAGGAGCCTTGTGGCCTCCTAGGGTTTTGTCTTGAGCTGGAATTTGAGATATCTAGGGTTTGTGTGTGTCTCTTTCGTGTGTGAGAGATGTTTGATGCTTTGTAAGTCGCGCTTCATAGATTTGTCCCTAGATATTGTGTGGATGCTTCAAGTGAGAGTTACGGGTACAGCCGGCTCTGTGTATTTCTTCCCATTTTTAGTGAATTATCATGCTCTTTCCCCGTGGACGTACCTCCAGAGCTCCTTGCTTGGGGGAGAACCACGTAAATCCTCGTCTCTTATTTTCTTGTTGATTTTGATATATTCTCTTTTTCGGGTTTCAGCACAGCAATATTGTGGTATAGGTCACGCACGAGATGACTGGACGATAATTTTGAAATATGTAGTGAAATAGTAAAACATGTTTGAAGACTAATACCAGAAGGAAAAAGAGGCCTTCACATTGATTTGTTAGGCATAAGTGGGAGATTCTACTCTAGCCAACATCACGAATGGGAAATGGTGAAAGGATCAATGTGGAACCTCGTACAAGTCAACTAGTGACCAGTTCAGTACTATTTGAATGTATTCTTCAATTAATTTGATTTCGTTTTTTGTCTTTTTTGTTTGTAATTTGTCAATTTCAATTGTATTTGTTTGTATTCGGTAGCCTTTGATTAATAAAATTCTCTCTTTTATTCTCCAAAAAATTAGTGACTAGCTCTAGCTATACCAACAAATATTTCTAAAAGGATTATATAATGGTATAATAAATGGTTTGAATTTTGCATAAAAACTCTTACCCGTAAGAGTTTTTGACATACCCAAACCGTTAATTACAGCAAATAAATGATTTATATTTGATTTTCTCCTGTAGCCCCAATTAAGAATCGGAGAGGATCTATTTCCTGTCCTAAACAACAAAGGAAGTAAAATTCCACTTGACAAGGTTTCAAAGATTTGATCTGCCCCACATACCTTTATGCATTTTAGGGCCCGTGACTCTGGAAAGTCCTTGGAAATGAAATTTATGTTCAAGTCCATATGAATACGTGCATGTTGCAGTCAAATCATTCCCAGTAGATAGCCAAATTATCTAAATGCATATCGTAACTTGTATGGGACAAATTTCTGTGCACTTCGACTTATCACTACGGGCTAATTCTAGCCAGGTTATAGTTTTCACAGTATTTGTTTCGGAAAATATTTTATGAGCTAGAAAAAGTTGGCTTTGAAGAATAATAGCACTATGGGTAGATTATTTGGTGTACACTAAATGCACACCGCTTTGTGTCGAGCCCATCTTGGGGTTCAACATAAATGATCGAAGCAGCTCAATTTGTTGATTTTTTTTTTGTTAAGTACCCCTGTAAAAAATCAGCTCGATCGGATATTGATAAAGGATTGGTCAGTTAATTGCTCTTACCTAAAATATAATTATACGTACATGAATTTTTTCTTCCCCATTCCGCAATTTCGCCTTGATTGATCCATCCTAGGACAATTTAGTGCTCTATTATTATGTGAACAAACTTACTTTAGATGGCCTTCAATTATAACAAAGATATATAAATATAATCGAAGGAGCCAAGAACATTGCAGAGAAGCTAAAGGAAACTAGGTAGGCCCCAACTCTGCGAAATTGTCAAACTTCTCAACTCAGTGGGACCATATGATGCCAAAACCAATTAAACGTCCAAGATGCTTACACGTGTCACTCCATCAATGGCTCCAAACCGCTATAAGAAGAGCCCAAAGCTCACTTAGTATGACACTTCACCAAGTACCATCCCGCTCACAATTAGCTTCAGAAAAAAAATGTCTGTCAAATACTTGCTAGTGTTGTCACTTGTGGTGGTGGCTCTCACCATCCCATCATTTGCTGATTTCCCAAAGCCACCAATGGGACAACCAGAGAAGAAACCACCGATGGAAAAGCCAGGATCAGAGCACAAACCACCAATGGAAAAGCCGGGGGACAAACCGCCAATGGGAAAGCCGGGGGACAAACCGCCAATGGGAAAGCCAGGACCAGAGGAGCCACCAATGGGCAAGCCAGGACCAGAGGACAAACCACCAATGGGCAAGCCAGGGCCAGAGGACAAACCACCAATGGGCAAGCCGGAGAACAAACCACCAATGGGAAAGCCAGGACCAGAGGAGAAACCACCGATGGGAAAGCCGGAGGACAAACCACCAATGGGCAAGCCAGGACCAGAGGACAAACCACCAATGGGAAAGCCAGAGAACAAACCTCCAATGGGAAAGCCAGGACCAGAGGAGAAACCACCGATGGGAAAGCCAGAGGACAAACCACCAATGGGCAAGCCAGGACCAGAGGACAAACCACCAGTGGGAAAGCCGGAGAACAAACCACCAATGGGGAAGCCAGGACCAGAGGACAAACCACCAATGGGTATGCCGCCCAAGGGAGGAGAGAAGCCACCAAAGGAGGGGGAGAAGCCACCAACCCATGGACACACTCTGATGGAGGAGAATGTTGAAGACTTCCACAAGCCGCCACGGAAGACAATGCCACAAATGGGAGGCCACTCAAAGAAGCCATATGGTCCCCATAAGCCACCACACAAGCCTCCTACCCCTCCCCATGCCAACTGAGTGAATGTATTTCTACGGCTATACTATAGAAATAAGAGGCATGCTTCACTAGCAGATTTTATTGTTGTTTTCGAGTCACTGGCTTATGATCAGCTTGTGTCGGTGACAAGGCTTGTGTTCTTATTTGCCTCTGTAGCATTGTCCTCTGTACACTTCCTAGTTGATTAGTAGCATGTTTACATATCTATTTGTATGTGTGTGTGTTTTATTGGGCAGAGATGATTATGTAGCCCTTCCATCTACTTATAAATTACCATCGCAGATCTTATATTCTCTTTTATGATCGTGCAATGTGAGGTGAAAACATATGGTAACCAAACGTAGATATCCAAATGTGGTCACTCCTAGCAGTACTATTGCGAAGAACATTTCGTATAAGATGGGATGAGGATGAGCTTACATTGGCAAATCTAGAAGAGAAAAGATATGACATAAAATATAATTGCCAGCTTGGGTACAATATTAGGGTCTTGGTTGGATGTAAAGAAGAAACATTTAGTTTTCATAGTTAAGTATACAGGTTTGAGAAAATGTCGGAGGAAAATTGTCCTCGTGATACTATGTGACAGCAGTACTATACGTTCCTTGCTGTAGTGTTAGCTCTGTATAGAAGCCATTGACTATGTGTTGAATCTAAGGAAGGTTGGTGAGATTTATTGAGGAAATAGGAAAACTAATTGAGGAACATATACATCAGAAATTCCTTCACAAATCCTTTACTAATTCTTGGGGCCCCTGAGGGTTTTGCCCGGTTGTTTCCTCCAGGTTTTGGAATTAGTTGAGGTTCGCGCAAGTTGGCCTGGACATCCGGGGATAAAAAAAAAAACTTCGTGAAACATAACTTGATATAAGGGTGCTCTTAATTACTCCTAATACTTTGTTACATCTCGATCGTGGATCATGGATCCTCTCATATGATGCTCATGTGATGTGAAATATATCCTACCATGGTGATAATTGATGATCAAATCTCCTATAAACTAAAACGATTCAATCAAGTTATTACCTTTATTCGATCAACCTAATTTGTAGAACAAATGATCAGCACATCTATGCTTACAAAATGAACATCTTGGATCATCAAGTAAAACTGAAGTGAATGATATTTTGCGTCAAACAAGGGTTCCATTAAAGGTTGCTATTTAACGACCATATTCAAAAACAGTCCTATAGTCCGCCCATTGGGCGGACGATAATAGTGCTTTATATATTACTGGTAAAAGAGTTCTTTTACCGGTAAGAGTGCATACACTTTTACCGATAAGAATGCACTCTTAATTACCAGTCAAAGAGCACTATTAATAGGCGGACGGTAGAATTTTCCATCCAAAAAACCATGTAATGCATGCATTAGTCAAATGCTAAATAAGCAGTTCTAATTGTCATGCACTCTAGTAACTCATTGATGACAAATCATATTCGATCTTCGAATGTGATCATCATAGTTACGGCGATGTTGTATACAGATCCAAAAAGACAATCATTTTACAAGAAATTAAGGAAACTTGTCCCAACATGGATTAGAGTAAATTAAGGAAAACAGACGAATCAAATTCTATTTGGATCCTGCTACGGGTACAAACGATTTTGTACAGAAAATGTACAAATCGGTCTCGGGGACCCACTTTTGGGTCCCACACAAGTGATCCGAACCGTTCATTATTTTTAGAACATTTTTCCGAGGGTCTCCACAAAATTTCAGCTCAATCGGACGGTTAGAAGTGCTTGAACCAAAATCACGCCGTTTCATTTTGAACGAAACGGCGTGATTTTGGTTCAAGCACTTCTAACCGTCCGATTGAGCTGAAATTTTGTGGAGCCCCTCGGAAAAATGTTCTAAAAATAATGAACGGTTCGGATCACTTGTGTGGGACCCAAAAGTGGGTCCCCAAGACCGATTTGTACATTTTCTGTACAAAATTGTTTGTACCCGTAGGATTACCGATTCTATTTGAGACTTCACCCTCCAATCTACGTACTAAAGTTATTTTGTCACTTTGTCCCTTTTCTTTTTTAAACTGGTAGTAGTGAATAATGCCGATATTCTTGGACCCGGGGACCATGTAGCGCACTTAATGCGATGCATCGTGCAGCACCGCATTGTAATCATCCAAAAGTGTTTTGAACGGTTTGGATTTAAGAAAACTCTTCCAGGTCTTCTTTTCGTGGGAAATTTGTACATTAAAAATACTTTTGAACGGTTCGGTTCAGGTATGCATTGATTCTTTCCAAAACCAAATTTCTAATTGGCAAATGTTTTCAAAAGTGTTACATAAATATTGGGTAAATGGAAAAACCGGACCACAGCAGACGTAGGGAGGGAGACAATTAAAAATAGTTTTGAAGGTTGGAATTTCAACCTTTTCAACTCAAGGGACCGATGACATTAAAGTGGTAGAGTTCTCACACTGTAGTGAGACCTTTAACTCTGAAAAGGTCGTAAAAAAAGTGGCCCGCCGAGATTGTTTTCAGACCATTGTAAAATGTTATCAACTTCACCTGGTAGTAACGTTGTCAACAAGAGATGCGTGCCGTGAATTATTTCTTTCCCAGTCTTACGTACAGTACTGAATGTAGGGCTGTCCAGCCGCTCCAGCTCTAGCAGATTATCCGATCCGCCAATCCGACCAATCCGAACCATCCGTTGATCCATCCGTGAATGTTCGGTTCGGTTCCGGATCGAGAATTTCTTATCTCTGACGGTTCCGGATCCGGATCGGATCCGCTCAATCCGCTCAATAATCCTTCTTTAATCTGTCAAATCCGCCCGATCCGACTCAATCCGATCCGATTCGTAACCGATCCGTGAATGTTCGGTTCGGTTCCGGTTCTTAAAAACCATAATCCGCTCTGAGCGGATCGGATCGGATCCGTATCCGATCCGTCCGGATCCGATCCGTGGACACCCCTAACTGAATGTATGTGAATTTTTTTCTCAGTCAGTACTATACGCATCACATACATTCAGTACTGAATCTATGTGATGCGTATAGTAAAAGTACGCCTTATCAATAGTCCAATTTTGACAACAAAATACTTGTAGGCATATCCAAGACTGAATGTATGTGATGCGTATAGTAAAAGTACGCCTTATCAATAGTCCAATTTTGACAACAAAATACTTGTAGGCATATCCAAGACCGGAGGGCTTATATATGAGAGGCTTCCAAATTGAATTTGTTTGGTCATTTGGCCAATTTCGGTCGATTTTGCCCCTCAATTGCAGATTGTGGGTGTTGGTTTGTGGCGTGATTTATATGCCATTGGATGGTCTGTTTTGTCTTTTCACGCTTGTTGGTTTTCTTGTAATTTATTTGCATTGAATGGGTTGTTTTGTGTTTCCTGCCTGCTTTTTCTGCCTTTTACACGTGTTGGCCAAGAGGGGAAAACTTTCTCTGCTTACGGCTAGTTTGCGCACCAACTACAGTGCCGAGATGTAGAGATCTTGGAGACTATTTAGCAACGACAATGCTACGAGTACACCCCAAATGCACACCACCCTGAGTTGACAAATGAGGTGAGACCCATTTTTAAGATGAGCCCCACTTTGGGCCTCTCCTCATTTCCCACCTCACGGTGGTGTGTATTTAGGGTGCACATGTGGTGTACCCATATCATTTTCCCTAAGCTTAATATTTTCACTGAGAAGTATGGGCGGAGAAGACTTTTGAGGAATCGAATTATTGGGGGTTGGTCTTTATCTTTATCTTTACTGCAAAAAATAGAAAGAAGAAATGAAGGAAGAGTGAAGATTTATGGTGTGGGTTTTGTTTCATTTCCCATACTTACAGATTCAGTTTGTCTGGAAGAAATCAAGGAAAAGTAAGTTTTTGGGCTTAATGTTTGTGTCGTGGGCAAGTTGTTGGTTTGCTGGTTTTGATTTTCTCTTGGCTACTTGATTTGTTTATGTATTTGTGTTTGGAATATGGATTATGATTTGCTTACACCTTGTATTTAGTTCTTTATGATTTGTGATTTGTGTTTTCAACAGCTTTTGAAATAAGTTTCGGAGTTCTGAGTTGTTTCTATTGCAAAGCAAAAGATCAATGCATCAATTGAATTGATGTTCCTATATGATTTCTAAAACAACCTAAGGCGTGATTCATCAAATTCTTAGCCATAGTAATAGTTATGCAATGATTTTAGCTTTGTACAACAAAATTTGACATATATATAAGGGGAGAAAAAAGGCTAATGTATTTTCCTTCACTAAAAAAAAAGTAAACCAACACTTATAACTAAAAAAAAAAATATTTCTAATTAATTTAGAAATGCATACAAAATCCCATTTGCAAAGTAACCTTCATATTATCTGCCTTATTATTATATATTAAGAGGAATAACTTTTGCCCCAAGAAATCTACTCTTCTACAAATAGGAATTTTATAATATTCATAAGGCATGATGATTACTGATATTTATTTTTTAATTTTCCATAAACTCAAAATGTAAACATTTATTCTATATATCTATTCAATTATCTAAAATACATTACACAACCACCACAAAACGGGCATAAAACTCGTGTAACGGACGTAGCATCGTACCTAGTACTACTATATATTAACTGTCCTATCCTATCATGACACCGTAGTGTCCCGACGAATCTCTTCAAAATAGGTGCAAATTGAAGACAACAAGGATTAATATGAAAATAAAGTGCGGTCAATATCTTGTTGATTACTCTTATCGTTGATTCCTTAGGTTATTCAAACCTGTATTCTTTGTTGGACCCTTTGAGTAAGTGATATTCTATATCTCGTTGGTGTTTCTACTGATCGAGGTGGTGAGCTTTATCCTTTTCCATGTATGTTTTTCTTCGAGAAATTAGGTCTTTGGAGACGAATGAAATCGTCATGAAATGCATGGGTTTTGTCTCTGATAGTCTTGGTGACGAAAAATAGTTTTGCCACTTATAGGTTGTTTCTGAAAGTCACCTGGTGACGAGTTTGGTGACGAAATTTTTCATCACCAATTTTCAAATTATTTGTCACCCACTCACTAATTTCGTCACTAACCGTGACAGAAATTGATGAAGGAAACTACTGACGTGTTACCGCGTGGCGCACGTGTGGCGCCCGCGTGTCGCTGGCGTGGCGCCTACGTGGCACCCGTGTGGAACCCGCGTGGCGCTGGCGTGTCAGCACGCGTGGCAGCTGAAAATTGAGAATTTTGCTCCTCCTGGGAATCGAACCGGAGACCTCGCGTGTGCGCGCGCGCGCGCTAACCAGCTGAGCTAGGCCACCACTTGTGCCATTTAGGCACCTTTTTAATATTTATAATATAAAAACCGGATTATTCTTATACAAACCCCTACTAATATCATTTCTTTTATAAATTTTATACTTATACAAACACCTACTAATATCACTACTTTAATAAATTTTTTTATTTTTTAACACAAAAAATTTTCTTTTTTAACAAAAGCCTTTTAATAAATTTTTTAATCGAGTTTATACTATACAAATAATTTTTTTTTTATTCCGATTGGTTTACACTCCCCATTTGAACACCCATTATACAAACACCAACTAATATATTTTTAAATATATATTTTTTCTTTTTGAAAGAAAAAATTTTCTTCTTTAACAAACGCCTTTTAATAATTTTTTTAAAATCCTGTTTATACTATAAAAATAAGTTTTTTTTTGGGTTAATGGCATGGACACCCCCTGTACGTATACGTTTTCCCGCAAACACCCCCTGTACCCAAAAAATCTACGATGACACCCCCTCTATCTTCCAAACTTTACCTAAACTTTACCGTTGGCATTTCACATCTCGTCATTGTCACCAAAATCGAAGTTCGTCGGGTCATTTTTTTAGATTGCAAGACTCGACCCCACACTTGGGTCATTTTTTTCAATCGAAACCATCTATCTTTTACATATTAAAGAGTACATAATTAATTTCATACAAAAAATAAAATTAATCAGCTATCGCTGCACAATTTTTTTTTGATCGGCAAAGAAGAATTTTATTAAAAACGGGGGAGCTATCGCTACACAATTGATCAGAGAAAAAAAAAAAATTTGTTAATGAAATTGTGTCTCGATAATTAAGAAGCTTTCTAAACCCGATCGAGGCAAATTTTTACGAGAAAATGATTAAATAAATAAGGAAAATTAGTTTTGGTGGAGTAAAATTAATCTACTAACGGTTAATAAAACCGTCGCTATAGTCCTGTTTCTAGTAACGGTTGATGAAATTTAGGAAGCTAACTTATTCAGAGTTAGAAATTTAACTATGGTTGGGTTGGGTCCATAGATTTGGTGACAAAACAATTCCTCTCCTATAGTTTCATTTCCCTCAAGATACACTTTCGGGCCCGCCAAAAAAAATAGAGTAAATGGGTGACGAAAAAAATTTCCTGGGCCAAAGTCTTCTCTTTTGTGAGGAATATTTTTGTCTTCTATTGGTTTGCTCTCCTGGGGAGGATGTGGAGGGAACATATTAGTGAGGAAAAAAATATTTTCGTCACCAAAAAGATGTGGAGGGAACATATTAGTGAGGAAAAAAATATTTTCGTCACCAAAAAGATGTGGAGGGAACATATTAGTGACGAAAAATATATTTCCTCTCAAAATAGTCATATAGGAGACAAAAATTAATTTCGTCACCAGAATTTCGTCAGGATTTATCATTTTTGTTGTAGTGAATTCCTTCCCACATTCCAAACCCGGTATCATATATTCATATCCTATCCTGAGCAAGGTGTGTACTAAGAACGCAAAATTTTTATAATGTTTAATTTCAATTAAGTACAGGTCCTTGTCTCTCGGTCATCACAAGTGGGAAATGGCAAAAAGTCAATATGGACATTCATGCCATGTAAACCCTTGAGTAAGTAACTAAAAAAAGTTACGTGATATATAAAAAAAATTAAAACCGTAACATACCCACAAAAAGTACGTAATATTTCCATGGTATACCTCAGTATACCATAGCTTTCTCCAAACATAACTTCACTAGTATTTTTTTGTACGTAAAACTTCACTTTTTTTTTTTGACAAAAGAGAAGATTTACTAATCCTGAAGGTAAAAACACCTGAACATTAGAAAACAAAGAGCCCATGGGAGCAGAAGTCCACAGACCGGACAAACCACTAGAAAGGGCCTTTAAGCTCGTTTTCAATCGAATTTAATATTTTCCCTTAATTTCTACTACTCTAATGAACACAGATCAGAAGAGAGTTGCAGAACCAAATTTAATGAATGAGATTGATTGATTACTTGATTCGTTACAAACTATAACATGTGATGTCTTTTTATAGGACTATATAGAATAAACTAGAGAATGTATCACAAGTCCCTAGACTTTATATATTCCAATGTAATAAAAACATATTAACACCTTGTATCTAACTATAGATACATGCATCCCCAATATCTAAGAAAATTATGGATTACATGTTCCAACACCCCTCCTTAATTCATAATTTTCTCAACTTTTGCCTTTGCTGTGATTTTTGCAACGTGATCCTTGTTTTGATTTTGATGTCTTCTTGCATGTTGGTCATTGCCTTGTTGTGAACCTCTTCTTTGCTCTTGCTCTTCTTGGAACTTGTTCCTTAATTCCCTATGAGATGTTGAGTTTGGACTGAAATGCTTGGAGATTTTTGAGTTTGGCAACAACATTTGTTGCGCACTTTTTTTGCGGGAGATTGGATTCCAGGCTGCAACATTGGTTGCGCCCTTTTTGTGCAGAAGATTGCCTCCCTTTGTGGGTGTCGCTAGACAAACCCAATTTTGGTTTTTGGAGAAGTGCACGAAAAACTTCTCAACTTGCTCACTGTCATTTGGCTTTTCTTGTTTTGTTTTGAAAACTTTGTAACAATTGGCTACCTTGAATTTTTTTTATATTTCTGCAAACTTTTTGCAAAGGATCATGGGAACACATTTTTTCAAAAAACTGTTTTTTAAAAAAAACAATTAGATCGGATAAAAAACGGTTTTTTAAACGGTTTTTTAGAAAAATAATTAGATCGGACAAAAATATTTGTGGAGTTGAGCAAAAAAAAATAGGGGGCGGGAAATGTAACCATTTTATTAGGCTCATATAATGAACGGAACCCGATCTAATACCATGTTGGAATTTTTTGGGGCAGCGGAAGCTAATAATGTAGAAAAGAAGATGTTTTTGGAGATGTAGGGCGTAGCCCTACAGAGCTCCTACTCAATAGAACTTTACGAGAGAGCTTGGTATGAAGATGAATGAGATTGATTGATTACTTCATTCGGTGCAAACCATAACATGCGATGTTCTTTTATAGGACTACATAGAAGAAACTAGAGAATGTATCACAAGTCCCTAGAGGACGTTACATATTCCAATGTGATAAGAACATATTAATACCATGTAGGAGTTTCTAACTATAGATACAAGCATTCTAATATCTAAAAAAATTATGAATTACATGTTCCAACAGGAATTAATAAAAGGAAAATTTTTAAATCAGCTCACAGGATTATTGTTAAGGTTTAAAAATTGTATTGAAATATGTGAAAAGTGTGTGATAAAATGTAAAAAGTATATTGAGTGTATATTTTTTTAGTCTTTTTGTTTACTTATTATCAATCCAGTAGGCTCACAATAGAAAACTAGTCATGCCAAAATCAAAATGTGGATGTTTGTGCGATATCAAATTTGTAACTATACAAATACAATTCCATTGACCATAATATTGATCACATATCAGTTGCGCTCTAGATGGTATTTCTGCACCCAATTCCACCATTGCGCCGTGATTGAGGTTAAGATTAAGTGTGCGCCTATGTGAACAAACTTACTTTTGATGTTAAAACCTTGAAATTACGAGCACAAATGAAGAACGGAAGTTTGATTTCAGAAAAACGGAGATTAAACATGCAGTAAAGAAGTTTGTTTTCAGCTGGTAGGCGCCTACTGAGGCCAATTGTCAAATATCCCAACGTAGTGGGACCATATGATCCAAAAAAAAAAAAACAGTTACAAGCCCAAGATGGTAACACGTGTCGCAGCCGTACGGGCCACCAAGGGCTCGAAACCAATATAAAAGGGCAACCAACCTTAACTGGCAGTACCAACTAGAATTCCACGACTACAATTTGATCCAAAGATGTCTCTAAAATACTTTTTGTTTGTGTTACTAGCAGTGGTGGCACTTGCCACTCCCTCATTTGGCGATTACCCTAAGCCACCCCCTCATGAGCACAAACCGGAGCACAAACCGCCGCTGGGTGCACCCATGGGAGGAGAGAAACCACCAATGGGTATGCCACCCAAAGGAGGTAAGAAACCACTACCGGAGCACAAACCGCCAATGGGTGCACCCATGGTAGCGGAGAAACCACCAATGGGTATGCCACCCAAAGGAAGTGAGAAACCACTATCGGAGCACAAACCGCCGATGGGTGCACCCATGGGAGGAGAGATACCACCAATGGGTATGCCGCCTAAGGGAGAAGAAAAGCCACCAAAAACGGGAGGGAAGCCACCGTCTCATGGCCATTACCCCGGACACAGTCTGATGGAAAATGTTCAAGACTTCAAAAAGCCACCACCACGAAAGGTGATGCCTCCGATGGCAGGCCCATCGAAGAAACCATATGGCCTCCACAAGCCACCTCACAAGCCTAAATCACCACCCCATTCCCTCTGAGTGTGTTGTTCTACTACTGGTCATGTATAAATAAGAGCCATTACCAGCTGATCTATAAAGCTGATTATAAGTCAGGCGTTATTGTATGATCGTCACTACTACTAGTTCTAGTTGTCATGTTTTAGAGCCGCCGATACAGAATTCCTGGTCTGCACTTGTAGCAACGCGGAGATGGTTATGTATCACTTACCATATTTACTTATGGCCTTCTCTTAGTACTCTATAGGAACAATGTTGCAGAATATAACATAAAAGATTGAAGATGTTTTCGCGTAAAAAGGCCGACTTTATATCGAAATGACCAGTGTTGAAGATTCTATATATACCTTAACCTCGGGTTTTAGAGTTACCTAAAATCTAGTTAAAATAAGTTAATCCTTGAACTTAATGTCGCATCTCAAATGAGGCCTAAGTTTTGAATCCTAAAGAGTACTGGACCAAGGGTGAAATTCCATTCCTCAATCATCCTTTGAGGCTACTCCTTATAAATTATATGGGACGAGAGGAACATATGAAGTCAGGGTTCTGAGCATGTCAGTATGTCACAAATAATTTAGTTGTATCACTCTTACGTAGGGAAATCATTAGACACATCTGTGTCAAGTGAGACACGGGTGGACAAACGATATAGGTTCATTTATGATTTCCAGAACTTATTTTTGGGTTTAAGTTATCCCTACATAAAAGAATAAAAAAGGTGGTTTCTATGTTGGTGTTGTTGGAAACAGATGTAGAAGAATCTATTAAATTTGATTCTTATGAAAAGCTTGAAGACGATGAAGTTGACAAGAGTGTTGACAAGAGTACTAACGAATATGTTGATCCGTTTTGGGAGTTTGTTGAAGACACTAAAAGTCCATTTGTTTCGATCGAGAAGGATGGTGAATTTGCTTTTTTAATGAAAATTATTCCTTCAGAATTTCAAAATTCCTTTGTGAAATTTGGGTTCGAAAAAATCAACTTGAAGTACAAGATCAATACCGACAAGATTCGATGACTTATACTGTATAAACTCGAGGACGAGTTTCTGCAAGCCGGAGAGAATGATGCAGATTGGAAATTTATATTACTTACAAATAGTGTTTTAAGTTTTCTTTATTTTTAGAGTATTAATTTTATTAGGAAGTTTGCAATTTTAGAAATAAGTGTTCTATTTTTTATTCCTAGTTGGATTAGGATATGTTATTTGATTCCTAGTTGAATTAGGATTTGTTATTTCATTCCTAGTTGGATTAGGGTTACTTTGGCCCTATAAGTATCAATGTAAGCCTAATGGAAGAATTCAGTTGTTTATTGATTAATGAAAATTGAGAGTTTTTCTCTAATCGTTTGTTCAAGGAGGGAGTACCTCTAGTTCAGACAAAATTCGTGACATAAACCGCGAAAGGAACCTGCACCAACTAGCTCAGAGGCACCAATACCTTCTCCTCCTCCAACGCAGCAACCAAAGGCACCCACACCGTCGACAACAGAGGCACCTACACCAAGCCAACCACCAGAGGAATCATCTCCATCTGATCTGCTCCTTCAAGAAGATCTCGGTCAAGAAAAACCTCATGATAACAAGCATAAGCATAAACACCACAAGCACCGGAAGGCACCAAAATCACCCAAGTCCCCAACACCAGCACCGTCACCAGCAATGACCCCCACACCACTTGGACCGTCAATGCCAGATGCACTGTCTCCTGTAGCTCCTTCTGCTTGAAGAGCAATTGCCTAATTTTAAGAACTCTCCAGTGTTCCTTAATTAATTTCTTAAATTCGAAAAGTTTCTGGCTATAAGAGCTAGTGCTCAAATAATGTACACCTACAATGAGTAATCTTTATCTTTTCCAATTCCTCATTCTCAATGTTCTATTGCATTGCACTGTTTTCAACATCAATTTGGAAATACTTCAGAAGAATAAAAATAAATGTCAGTACTAATGAGAGTGAGAATGATAACGCGATAAACTATGATTTGTAGTTACAAAATCTGCAGCTCTCCTCTCAATAGCCTTGGCAATAATATTTCAAGATGTGAGCAATCCTCGATTGGGAACCTCCCTCTAAGTATCATAACACCTGCTAATGCTTAGTACCCAAATTCCCACATCATATGGTATAGAAAAAAAATTGTTTAAGATTATTTTGAAATCACAAAAGCATAAACCTTATGAATGAGATGTGAACTTAATTCCCAGTTCTGATTGCCGATAAGATCACTAGTAAGATACTGAGGCCATCTGCACTCATACGTAGAAAGATACAAACACTTGATCGATCATGTTCGAATCAGTTTAAAAAGATCACCATGGGACTCCCACCACTTATAAGTTGCTTATAGTTTGCAAGGTTCATACACAGCAAAGATGCATACTTAGTACCTGATAGCGTTGCACCTTGGAGTGATGTATTCATTACTCCCACCCTAGCTGAATAGTTGCTTATAGTTTGCAAAGGTTCTAAACTTTTTATTTTTTTCCCTTCCCAATCCACAATATTACAAAAATCACATTACTCAATTACTTTGTGACTTTGTGATGCAGGGTGAATTTCCAGAAAAGTCGTTTCGTTTATATTGATTTAGGTTTAGTATTTTTATTTAATATGTTATAATTTAGTCAAAATATTTTAGAAGTATTTAGTTTCCTAGTTTATTTTGATTGAGATTTCCTATTTTTTAGGATACTTAATCATGAACAATTAGGTTTGATTTTATTTCCTAAAGTTTATTTTTCGTATTTTAGGAAGGTTGGCTAGGTTTAGAAATTCTACCATTATAAATAATGATTTAAGCCTCTTGGCTAGGGGAGTTGATTAATATGTTGAGTTTTTTCACAAGAGAGAATATCTCTTTTTCCTATAATTCTATTAATTTGCGGATTATTAGATTGTAGAAGAGTTGTTTCTTATTCGTGGGGGTGATCTTTGTTCTTGTTCACGTTTCTAGCTGCGTCAGTTGGTATCAGAGCTTAGGCTCGGTTCCTGATTGATCATGGCAGGAAGATATCGTCATGATCGTCAAGTTGACGTCAAGTATGTGTACGAGCACGATGATGCCGCGCGAGAACCACAATTAAAGGCACGGTTCCAACCATTAGAACAGCATGTGTTGGACGCGATTGCCGCCCTAGCCGACCAGATTGCTACCCTAACTGTTAAGGGGAATCCACCTCGCTGTCGTCTTGTTATACCTCGGTTTACGAAAGAGGAGGAGATATCGGATGACGTTTCTATCACCAAATCTTTTGCGGATAACTATCAGCTGAGGGAGAGGACAACGGAGGCTATCATTAAGTGGCCTTTTACTACAAATAATATTCCAGATCCAGTAGTGGATTGGAGTAAGCCACCAATTTTTTAAGAAGAGTTGGTGGAGAAAATTACAGAAAATCAAGAAGTGCTGCAAGAAAAAGTGGTTTCTACGCTGGCGTTGTTGGAAAAAGATTTAGAAGAATCAATTGGATTTGATTCTTATGAAAAGCTTGAAGACGGTGCAATTTACAAGAGTGCTAATGAATTTGTTGATCCGTTTTGGGAATTCATCGAAGACTCCATAAGCAAGAATGTATGGATTGCTCACCTAGGCGGAATTTGGAAGGAAGCCGTTCCATTACTTTTTGAAGAATTTTCAAAGTTCAGGTCCGAAAAAATTAATTTGAAGTATAAAATTGACGCCGACAAGAAAAGGTTTATCAAGTTACTTCAAGCAATGAAAACTCAAGGACGAGTTTTTTCAACCAGCGGAGTCTGATGCAGGGTGAATTTCAAGACAAGTCTTATTTTGTTTATATTGATTTAGGTTTAGTGTTTTTATTTAATATGTTATAATTTAGTCAAAATATTCTAGAAGTATTTAGTTTCCTAGTTTATTTTGATTGAGATTTTCTATTTTTGAGGATACTTAATCATGAACAATTAGCCTTGATTTTATTTCCTAAAGTTTATTTTTCGTATTTTAGGTAAGGTTGACTAGGTTTAGAAATTCTACCGTTATAAATAATGATGTAAGCCTCTTGGCTAGGGGAGTTGATTAATATGTTCAGTTTTTTCACAAGAGAGAATATCTCTTTTTTCTATAATTCTATTAATCCGCGGGTTATTAGATTGTAGAAGAGTTGTTTCTTATTTGTGTGGGTGATCTTTGTTCTTGTTCACGTTTCTAGCTGTGTCACTTTGATAGAAATTTTGCATATGGTCTTACATTTGATTAAATGGTAAATTTCACTGACCTCCCCTGAGGATTTTAACAAATACACTGACATCCCCTGTGGTTTCTGAAAATGCACTGCCTGTCCTTCCTTGCTTTTTAAACTATTCCCCAGATTTCCGCTTGTCCTAACTTCCATTAACTTTCTGTTAGTTTTCAATTTTTTTTTGATAAAGAACTATTTTCAATACGTTATTTTTGTGAAAAGTTGTCTTCAAAAAAAAATATTTTCAAACAAATGTTTTTCAACAAAAACATCTAAACACATTGTTTTGGAAGAAATGTTTTCAAAACTTTATATCTTTTCTAAATTTTTTTTTTTTTAAAAACTATTTTCAAAACTTATTTTTTCAAAGTACTAAATGTTTTCCAAAAACTAGTTTTTCTTTCCAAGAAAATGTTTTCAAAACTTTCTTATTTGAAAAAAACAAAGTTTTCTAGAACTATTTTCCATAACTAGATTTTTTTTTCTTCAAAACATTATTTTCAACAAATATAAGTAGTTTTTTTTTAATTGTACTCGATATTTTTTTAAGAAAAGTGTTTTTCCAATAAAATGTGTTTTTGAAAAAAACGTGTTTACCTATTTTTTTCAAAAAAAAACTGTTAAAATAAAGTTCTTTGATAGTTAAAAAGGTTTTTCAAAAATAAAATAAATAGCTTTTTATTTGTTCTAAACTGTTTTTTTTTAACATTTTTTTAAAACACTTTTTGAAAAAAATATGGTTTTGAAAACAATTTTTTGTAAATTTTTTTTTTTGAAAACTACATGAAAAACTAATGGAAGTTAGGAGAGGAAAGAATCTGGGGAATAGTTTCAAACTAAGGGAGGGCAGTGCATTTTTAGAAACCAAAGGAGAGGTCAGTGTATTTGTCAGAAACCTGAAGGAAGGTCAGTGAAATTTACCCGTGATTAAATTTTTTTATCCCAATGGTGGAAAAATGATAACAAATTGACTGAGCTAACACGGTTTAATAGTTTCACACAAATCATAGTTAAAATACGGAAAAAAAAAACTCTTACAATTATATCTTTTTGTGTTTATCTTTTATAATTGTATCCTTTTAGTTTGAATTTTTGTAATCTTGTAATTTTTTTTAAAAGGACTCTTGAAGATATGGGGAGCCCAATATTAGGAGTTTGTTTTAGGCAATGCAATGCATGTATGTTTTGAGAGTATAATATATGACTGGTATTCTTTGAACACTAAGGTTGTGTTTAGATGACCGGAATCTTGAGTACGAATAGGAATATGATCACCGGCAATCGAATTCTCGGGAAATTTCATACGCCAACTAATAACTCATTTCCGAAGTGAATGGAGAATTAATGTTCAAAAAACTAACAAATTGATTGAACGCTTTTGTCAAGGTAACGTCACATTCCTAAAAAAACAGAAGCTTCTCTATTGTAAGAAGATAAATGGTCCCCGAGAGTCACGGCCGCTCATTTTGTAGAGTTCGACGTGTAGGACAACCCCGTAAAACTTCAAGTCGAATAACTCGATGAGCATCACACATTCGTACAAAGCTATTATGAATGTCCCAAAAATCAAGCTCGAAAAAAAATTAAAGCTGGATTGAAACCCAATTTTCACAACATAGATGTTCTCGAAAAAATATCAAACGATGGTTGATCAACAAGATAGGTGTTCTCGACGAGTTTTAAACCAATGACGGGAGATTCTGTTCATTGAAGTGGTGGGCATAGGTAATGTCCACAAGGGCTGAACAAGGCCATCTAGATCTAGTCCCTTTTGGAAGGCCGGAGAGGATCCTATTCGTATTTAGTTTTGACGGCGACTCTACAGAATTTCATCAAATTATCAGCCGATCATGTGCTTTTTAGAGGATGCCGTAGAGCATATCTCTGTCGGTAATGTAAGAATGCTTGGATTGTTTTGCAGTGTTCATGTATGGATGAAAGTGGCTCTTAAGATTTCCGAAGTACCAAAAAAAAAAAAAAAAAAAGAAAGTGGCTCTTAAGTTTAGTATGCCTTCCTTATTGCAAAAATTTATAGTAATAAAGTTGCTGCAGATATAGCGAAAAAATCATCCAAGGAAATTAATGACATTTATTTGAAGGATATAAAATGGATAGACATTTATTTATGGGAGCTGATTTTGGGGATCCCTTTTTTGATGCAAACACTCCAAAATGTAATGAAGTTACAAAACTATCCTTTTGGAAATATAAAAATTACTAGAGCCACTCCACCCCCAAATTATCTCCTCATTTACTAAAACACTCCAAACAGAATATTGAACCAAAACCAAACGAAATAAGTCAGAAACAATTAACATTAGCAGTCCAAATGGTAAAGGCAGAAGCAATCATAGTTCATAGCTATGCAAATCTACTGTTGCATGTTAGATCGGAGCAGGAGAAATCAACGATTGGCGTGGCGGCTGGATGGATCGGGGAGGGAGACTAATCAAAACACTTAGAAAATCAAAAAAACAAAGCGGAGGGGAGGGGAGCCGGTGTTCAAGAGATAGGCGTGAGGCACCCAGCCTCCCTGAGCAGTGGCGGCTGAAAAAAGCGGCTTAAGAGAGAAGTTAGGTTAGAGAGAGTTGGGTTAAAAAAACTTCAAAAATATACGTAACAAATTTAGGGTTAGAACATGGAAACCTTAAAAAAATTACAGCTAGAACAAGGAAAACTTATATCAGAATACTAAGGTAAGTTTCGACGTGGAAAATCTACTAAAAAAAGAAATAAAAATAATCACGAGCTTAAACCAGCTTTCAGATCCCAAAATTTCCAACATTTATGTCTGTAGTGGTAGTGGTGGTGATGTATTGAAGCGCATCGATGTTTTTTCCCCTGTTTGGTTCCCCTCTCATCTGGATTTGTGAAGCGATGATGGCAAAAAAATTTAGCCGAACCACACCCTTCTTAAAATACACAAAACCCACCCAATCATAACTTAATCTCAACAAAATCATAAGAAACGAACTAAAAAACTACATTCCGAGCTTGAATCCTTGATCTACAACACCCAATTCACAATAGAATTTTTGTTACAGGTTAGGGTTTAGTGGACGTCCTTTTTTCTTCTTCTGTTAATAGAGGAGACAGAGGAGAAGACTAAAAAAATTTAGGAACGCCTGAAGTAAAATTGAGAGTAAAAAACTTTAGGAGCGCCTAAAGTAAAATGAGAACTTGCAAAAGGGTGATTTTGGAAAATCACTGTAGCTTGGAGTGCCTGCATCAATTTTTGGAGTGCGATTATCAATTCCCTTATTTATTCATTTATTTATTTATTTACACAGATTCCAGACCAAGTACCCAAAAAGGAGACCAGAATGAGATTCAATTAAAATGAGGAGGGTGACGGCGACGAATTCTCAAATACCCCAAACTTTCCTGCACCGGGAGACGAACCTTCAAAAAGAAATGGCAAGTAGCCAGTGGCACCTTTGTATCTCCGCTGAATCTGTGGATATTCAAAAAATGCAAGGAGGCCATTAATTCCGGCACATTATGCAAATCCTAATATAACAAATATGGATAACAAAGCTCGTTCAAAAAGTAGTGCTCCACTTATTGTATATCGAACTAAAAGGCACTTTGACATTTCAGTCATGTCTGGAGAGGGGATCAAGGATGAAATCACCTACCCAGTTAAATAACTCATAACATCTGGTACACGACGCTCCGGAGTGAAGCAAGGAATGGATGAGAGCCCTATCAATTGTAGTGGGCCGAACCCGGTGTTCCATGGGCTGTCAATATGGACAGCCCAGAGCTTACCCGGGGCTCGTTTGGCCTGAACGCATGTGGGTTGAACTGATGGTCCACCCGTTCCGTGTAGTCCAACCCATAGGCCCATCATCCAAATTCAGATTCAGTGGTTTTGGGCCAAGCCAAAGGGACCCGATCTGTAAACTAACCCGAAAGTCATCCATGATGTCACTAACGTCCTAAATCGGTTACGGGTGACGTCACTCGTGCTGAGCACGTGATACTTGGAGAGCAAGTACAAACCGTCTATAAATACCTACGCCGTTTCTGAATCTGAGATCTGTTGTACTCCTTCCTCTCCTTCTATTAGTACTTAGGCATCACACAAAAACACACACACATGTGAGTATATATATATACTTATAGTATGTTTACATTTTTATCTTTGGTTGTGAAGGTGTTTTACGAATTGCTCCACTGAGATTTCAAAAGGAAAAAAAATTACCTATGGATTTAGTATTCATTTTATGCTTCCAATTTGCTCTTGGACATTGATACTTATTTCTTCCTTCACACTGCTCTAACTAATAATCTATATGACTCACCGTGTCTAACGATCTCTTTATATTCTCTTCGCATCTTTTCCAGTTTCTCATAGCCTTGAGAAAGACATGTTTAATAGCATTCCACAGTACTATTGTGCACTATCTTCAATACAAGAAAAGGCAGCAGGGTTGGTTATGATTCAATACCAGCTTATGAAGAAAGTGTGAGAAGTGTCAAAAGTTCTCTCCACTCATTCGTCAACCTGCGAGAGATTTGACGCCCTTCACCAGCCCTTGGCCTTTTGCACATTGGGGTCTGGACTTGGTTGGACCTCTCCCTAAAGCTCCCGGAAAAAACCAGTTCTTGATCACCGCCACGGATTATTTTACCAAGTAGATCGAAGCGGAGCCACTGGCTAGAATCAGAGAAGTGGACATCAAAAACTTTGTGTGGCGGAACATAATCACTAGGTTTGGAATTCCTAGAACGTTGATCTCTGACAACGGGACTCAGTTCGTTGGAAAGCAGTTTCAACAGCTTTGCTCTGACCTTAACATTCTGTTTCACACCTCTACCCCGGCCTACCCACAGAGCAACGACCAAGCTGAGGCCTCCAACAAATCTGTTTTGAATGGTATCAAGAAGCACCTTGAGAAAGCTAAGGGAAAATGGGTGGAGGAACTTCCCAGTGCGCTGTGGGCATACAGAACCACTCTAAGGCGTGGCACCGGGGAAACTCCATACGCTTTGGCATTTGGAACGGAGGCTGTGATACCTATGGACATTGGCTTCCCTACCATCCGGACGGAGGCATTTGATGCGGACAATAATCAGCGAGTGTTGGCTCGAGACCTCGACCTGCTCGAGGAAAGGAGGGAGGCCACACTTGTGCGGCTTGCTTCTTACCAACAACAACTTGCCAAAAGTTACAATCAGAAGGTTCGCCCTCGAGGGTTTCTGCTAGGGGAGTTGTTTCTAAGGAAGGTGATGGGGAATACTAAGGTCCCCGGAGAAGGAAAGCTCGGCTCCAATTGGGAGGGGCCTTACAAGGTTATTTCTGAGGCAGATCCTGGCGCGTACTATCTTGAAGATCTAGAGGGCTATAAGGTACCCAATCCTTGGAATGCGGCCAATCTCAGAAAATTTTATCATTAAGTATTTTGCATAGAAAGAATGGCCTAGTAGGTAGCGTAGCAAGAATAGCTTGGATTAGTAGAGTAGCTTGGATTGGTTGAATCGTTTAGGTAGCTTACTTCAATAAAGATTGCTTCAATGTAATCATAGTATGCTTATTATTTAAAATGGAATAAAGGCCAGATTTCTTTCTTTCCATTATGTACTCTACTTAAGTGAAGTTATGTTTATTGCATGAATGGAGGCCTTGTTAGGCCGGAATATCTATTTCTTGTCCTCCTAGTTTGGTTCTGCCAAACCGGAGTGGGGATGGATGGTGAAGCTGGATAAACTTACCCAGCCCTCATTTGGGGGGAGGGGTGGATAAATACTTAAAGAAAGTTTTCTTTAATTTCTTTTAAGTTGTAAAGCCTTGGAGTGCTGAGTGGACCAACTTAGTGGATCATACGTTTTAGTTTGGCTGGATTGGCCAAGAGTTGGATCGGATAGGAACCAACGGAAACTAATGACATCAGTGTCCAACAAGGACGGAGTGTCCAATAAGGACAGACTTACATACAAACCACGCAAACATCTAGAATCATATTCTAGAGATCATTCTAAGTGTTTAACAAAGATGGATTACATGACATATCATTTTGAAACGCTTCAAAGAGCGACAAAAGCATATGATAGGCGCGTGAGAAGCTTGCTTATCAGGCGCCTAAGTAGGGTGATTTGGCATGTTAGACGTGCGTTTTGAGCTTTATTTTCCGATTAATATGTGCACGTGGTATTTGTGGGTGTTGAGCGTATTTTGCAGATAATTCAGGGATTTGGGTGCAATTTCGTGATATTGGAAGTACATGCACGTTGATCAGGAGTGGAGGAGAGCGGAGTTTGCATGGAAGTGATCGAAAATCGTCGGGAGCGCTACCCCATTTTGTTGGAGCGCTCAAATTGGGCACAAAAAGGTCCCAAAAATGAACAGAAAGTTTTTGAGCGCTACACCTAAAAGGGTGTAGCGCTACCGGTGTGTTAGGTCAATGGTCAACCCGAAGATTCAACGGTCAACGCACGCGTTAAGGCAAGCGGTAGCGCTACCCCATTTTACCTGTAGCGCTACCGAGTGGATAAGTTGCCCAGTAAACGTTGTCGTTCGGGTTCCGCGGAGAAGAGTTTTCGATTTTCGTTTGTTTTTCGTTAGGATTACTAGGTTTAGTATAAATACTTGTGTTTTACCCTAGATTAGGGTTCCACGAATTCTCCTTAGGTTTTTGTTTTCTTCGAAGTTCGGCTACTGTTTTTCTTCTTCAGCAGTTTACATTCAAGTTTATTTTCAGAACTCCATCTTCCGGATTGGTGTTGCGTTCAATAATCAAGTTCAGTTCTTATCTTGCAATTTACGGTACCATTATCGATTGTTTTCATATTTTAATCTTTGAGTATGCTTAGATCTAGGTTTAATTTGTTTTCTGCAATCAATACTATCATGAGTGAGTAGTCGTTCTGAGTGCGGCTGCGGGGCGAAGGCGCCGCAAGTCCGGACTAATTAATGTTTCACCTCGGTGCCGAATTAACTTGTTTTTCGGGCAGTTTTAGGAAACGAAAATTCCTCTAACAAACAAAACCCAGGCATCGCCGGAATTCGAATGCGCACGGAATCTGGTGACAGGCGGTGCGCATTTGTTAGGGAGCCTTTTCTTATTCTAAAATCAGTAAAAAGAGAAATTGTGGCCCGAGTAAACATTGGTTAGGCTAGACGCGGTCGCCGGATTCCCTCAGCTGTGCTCTCTTTATTAATTTGCATTCAGTCAATTTAGCTCAGTAATTTAGTTAATAAATCTCATAAAATCAAAGGGTAGCTACCTAAGAGCTAGTTCAAGCTGCACTCTCTCGCTTTTGAGTCAAGCACTCCAGTCGTCTCTGTGGTTCGACTCCGGTACTTCCGGATTTATTGTGCTACACTGGTCAAGAGTCCTACGCTTGGGACGCGTCTTTATTCGTCTTATTTTTAGTCACCTGGTCGGTCAAGCATTTTTGGCGCCGTTGCCGGGGACGGCAGCGAGTGTTCAGAAGTGTAGAGTCGTAGTTTAGTTGTCTTTTATAGTTAGTCATCATAGGTAAGGGTAAGAAGGGTTCTCCTAAACAGGACCCTCTTTATTTCCGTGACCCTACGAATCGTTTAGTTCGACGAGAACAGGGGTCAGGTCAGTCTGTGTCTACCAGTGCTTCATCTTCTAGTTCGGGGTTAGACCTAGCTCAGGCAGAGTCTATTCCCATTAGTGGTCTTTATATAGAATTACCGTTTGAGTCAGTTAGTGTCAGTAATCTACTTTACCAGTCAGAGTCAGAGTCAGAGTCCAAATCAGAGGTAGGTAATATGGCTGATCAGCAAGTAGTGCAACAGCCATCTTTAAGGCAACATCTTTACCCAGAGAGGTCCACTCCTGAAGGACCCATTGTGTTTCCCCGTGAGACACAAGAGGCACGTAATGCTTTCACTGTAAAACCCGGTGTCCTAAACAGCCTCCCTACTTTCTATGGGAGGGAGTGCGATGACCCATACGAACATGTGCGGACATTCGAGGGATTGGTGCGCAACATCGCGTCCAATACCCAATACGAGAATGCATGTCTCAAGCTGTTTGAGGCAACACTTAAGGATGGTGCACTAATGTGGTTTAGGATGCAGAAGCCTCAGTCTCTTACCACCTGGGCGCAAGTGCGCGATGCTTTCTATAGGAAGTACTTCTCTGAGGCTAAGTCTGTGAGTTTTAGGCGTCAGATCCAAGGGTTTAGACAGGAGAAAGGTGAGTCATTTCTTAAGGCTTGGGAGCGCTTTAAAGAGTTGATCCTCAGATTGCCACACCATGGCTTTGAGAGGATTCAACTAGTCGAGTTTTTCCACCTGGGTCTCAACGCTGAGACCATCCAGCACATAGAGTATTCTTGCAAGGGGGACGATTTCTTGTCCAAAACAGCTGACCAAGGGTGGGATTTCTTAGATGACTTAGCTGATAGGCAGAGAGCCTTGGAACCATCTGATTTTGATCGAGCCGGACCTTCTGGGTCCAATATTGTCCCTGTCACCATTCGTGACCAGCGACTTCAGGCTCAAGTTGAGAAAATGGCTCAGAGGTTAGAAGAATTAGAAGTGAGACAGACTCGACCAGTTCATGAAGTTAGTGTTGAGGAAGTCTGTGTGTGGTGTGAATGCAAAGGGCACATCGCAACCGCTTGCCCTGGGTTTCTAACAGCCAAAGGGGCAAGTCAGTTCAATCAGGAGGAGGTAAATGCAGTGAGGACTTGGGATCCATATTCTAATACATATAATCCAGGATGGAGAGATCACCCTAACTTTGGGTGGTCAGATACCAGACCTACAGGTGGAGGTCAAACGCAACCCCTTGCGCTACCTCCGCCACAGCAATTTCCACAGTCTCAATCGTCCAGGCCCCCTCAGGGCCAAGTCATCCCATATAACTACCAGCCACAGCCTGGTAGGGGGGTAGGTCCATCCACTAGTGGTCCTCCCCCAGGTTATTCACAGATGACTGCGCGTGACCATAAGTTAGATGAGACACTCAATTCCATAATGCAGGCTCAGATCACATTTCAGACCGAAACTAGGCAGCAAATTGGGGCCCTTACGGCCCAAATGTCTCAACTCACCACAATAGTCGGTCAACTGCAGCAGGAGAGGGGTAGATTCCCAGCCCAGGGTAGTTCAGCGGGTGCTCATTACTTAGGAAATCCTACAGGTCCTAATACTCAGGGTCAGAATCGGGAGGAGGCTAAGTCGATCACCATTCTCCGGAGTGGGAAATCGATTGGTGAGCCCATTCAGACAAAGCAAAAACAGGTTTCACCCCCGGAACCGGTTGATGCACCGAGGGCACATCCTGAGAGTGTTGAGAAGTCACCTGAGGTGGTGGTGCCTGCTGTTGCGGCCCCCACGACTCAAACGCCGCCAGCAATACCATTAGCCCCATTTCCCCAAAGGCTGGCGGTGAAGCCTAAGCAGAGCATGAACCATAAGATGCTAGAACTTTTTAAGAGGGTGCAATTCCCTATTACTTTGATGGAGGCAATTGAGTCTTTCCCACAGTGTGCGAAGGTGTTGAAGGACCTTTGCACGAATAAGCGCAAGAATTAGAACAACGTGGTTCTGACCGAGGTAGTGAGCTCCATTATTGAGACTGAGATTCCTGCCAAGTGCAAGGATCCAGGGTGTCCCACCATTCCCATAGCTATCGCAGGGCAGACTTTTGATAAAGCGTTATTAGATTTAGGAGCGAGTGTGAACTTGCTCCCTTATTCTGCATACTTGAGGCTAGGTCTAGGCAATCTGAGAGCTACTCCTGTCACACTACAGTTGGCAGACCGGAGTGTTAGGGTGCCTAAGGCTATGGTAGAAGATGTGATGATTCAGGTAGGTGAGTTCCAATTCCCTGCAGATTTTATTGTCCTCGACACCTGCTTAAATCCTGAGGTTTTAGAGAAGACTCCCATCATTCTAGGTCGTCCTTTCTTAGCCACCTCCAATGCTGTTATGAATTGCAAAACTGGCAAGGTCCAGTTATCTGTTGGCGAGGAGAAAATGGAGGTGGATGTCTATAGTGTTAGTACTTTGGGTGAGGGTGATGAGGAGTCAGAAGAGCTGTGTCTGATCGACGCGCTCGTTCAGGAGCACATCGATCCAATCTTGTATAAGGATCCTCTGGAGATTGCTCTTACCGCCGAGAAGGCGTCATATCTAGATTCTCCAGAGGTAGGGGATTTGTTAGAAATGCTAAATGTCAACGATAGTGTGAAACCTTCTAGGCAGCCTCAGCGGCGCCTGAATCCCAATAGGAAAGAGGTGGTTCGGGATGAGGTTTTGAAGCTTTTAGATGTAGGCTGAGTAGGCTTTATCAGCCATGTTTTGACGGGTAGCTCACGCGTACTATGCTCTTCATTGAGTGTGGACCCGACCTCTAGCAATAGGGGTACCCATCATTGACTTGGGTTTTCATAGCTTCGCACGCCGCTATTTAAATAAGGATCGTGTGCCCAGCTCCGGTTAGTAGGGGCAAATTTATATATATTTTTTCGTGTTTGTTTTTCAGTTAAAAAAATCATGATGGTCTTGTATAGCCACCCACTCTTCAATTCCAGTTGGGGGATGGGGAGAAAAGTATGACACGTGAGACTGCGTGAAGGTCTGGTGGTGTTCTTTTATTCCTTTATTTTTTTAATTGCGGCCCGGCTTTCACATGCGGGCAGTACTGACATCATTTGTTGCCTAGTAGGTAGTTGGATCTTGCTTCTTTTGCAGGCGTAGATTCTGTGCGCGGTTCTGTTGGCGACTCGCACCAGTGATGGCAAATTCCCCATATATCGGCCGGGGTCATGATGGTTGGCTGCCATCCGTCGGTCCATTTCTTTCCCTTCTATTCTCTTTTTCTGTTTTGTCTTCATGCTCTGAGGGCAGAGCAATTTTCAAGTTGGGGGAAGGGGTGTATTTTGTACACGTATTTTTGTTTGTTTTGAGCGTTGTTAGTAGTTAGGGGTCATTTTAAATGTTTACATTTTTGGTTAATTTGTGAGTCTGGGGATACGATTGTTATGCTTGTTTGTATGAGTTAGATGAGCATGCTGAATTTGTCTCGATGTTTGCCTGTTTAACTTGTTCACATGCATATATCTGACATCCATGTTTGAATATTTTCTGCACCATAAGCAAGCTAGAGTAGGTGTTTCCACGTTGTGCACAATATGTCCTTGAAGCATCCCATGTTTCTTTGTTCTTCACTTTCCGCACTCGCATAAAATAGTAGGCGTTTGTACCACAGAGAATGATTTAAATGTTTCATATGCATGTGGGAGAGTTGGTGACGTGTTTAGGGGATGAAACAAGGCCATCTTTGCATGATTAAACCACTATATGTGTCCCATTGATCCCATGTTAAACCAGTCGTGTCAGTTCCTGTGTCAAACTTCGGAAACCGGTGTTTGGTTGGTGTGTCGGTTTGGTGGTCCAACTCTGTGCGCATTTTTAAAGGCCTCGAATCAATGGAATAGAGGAGCATCGAAATTTAAAATGTTGCTTTTGGGGTGCCATGTCTTTGGTTCAAAAAAAAAAAAAAAAAAAAAAAAACCCCTAAACCTTAATCCATCTCTTCTTTCCCCAAATTCACCCATCTTGATGATAAGAGAGAGGTGGAAAGACGGTCAACTGATCCTTTGACCTGTTGCTATGAATTTCCAAGTTTTCCAGAAAAAAAAAAGAAAAAAAAAAAGAAAACTCAGTCAAGTTGAGGGGGACCATTCGATTTTTCCCCACTCTCTCTCTCTCCCTCCAACCCATCATTCTCATTTTCCTTTTTCCTTCTTCTCCATTCAAACCTTAACCTCTAGACCTTCCGAACCTAAACTCACCAAAGTTATGGAACCCTGAGGAGGAGCAGTCTGATGCTGAGTTTGGAGGTCATGATGATTGAGCACGAGTTGGACATGGGTTGGACTGGTGGTGTTAGTTTTTTTTAGTTTGTTATTCTATGTGATGTCTAAGCTGTTGGGTACTATGATGTTTTATGTGTTTGTTTTATGTCGGAGGTTTGACCGTCTGTGTGGTCGGTGGTTGTGTCGAACTTTATTTGTTTTGTTTTGTTCTGGGTGGTGTTAAAACTTTAGTTGTTGTTATGTGATATTCGTGTTTGTGTTATCTGTGTTGGTGACGGCCAGTCTGGGTAGATTGACCATGAGCTTCTATAGGCTGTCACCCTTTGCATGTTTTCCGTTTATCTTGTTAACCACGGTCATTATAAGCCTAACGAAGCCCTTAGTTGACCCGATACACGTCGTTTGACTCTCCTGCATGGATGTGTTATATTTAATCGTGGAAGTGTGGTATCTTGTTTTGTGAGCTTCCATTGCATATTTCGGCGTTGTTTTGACTGGCACGTGGTGATTTTGTTCATTCCACGTTAATCGCCAGGCGCCTCACATGGGATGTAGAGTGATTCGGTGAGTACGAGTGATATTGTGTCACGTGGGAACATTTTATCTCAAACTTTGTTGAGGGATGGAATCATTTGAATTTTCGTTGGGGCATGCATGTGACCGAGTTGTGGGAAATTAAGAGATGATATTTGAATTGGTCATTTGATTTTGTACAAGTTGCATAACCCTCGTATCCCTTATTGAGTCGTTGTGTTTGTTTTTGTTAGTTTTGTTTCGTTCGTTACTAGGGACTAGCAACGCTCAAGTTGGGGGATGTGATAGGCGCGTGAGAAGCTTGCTTATCAGGCGCCTAAGTAGGGTGATTTGGCATGTTAGACGTGCGTTTTGAGCTTTATTTTCCAATTAATATGTGCACGTGGTATTTGTGGGTGTTGAGCGTATTTTGCAGATAATTCAGGGATTTGGGTGCAATTTCGTGATATTGGAAGTACATGCACGTTGATCAGGAGTGGAGGAGAGCGGAGTTTGCATGGAAGTGATCGAAAATCGTCGGGAGCGCTACCCCATTTTGTTGGAGCGCTCAAATTGGGCACAAAAAGGTCCCAAAAATGAACAGAAAGTTTTTGAGCGCTACACCTAAAAGGGTGTAGCGCTACCGGTGTGTTAGGTCAATGGTCAACCCGAAGATTCAACGGTCAACGCACGCGTTAAGGCAAGCGGTAGCGCTACCCCATTTTACCTGTAGCGCTACCGAGTGGATAAGTTGCCCAGTAAACGTTGTCGTTCGGGTTCCGCGGAGAAGAGTTTTCGATTTTCGTTTGTTTTTCGTTAGGATTACTAGGTTTAGTATAAATACTTGTGTTTTACCCTAGATTAGGGTTCCACGAATTCTCCTTAGGTTTTTGTTTTCTTCGAAGTTCGGCTACTGTTTTTCTTCTTCAGCAGTTTACATTCAAGTTTATTTTCAGAACTCCATCTTCCGGATTGGTGTTGCGTTCAATAATCAAGTTCAGTTCTTATCTTGCAATTTACGGTACCATTATCGATTGTTTTCATATTTTAATCTTTGAGTATGCTTAGATCTAGGTTTAATTTGTTTTCTGCAATCAATACTATCATGAGTGAGTAGTCGTTCTGAGTGCGGCTGCGGGGCGAAGGCGCCGCAAGTCCGGACTAATTAATGTTTCACCTCGGTGCCGAATTAACTTGTTTTTCGGGCAGTTTTAGGAAACGAAAATTCCTCTAACAAACAAAACCCAGGCATCGCCGGAATTCGAATGCGCACGGAATCTGGTGACAGGCGGTGCGCATTTGTTAGGGAGCCTTTTCTTATTCTAAAATCAGTAAAAAGAGAAATTGTGGCCCGAGTAAACATTGGTTAGGCTAGACGCGGTCGCCGGATTCCCTCAGCTGTGCTCTCTTTATTAATTTGCATTCAGTCAATTTAGCTCAGTAATTTAGTTAATAAATCTCATAAAATCAAAGGGTAGCTACCTAAGAGCTAGTTCAAGCTGCACTCTCTCGCTTTTGAGTCAAGCACTCCAGTCGTCTCTGTGGTTCGACTCCGGTACTTCCGGATTTATTGTGCTACACTGGTCAAGAGTCCTACGCTTGGGACGCGTCTTTATTCGTCTTATTTTTAGTCACCTGGTCGGTCAATCAGCATACATAGTGCATAATAAAGATCCTACTAGATACGGAGGTCGCTCCACAGCTGAACAAAAGAATGCACGACCATAGATATGGTAAAATATATAAGCCCCAAAGGAAGAGGCTTCACCGGCCCAGCTCAACAAGAAACTAGTCAAAGGTCTCTGAAGCGACCTGGGCACTAGAGGTAGCGGTAGTGGAAGCCAAGGCTGGGGGCGGAACTTCAGCAAGACACTCAAACGGATACTCCACAGTGTAATAACCAGAATCCTCAGGGATTCCTGCCTTCTTGAGTGAGGCGGTCCACCCTTTGGAGAATAGTGCTTCGCGAACCTTGAGAACATCATTCTTGAATTTCTCAGTGGTCTTTTGCACACCCTCATTGTAAGCTTGATCTTCCAAGGTCTGTTGGTTAAGCTCCATTGCGGCCATGGCACGCTCCATCTCAGTTACTTTGGCCTTTAACATCTCAGCTTCTTGTTCGGCCTTGTGTTTTGCTTCATTTGCCTCAAGTAAAGCCCTATCCCCGGACTCTTTGTTTTTGCTTAGTGCAAGATGAAGCTCTCTGTTCTGGCACTTCAGAGCCTCCATTTCCTCTTCTCCAGCTTCCAGGCGAGATAGTGCAAAGTAAGAACGCTGGAGAGCCTGTTTGGAAACATTGACAACTATAAGAAACCTCACATAACATGAGAAGCTACAAGTAGTTGGGAAACACTCACCAAAGCTTGATGGTGGAGAGTTGACCTCACTAGCTTTTTGTTGTTCATCTTTTCAAGAGCTTCAATGTCATTGGGAAGAAGCAAGGCACTAGAAAGGTCGGCGGCAATTTGCGGAGTCTCATACAAGGACATACTTGTGGTGATAGGCTTGCCTTTGTAAGTCAGGAGAGGGTGCCACTCGTTGACACTTGAACTCTCGTGTTGCGTCCCAGTAACCACAACCTCCTTGACTTCTTGTGACTCCTCTCGAGCTCTTTTTTTTCTTGCGCAACTCGCGTCGAGCTTGCACAGGATCCCCTTTGCTAGATGTTGGAGAGACATGGGCACCATCCCTGGCTACGGCGCTCACTGGTTGAGCCAAAGGTGGTGTTGGCATAGTAGGAGTGATTGGTGCCCCAAGATCCGGCTCAATCCTTGGTATAGTGGAAGATTCGCACAAGCTTGGACACTGAGTTGAAGTTGAGAAATCTGATCGGTTAGATGCGGGCTAGACTGAGGAAGGTGAGTGCTAGAGTTGCGAGCTGCGTCTTCGGATTCGTAAAGGAAAGATGTGAGAGCGAACCGTTTGCGGCATTGGCGCGGTGGAGCGTTGATGTCGTAGGACGGAGCGTACTCAAGAAGGGATGGTGCAGACCGTCGCGTCTCGGGGAGTGCTAGTGCAGTTTCTATAGCGGCAAGGTTAGTGCGGTTGAAGGATCTCTTCTTTGCTTGAGAACCTGTGGAGGAACAAGCATTAGCACCGGAAAGAGATAGTTATGCAAAAATTCAGGTGCAAAAAAAAAGCTAGTTTGGACCTGGGTCGTCCTCCTTCCAAGGGAGCCTGTGAGCACAGACCTCAGTACCGAGTGCATACTCATACTCTCCGGTGATTTTAAGCCAATCGTCGGGACACCTGTCTTTAGGCGGGAGTCCTTCTATCAATTTGAACCCTTTGCGAGCTCGGAGATAGTATAAAGATCCATCACCAAGACCAACAATTTCATAGCAGAAGAGTATGTCCTCTATTCCTAGTGGGAGACTCTCCCTACGTGCAAGCTCGGCCACACTATTGACAATCCTAAAAGTGTTGATAGAAATTTGTGTAGGTGCCAAACTAAGCCGATGGAGAAAGCATAAAAGGAGTGGGTCAAGTGGAAACTGAACTCCACCTTCTATGATGGAAACCACGGGGAATACCGCGAATGAAGGTGAACCTAGGAGTTTCTCTTCGGAACCTAGCAATCGAAATTCTACATTTTTTGGAATGTTGTATGCTACCCTAAAAGCATTAATGTGGCCAAGAGATTCTAACAAACACTTATATTTTCCCATTGTGAGATCAAATGAAGCACTTTGAGTATGGCTGGAAAACTCAAGAGGGTGGCCGAAAAACTCAAGAGAGTCGTCGGTAAATTCAAGAGAGTCACCGGAAAACTCAAGAGAGTCGTCGGTAAACTCAAGAGAGTCACCGGAAAACTCAAAGGAATGCCGACAAACTCAAAGAATCGCCGGCAAACTCAACCACATTCAACGGAAAACTCAAAGTCATTCAAAGGAATTCAATGGAGTTGCATGATGTTCATCAAAAATCTCAATCACATCAAAGGAAGGTACAAACTGTAGAAGCTGCAGAATCCCTTTGGAGAAGCTATAGCCTCTTAGGAAAAAATGAATACTTGTTGGTTGACCAAACCAAGGGAAATGGAAGTCTTCTTTTCACTTCTGGAGTAGCTCAGAAGCGACACTGACTTATACTGAGCAAGTGAGGCTGTGAAGCTGCCAAAAGGACTTTTCCAGGTCGCACTCTTACTTTCTCTTTTCCACTGTCTAAATGGAACTCTTGTGCAGCTACCATTTTATTTACCATGGTGGGCAACATCCAAGGGGCGCAAATTTACGGAGTGCGACGTGCAAAAAGTATATGATTGCAAATTTACTCGGTTGGATTTGACCGATAAAAAGAATGGGCTTGACCTAATAGGGTCGGAATAAACATCCTTTACCACCTAGCCTTGTGGTCACAGCGCCAACGGCTGGGGGGCAAATGAGGTGGGCCGGATTTTATGCCCCCGAATTAATTGGGTCAAACTAGTGGAGCGAGCTAGAACGGAGCGTGACCTGGACGGACTAGGCCCAGTTGGGATGGACCGTCTCAATGGGCGGAGTAAAAGTCCGGGCGGCGTAGAGATTATTCTAGAAGATGCTTAATGGATCTACTCGAGATAGGAGTCCGCCCTAATCGAGGAAGCTACCTTGATAAGAATCATCAAGTATCCCGATAAAGGCGAAGCTTCGGATACGGAGATCTTGTGGAGATTGGAGTCCGCCCTAATCGGGGAAGCTACCTTAATAGGCATCGTCGAGAGTCCCGATAAGGGCGAGGCTCCGAAGATTTAGGGATACGAGTGTATCCCGGATGGACTAGGTATCTTAGACTCTAAGTGAAGAGAGCCTATAAAAGGGGTTTTCACCCTCAACTGAAGGTACACACAATCATACTCACAAAACCCTAGTTTCCTCTCTTCTCCTATATTCAGTCTCTGACTTAAGCATCGGAGGGGTATTCCGGCCAAACCCCAGTCGGGTAGCCTAACGTTCTTTGAGTCTTGCAGGTGCTCTCGCCGGAACCCTACTCAGTGCAACTTTCGGTGGCTTGCTTTCCTAAGTTGAAAACCTACCCAACAACAGAAGCTGAAGGGGAGAAGCAAAAGAAATGAAGATAACGCGCTGATTTTTCGAGAAGTGAGGTTTGAAGGATTTTGGGGTTCAAGGTGCATGCTTGTGGGGTTCAAAGGATTTTGGATGTGCTGGCTTTTCGGAAAGTGGGGATGGTGCATGCCTTGGACTTTTTTAGGAGACTGCCTTTTGGTTTTTTTTTTTTTGTATTGGGTGTGGTGGATGAACATAATGTACGATATTTGTATGATCTAAGTTTTTGTAGACTCTTGGGGTGTTTGGCTTTGGGGTGTGTAGACACCCCAATTTTAATGACTCGTGCATCCCTGATGATGAAAAGAACGCACAAAATATACCTCGGAACAATTGCTCGAGTCGAATGGATCAAAAGAACCGAAAACCCAAACCTACATGGACCGTACGACCTCATCTCCTGAACCGTACGACTTGAAAATCTCTTTGCACCGTGCGGTGTTTCCATGAGCACCGTACGACTTACCTTCGATGATGTACGGCACCCTTGTCCCATCAACGGGATTCCCGGGTTGCCCAGCAGCTCAGATCGATTGCGCAATACGCCTAAAACACTCATGAGCCCACTCTTTTCTTTCGTTCAAATCTCACCTCTCCTCTATATATATCTTGCACTATCAAACGGAAAAAGAGTTGAGAAAGGATTGTAGAAAAACTCGTAAAAAACCAATCGAAGGGTTTCCCGAAGAAATTATTCTCGTACCCAAAACTCCGTTACTCTGTTCATACTCTCCCGCACTCCACAAAATTCCTCAAATACTTTGCTCCACAAATCCAGAAGGTTACCAGTCCCATTTCAACCCGTTCGGTTCGCTTCGAGGTATAAAATCCGTGCTTGAGTCATAGCAATCTTCTGAGGGGGGTCTCCATCGGGCTCGAGGAGAGCTCCGTTGCTCTTCCTCGGGTCCAAAAGGAAACATTTCAGCAAAGTTCAAACCTTCCGGGTGGGGCATTTCGCGATATTATCTATTATCGCGGGATGTCGTCCCTAAAGACGAGGTACATTCACTCAATAAAAATCATTCTTCAAACTTGTTTTTACCAACAAATAATGTGATTTTTACCCAAAAACAGAAGCCGGTTCCAATCAGACGAAAATGAGATTTTTTTTGAAAAATGCATGCACAGAGGCACCGTACGGCATCCAAGTTACACCATGCGGCATAACTCTGGACACCGTACGGCATCACTGGAAGAATGCTCTGTTTTCTGGGAAAAACCAGAAGGGTCTAATCGCACTTGACCCCTTTTAGTTTCTGTTTTTACATTTACATCCCCCTCTTAGTTAATTTTCTCGCATTTGTCTATTTGATTGTGTGTTGTTTAATTTGTTATCGTTATTTGTTTCTTTTAAGCTTGTTATTTTTCTGATATACTGTTTATGTGAAATAAAGTTTTCGATAAAATCTTTCAAAGAATAATCCCACAAATGTTTAGTAAAGACCGGAAAATTCCAGGCACGCGGGGTGCATTTTTCGAACAAAACCTTCCCAGCGAGTAACCTGGCTTCCGAACCCAAAATCTCTAATTTTTCGCAGATCAAACCCTTTTTCAGCGGCACAAGAGTCATTATTTTTCTGAACGGTTTCTCGGGTACCTAACATTTTCCAAAAATTAAAGCCCGGGTGGCGACTCTAAATTTTTCCTTTTTCCCGGATCGCCCTTTTTCATAAACACAACCAAAATGCGTGGATACTTCGCCCGCTAATCGAGGGGTCCACAGGGTGTTTGGCATTGGCCTTTAGGTGGGCTTGTCTTATTGGGTACCCTCGATTGGTTTCTTGCCAATCGTTGGTTTAGGTCTTGGATTGGACAATTTTTGCTCCCTGAGCTTATTGTTGTTTCTTTGCTCCTATTAGTCTTGTAACTATTTCAAGAATAATGAAACTTTTTTGCCGTGCAAAAAAAAAAGCTTGTGGAGCTCAATAGTCTGGGGTTTGGTTTGTTTGAGAGGTGTTTCTTAGTAGCGGTAGTGTTTTTTTTTTTGTTGCTTTTGTCCCTTTGGGTGTTGGGCTTCGGCCTTTTTGGTGGGGTCTGTCCCAGTGGTTGTTCTTGTTTGGCTTCTTGCCCACTGTTTGGGGTCTGATGTGGGTTTGTTGGGTCTAGCGGTTGA
Organism: Vaccinium vitis-idaea; assembly: GCA_963854785.1. NCBI lineage: Eukaryota > Viridiplantae > Streptophyta > Magnoliopsida > Ericales > Ericaceae > Vaccinium > Vaccinium vitis-idaea. The sequence goes on along the minus strand of OY978218.1, from coordinate 10,234,980 downwards.
AGTTCGCTCTTCCGTTGTGGTTTAGACGCAATTTTTCCCTTCTTCCCTTTTATTAATCTTTGTACTCGTTTCAGAGATTAATAAAGTTCTTTGCCGTTAAAAAAAATAATCATATGTTTTCTTCTTTTGTTAGTTTTTTTTTTATCAGAAAAAGAAGATTTATAAAAGAAACTCGATAAGGGTAGATCAAGAAGGGAGAGTGGGAGGGAAATTCAACCGAGGTTGAAAGAAAGAATTCTTCTTTTGTTATTGGGCAATACTGTACACAGATCCAAACAAAAGCATTTTACGAGAAATTAAGGTGAGTAAATTACAGATGAGTCAAATTGTACTTGAGACACAACTTCACCGTCCAAACGAATAAAGTTAGTTTGTCTCTCTTCTTTTTAAAGCAGAATGTTCTTTCCAGAACCGAATTTAATGCTTCTGTTCAGTAAATAAGACTGCGTTTTTTGTAGTTATTGGCTAATAATGTTTGCAAAAGTCTTACTAAACATTAGTTAAACGAAATATTAGGAGCACAGCAGATGTAAGGGAGGGGGACCATTAGAAATGCAATTGTTGGATTTACATCTCTTTGTGCGTCCGAATTTCAATCTTTTCAACTCCAAGGGACCCATAAAATTAAGGGGAAAATGCACTTTACCTACCCGTGGTTTGCTCGAATTCCAGATGACCTACCTCACGTTTAAAAATCAACAGATGACCTACTTGTGGTTTTGGACTAAACTGCAATCGTGACTCCGTTAACGGCAAAAGGCAAAAGGACTCTAGTACCCCTGTACTTTTTCTTTCTTTTCTTTTTTTAAAGTTTTTAAGAGTATGAAGCTGGAACCAAATTTCCAATCATAAAGGATGCTAACAACAAACTAAGGAGAGAGCACAGGTACAAATTTCCGATCATAAACCACGTAATCAATTACGAAAATCAAAATTTCATACGAAACTCAAAATTAGCAAAGGGATTTTTTTTTTTCTCATTAACAAAGAGCACTTCCCTTCACAACCAGCAAATGCTTGAGGATTTGCAGCTTTCTGAGCATCTACAAACTGCACAGTCTTGAGGCAAAAATGGATGATTCTTTGACGAATATCTCCGATCCAAATGTTGTAGTTTCGATCTGTTATACGGGCGTTCCTTAATCGACCCACCCCAATCTCACTCTTCGCCTCTCGCACCACCACCAACAAGCACTCCTCCATTTTAGCCATGGCCTCCGCAGCTCGAAAGGTTGGAACAAAATTCTTCGCGATCGGTTCCCAATTGTAAATTATAATTGAGGTTTGAAGTTTGATTTTCGTTGTTGTTTCTGATTTTTGATTTTTTGGGTAGGTTTTGGAACCGATAGAGAACGGGACGGAGCCGATGGGGGCGGTGATGACCGTCGATGTGCTGCGGCGAGGTGGCGCTGACATCACGGTGGCTTTCGATCGAGAATCAACTTCGCGTCGAAGCTTGTCACGGTGTGAAGATCGTTGCCGATGCGCTAATTTCTGACTGTGCTGATAGGGAGAGGATGATGGTGAGGAAGTGGGAGAAGAGGAAGGTCTTGATGGTGCCCAGCGGATGGAGGAGAAGGCCATTGCTGCGGTGGAAGAGAAGGCCATTGTAATGATAGCGATCGTGGTGTTGCTTTTCGAGAGTGAAGATGAGATAGGATCAATTGTGTCTGGTGTCACTACAAGAATTTCTAGATCTTGCAACAGTTGAAAATGTTACAAAAGATGGCCAAAACTATTACTAAAGGCCCAGATGACCTATACCAACGCTTGCTCAACTGTCGCATGAAGTGTTACAATATATCCGTCACTATAGGGTTCTAGTAACACTTTTGGCAACTGTTGGTAGGGATGGCAATTTCCCCAAACTCGATGGATACCCGCCCCGACCCCGCTTATTTGGAGGCGGATATTACTCGATTTTTCATCCAATAGGAGTAGGTATGGTAGAACTTAAAGAATCCCCAGTTGAAAACGGGGCGGGTATAATTTTGTGATATCCACCTCCGAATACCCGTACCCGCCCCCGTTTCCAATTTTATATGTACATTTTTTTATGAATGTATGTATATATGCGGGCATATAGAAGTATATAAATGTTTATGTATCTGTGTATATATAAGTACGCATATACATATAATTTGTGTATATTGTTCCGAATTAAAACTATATATGCTAAGTGTTAAAAAAAGTTTAGTGATGGTAGTTAAAATTTTATATATCTTGGTAGACTGTTATTTCTTTATAGTTTTCTATTCTATATTTTGTTGTAAATTGTCGTTTTTGTCATTACAAGACACATAAATAAGATCTTATCGTTTTTTTTTTTTTTTTGCTCAACAAGTTTGGATATGGATTTACCCGAATATACCCGATCCCCAGTGGGAGGCAGGTATGGTGGATTGTCCACTATCCCTTTTGGGTATGGAGGTGGGGATGGGGATGAAATTCTCAATTGGAGATCGGGGGTAGAATAGAGTCCCCCGATCCATACCCTACCCGTTGTCATCCCTAACTGTTGGTACCACCAATCTTTTTAGTAACGGTTGCTTTAGTAACACTTACAACCGTCGCAACACCACAATTTGGACACATGCCATTGTTGACTTTAGCAACACTTTGAACTGTTACTATAGACCCTTCTCTCTTTTTTTAATAGCATCTATAGCAATACTTGAAACCGTCACTATAGACCCTTCTTTTTTAAAAAAATAAAATAATAATAATAATAATACCAGCCATATATGCGCCATTTATTTTCATATTATACCTAAAATCCTGCTATCATATAACATGTCCATAATGCTAAAAGTCCAGGAATTGCAATTTCATTAAAAAATAAACCTTGATACCATAATTCAAACAACCATCACATGAACTTGTCAAATGTAAAGAGTACATCAAATCTCCCTTCATACTTAGCCTAACAAAAATCATCCACAAGTTATACCTTGCCTAAGACTTGTCCAAAAAAAAGTCACAAAAAATGTCATAAGTTCCCCTTTAGTAAAGACCTCCAAAATAGATGTCGGCCACTAGATTCTTTTATATTGTCTCATTACCTGCAACAAAAAAGGCAATGCAAAATAACTAAATAAGGTAAGGCAAAAAAAAAACAAAAATGCCAAGAACATATCCAAAATACCACTGTAGCATTGTATTGGTAAAACTGTCCTCTCACATTCAACAGTAAGCTCATCTTACAACATAAACTACTAAAACCAGGAATGCTGATAAGGTTGACCATATGTGTCATAGTTAAGTCAAAAATCAAGAACTCAACTCTTAGATGACCAACCGCCCACTCATCTATCAAAACTCATTTGACCACCCAAATTAACTGAGACACAAGGCTTGGTTTCTGCAATCTAGCTACTTCTCAAACTCCAATTATATCTTTTTTCTTCAAAAAAAAAAGATTCTTTTAATTTCAAGACTTGAAAGCCCCATATAAGCATATACAATCTGATAGTTCTTAAATCACTACATGCTATCAAGATTGTTTTGGACCACGGTACTCGTCTGATCAACAACATATTCCATTAAGTTGCAAACAATGCAAGTCTTTCAGCAACTGTCCAGAAAAATGCGAGAAAATATTGGTTTCATGAAGAGAACACATACCTAGCACGAAGCATTTTCCCCAACGCGACCTCCTTGCATATAAGCGCACATAAAGGCCTCGAGCTATTCAATCTTCTTGGCTTCGACACGTACCAATTTGAAAGCTGAGATAGAAGCTAAACTAGAAGCTGAAAAGATTAAATTTATGTGAATTTACAAGATGATAAAACTATGGATAGTGGACACCATAAGACAAATGTTCCTCTGACTGGCTGCGGCGATAAAGTACCTGGTGTAGGCAAGGAAGAAGCTTGTTCAAGTGGTGAATCTTGGGCAAGTGTAGGAGCCACTGAGATTCTACTTCTAGTATAGTCCCAATACATGGAGAAGAAATCAGTGGTGAAATAGGCTTCTTCGTATTTGAAGTGCTACATGTAATCTGGGCAACATAACCTTGTATATGAGTTAGTTGTTCATAAGCAAAAAAATCCATACAAATATTTATTCACTACCTCTTCGTCGTCGTCACTAGAAGAATTGAAATTGTCCTACGAACATGTCCAATATATATTCCTACAAATATTAACTTGCTAGTTTTCTTATGAAATTGAATTATTATTTGACGGGTACGCATAAGAGAGTAATATGTCCTTAGAATTTTGGTACACATAAGAGTAATAAATTTGACCATAGGAATGCCTAATTCAAGCATATATCGCTGCAGTGGCATATGGGCACCTTAACCATATAAAGCGTTCATTTTGTATGCTAACTCCAAAGTGATTTGTGGCAAAATATTTTACTCCCAAAAAAAAGGCAGAAAACGGTTTGGGAAACCAAACAAGGGTGGGTTCTCAAGACTGGGTTTCAAAGACTTAATCGAACAAGGCCTTAGTTTCTTAACATTTGAATTAACCTGAATGTGCATTAGGTAAAAAGAGTTCAGTCCATCCAACGAAGACATACTTATGATCAGATCCTAAAGATACAAAAAGAAGAAAGTGATGGAATGGATTGCTTTCCTTTACATCCCTGCCAGTGATTGTACATGATGAAACTAAGACATACTTATGTATTCAATCAGTTATTTGTACCATAAAAGATAGAAGTGACTCAATTACATAAAGCCTATGTGCTTTGCTGCATGGCAATATTAATACATCATAACACACTACAAAGAACAAACGCACAATGGGGAGGTTAATAGCGGTACCTTAGTGTCTAATTCATGGAGCGTTTTCATCTCTCTTCTATCTATCAATCTATCAATCTTCTTGGTCCGCCACAAAAACAATTCAGGCTAGCCCTGGTAATAAAGCAATCCAACTCAGTGGGCAAATCAATCCAAGGAAAAGAGAAGTTGAGGCATTGGCTGCCATAGAGGCCAACCATGGGGAAAACTGATCCAAATGGTTACCATTGACATTACCATTCTATGGATTTAAGAACTTTGAAACCATTAATAAAACTCTTCTTGTCCCATCAGATCCAAACTTATTGTTCCCAACGTCACACTACTGATCTTCGAGCCGAGATCAAACCAGATTTCTTATCTACAATTTCTAAAACATGGGTCATCAAAAGGGTTCACAAATAGCATAAGTTAGGAAAGAGAATTAGAGCCCTTGGCTATAGTCGTTGCTGGAGGAGCACAATCAATTTCAAAAAGCCAAACCGGAAAGCCAATGTTATGTGTGAACTAATTCAATCCATTTAAAAAACAAAAAACAAAGAAAGAACAACTTAAATGAATTATTCCAGGAAATGACTACAGTGATAAACAAAACTAGGGATAAAGCCCCAAGAGCAACAAACTGCAGCCAAGAAACACTACTACTAGCTACACACATTCCCTTAAAGGAAGGCAAAACCAACTAAGAAACTATAAACCAAACCAAACAAGTGAAGCCCCAAAAAATTGAGTTCCTCAAGCAAGAACAAAAACATGACTATTTTGTTCTCTGTTTGGTTGCTGAGAAAATACAAGAAAATCCACTGCGGCAAGCAAAAACTATAGTCGGGGTCCCGAGCACACTGATAGATTCCTACTTAACATAGCGCTGGTTAAAATTGGAACGGAGGACTAGTTCGAGATTAGGGACTTAGATATCTACACAAAACAAAGCTATAGATATGCATGACTGAACAACGTGGAGGAGCTTTGAAAATGTAATTAAAAATACATGGGTTTATTTGAAGAGTTTGTTTCCATGGGGAAAACAAAAGTCAGTTTACATAAAGCACATAAAAACCTCCAAAACCAAACCCCCGATTTTAAAGAAAATAAAACCCCTCAAAAACAAAACCAATGTTTACACAAAAAAATCCCCAAATTTCTTAGATTGAGGGAGGACGAGAGACAAGTCTGCGTTCAATCCAGTAAGGCATGCAAATAAATCGTGCAAAAATACTAATCTATGAACCAAACCCAGCATATAAATCATGTGAAAACCGACCAAAAACCGAAAATAAAGCATAATATATAGGCACATAACTAAACAGACGGTGAGGAATGAAAATTTAATTAAAATGGAGTGAATACAAATACCTTTGTTATGAACTTTCGTATTCGGCGGCGTGTTGCGAAGGAGTCACTGTGAATGCAAACGGGCTCACCCTAGGTTTGACCATTTGGAATAACTTTTGGTAGATGAAAATCAGGGTAGAGGAAATAAAGATCCCTTGTAACGTCTACAACAGATCTTCGATTTTGAGTGAGACATGTTGGGGGAATCAGTGGTGGAAGCAGGAGGAAGAGAAAGGGAGGGGAAGCGGACGAGCTGTGGAAGAGAGAGAGAGAGAGAGAAAGCGTTCAAAATATCTGGTGTGTGGTGGGCAGCGACTTCTCCTTTCCCCGCCCACATTTTCGTAGAATTTCGAATTGGCGCTGGAATTAACTCTGCGCAGATTTTGAGGGAGTATCAGGGATTTTAGATTTTGGGGAATTTTTTTGGGGGGAAAATAGGAGTGCTTCGGAAAATTTTTGAAGCCAATTTTTTCGCGCGTGAAATTGTATTACTCGAGGGTCGTCAGAGTATTTTTCTTCGAATCGGAACCGTCTATGTTTTACGTGAGAGTGATTATATCCTCCATGCAAAAAATGAAGTAAATTAATTATCATTAGATACTTGATCAAAGGAGAAAAAAAAATTGGTTTATAATGAATCAGCGTCACGATGAAAGGACTTTCAATACCCGATAGATTTCAAATTTGGCGAGAGTGATTAAAACAGCAATACAAACAAAGTGAACGGTTTGGATCGTCGTAATTGTGCTGCGATCGTGTGGCTAACGTACATTATCCTATAGCATAATAGCTTGGTTCATAACCAAGTAAGTTCGACGTACAGGATTAAAAGGCAGGTGCAGACTCGATTTCTCGAATGTTCGATCTAAACCGTTACGATTTCATATCTTGTCAATTCTATCACTTTCCCCGAAAAACGGTGGCGATCAAATGTCGGCAACCACCTGATCGGATCACATTCGGTGCATCTAAGAGCAATAATGTCCTATAATGCATGACTCGATGCCCATCAGAGCAGTTTTTTTCGAATCAGAACCGTCTAGATTGTAAATGGTAGTGATTATATCCTCCATGCAAAAAATGAAGTGATTTAACTATCGTTACGTACTTGATCGAAGGAAACAAATTGTCGGTTGATAATTAATCAACGTCCCCGATGAAAGGGCTTTCAATATCCGATGGACTTCAAATTTGGCGAGAGTGATTAAAATAGCAAGACAAACAAATTGAACGGGATCGTCATAATTGTGTTGCAATCCTGTGGCTAGCGCATAATATAATCAACATTTTATACATATTATGCAATTACAAAAATTCAATGTTGACCTACCAATTCAAAATCAAAATTTTCATTTTTATTATTCAAAAATTTAATTTCTTATTTTCCCTCATTTTTGTAAATAAAATTAAATTTATTTTATAAAAATGTATTTTTTGACTTATTAAGTCAAAATTTCAAAATTTATATTTTTGTTATCAAAATTTAATTTTTATTTTCCCCCTAAGTTTTTTTATTTATGTTATTCATAAATTCATTTTAAATTTCCCTCATTTTTTCCCTTATTATGGCATTGGGCAACTCAATTTATTAAATAAAAATGTATTTCTGATTTATTATGTATTTATTTATTTATGGGAAGTCCATTTATTTAATTAAAATTTATTCAAAAAATTATTTTTATTCTCCCTCATTTTTTTCTCTTATCATGGCAAGTCCATTTATTAAATTCTAATTATTATTCAAAAATTTATTTTTATTTTCCCTCATTTTTTTTCTTATTATGGCAAGTCCATTTATTAAATTCTAATTATTATTCAAAAATTTATTTTTATTTTCTCTCATTTTTTTTCTTATTATGACAAGTCCATTTATTAAATTCTAATTATTATTCAAAAAATTATTTTTATTTTCCCTCATTTTTTTTTCCTTATTACGGCAAGTCAAAATTCAATTTTTTTTATTTCTCTCTCTCTCTGTGATATATTATGTAATTACAAAAATTTAATTTTCATCTATCAATTCAAAAATCAAAATTTCCATTTTTATTATTCAAAAATTATTTTTTATTTTTCCTCATTTTTTGAAATAAAATTAAATTTGTTTTATAAAAATGTATTTTTTACTTATTTTTCTTATTCAAAATTAAATAACGGTTGGAGGATATTTAGTAACGGTTTGTTTTGAGCCGTTACTAAAGAAGTATATTTAGCAACGGTTGGAGGATATTTAGTAACAGTTGGTTTTGAACCGTTACTAAAGGAGGGTATTTAGTAACGGTTGGCTTTGAAACGTTACTATAGTACATTAATATACTAACGGTTCAATGAAAACTGTCGCTAAAGACCTGTTTCTAGTAACAGTTCTAGAACTGTTACTATAACCAACTTCTACCAACAGTTTATCCAACTGTTACTAAAAAAAATGTTACTAGATCTTGATTTTCTTGTAGTGTGTACTGTAATTTGGTGGTGGGGGGTTGTACTGGGTGGGGCGTTCGATCAGAGATAGGAGAAGAAGAAGAAGAAGAAGAATAAGAAGAAGAAAAAAGAGGAGGGCATTTGGGGAATAATAAAGTCCGACTTTTGGTGAGAAAAATGTTTTTTGGGTCTACACTTGCGATTTAGGCGCTTAGCACCCATGCTCCGTTAATATGAATGGAAAATCTAACGGTAGCACTTTAGTCCAAAACCACAGGTAGGTCATTTGCTAATTTTTAAACGTGAGGTAGGTCATCTGGAATTCGAGAAAACCACGGGTAGGTAAAGTGCATTTTCCCCTAAAATTAAAGTGACAGTTCTCAAACCTTTTCAACTCCAAGGGACCCATATAATTAAAGGGTCATAGTTCTCACACTGTAGTTTATCTGGAAAGGGCATATCTTATCTTTTGGTAATAGAATGAATGAGGTTAAATCGTTAATACATCCTGATAAAAGGTGTCCTTCTGACATTGTTTTTTGACAATTGTAATGGTGACAGTGGTGGAGGTGGAGGGTGGTCATGGTGGTTAAGGCAATGACATTGTATTGTTGATAGTGAGGGCGAAGGAAGGGAGGTGGTGGTAAAGAAAGGGGTGATATAAGATTAAATCAGCTAATCTAATTAATAATTGAAAATCGGAACACAAAATATATTTTTATTATTAAAAATTTTGGGTTCTTACAGTTGGCACTGCACCGGTGTCTAGCTTCTTTTTGCTGGTAACCCAAATCGACTACACCAGGAATCGACTCGTCAAATTGGTTCCGTCTTAATATATATATTGTTTTTACTCTGTTAGCATATTATTATATAGTGTATCGTCTGCTCATGAATGAACGAACTCTCTTTTAATTTGGTTGGCATTGCTCTTGCTACTTGTCATCTATTGTGTTGACAAGTAGTGTTTGGAAGGGGTTTTGAACTTGACATGCCTACTAGAGTGTTTTGGTTAGAAGCTACAATTGGTGCCTGATCTTGTGCAAAAATGTTGCCACAAAGTGCTCAACCCTTGACATTTGGTACCGATCATTCACATCGAAAATTTTCTGACGCTATATGTGGGATGGTGATCACCTTTATTTTGCCAAAGATCACCTGTATACAAATGATTAAATATCAATATGTTAGTTACACATTGTATTTAACTTCATAAACCCTCATCTTTCTTGTTAAGAGAGCCCCGTCTCATACATAGGTATCGTATATCGTGTTGTGTAAGCTAATTGGGCTTTTGTGAAACAAGCAATGGTTAACAAAATTGAACGCTTTTTGTATGTGGATTGTTAGTACTTTTTAAGATGTTCAACAAGTGAAGCGAATGTCGCAAATTCGTAGATTTTTATATTGTGGTATAGGTCACACGAGATGACTAGACGATAATTTTGAAATATGTAGTGAAATAGTAAAACATGTTTGAAGACTAATATCAGAAGGAAAACGATGCCTTCACATTGATTTGTTAGGCATGAGTGGGAGATCCTATTCTAGTCAACTTCACAAATGGGAAATGGTGAGATGATCAATGTGGAACCTCGTGCAATGTCAACTAGTGACTAATTCAGTACTATTTGAATGTCTTCTTTAGTTAATTTGGTTTCATTTTTTGTCTTTCCTGTTTGTAATTTGTCAATTTCAATTGTATTTGTTTGTATTCGGTAGCCTTTGATTAATGAAATTCTCTCTTTTATTCTCCAAAAAATTAGTGTCTAGCTCTAACTATACCAACAAATATTTCCAAAAGGATTCAGATATTTTCCGGTCGAAAACTTGGACAAGTACTAAACGAGATAGTTCAAATCTGGACTATATAATGGTATAATCAATGGTTTGAATTTTGCATAAAAACTTTTACCCGTAAGAGTTTTTGACATACCCAAACCGTTAATTACAGCAAATAGATGATGTATATTTGATTAATTGTCTCCTCTATCCCCAATTCATTAAGAATCGGAGAGGATCTATTTCCTGTCCTAAACAACAAAGGAAGTAAAATTCCACTTGACAAGCTTCAAAGATTTGATCTGCCCCACATACCTTTATGCATTTTAGGGCCAGTCACTCTGGAAAGTCCCTGGAAATGAAATTTATGTTCAAGTCCATATGAATACGTGCATGTTGCAGTCAAATCATTCCCAGTAGATAGCCAAATTATCTAAATGCATACATGGTAACTTGTATCGGACAAATTTACGTGCACTTCGACTTATCACTACGGGCTAATTCTAGCCAAGTTATAGTTTTCAGGATATTTATTTTGGAAAATATTTTATGAGCTAGAAAAAGTTGGTTTTGAAGAACAATATTACACCAAATACACACCGCTTTCTGTCGAGCCCATCTCGGGGTTCCTCATAAATGATCGAAGTAGCTCAATTTGATAAATGATCGAAGCAGCTCAATTTGTTGAATTTTTTTTTTAAGTATCCTTGCAAAAAATAAGCTTGTTCAGATATCAGTTTGTTATTTATACGTACAAGATTTTTTTCTTCCCTATTCCGCAATTTCGCCTTGATTGATCCATCCCAGGACAATTAAGTGATCTATTATGTGAACAAACTTACTTTAGATGCTAAGCCTTCAATTATAACAAAGCTATATAAATATAATGGAAGGAGGCAAGAACACTGCAGAGAAGCTAAACAAAACTAGGTAGAACACTGCAGAGAAGCTATCTATTGGGGCACGCGGATCCTCCCATATGATCCTCATGTGATGTAAAATAGGTGCTTTAACAGTGTTACTTGATGATCAGACATATTTATATTAGGTATCAACGTTAAAGAATCTTATTGATTAGTCATCAAAATTCACCTGAACGAAAAAAATCTGTTACAAGAAAAATGGAAAGCTTAGTTTTGATTTACCATTTCTCCTTTAACCAATACGATTATATCAAGTAAATCTATTCTTACAAATGAATGACTTGGATCGTCAATTGACACGTTATATAAGGGTTCTATGAGAGGTTCTAGATTCTACTTTTGTGATCTCATTCAATATAGCATGCAATGTCGTTTGCAAAAAAAAAAAAAAAAAAAGCATGTAATGTACCATGAATGCATTAGTTAGATTGAGCAGTAGCTCTCATTGTCATGTGCTCTACAAACTCTTTGATGACACGTTATATAATCTTTATCATCATAGCATTGTTTTCTTCTTTTGTTAGTTACGGGCAATCATGCATGTACTCCCTCCGTTCCATTTTGATAGTCCAGTTTGGTCTTCAATGCAATTTTTAAATTGTTAATATCTTTCAATCTACAATACTTTTAAAGATTTTAAAATTTTTGTGTAATAGAACTAATTGAGATCTATCATATGAGATTAATATTGCACATAAAATTTATTGTAGATTGAAAGATATTAACAATTTTGTGTTTTGACTAGTTGTCTCCTTGCCAACCATGCCTTTGTTTGGGGCTTGCGGCAAATGATTGTATCTGTTTTCTTTGGAGTAATAAAATCCCTTTTCGCCGTGCAAAAAAAAAAAAAAGAAGATATTAACAATTTTGAAAATTATATTGGAGACCGAACTGAACTATCAAAATGAGACGGGGAAGTATACAGATCCAAACACAAGCATTTTACCAGAAATTAAGAAAACTTGTCCCAACATGGATGTGAGTAAATTACAGATGAGTCAAATTGTATGTGAGACACAACTTCACCGTCCAATCGAATAAAGTGAGTTTGTCTCTGTTCTTTTTCAAGCCAGTAGTAGTGAAATAATGCGATATTCGTTTGGAAAAAATGATGTGCGTACACCACACTTTGGTACCCAAGTGTACATCAGCCCATCTCAACCTTCCAAAAGTGTTTTGGACGTTTCGGATTTTAAACAAACTATTTGCGCGAATAGTTTAAACTCTTTGCGCGAATAGTTTGTAAAAAATCTGGAACGCCCAAAACGCTTTTGGATGATTGAGATAGGCTAGTGCGCACTTGGGATACCCAAGTGTGGTGTACCCATAGACGGGTTGATTCTTTCCAGAACCGAACTTAATTATTCTATTCAGTAAATAAGACTGCATTTTTTGTAATTATTGGCTAATAATGTTTGCAAAAGCCAAAATATTGGTTAAAAGAAATATCAAGACCACAGCAGATGTAAGGGAGGGGGACCATTAGAAATGAAATTGTTGGATTTACATCTCTTTGTGCGTCGGAATTTCAACCTTTTCAACTCCAAGGGACCCAAAGAATTAAAGTGACATAGTTTTCAAACCTTTTCAACTGCAATGGTCCCATAAAATTAAAGTGACATAGTTCTCATACTGGAGTTTATGTGTGTTGTAACAAAACCTGAAGTATAAGAATATAACAAATCAACAAAGAAAACGAGACACAAGATTTACGTGGTTCCTCCCCAAGCACGAAGCTCTAGAGGTACGTCAACGGGCGAAGAGCAAGAGAGGATTCACTATGAACGTGGCGAAATACACAGAGCCGGCTATACCCGTAACTCTCAATTAAAGCACCCAATAGATATCTAGGGACAAATTTCTGAGAAGCTACCTACAAAGCATTAAACGTCTCAATAACACAAAAGAGACACACAAAATCCTAATATCCAATCCCATGAATCAAAGACTAAACCAGTGGAACAACCTAAGAAACCCTAACACACTACGGGAAACCCCATGGGGGCTCCCTCAAATGGATTCACTCAAGAAATTCAAAGCCCTAAGAGGCCACAAGGCTCCTATTTATAAGAATGTACAACACTTAGGTCAAAACCCTACTTAAAACGCGCAGCCGCACAAAAACGCGCATCTTTTGTCCGGACAAGAGTAATTCCTAGGTCCGGACAAACGAGGCAGAAACTTCCGAAATCATCCCAGACTTGAAGGTCCGGACAAGACTTCCTATGGAATATAGTGTTTTTATTGTAAGAAATTCGGACACATGGTGAAAAATTGTCCAAGGGTGAAGGATAAGTTTGTAGAGAAGGGTGTTGCTGGTTGCGTCGAAGATGATTCAGAAGTGTTTGAGGCTGCAATTGCTTTGGCAGTAAGCGATATCGATATCTGTTGTGAAAACATGTGGATTTTTTACTCTGGATGCTCCTACCACATGTGTCCACATAGGGATTGGTTTGATACATATGAGACGGTTCACGGTGATACAGTTCTTATGGGGAATAACATGCCCTGTAGAATTGTTGGGGTTGGAACAGTACAAGGTCATGATGCATGATGGGATTGTGAGGACATTGTTTGGTGCATGTACCAGATTTGAGGAGGAACCTTATCTCTTTGGGCGCTCTCGACTCTGTGGGTTGGAAGTACACTGCTGAAGGTGGAGTCTTGAGTGTGTCGTTGGGTGCTCGGATTTTCGTGAAGGGTCAGAAATTTGGTAACCTCTATGTGCTTGATGGTAGTACGATTGTGGGTGCTCCATCGTTGGGGTTTTCATTTGTTGAGAGGAATTCAGGTTCAACTATTGGGAGTATGCAAGAGGGCATAAAAGGCTCTGTGGTAGAGTCGGTTAACTCCGGGTGGAGTTTGAACACATCTTCTTTGGCATCAGTAATGGGTGCATGTGGTTAACGTCGACATTTGATGGAAGATGGTTGCTCGTTGGTGATTAACACCGTGAGGGGAATTGCGGTGTTAAGCTCAAGGTGGAGCTTGTGGTCGCACGTGTGGCTGAGTTTACTCAGTAGTGGAAACAAGGTCAAGCAGAGGTGTTTGCGCCTTGTTTATTGGTGTCATTGATGTGAGTTGTGTGGGGCTGCCCCGCGAGGGGCGTTGTTGGGAAGAGCGAGTGTTGAGAGGATTGCTCTATGTTGTTGGCTTAGAAGGGAATTCAAGTCAAGGAGGAGATTGTTGAAGATATACCTTGAATTCAAAACGTTCGAAGAAAACTGCAAAATTTGGTGTGAAAAGCCGTTTGCTGGACCTCTAGTCCGGACCAGCGGGCTTGAGATGTTTTTTGAAGATTTTGCCTCCATGGTCCGGACTAGCGAATCTTGGTCCGGACCAAAATGTGCAATTTTGTGTGGCTGCGCATTTTAAATAGGGTTTTGACCTAATTTTTTGTACTTTCTTATAAATAGAAGCCTTGTGGCCTCCTAGGGTTTTGTCTTGAGCTGAAATTTGAGATATCTAGGGTTTGTGTGTGTCTCTTTCGTGTGTGAGAGACGTTTGATGCTTTGTAAGTCGCGCTTCATAGATTTGTCCCTAGATATTGTGTGGATGCTTCAAGTGAGAGTTACGAGTACAACCGGCTCTGTGTATTTCTTCCCATTTTTAGTGAATTATCTTGCTCTTTCCCCGTGGACGTACCTCCAGAGCTCCTTGCTTGGGGGAGAACCACGTAAATCCTCGTCTCTTATTTTCTTGTTGATTTTGATATATTCTCTTTTTCAGGTTTCAGCACAGCAATATTGTGGTATAGGTCACGCACGAGATGACTGGACGATAATTTTGAAATATGTAGTGAAATAGTAAAACATGTTTGAAGACTAATACCAGAAGGAAAACGAGGCCTCACATTGATTTGTTAGGCATAAGTGGGAGATTCTACTCTAGCCAACATCACGAATGGGAAATGGTGAAAGGATCAATGTGGAACCTCGTACAAGTCAACTAGTGACTAGTTCAGTACTATTTGAATGTATTCTTCAATTAATTTGATTTCGTTTTTTGTCTTTTTTGTTTGTAATTTGTCAATTTCAATTGTATTTGTTTGTATTCAGTAGCCTTTGATTAATAAAATTCTCTCTTTTATTCTGCAAAAAATTAGTGACTAGCTCTAGCTATACCAACAAATATTTCTAAAAGGATTATATAATGGTATAATAAATGGTTTGAATTTTGCATAAAAACTCTTACCCGTAAGAGTTTTTGACATACCCAAACCGTTAATTACAGCAAATAAATGATTTATATTTGATTTTCTCCTGTAGCCCCAATTAAGAATCGGAGAGGATCTATTTCCTGTCCTAAACAACAAAGGAAGTAAAATTCCACTTGACAAGGTTTCAAAGATTTGATCTGCCCCACATACCTTTATGCATTTTAGGGCCCGTGACTCTGGAAAGTCCTTGGAAATGAAATTTATGTTCAAGTCCATATGAATACGTGCATGTTGCAGTCAAATCATTCCCAGTAGATAGCCAAATTATCTAAATGCATATCGTAACTTGTATGGGACAAATTTCTGTGCACTTCGACTTATCACTACGGGCTAATTTTAGCCAGGTTATAGTTTTCACAGTATTTGTTTCGGAAAATATTTTATGAGCTAGAAAAAGTTGGCTTTGAAGAATAATAGCACTATGGGTAGATTATTTGGTGTACACTAAATGCACACCGCTTTGTGTCGAGCCCATCTTGGGGTTCAACATAAATGATCGAAGCAGCTCAATTTGTTGATTTTTTTTTTGTTAAGTACCCCTGTAAAAAATCAGCTCGATCGGATATTGATAAAGGATTGGTCAGTTAATTGCTCTTACCTAAAATATAATTATACGTACATGAATTTTTTCTTCCCCATTCCGCAATTTCGCCTTGATTGATCCATCCTAGGACAATTTAGTGCTCTATTATTATGTGAACAAACTTACTTTAGATGGCCTTCAATTATAACAAAGATATATAAATATAATCGAAGGAGCCAAGAACATTGCAGAGAAGCTAAAGGAAACTAGGTAGGCCCCAACTCTGCGAAATTGTCAAACTTCTCAACTCAGTGGGACCATATGATGCCAAAACCAATTAAACGTCCAAGATGGTTACACGTGTCACTCCATCAATGGCTCCAAACCGCTATAAGAAGAGCCCAAAGCTCACTTAGTATGACACTTCACCAAGTACCATCCCGCTCACAATTAGCTTCAGAAAAAAAATGTCTGTCAAATACTTGCTAGTGTTGTCACTTGTGGTGGCGGCTCTCACCATCCCATCATTTGCTGATTTCCCAAAGCCACCAATGGGACAACCAGAGAAGAAACCACCGATGGAAAAGCCAGGATCAGAGCACAAACCACCAATGGAAAAGTCGGGGGACAAACCGCCAATGGGAAAGCCAGGACCAGAGGAGCCACCAATGGGCAAGCCAGGACCAGAGGACAAACCACCAATGGGAAAGCCAGGACCAGAGGAGAAACCACCGATGGGAAAGCCGGAGGACAAACCACCAATGGGCAAGCCAGGACCAGAGGACAAACCACCAATGGGAAAGCCAGAGAACAAACCTCCAATGGGGAAGCCAGGACCAGAGGACAAACCACCTGTGGGAAAGCCGGAGAACAAACCACCAATGGGGAAGCCAGAACCAGAGGACAAACCACCAATGGGTATGCCGCCCAAGGGAGGAGAGAAGCCACCAAAGGAGGGGGAGAAGCCACCAACCCATGGACACACTCTGATGGAGGAGAATGTTGAAGACTTCCACAAGCCGCCACGGAAGACGATGCCACAAATGGGAGGCCACTCAAAGAAGCCATATGGTCCCCATAAGCCACCACACAAGCCTCCTACCCCTCCCCATGCCAACTGAGTGAATGTATTTCTACGGCTATACTATAGAAATAAGAGGCATGCTTCACTAGCAGATTTTATTGTTGTTTTCGAGTCACTGGCTTATGATCAGCTTGTGTCGGTGACAAGGCTTGTGTTCTTATTTGCCTCTGTAGCATTGTCCTCTGTACACTTCCTAGTTGATTAGTAGCATGTTTACATGTCTATTTGTATGTGTGTGTGTTTTATTGGGCAGAGATGATTATGTAGCCCTTCCATCTACTTATAAATTACCATCGCGGATCTTCTATTCTCTTTTATGATCGTGCAATGTGAGGTGAAAACATATGGTAACCAAACGTAGATATCCAAATGTGGTCACTCCTAGCAGTACTATTGCGAAGAACATTTCGTATAAGATGGGATGAGGATGAGCTTACATTGGCAAATCTAGAAGAGAAAAGATATGACATAAAATATAATTGCCAGCTTGGGTACAATATTAGGGTCTCGGTTGGATGTAAAGAAGAAACATTTAGTTTTCATAGTTAAGTATACAGGTTTGAGAAAATGTCGGAGGAAAATTGTCCTCGTGATACTATGTGACAGCAGTACTATACGTTCCTTGCTGTAGTGTTAGCTCTGTATAGAAGCCATTGACTATGTGTTGAATCTAAGGAAGGTTGGTGAGATTTATTGAGTAAATAGGAAAACTAATTGAGGAACATATACATCAGAAATTCCTTCACAAATCCTTTACTAATTCTTGGGGCCCCTGAGGGTTTTGCCCGGTTGTTTCCTCCAGGTTTTGGAATTAGTCGAGATTCGCGCAAGTTGGCCTGGACATCCGGGGATAAAAAAAAAACCTTCCTGAAACATAACTTGATATAAGGGTGCTCTTAATTACTCCTAATACTTTGTTACATCTCGATCGTGGATCATGGATCCTCTCATATGATGCTCATGTGATGTGAAATATATCCTACCACGGTGATAATTGATGATCAAATCTCCTATAAACTAAAACGATTCAATCAAGTTATTACCTTTACAGGCCCGGCCCTGGGGTAAGCCCAGCAAGCCCACGGGCTTGGGCAACCCACCCGTCCAGGGGCAAAAAAAAAAAAAAAATGTTATAAATAAAAATCACATTACTCAATTACACTTTGCAAGTGGGGACTAGCTCATGCGGTAGAGCTCTCGGATGCCACAAATTACATCTCGGGATCGAGTTTCATTGCCCCCTCTCCCTATGTAATAGATTAGGAATGACGATTGACAAAATAAAAAATTACACTTTGTTAAAAAATTTGCATTTAACAAACACAACAATAATGTAGAAGTGATCATTTTTATTTTTTTTACTTTGGAATCTTTCATGTTTTCCCCCCCTTTTTTCTCCTTTTCATTTTTGGCTCTCTTTTTTTTTTTTCCATCCAATCCACAATTTTACAAATATCACACTACTCAATTACACTTTGTTAAAAAATTTACATTTAACAAACACAAAAATAATGTAGAAGTGATATTTTTTCCTTACATTTAATTAAAAAAATTCTAATGGTGGAAAATTTTAAAAAATGAGTGAATTAACACGGTTTATTATTATTTGTTTCACACAAGTCATATTTAAAATATTAAGCAAATTTATTTTCTTCATAAGAATTTAAAAAGTCCAATGACGATTGACAAAAAAATTACTTGATTTTTTTTATGTTATTTTATTTTTTGACTTAAAAATAAGTGGGCAACTAAAATTAGAGTCGGCTAGGGCAACCCAAATGTTGGGGCCGGCCCTGTACCTTTATTCGATCAACCTAATTTGTAGAACAAATGATCAGCACATCTATGCTTACAAAATGAACATCTTGGATCATCAAGTAAAACTGAAGTGAATGATATTTTGCGTCAAACAAGGGTTCCATTAAAGGTTGCTATTTAACGACCATATTCAAAAACAGTCCTATAGTCCGCCCATTGGGCGTACGATAATAGTGCTTTATATATTAACTGGAAAAAGAGTTCTTTTACCGGTAAGAGTGCATACACTTTTACCGATAAGAATGCACTCTTACCAGTCAAAGAGCACTATTAATAGGCGGACGGTAGAATTTTCCATCCAAAAAACCATGTAATGCATGCATTAGTCAAATGCTAAATAAGCAGTTCTAATTGTCATGCACTCTAGTAACTCATTGATGACAAATCATATTCGATCTTCGAATGTGATCATCATAGTTACGGCGATGTTGTATACAGATCCAAAAAGACAATCATTTTACAAGAAATTAAGGAAACTTGTCCCAACATGGATTAGAGTAAATTAAGGAAAACAGACGAATCAAATTCTATTTGAGACTTCACCCTCCAATCTACGTACTAAAGTTATTTTGTCACTTTGTCCCTTTTCTTTTTTAAACTGGTAGTAGTGAATAATGCCGATATTCTTGGACCCGGGGACCATGTAGCGCACTTAATGCGATGCATCATGCAGCACAGCATTGTAATCATCCAAAAGTGTTTTGAACGGTTTGGATTTAAGAAAACTCTTTCAGGTCTTCTTTTCGTGGGAAATTTGTACATTAAAAATACTTTTGAACGGCTCGGTTCAGGTATGCATTGATTCTTTCCAAAACCAAATTTCTAATTGGCAAATGTTTTCAAAAGTGTTACATAAATATGGACCCTGCTGGGCGTACAGAAGCTTTTGCACAGAAATGGTACCGAGCTCCTTCGGGGACCCACTTTTGGGTCCCACACGAGTGATCCGAACCGTTCATTGTTCTTAAAACATTTTTTCGAGGGGCCCCACAAAATTTCAGCTCAATCGGACGGTTGGAAGTGCTCCAACCAAAGTCCCACCGTTCCAACCAAAAAAATGTTGGTTGGAACGGTGGGACTTTGGTTGGAGCACTTCCAACCGTCCGATTGAGCTGAAATTTTGTGGGGCCCCTCGGAAAAATGTTTTAAGAATAATGAACGGTTCGGATCACTCATGTGGGACCCAAAAGTGGGTCCCCGAAGGAGCTCGGTACCATTTCTGTGCAAAAGATTCTGTACCCCCAGGTTTATCCCATAAATATTGGGTAAATGGAAAAACCGGACCACAGCAGACGTAGGGAGGGAGACAATTAAAAATAGTTTTGAAGGTTGGAATTTCAACCTTTTCAACTCAAAGGACCGATGACATTAAAGTGGTAGAGTTCTCACACTGTAGTGAGACCTTTAACTCTGAAAAGGTCGTAACAAAAGTGGCCTGCCGAGATTGTTTTCAGACCATTATAAAATGTTATCAACTTCACCTGGTAGTAACGTTGTCAACAAGAGATGCGTGCCGTGAATTATTTCTTTCCCAGTCTTACGTACAGTACTGAATGTAGGGCTGTCCAGCCGCTCCAGCTCCAGCGGATTATTCGATCCGCCAATCCGACCAATCCGAATCATCCGTTGATCCATCTGTGAATATTCGGTTCGGTTCCGGATCGAGAATTTCTTATCTGACGGTTCCGGATCCGGATCCGGATCGGATCCGCTCAATCCGCTCAATAATCCTTCTTTAATCTGTCAAATCCACCCGATCCGACTCAATCCGATCCGATTCGTAACCGATCCGTGAATGTTCGGTTCGGATCCGGTTCTTAAAAACCATAATCCGCTCTGAGCGGATCGGATCGGATCGGATCCGTATCCGATCTGTCCGGATCCGATCCGTGGACACCCCTAACTGAATGTATGTGAATTTTTTTCTCAGTCAGTACTATACGCATCACATACATTCAGTACTGAATCTATGTGATGCGTATAGTAAAAGTACGCCTTATCAATAGTCCAATTTTGACAACAAAATACTTGTAGGCATATCCAAGACTGAATGTATGTGATGCGTATAGTAAAAGTACGCCTTATCAATAGTCCAATTTTGACAACAAAATACTTGTAGGCATATCCAAGACCGGAGGACTTATATATGAGAGGCTTCCAAATTGAATTTGTTTGGTCATTTGGCCAATTTCGGTCGATTTTGCCCCTCAATTGCAGATTGTGGGTGTTGGTTTGTGGCGTGATTTATATGTCATTGGATGGTCTGTTTTGTCTTTTCACGCTTGTTGGTTTTCTTGTAATTTATTTGCATTGAATGGGTTGTTTTGTGTTTCCTGCCTGCTTTTTCTGCCTTTTACACGTGTTGGCCAAGAGGAGAAAACTTTCTCTGCTTACGGCTAGTTTGCGCACCAACTACAGTGCCGAGATGTAGAGATCTTGGAGACTATTTAGCAACGACAATGCTACGAGTACACCCCAAATGCACACCACCCTGAGTTGACAAATGAGGTGAGACCCATTTTTAAGATGAGCCCCACTTTGGGCCTCTCCTCATTTCCCATCTCGCGGTGGTGTGTATTTAGGGTGCACATGTGGTGTACCCATATCATTTTCCCTAAGCTTAATATTTTCGTTGAGAAGTATGGGCGGAGAAGACTTTTGAGGAATCGAATTATTGGGGGTTGGTCTTTATCTTTATCTTTACTGCAAAAAATAGAGAGAAGAAATGAAGGAAGAGTGAAGATTTATGGTGTGGGTTTTGTTTCGTTTCCCATACTTACAGATTCAGTTTGTCTGGAAGAAATCAAGGAAAAGTAAGTTTTTGGGCTTAATGTTTGTGTCGTGGGCAAGTTGTTGGTTTGCTGGTGTTGATTTTCTCTTGGCTACTTGATTTGTTTATGTATTTGTGTTTGGAATATGGATTATGATTTGCTTACACTTTGTATTTAGTTCTTTATGATTTGTGATTTGTGTTTTCAACAGCTTTTGAAATAAGTTTCGGAGTTCTGAGTTGTTTCTATTGCAAAGCGAAAGATCAATGCATCAATTGAATTGATGTTCCTATATGATTTCTAAAACAACCTAAGGCGTGATTCATCAAATTCTTAGCCATAGTAATAGTTATGCAATGATTTTAGCTTTGTACAACAAAATTTGACATATATATAAGGGGAGAAAAAAGGCTAATGTATTTTCCTTCACTAAAAAAAAAGTAAACCAACACTTATAACTAAAAAAAAAATATTTCTAATTAATTTAGAAATGCATACAAAATCCCATTTGCAAAGTAACCTTCATATTATCTGCCTTATTATTATATATTAAGAGGAATAACTTTTGCCCCAAGAAATCTACTCTTCTACAAATAGGAATTTTATAATATTCATAAGGCATGATGATTACTGATATTTATTTTTTAATTTTCCATAAACTCAAAATGTAAACATTTATTCTATATATCTATTCAATTATCTAAAATACATTACACAACCACCACAAAACGGGCATAAAACTCGTGTAACGGACGTAGCATCGTACCTAATACTACTATATATTAACTGTCCTATCCTATCATGACACCGTAGTGTCCCGACGAATCTCTTCAAAATAGGTGCAAATTGAAGACAACAAGGATTAATATGAAAATAAAGTGCGGTCAATATCTTGTTGATTACTCTTATCGTTGATTCCTTAGGTTATTCAAACCTGTATTCTTTGTTGGACCCTTTGAGTAAGTGATATTCTATATCTCGTTGGTGTTTCTACTGATCGAGGTGGTGAGCTTTATCCTTTTCCATGTATATTTTTCTTCGAGAAATTAGGTCTTTGGAGACGAATGAAATCGTCATGAAATGCATGGTTTTTGTCTCTGATAGTCTTGGTGACGAAAAATAGTTTTGCCACTTATAGGTTGTTTCCGAAAGTCACATGGTGACGAAATTATTGTTTCGTCACCTATACTAAATTTTGGTGACGAAATTTTTCATCACCAATTTTCAAATTATTTGTCACCCACTCACTAATTTCGTCACTAACCGTGACTAGAAATTGATGAAGGAAACTACTTAGGTGACAAAAATTTTCGTCACTAACCGTGACATAAATTGATGAAGGAAACTACTGACTTGTTACCGCGTGGCGCACGTGTGGCGCCCGCGTGTCGCTGGCGTGGCGCCTACGTGGCACCCGTGTGGAACCCGCGTGGCGTTGGCGTGTCAGCACGCGTGGCAGCTGAAAATTGAGAATTTTGCTCCTCCTGGGAATCGAACCGGAGACCTCGCGTGTGCGCGCGCGCGCGCTAACCAGCTGAGCTAGGCCACCACTTGTGCCATTTAGGCACCTTTTTAATATTTATAATATAAAAACCGGATTATTCTTATACAAACCCCTACTAATATCATTTCTTTTATAAATTTTATACTTATACAAACACCTACTAATATCACTACTTTAATAAATTTTTTTATTTTTTAACACAAAAAATTTTCTTTTTTAACAAAAGCCTTTTAATAAATTTTTTAATCGAGTTTATACTATACAAATAAATTTTTTTTTATTCCGATTGGTTTACACTCCCCATTTGAACACCCATTATACAAACACCAACTAATATATTTTTAAATATATATTTTTTCTTTTTGAAAGAAAAAATTTTCTTCTTTAACAAACGCCTTTTAATAATTTTTTTAAATCCAGTTTATACTATAAAAATAAGTTTTTTTTTGGGTTAATGGCATGGACACCCCCTGTACGTATACGTTTTCCCGCAAACACCCCCTGTACCCAAAAAATCTACGATGACACCCCCTCTATCTTCCAAACTTTACCTAAACTTTACCGTTGGCATTTCACATCTCGTCATTGTCACCAAAATCGAAGTTCGACGGGTCATTTTTTTAGATTGCAAGACTCGACCCCACACTTGAGTCATTTTTTTCAATCGAAACCATCTATCTTTTACATATTAAAGAGTACATAATTAATTTCATACAAAAAATAAAATTAATCAGCTATCGCTGCACAATTTTTTTTTGATCGGCAAAGAAGAATTTTATTAAAAACGGGGGAGCTATCGCTACACAATTGATCAGACAAAAAAAAAAAAATTTTGTTAATGAAATTGTGTCTCGATAATTAAGAAGCTTTCTAAACCCGATCGAGGCAAATTTTTACGAGAAAAATGATTAAATAAATAAGGAAAATTAGTTTTGGTGGAGTAAAATTAATCTACTAACGGTTAATAAAACCGTCGCTATAGTCCTGTTTCTAGTAACGGTTGATGAAATTTAGGAAGCTAACTTATTCAGAGTTAGAAATTTAACTATGGTTGGGTTGGGCCCATAGATTTGGTGACAAAACAATTCCTCTCCTATAGTTTCATTTCCCTCAAGATACACTTTCGGGCCCGCCAAAAAAAATAGAGTAAATGGGTGACGAAAAAAATTTCCTGGGCCAAAGTCTTCTCTTTTGTGAGGAATATTTTTGTCTTCTATTGGTTTGCTCTCCTGGGGAGGATGTGGAGGGAACATATTAGTGACGAAAAAAAAAATTTCGTCACCAAAAAGATGTGGAGGGAACATATTAATGAGGAAAAAAATATTTTCGTCACCAAAAAGATGTGGAGGGAACATATTAGTGACGAAAAATATATTTCCTCTCAAAATAGTCATATAGGAGACAAAAATTAATTTCGTCAGGGTTTATCATTTTTGTTGTAGTGAATTCCTTCCCACATTCCAAACCCGGTATCATATATTCATATCCTATCCTGAGCAAGGTGTGTACTAAGAACGCAAAATTTTTATAATGTTTAATTTCAATTAAGTACAGGTCCTTGTCTCTCGGTCATCACAAGTGGGAAATGGCAAAAAGTCAATATGGACATTCATGCCATGTAAACCCTTGAGTAAGTAACTAAAAAAAGTTACGTGATATATAAAAAAAATTAAAACCGTAACATACCCACAAAAAGTACGTAATATTTCCATGGTATACCTCAGTATACCATAGCTTTCTCCAAACATAACTTCACTAGTATTTTTTTGTACGTAAAACTTCACTTTTTTTTTTGACAAAAGAGAAGATTTACTAATCCTGAAGGTAAAAACACCTGAACATTAGAAAACAAAGAGCCCATGGGAGCAGAAGTCCACAGACCGGACAAACCACTAGAAAGGGCCTACTACTCTAATGAACACAGATCAGAAGAGAGTTGCAGAACCAAATTTAATGAATGAGATTGATTGATTACTTGATTCGTTACAAACTATAACATGTGATGTCTTTTTATAGGACTATATAGAATAAACTAGAGAATGTATCACAAGTCCCTAGACTTTATATATTCCAATGTAATAAAAACATATTAACACCTTGTATCTAACTATAGATACATGCATCCCCAATATCTAAGAAAATTATGGATTACGTGTTCCAACACCCCTCCTTAATTCATAATTTTCTCAACTTTTGCCTTTGCTGTCATTTTTGCAACGTGATCCTTGTTTTGATTTTGATGTCTTCTTGCATGTTGGTCATTGCCTTGTTGTGAACCTCTTCTTTGCTCTTGCTCTTCTTGGAACTTGTTCCTTAATTCCCTATGAGATGTTGAGTTTGGACTGAAATGCTTGGAGATTTTTGAGTTTGGCAACAACATTTGTTGCGCCCTTTTTTTTGCGGGAGATTGGATTCCAGGCTGCAACATTCGTTGCACCCTTTTTGTGCGGAAGATTGCCTCCCTTTGTGGGTGTCGCTAGACAAACCCAATTTTGGTTTTTGGAGAAGTGCACGAAAAACTTCTCAACTTGCTCACTGCCATTTGGCTTTTCTTGTTTTGTTTTGAAAACTTTGTAACAATTGGCTACCTTGAATTTTTTTTATATTTCTGCAAACTTTTTGCAAAGGATCATGGGAACACATTTTTTCAAAAAACTGTTTTTTAAAAAAACAATTAGATCGGATAAAAAACGGTTTTTTAAACGGTTTTTTAGAAAAATAATTAGATCGGACAAAAATATTTGTGGAGTTGAGCAAAAAAAAATAGGGGGCGGGAAATGTAACCATTTTATTAGGCTCATATAATGAACGGAACCCGATCTAATACCATGTTGGAATTTTTTGGGGCAGCGGAAGCTAATTATGTAGAAAAGAAGATGTTTTTGGAGTTGTAGGGCGTAGCCCTACAGAGCTCCTACTCAATAGAACTTTACGAAAGAGCTTGGTATGAAGATGAATGAGATTGATTGATTACTTCATTCGGTGCAAACCATAACATGCGATGTTCTTTTATAGGACTACATAGAAGAAACTAGAGAATGTATCACAAGTCCCTAGAGGACGTTACATATTCCAATGTGATAAGAACATATTAATACCATGTAGGAGTTTCTAACTATAGATACAAGCATCCCTAATATCTAAAAAAATTATGAATTACATGTTCCAACAGGAATCAAAAAAAGGAAAATTTTAAAATCAGCCCACAGGATTATTGTTAAGGTTTAAAAATTGTATTGAAATATGTGAAAAATGTGAAAGTATATTAAAATGTAAAAAGTATATTGAGTGTATTTACAATAGAAAACTAGTCATGCCAAAATCAAAATGTGGATGTTTGTGCGATATCAAATTTGTAACTATACAAATACAATTCCATTGACCATAATATTGATCACATATCAGTTGCGCTCTAGATGGTATTTCTGCACCCAATTCCACCATTGCGCCGTGATTGAGGTTAAGATTAAGTGTGCGCCTATGTGAACAAACTTACTTTTGATGTTAAAACCTTGAAATTACGAGCACAAATGAAGAACGGAAGCTTGATTTCAGAAAAACGGAGATTAAACATGCAGTAAAGAAGTTTGTTTTCAGCTGGTAGGCGCCTACTGAGGCCAATTGTCAAATATCCCAACGTAGTGGGACCATATGATCCAAAAAATTAAAAAAAAACAGTTACAAGCCCAAGATGGTAACACGTGTCGCAGCCGTATGGGCCACCAAGGGCTCGAAACCAGTATAAAAGGGCAACCAACCTTAACTGGCAGTACCAACTAGAATTCCACGACTACAATTTGATCCAAAGATGTCTCTAAAATACTTTTTGCTTGTGTTACTAGCAGTGGTGGCACTTGCCACTCCCTCATTTGGTGATTACCCTAAGCCACCCCCTCATGAGCACAAACCGGAGCACAAACCGCCGCTGGGTGCACCCATGGGAGGAGAGAAACCACCAATGGGTATGCCACCCAAAGGAGGTAAGAAACCACTACCGGAGCACAAACCGCCAATGGGTGCACCCATGGGAGCGGAGAAACCACCAATGGGTATGCCACCCAAAGGAAGTGAGAAACCACTACCGGAGCACAAACCGCCGATGGGTGCACCCATGGGAGGAGAGATACCACCAATGGGTATGCCGCTCAAGGGAGAAGAAAAGCCACCAAAAACGGGAGGGAAGCCACCGTCTCATGGCCATTACCCCGGACACAGTCTGATGGAAAATGTTCAAGACTTCAAAAAGCCACCACCACGAAAGGTGATGCCTCCGATGGCAGGCCCATCGAAGAAACCATATGGCCTCCACAAGCCACCTCACAAGCCTAAATCACCACCCCATTCCCTCTGAGTGTGTTGTTCTACTACTGGTCATGTATAAATAAGAGCCATTACCAGCTGATCTATAAAGCTGATTATAAGTCAGGCGTTATTGTATGATCGTCACTACTACTAGTTCTAGTTGTCATGTTTTAGAGCCGCCGATACAGAATTCCTGGTCTGCACTTGTAGCAACGCGGAGATGGTTATGTATCACTTAGCATATTTACTTATGGCCTTCTCTTAGTACTCTATAGGAACAATGTTGCAGAATATAACATAAAAGATTGAAGATGTTTTCGCGTAAAAAGGCCGACTTTATATCGAAATGACCAGTGTTGAAGATTCTATATATACCTTAACCTCGGGTTTTAGAGTTACCTAAAATCTAGTTAAAATAAGTTAATCCTTGAACTTAATGTCGCATCTCAAACGAGGCCTAAGTTTTGAATCCTAAAGAGTACTGGACCAAGGGTGAAATTCCATTCCTCAATCATCCTTTGAGGCTACTCCTTATAAATTATATGGGACAAGAGGAACATATGAAGTCAGGGTTCTGAGCATGTCAGTATGTCACAAATAATTTAGTTGTATCACTCTTACGTAGGGAAATCATTAGACACATCTGTGTCAAGTGAGACACGGGTGGACAAACGATATAGGTTCATTTATGATTTCCAGAACTTATTTTTGGGTTTAAGTTATCCCTACATAAAAGAATAAAATGTAAAAATTATAAGTTAAAAGAAATTTTTTTTTTTTTGTTGGGTAAAGAGACAGAACTGCATTAAATTAAACTACTGGCACAAAATCGGGATACAAAACCACCAAAACACAAAACCACCGGCCAAAACAAACAACAAAAAAATAAAAGAGCAGAAAATAAACCGCCGGTGCCATCGCCGCTGTTGTCACGCCGCTCGCCGCTGCTCACCGTCGGTGTCAGAGGCCTAGATCGGCCTTCCCTTCCAAAAATCAAGATTCCAACATGATAAACCCTCTTTTGAATTACAATATTTAACAATAAAAACTAAGAATCGCAAAGTATAGCTCATAAAAGAAAAACAGCAAATTATATTATCACTTTTGGAATATATATATATCTGAAGACAGGGCCCCATATATATACACATACATACATACATCAAACTACATGTATCTATTTTCGTCATCCCTCTTTTTTATCGGCAAAAAGATTATTAAAAAAAACTTGACAAAAGGTACGACAAGTTGGAAGGAAAGGGAGGGGGATCAAACCAAGGGGGTTTTAAAAAAAAAAACACCTCTTTGAAGTACAACAAATTTTTTTTTTTTTTTTTGTCATTCGTCATTCTTAATCTATTCATGGGGGAGAGAGAATGAAACTCGATCACGGGATGCAGTGTGGGATATCCAAGAGCTCTATTGCATGAGCGAGCCACCACTTGCAGTACAACAAATCTATTAGTTTAACTTCTTATCATCTTCTTCATTATCATAGCATCACTATCCATAAAATCCAATTGCAACCGATTGTCAGCGGCAGTTAACTAAAATTCATTATCAATATCCAAATGTCTTTGGATGCCAAGAGTCTCACTATTTTTTGTCATCCCTTCGAGTGTTCGTTCGTATCTCTATACGTGTTTCTTGTCCTAAGTTCGTATATGTGCTTCTTATATTTCAGGACACCCTGGTCCAAGAAAAAAGCATACCAAAAAATATTTTAAGGTTCGACAAAACTCTTCGAGACAAAGACCAGCGTACCTATGTTCGGAAAATTACATGATACTACAACCACAAATGACCACTGACTAGTATGGGGATAATTTACCCATTCTCGCAATTTCCCAAATAACTCTAGTCTAATATTTGATTAATCCCTTATCAGATTGCCTTGGACTTTGTTGATTCCCCAAATCTACAAATTAAAGGCCTTCATAAAATATGGGGCACTGCCTTCAGATTATCAAAGGAACCAATACCTGTTAAATAATAATTTTGGATCATAACATATAACATTTAGCAGACACTAAATTTTGTAATTTTACAAGAACCAGGTAAGCATAAAACTATGAATTTGTATCTTCCGAAGTACCCACAAAAAAAAAAAAAAAAAAAACTATGAATTTTTTTATCATTAGTGATCGAGGACTACGTAGATTAACAATGAAATTTAGTTTTGTTTGCATTGCAATGTAAAAAAAATTACTGTAATCGATTTCCGTTGTGAAATTTGAAATTTTGTAATCAAGATATGCGAAAACTTTAGAATCTGAGAAGGATTGTCAAAATTTGATTACGTACACTGAAATATTAAATTCACTAGGATCACATTAGATTAGTTTGACCTGCATCCAGACCAGATTCACATTAGATTATTGAGTTCCAGGTTCACATCTTCCCTATAAAAAGGGCATCAAAGTTTTTAAACCTTCACAACCCAAATCCTAAAGATGAAAACTGTTGCATGGTTTCTAGTCCTTTGCCTTTGGCTAGCTGCTCTCTCCAACCTCTCTTTTGCCGATGATGAGCAGCTATCAGATCTAACTAATGGATTTTCTTGGTTTGATAGTCAATCAAACGACGCAGAATCATCGGAGGCACTATCCTTGGATGAGCAACAAGAAGCTAAGCATAAGCATAAATCGAAGGGACACAAACGACATAAACCGCGAAAGGAACCTGCACCAACTAGCTCAGAGGCACCAATACCTTCTCCTCCTCCAACGCAGCAACCAAAGGCACCCACACCGTCGACACCAGAGGCACCTACACCAAGCCAACCACCCGAGGAATCATCTCCATCTGATCTGCTCCTTCAAGAAGATCTCGGTCAAGAAAAACCTCATGATAACAAGCATAAGCATAAACACCACAAGCACCGGAAGGCACCAAAATCACCCAAGTCCCCAACACCAGCACCGTCACCAGCAATGACCCCCACACCACTTGGACCGTCAATGCCAGATGCACCGTCTCCTGTAGCTCCTTCTGCTTGAAGAGCAATTGCCTAATTTTAAGAACTCTCCTTAATTAATTTCTTAAATTCGAAAAGTTTCTGGCTATAAGAGCTAGTGCTCAAATAATGTACACCTACAATGAGTAATCTTTATATTTTCCAATTCCTCATTCTCAATGTTCTCTTTGCATTGCACTGTTTCAACATCAATTTGGAAATACTTCAGAAGAATAAAAATAAATGTCAGTACTAATGAGAGTGAGAATGATAACGCGATAAACTATGATTTGTAGTTACAAAATCTGCAGCTCTCCTCTCAATAGCCTTGGCAATAATATTTCAAGATGTGAGCAATCCTCGATTGGGAACCTCCCTCTAAGTATCATAACTCCTGCTAATGCTTAGTACCCAAATTCCCACATCATATGGTATAGAAAAAAAATTGTTTAAGATTATTTTGAAATCACAAAAGCATAAACCTTATGAATGAGATGTGAACTTAATTCCCAGTTCTGATTGCCGATAAGATCACTAGTAAGATACTGAGGCCATCTGCACTCATACGTAGAAAGATACAAACACTTGATCAATCATGTTCGAATCAGTTTAAAAAGATCACCAAGGGACTGATGAATTTAAGAAACAAGAAACTCAAAACCCTAGAATGAAAGAGAACAGAAAACAATCAATCGTAATTCCTTTCTTATTTTCTCAACTGAATGTCAAACCACCACTCTGTTTGCTATTTATAGACTTAAGCCACCGACTTAGGTACCACTAAGTACCTAACTAATTACAATTACCAAAATAACAACAAGACCCACAAGATACCACAAATAGTCCTAATGCCCTTTACTAATACTCCCCTGCAAACTCATGGGGGTGTCCACAACCATGAGTTTGGTTTTGAGAAATAAAAATCTGGAAACAGACAAGGACTTGGTGAAAATGTCAGCAACCTGCTCAGCAGAACCCACATGTTGAACCTTAATTTCTTTGGAAAGAACTTTCTCCCGAATAAAATGATAATCAATCTCCACGTGTTTTGTCCTTGCATGATATACGGGGTTGGAAGCCAGAGCAATTGCAGAGAGATTGTCACACCAAATCAAAGTAGGCAAAACAGAAGGCACAAATAGTTCAGATAACAAATGTTGAATCCATGTAACATCAGCAGCAGTTTGAACTAAAGAGCGATACTCAGCTTCAGTAGAAGAACGAGCAACAGTATGTTGCTTTTTAGCACACCAGGACACAAGATTATCACCCAAAAATAGACAAAAACCAGTAGTGGATCTCCTGTTCAAAGAATCTCCAGCCCAATCCGCATCTGAAAATGCAGTTAACTCCAAGGAACTAGGTGTAAAAACTAAGCCTTGATGAATTGTGCCCTTGACATAACGCAATATTCTTTTGACAGCCACAAAATCACTATATTTGGGGGAATGCATACGTTGACATGCAAGATTAACTGCAAAAGAAAGCTCAGGTTTTGTAAGGGTCAAATACTGAAGAGACCCTATCACTGTACGAAACCACTGAGGATCAGAAAAGTCAGGATCTGGATCGAACTTTGCAGGTTTAGTAGAAGAAGGGGATGGACTTGGTGTACAGTCCACCATTCCTGCTTTTACTAACAGATCAGTGGCATATTTTGCTTGGGACAAAATAAGTGTAGCCCCATGATGCAGAACTTCTAGTCCCAAAAAGTAACTCAAAGAGCCCAGATCCTTCATCACAAACTGAGTACTTAATCCAGAAATCAATGAAGTAATATAACACTTATCACTTCTTGTAACCAAAATATCATCAACATAAACAAGGACCAGAGTAATAGCAGTTGCTGTCTTGTTAATAAACAGGGAAGAGTCAGATTTACTTTGAACAAATCCCTGCTTTAACAGGAATCCAGAAAATGCAGAGAACCAAGCCCTTGGAGCTTGGCGTAAACCATAAAGAGCTTTACTTAGTTTGCAAACAAAATTGGGATGTTGAGGATCCTTGTAACCCATAGGTTGTTTCATGTACACTTCCTCATCTAGAAGACCATGCAAGAAGGCATTTGACACATCCAATTGTTTGATAGGCCAATGGTAATGAACAGCTAAACTAAGGACAATCCTTATAGTAGGTTGCTTAATTACTGGACTAAAGGTCTCTTGAAAATCAATACCCTCAGTTTGCTGATTCCCATTAGCAACCAAACGTGCTTTATAACGTGCTACTGTACCATCGGAGTGTCGTTTTATCTTATATATCCACTGACATCCTATTACATTTGCTCCCAAAGGAGGAGGCACCAGGGTCCATGTGCCTTGTTGAACAAGAGCTTGATATTCAGCATGCATGGCCTGCTGCCACACTTGATGGTTAATGGCTTCACTGAAATTAGTAGGTTCCTTGTTTGGCACAGGAGTATTAGAAAGCTCAAGAGTCAAAGCAAAAGGATGTCTAGGTTTAACTATGCCACTTTTTGATCTTGTTTGCATAGAATGAACATTAAGAGAAGAAGAGGAACGAGAAGTAGAAGGTAAATGTGGCTGAAAAGTTTCAAGAGGAGGATCTAAAGAAGAAGGAGAAGAGGAAGGAAAAGTCTCCATGAATGAAGAAGAAATAGAAGTAGGTGAGGTACTAGGAATGGAAGAAGGAAGAGTAAAGGACTCAGAGTTGACAGTGACAGAATTTGATGGAATTGATTGAGAAGATGAAGACTGCATTGATGAGGAAAGAGAAGTGCATGGGAAATTAACAACAATATCTTCAAAAGATGTTAAAGGAATATGAAAAGAAGTAGTGGCAGTGGTTGAGATAGAGGGAACAGACTTTATCAAATCAAGGTAAGGAAATTCTGTTTCAATAAACCTCACATGTCTAGATATATAAACTTTATTTACACAGGGGTCATAACACCTATAGCCTTTAGTATAAGAACAATATCCCAGAAAAACACATGGTTGAGACTTGGGAGTCAATTTGTTGGGAACATACGGTTTCAACCATGGATAACAAGTACACCCAAATGGTTTGAGAAACATATAATCTGGTACAGTTTTATAGAGAAGAGTGTAAGGAACCTGAAAATTAAGACTAATATGAGGTAAACGATTTGTAAGATAGACAGCTATAGTGAGAGCTTCAAGCCAAAAACTGGTGGGTAGGTGAGACTGTAATAAAAGAGTAATAGTGGTTTCTATCAAATGCCTGTGCTTTCTTTCAGCTAGGCCATTCTGCTCTGGTGTATGAGGACATGAAGTCTGATGGATAATCCCACTATCAAGCATAAGAGTGTGAAGAAAGTGATTAATAAATTCTCCCCCATTATCACTTCTAAAGGTCTGAATTTGAGTATGAAACTGAGTGAATACAAAAGCTTTAAACTGTTCAACCACATATTTGACTTCAGATTTGTAATGGAGAGGAAAAAGCCATGTAAATTTGGTAAAATCATCCACAATCAACCGATAATATCAAAAACCTTTATGAGAAGGTATTGGGGATGGTCCCCATACATCTGAGTGAACAAGTTGAAATGGAAAGGAACTAACAGTTTCAGAAAGAGTAAATGGAAGTTTTTGACTCTTTGCCATGTGACAACATCTACAATCAGGAATATGAGACTTTGTAATAGGCAAGTCAAACTGTTTTATTAAAGCAGACAACAGATTAGAACTAGGGTGACCAAGCTTCTGATGCCAAGTCAGTGCAGAAGTGGATGATGAAGTATTGAGCAAGGCTGTGATGGAAGATGATACACAAGGAGAATCAGAGGAGATCAGAAGAGGATACAGACCCCTGTGGCAGGGTCCCTTGTACAATATTTTGTGAGTATTCTGGTCCTGAATAGTAAGACCAGAAGCATCAAAAACTAAATAACATGAGTTATCTGAGGCAAACTTATGAACTGAAAGAAGATTATGAGTAATATATGGTGTATGCAGAAGATTAGTCAATTGAAAATTGACAGAAGGAGTAACTAACACACCTGAGCCAGTATGAGAAACCTGAATATGTGAACCATTACCAACCATTATACCATCCTGTGGTGCAGCAGGTTGAGGATTGACCATTTGCTGAAAGTTATTTGTGATATGACTTGTAGCACCACTATCAAAATACCATGGTTGCTTCACATATGATGGTCCAGTGGCTGGTGAAGAAGATGAAACCCCAACAAAACTTGATGGAGACTGTGGAACACCTGAATAATTCCCAGAAAAAGAAGCCATTGCAGGATCAGTGAATGCCTCAGTAAATCCAGCAAAATTTGCCTGAAGTGGAGGCTGTGAAGCTGTCCTTGGTACCCCAAAACCAGATGAAGAACCAATAAACCCAGGCACCCCATAGCCAGGTTGCTGTGCCATACCAAAACCAGGTGAATGAAAACCTGGAGATGGTGCTTGGTAATTTGATGATGAATACATCCGAGATTGAGGTGTCTGAGTAGGGAAATGCTGATTGGGAGAAGGATGAGGTTGTTGTGGTAGAGAAGGTTGAAACATAGGTACACCAATAGGATAAGAGGCATTACTAACCCAGGGTGCATTTGGTACACCAGAAACTCCCCATGTTGTAGATGGACTTTAGGACTGATATGGCTGAAATGCTTGATTTCTGTAGTAACAATAATTGGTGGTATGATTAGATCTGCCACAGATTTTACATGGCTGTCTTGAACCTCTGCCTTTTCCTTTAAAACCCCTAAAAGTATTAGAGTAATATTGAGGTTGTGAAGCCTGTGACACAAAGTGAGGTGCAAGACCAAGAACTGATCCATTAGTAGACCCCATTTGAGGAGAATACACCATCTGTTGAGGTACTCCACCCTGATTATTAAGTCCAAGATGACTAAGAGACTGGCTTAGAGAATTGGTATTATCAGGTATCCTAATAGGACCTGACTGTGAACCATGAGTAGCAACTAAAACAGTACCACTATCAGTCTCTGTTGTAGAATCTTGAAGCAATTGTTGATGTTCTGCATTAACCATGTTTACTACTTCTTCAAAGGTAACATGCTCTCCCCTGGTAATCATTGCCCTAACAGTTGTTCTTAAACCATTGAAAACCTTTGGTAACCCACGTAGGGTGTGAAATATCAAATCATCTTCATCAACAGGACTCCCGGCAGCAATTAATTTTTGTGTATACTCCTTAATTGTATCCACATAGTTCTCAATGGTAGATGTTTGTGTGATACTATACAGCTTGCTCTTAAGATCTTGAACATGATTGCGAGACAAGGAGTTATAGCGGTGTGACAAAGATTCCCAAACATCATGAACATTTTGTAGCCCTAGAATGTAAGGTAAAGTAGTTGGAGACAGAGATGCCGTAAGACAAGTGCGGAGTTGTGTATTAATCAACTTCCACAGTGTAAATTCAGGGTTTGTAATTAGGGTTCCTTCGTCATTTCGAACTTGTGGAGCAGGACAGGGAACTAATCCTTGCAAATATTCATAGAATCCATTGCCACTCATTACATTTTCTACTTGTATACGCCATAGAAGATAATTTGTCGAATCGAGTTTCAGATTGACAAACAAATGAAAATTGGTCACCAGAAACACAAGAGCAGGTGGTAGGGTTACCGTCGAAGACGAGGATGAGTTCATCGTGGTCGAAGCACTTGCAGCAGCGGACATGATTACTGACTTGTACACGTATTATCGTAGATCAATTCAGCAATCTAAGAATCAAGAATCGACTTCAGAATCTTGTGACTTTCGTCTGATCGCTCTGATACCATGATGAATTTAAGAAACAAGAAACTCAAAACCCTAGAATGAAAGAGAACAGAAAACAATCAATCGTAATTCCTTTCTTATTTTCTCAACTGAATGTCAAACCACCACTCTGTTTGCTATTTATAGACTTAAGCCACCGACTTTGGTACCACTAACTACCTAACTAATTACAATTACCAAAATAACAACAAGACCCACAAGATACCACAAATAGTCCTAATGCCCTTTACTAATAGGGACTCCCACCACTTATAAGTTGCTTATAGTTTGTAAGGTTCATACACAGCAAAGATGCACCTTGGAGTGATGTATTCATTACTCCCACCCTAGCTGAATAGTTGCTTATAGTTTGCAAAGGTTCTAAACATTTTATTTTTTTCCCTTCCCAATCCACAATATTACAAAAATCACATTACTCAATTACTTTGTGACTTTGTGATGCAGGGTGAATTTCAAGAAAAGTCGTATTTCGTTTATATTGATTTAGGTTTAGTATTTTTATTTAATATGTTATAATTTAGTCAAAATATTTTAGAAGTATTTAGTTTCCTAGTTTATTTTGATTGAGATTTCCTATTTTTTAGGATACTTAATCATGAACAATTAGGTTTGATTTTATTTCCTAAAGTTTATTTTTCGTATTTTAGGAAGGTTGGCTAGGTTTAGAAATTCTACCATTATAAATAATTATTTAAGCCTCTTGGCTAGGGGAGTTGATTAATATGTTGAGTTTTTTCACAAGAGAGAATATCTCTTTTTCCTATAATTCTATTCATTTGTGGATTATTAGATTGTAGAAGAGTTGTTTCTTATTCGTGGGGGTGATCTTTGTTCTTGTTCACGTTTCTAGCTGCGTCAGTTGGTATTAGATTGTAGAAGAGTTTTTTTTTTTTAATTGTACTCGATATTTTTTTAAGAAAAGTGTTTTTCCAATAAAATGTGTTTTTGAAAAAAACGTGTTTACCTATTTTTTTCAAAAAAAAAACTGTTAAAATAAAGTTCTTTGATAGTTAAAAAGGTTTTTCAAAAGTAAAATAAACAGCTTTTTATTTGTTCTAAACTGTTTTTTTTTTTTAACATTTTTTTAAAACACTTTTCGAAAAAAATATGGCTTTGAAAACAATTTTTTGTAATTTTTTTTTTATTTGAAAACTACATGAAAAACTAATGGAAGTTAGGAGAGGAAAGAATCTGGGGAATAGTTTCAAACTAAGGGAGGGCAGTGCATTTTTAGAAACCAAAGGAGAGGTCAGTGTATTTGTCAGAAACCTCAGGGGAGGTCAGTGAAATTTACCCGTGGTTAAAATTTTTTATCCCAATGGTGGAAAAATGATAACAAATTGACTGAGCTAACACGGTTTAATAGTTTCACACAAATCATAGTTAAAATACGGAAAAAATTAAAAAAAAAACACTCTTACAATTATATCTTTTTGTGTTTATCTTTTATAATTGTATCCTTTTAGTTTGAATTTTTGTAATCTTGTAATTTTTTTTAAAAGGACTATTGAAGATATGGGGAGCCCAATATTAGGAGTTTGTTTTAGGCAATGCAATGCATGTATGTTATGAGAGTATAATATATGACTGGTATTCTTCGAACACTAAGGTTGTGTTTGGATGACCGGAATCTTGAGTACGAATAGGAATATAATCACCGGCAATCGAATTCTCGGGAAATTTCGTACGCCAACTAATAACTCATTTCCGAAGTGAATGGAGAATTAATGTTCAAAAAACTAACAAATTGATTTAACGCTTTTGTCAAGGTAACGTCACATTCCTAAAAAAACAGAAGCTTCTCTATTGTAAGATCCCCGAGAGTCACGGCCGCTCATTTTGTAGAGTTCGACGTGTAGGACAACCCCGTAAAACTTCAAGTCGAATAACTCGATGAGCATCACACATTCGTACAAAGCTATTATCAATGTCCAAAAAATCAAGCTCGAAAAAAAAAAATTAAAGCTGGATCTCAACCCAATTTTCACAACATAGATGTTCTCGAAAAAATATCAAACGATGGTTGATCAACAAGATAGGTGTTCTCGACCAGTTTTAAACCAATGACGGGAGATTCCGTTCATTGAAGTGGTGGGCATAGGTAATGTCCACAAGGGCTGAACAAGACCATCTAGATCTAGTCCCTTTTGGAAGGCCGGAGAGGATCCTATTCGTATTTAGTTTTGACGGCGACTCTACAGAATTTCATCAAATTATCAGCCGATCATGTGCTTTTTAGAGGATGCCGTAGAGCATATCTCTGTCGGTAGTGTAAGAATGCTTGGATTCATGTATGGATGAAAGTGGCTCTTAAGTTTAGTATGCCTTCCTTATTGCAAAAATTTATAAGTAATAAAGTTGCTGCAGATATAGCGAAAAAATCATCCAAGGAAAGTAATGACATTTATTTGAAGGATATAAAATGGATAGACATTTATTTATTCAATTATAAATTTATTTATTTACACCGATTCCAGACCAGGTACCCAAAAAGGAGACCAGAATGAGATTCAATTAAAATGAGGAGGGTGACGGCGACGAATTCTCAAATACCCAAACTTTCCTGCACCGGGAGACGAACCTTCAAAAAGAAATGGCAAGTAGCCAGTGGCACCTTTGTATCTCTGCTGAATCTGTGGATATTCAAAAAATGCAAGGAGGCCATTAATTCCGGCACATTATGCAATCCTAATATAACAAATATGGATAACAAAGCTCGTTCAAAAAGTAGTGCTCCACTTATTGTATATCGAACTAAAAGGCACTTTGACATTTCAGTCATGTCTGGAGAGGGGATCAAGGATGAAATCACCTACCCAGTTAAATAACTCATAACATCTGGTACACGACGCTCCGGGGTGAAGCAAGGAATAGATGAGAGCAATAGTCCCTATTAATCGTAGTGGGCCGAACCTAAATTGCACGAAACGGGAGCGGATGCGTGGACGGGAGCGGGAGCGAGTGCAGGGGAGCGGAGACACCTAGAAGTTCCCAAGGGTGGGAGCGCTTAATGAGCGTATATAGATCATATTTAAATATGTATATAAAATATCTTTAAATACTTAACCATTGAAGGAAAAGTGATACTGAGAATTTTCCCTATCTTAATGGGTAAATTTTTGGAAGTTAGATATGATCAATTTGCAAAACTTCTTGACTCATATGATTTCCACATTCTTATTTCCACACCCTTGAAAGTATGAGAATAATTACTTTAATGGTCGGATAAGCTCCCATCCTAGTTAGGAGCGAGCTCCCATCAAGCTCCCATCTTTGGAGAGCCGATTCAAGCTCCCGTCTTGGGAGCGGTGCATTTTAGAAGGATCCTGCAACTAAGGGCCGTTCACAAAGTAGTGCTCCACTTATTGTATATCGAACTAAACGGCACTTTGACATTTCAGTCATGTCTGGAGAGGGGATCAAGGATGAAATCACCTACCCAGTTAAATAACTCATAACATCTGGTACACGACGCTCCGGGGTGAAGCAAGGAATGGATGAGAGCCCTATCAATTGTAGTGGGCCGAACCCGGTGTTCCATGGGCTGTCAATATGGACAGCCCAGAGCTTACCAGGGGCTCGTTTGGCCTGAACACCTGTGGGTTGAACTGATGGTCCACCCGTTCCGTGTAGTCCAACCCATAGGCCCAGCATCCAAATTCAGATTCAGTAGTTTTGGGCCGAGCCAAAGGGACCCGATCTGTAAACTAACTCGAAAGTCATCCATGATGTCACTAACCTAAATCGGTTATGGGTGACGTTACTCGTGCTGAGCACGAGATGCTTGGAGAGCAAGTACAAACCGTCTATAAATACCTACGCCGTTTCTGAATCTGAGATCAGTTGTACTCCTTCCTCTCCTTCTCTGAGTTCTCAGGCATCACACAAAAACACACACACACACACGTGTGTATATATATATATATATATATACTTATAGTATCTTTACATTTTTATCTTTGGTTGTGAAGGTGTTTTACGAATTTGCTCCACTGAGATTTTAAAAAGAAAAAAAATTACCTATGGATTTAGTATTCATTTTATGCTTCCAATTTGCTCTTGGACATTGATACTTATTTCTTCCTTCACACTGCTCTAACTAATAATCTATATGACTCACCATGTCTAACGATCTCTTTATATTCTCTTCGCATCTTTTCCAGTTTCTCATAGCCTTGAGAAAGACATGTTTAATAGCATTCCACAGTACTATTGTGCACTATCTTCAATACAAGAAAAGGCAGCAGGGTTGGTTATGATTCAATACCAGCTTATCAATAAACATCTACTTTTCCTAATACAACCTCAAAATATCTACAAGTTCTGATGACGAGATACGAAACAATATACCACTAATGAGGCTCGTCAACGCAGTTAAGACTGGGCAAAGGTATTTCGGCAGTGGTGGTAGAGGAACCCTGGCTAATGTTACGACCGCCTCGAAAGCAATGCTTCACAGATGATATAATGGCTCGTTATATATAACCTAATAAGTTATATTCATTTACAAAGTAGGGTATATTAATGAGATCATTCACTACTTGTTTACATTGAATGGCACTATGTATAGAAAACAAGAAGTTTAGCTTTGATAGATACACGAGAATGCCTTCTCTTCACAGCAATTGTTTCAGCTCAGACTTAACCTGTGAAGGAACCTTTGATAATAGAGGGACTAAGAACGACACGTGACACGTTCCTGATTTATTTTTTGATTTATTTGAGTAAACAAACACCTTTCTGGGGTTGTAAGCGCTGAAACAACTGAGGAATTGTTTTCAGACTAATAAACTTCAGTACAACAGGTAGAACATATTAAAAGATAACATGTCTTTATGGATATTAAATGGGTAATACCTCAAGAATCTGTTGGCTGCTCCGAAGGCAATTCCTGCCGATGACACAAACTGTCCCACCAGATCCACCGCCAGTGATTTTTGCTCCATATAAAGTTCCGTCATCAGTGCTGGAGTTTTTCTTTTGCTGCATTTGCTGGACTAATTGAACAAGCCTCTCCGTCCCATCCGTGCCAAGCCCACAAGCACTGTAACTGTAGTGGCACTGCAGACCAAGGTAGTGTCAACAACAATAGCTACCATCAATTTTGCCTTTGGGACTTAAATTTTATAATTTCAACCACAAACACTTTACACTTCAGTAATCCCAAAGGCATAACTTCTAACCTGGGTTGTGAACGGATAAATGCAAGCTAAAAGATAATCGATGCAGAGCCGTCACTAATAGCCACTCAGGAGACACAATATGCATGATCTCTTCATGGGATGGAAAGCTAATTGAGGCCTTGTTAAAAAAATGTGACTGATAACTACTTCGATAATTTCATCGACGAAAGATACAAATAACTGGGTTTCGGACGACACACACTTCGCTAGGTTCAGAAAACAGTGCTTCTCATGAACTAAAGGAACCTACTCACATAGTTGTCGGACTTGAACACAGAATAAATGGATTAAAAATGTGACAAATGTCAGCCAATAGCCAACCACCAGCTGAATCTTCTTAAAATCAATATCTATAAAATTGGTATTCCAGTCAGATTCTAAGTATTTATCCACTTGTAAACCAACTACAAAGATCCCAAAATGGATGTTCGGTCCAAAGGCAATGCTTTCACAAATAAAAACTTCACTTGTCTATCTCCCTTAGCATGAATTCCATTTAGAATGACATACTTTTAAAAGGAGCAGTTGATATTACTGCTGAAATAATGTCCCTCACATTATCTTAGCTACCTTAAGCAAAGAAATAAACATTTAAGTTGAATCAGAAATTAAATACCATTATCACATAATGAATAATCTACTCATTGGGGACCATGCATGACAAAGGAAAACCAAGTACCTGGTACATCAATTCTCCAAGAGCAGTTAGTTGCTCATCCGATGCAGCAGAAGTTAATAGAGCTTTAAAGGCCTACACAACAAATATCATAAGACGTAAAATTACTGCATAGCTATCCACATCAGTTTCAAAAAGTTCAACTCAAAATACCACATCTACACATAAGAATGATGGATAGAAAAATAGCATGGAAGGCTAGAATTATTTTACGCCTTCAGATGGTTCTCATCTCTCAATAATGTGCAGGAAGTTGAGATGATTTATAAAGTTTTTTATGAGTGTGCCACATACGTGATGGTTAGAACCAAAGAATGCTGTTCCTCAAGCTAGGAATTATGCAGGCTGGTAGTATTAATTGGACTACACAATTGCAGGCTTGCAATGGATTATGTAATATCCAAGACCATGATATATCTTATGAGTATTTGACCTGTGATCTATGGTTACTTGGCTAGAAATGTTTCCCTTTAAAATGAGCCATCATAATTTGCACAATGTAATGCTGACAAACATAAGGAAATAGCAAACTGTCCCACACCAGAAAAACCAGACAAACAAACAAATGAAATTCAAGAAAACAATTTCCTCGAAGAAAATGAAAAATAGAGACTTCAACCTAAAAACTCAGACTTGGATTTATTGTCTGA
Organism: Vaccinium vitis-idaea; assembly: GCA_963854785.1. Lineage (NCBI taxonomy): Eukaryota > Viridiplantae > Streptophyta > Magnoliopsida > Ericales > Ericaceae > Vaccinium > Vaccinium vitis-idaea. The sequence goes on along the minus strand of OY978218.1, from coordinate 10,192,333 downwards.
AAAGCATTACTTGAGAAGAAATGGACTCAACAATGTCTATCAACCTACCAACTATATATTAATGATGCGCGACCCTGCTTTGCACGCAGGAAGCTAAATAGACTAATTAGGTGACAAATATACAAACAGTATCACAACAGCAAACATGAGGGAGCAAAAAAATTAAAAATGTAAATCCATCAACTCCCTGTACCACAGATCCGATACAAACCTTGCAAGATCATCAGTTATCCCAAAAGATAAAGTTGGTATGAAATTTGTCCAATTAAGTAGGGAGCACCTACTGGAGCATGCATATCGCATGCAACTATGCAAGTAGTTAAGAGTGTAAGAAAATTTTCAGTTTTGCTTAGCCCGAAATATTAAATTTCAACTATTAAAACATATTGGATATTAATATCAACCGGACGAAGTAACATAAACATTAATGAATATTAAGTCTGTCCGAAATACCAATAAAAATGTGGTGTAGTTTCTTAAAAATCTGATGGAGGCTACAAATTTTCTTTTACTTTGAGCGAAAATCTTTCTTAATTATGTAGCTAGATTCTTGTCAAAATCCGCAAAAAGAGGTTCTAAAGCTGATTCTTCACCCCCAGGAGGAGGTTCCTGCAACTAAACCCAGAAACAAAAGTATAACAGCATTTATGTCGATGTACTTCAAGGAAATAGGCTACAACAGTACATTTTGTAGAATACTTTTGCACCGCATAAGACATAACGTTGCCTATCGGCAAGGAAAGAGAGGAAAATGATTAAAAATGACAAATCAAGACATTAGGTTTTGATAAATTTGGTTGACAAATTCTTTCACCACTACATACTCCCTCCATCCCAAATTGTTGGCCCTTCTTTCCTTTTTTGGATGTCCCAAAAAGAACATCCACTTTGAAAAATAAACATAAAAAGTTGTGCAACATTACTCTTTCGCCCTTTCTTTTTACAGTTAAGTATCATGTCAACCAAGCATTAAATAGGAGTAAATTGAGAAAATCAAACCCAATTAAATGCCCCATCATTCTCCCCATAAAAACTCACTTCCCTGAAAGGGGAAATGAAATTGGGACGGAGGGCATAAATGGTCCAGTTATGGACACGAATTAGACCAAGTAGAACATAACATTGTCCCTTCTCACCGCAAACATTAAATAAGTAATACATAGATTAACTATGTCACATGAAATCAAATAAAAAACTGGAAATGGGTTCAAGGAGGGGAAAAGAAAGCATTTTGTAAATTCAAAAAATTTCACTTCCCTTCTTGCTTCATTTCTTGGAATTTGTTAGATAATAGCTTGTCTTGACATTCTTTTCAAGTGAACAAGGATATACAGAACTGTAGAGACCTGTAAATTTGAACTCTATTTTATGTATTCTCGATTAATGTGGATGAAATTTTAATTGCGAGTTTGACTACGTTTAGTGGATGTATATGTACGGGTGTATGTGTATCCAGGGCACCGGGAGTTCAGTGGATGGTCGGGAATGGTATCTTGATGTTGTAAGGTAGTTTGGGGGTGTTGGAAATGCATTGGGTGTGATCTGGGGTTGTTTGGTGCACAGGAGAAAAAGTTGAAATTTTACCCAGGCGGTTCTAGAACCACTTTGTCACGGTTCCGAAACCAAATGATCAGAAGCTATCCAACTTGTCTCAATTGGAACTAGTTCCGGAACTACCTTTTCTCGGTTTTGAAACCGATCGACCAGTGCCGGTCAAAATTGTATCAGTTGAACTGCTTCCAGAACCACTTATTCTCGGTTCCGAAACCACCTGTAGATTTTTCTGAAAAGTTTTGTACGACCCCATACACTATAAAAGCGACGCTTACCCTTTTTTCTCATTCCAACACCACGACTCAAACCCTAAAATCACCCCTCTACCTTCTCTCTTCATTTCTACCTCAATTCTCCATGAGTTCGCCTCATTCCACTGTGAATCCTCAAGATATACGTGTTCTACACCTTGAATCTCTCTTGGATTTCGAATTTGGCACTCTTGAGGTAAGAACTTGTACTTTTCGGCTTAGTTCTTTCTCTTTCCACATAGACTTGGGATCTTGTTTCCAAACTTGGAGGGAGGCGGTACTTTGTGATTGGAGGCCAGTTCTTAGGTTGTGTTAGGCTTTTGCTCAAAACCCTCTTGGGTAGGGATTTCTTCGCTCTTTCTAAGTATTGATGAGTTCAATTGATGCATGAGTTAGTTTAGATATACCATCTCTTTTGATTTAGTTGAAATCCCTTGCGAATTTGTGATTTTCCTATGTTGGGTGTTAAGCTTATATTGTTGGTTATCCCTATGGCAAAAATTGTAATTGTATATACTAGTTGACACATTGTGGCATTGTGTGTGTGAAACTTACGACTATGTTTGAAGGGAAGCAAACGAAACACTTGATTTATTGAGGAAATTGAAAGTTGAAATGATGTAGTACCAAAATAAGTCACTAGGACCGTCAATCGGTGTGTTGCTAGGAAGGGTTCCACGAGGCCCAAAAGACTCAAAATAAGGGGTTCCATGAGACCCAAAAGACTCAGAATAAGGGGTTCCACGAGGCCCAAAAGACTCGTTAGAGGATTCCAAATTCTCTAGTGTTCGGATGATGGCTTGATGAACGGAATGAGCTTGAATTGAATAAATGAATGAAAATGGAAAAGTGTGGGACACATGGGTCCTTGTTGGACACGTTGGTATCACCAAAACTTTTGGACACTTGAAGGACACATTGTTTACTTATGAAAGCATTGTGAATGAGCAGTTGAGTGCATAATTTTATTTAAAGCTTTCGTCATTGTTTTTCCCCTTATTCTTGAATTCCATTTGTTCATTCATCTCATATGCATTTAGAGATTCTAGAAGATTTTCCTACTGGGCTAGTGTAGCTCACCCTATCATTTTCAGGTACGCCTCAAGGATCTTGAAGTGGAGTGCATGAAGGGTGTTGCATCTTTTGAAAGCTTACATGAAGAGAGTTATATGATCATTACATGAACTACTTATTTAGGAAGATGAACTTGTAACTCTATTTATTCCTCTCTTTGACTTATTGGAAGAATGTAGTAGCTTTATAATTTGAATTATGTTTTTCTTATGGGTTACGGGTACCCTATTTAATCCTTGTCATTGGATATGTAGTTGGAACGTGGTGAGGATATTTTGGAAGGAAAGAAATTGTTGGATTATCTTATGTACAAATGGTTCATTAATTATGTTGAAATTTGAGGGCGCGACAAGAACAATAACTCCCAAAATGTTGATCCAATGCCCTTAGCCGCCAACAATTTAAAAGTGTCCAAAATAGGATTACAAACCTTGACTCTGAAATTCTCATAAATGGGATGTCTTGCAGCTGCTCTAACTCCATAACTACACTTTTTGTCAATGATTGTGACTGGATCACTATGATCAGAATATTGGTCCAAAAAAGCCTCACCAAGCATAGAATCTGGAAGCATTTTAAGGTAAAGAGCTTCATATCTGCAACAAACAAAAGCAAATAACAACTGAATTCAAAGACCAGATTTAACTTAAAACTGTTGAATAATCTGTCCATGTAGATACATTTCAAAACAGAATTACAAGCGGAAATGAAATTGAGTTAATATATAAACAAATAGAGGGAAGGTGGAGCTATCGAGTCTAAGATCTCACTGAATTAGTGTCCCACAAAATGTAGGATGTTTCTGTAATTAGGAACATCTTTGAGGCAGTATTCTGTTCTGTGGAATGATTAGAGAGGAATGATTTTTGAATTGGTATGGGTCGGAAGTCGAATGAGTGACCATGGACTAGCGATTCCTATTCTACTAGTAATAAGTGTAAATTAAGCATTTAGGTTTTGGAAGAACGTGGAAAAGGGAGAGAAGAGCACATATTAGAAGTTTTTATCAGTTCCTACTACTCAATGAATACATTGGGAACAAATAATTGATGTCCCAGGAGTTGTGTTTAGCCGTATCCTAACAGTTCTCTTTTTCGTTTTGAGGAATTTTAGTCTCAACAAATTATTAAAGAAAAAAAAAAAGAAAAGGAATCAAACGGCCATTCTTGAGCACCCACTTTAATGCATGTAGATCAATGGGACCACTTGGAATATGGACTAATTACTTTCTAGATAACCAAACATGGGAATGAATATCCCAAACGAAATCAGCATTCATTGAAATGAATGAAAAAATGTCCAAAAGATTAAATGTTTAACCTGTGTGGTGACAGATTGCACAAGTAATCTAAGGAAGCCTCAGTTTGGAGTAGTTCAACAGCACCCTCTTCCAATTCATCAATGTTTCCATTTCCACTAGAAAATGATTGGGTCAGCATTGCACGCGCACCAGACTTTATCATCCGTTGGCCCATGAATGCCCCAACTCTTACAGATCCATAGTCTGCACCGCCAATGCTGCAAAAAAATTTACCAATCACCATCGCAGTTGAGCGTGTAAATCAGAAAATAAGCTGATTAACCATTTCCCCCTTTCTATGGTGCAGGAAAGGGGAGAACACATGCATTGAGGAGTACATGATATTCATTCAAAGCATGTAGCACGAAATAAGTTTCAATACGAAGAACATTGTGATGCCCCTCATTTTTATTATTATTTTTTTTTTGTATGGTGGCATTTTAATGATCTGTCAAACCTCTGCTTCCAAGCAAATTACAGAGGAGGAACTCTTGTACAAGGCTGTCATGTTCTCAATAAATGTCCAAAACTAATGCATTCTGAGCCTTCAAGATCATAGAAAATACTAGGACCATAATAACATGGGGAAAAAAAAAAGAGAGACTCACTATATGCCTGTGAGTAATGGTTAGTATTCAACGTTGGGCTATGCTGGCCACTAGGTAGTCATAAGAATTTCATCTAAAGAAGAAAAATAGCACCAAAAAAGCACAGAGAAAGAGTTTCTTATAAAATACGAAAAAGGAATTGATCTGATTCATCAAAAAAATGGAAACCGTGCTGAAGAAAATTGGGATTGAAAGAGGACAAAGAATTAGTAAGATTCAGAGGTAAATCCTTTTAATTATCAACAGTATTCCAGCATGGATAAAGCACTAGATTGGCAAAAGAATAAAGAATAAGTAAACCTTCATTGAAATAATTTGTGATAACTCCTCAAATACACCAAATTAGGTACCTGTGTCTTATTCCAGAATCAATTCCCCAAAACCGTATATGATTAGGGATGTCCACAAGCCCTATTACCTCAGCAGGCTGCATAGGTTACAAGCAAAGATTGCCAGAGTTCTCTCATCAAAATAACTTCAGTAGATGCCGATCAAAAAAAAAATATTAAAAAATTTCTGTAGATCAGTTTTAAGAATAGCAATGATATGCACCTGACAAATCATAGCAAGAAGTTTGTTGGCTTCACCACATGCTGAAGCCATCTGGTCCATTACACCACATGGAGCTCCAACTATATGATTCTCTACCTATGAAATAATTTGTTAACTGAGAAAAGGGTTCCGCTCATGAAATGTTGGAAATGAATCAAATGATACATGAGGAGAGAAGTCAACAAAATTGATCAACCTTTTGGCAGAGCAAGGCAAGCTCCCTGGGGCTGATGTCCAATCCTGCAAATAGCATATGAAAGTACAACTCAATTAGTTTCCCAATTCAAGCATATGTGAATCATAAGCTCATATACAACTCACTCACGAGTTTAAGAGTAAAAATACTATCATAATTGAGAAATGAGGTCTAGATTATTTACTGTTCATACAAACCCCAACCACACATCTCTGTATTTTCAAAATTCACTGTCCTATACAAGAGTCGATCATTTCTCCCTTTTCCTCCAAACTACCCAAAGTTTTTTGTTTCCCCCAAACCAGTTATTAACTGATTTCCCACCAAAATTAAAGATTTATAAATACAATTTCGATTGTTCTCATTTTAGAGGGTATAGTGTACATCTTTTCAACAGTACAATTGAATAAAAATTTGATCCACGCAGTAATTCACCGTGAGCAGCAGCAATAGCGGACATGCTAGCGACCTCCACAGATGCAGAAGAAGATACACCTTTTCCTTCCGGGACAGCTGAAGAAACCTGAAAATTCATCACAGAAAAATTGTATGCTAAATTATCAATGGTATATATCTACAAATACCAACACTAAAAATTTGAAGATAAGGTCTATTGAAATAACTACCCATACTAATCTCATATGAAGCCTGGAATGTTCTCCTCGATGACAGAACAATCAAAACGTAGCACTACACTCAAAACGGGAGCAGTAAACATAAAAGTATCCTATCCTGAATTAGGTGAAAAGTCTAGAACATGGAAGCCACATTGGACACTTGACCCCTGCAAAGATTGGGATACATGTCCCACACTTCTCATTGTAGACCTTTTATACAACTACATTCAACATTGACATTCTGCATAAATTTTGTTGGGTTAAATGAGTAGAGTGTGTCTTTTAAGAATCAATGTTATCAACACACATTTTTATCCTACTAAATGGATAAAAAAATAAAGAAAACTACTATCACTTGTTTCTATGCAAACTAGTTAAACTTTGCGGATTCCGGCCACTATCTATGCACCACCCCTTTGACTTAGTACATAACACTGGGTGGAGGCAAATTAAAACCCCCATCAAGAAAACATATTCAGAAATAACACATCTTCCCCTGAACTCAATTTATTACCTAGTTTTGGGATGCATGATGATTACCTCCAAGGATTGTGGATACATCATTTTTCAATCATCTCAAACTGAAGGGTGCTAACGTGAAATTAACGTTGTGTCTTACAGTGGTAAATTCCATGCAAGGTATATATAATTCAACTACTAGATTGTCAACAGAAATGAATGCTGATGCATAAAAGATTTCCTAGCATGAGGCACAGTAAGTTCACTGCATTTGCGGGAAGGGAGAGAAATTTACCAGCATGCTGATGCTATTCTCGAAGCGCATGCCTAGTTCTGTCATTAAAACCAGAATTGCACCCGCAACATATGCTGCCCATCTAAAGTAGGAACCAGATAAGTAGAAGAGATGAAGTAAGAGGTATTTGAAAAGTAAAAAAGCAAAAGCGTAACACACCTCTGCGATGGATCTCGGTCAAAATATTGTCTTGCTTTCTGAAAAGATATTGGCTGTCCTCCATCCATAAAATCAGCTATATCCATGTCAAATGTAGGACCACGATTGCTTAACTCTGAACCAAGTGACACCTGATATGCCAGAATATAAAGATGAAGTAAGATATCAACTAGAAGCAATAAGCAACTGAATTAAATAATGCATATACACTTCCTCCAAACATTGTTCTTTTGAGCACCTTTTCAGCTGTCTCAGAGAATCTAAAGGTCCCTTAAATTATGCTTTTCTATTTATAATCAGTTTAGAACAATATATGCAGCTCCCCAAATGAACGAGGAGTATCTTATTTTTGGAAATTGGGCATGAGTATGTCAACGTGCCTCAGACCGCAAAACCCAAATCCCAGGCCTCACACCACAAAACCCAAATCCCAGGTCTCTGGATACGCATGCAAAAGTTATCTGGGTAGACAGAGTGGCAGACACATCTGTAACATTTGAGTACATTCCATATAGAAGGGTAATATAACAAGGACGCTATGGGGCATGCTTGAAATTAAAAGAGATTCAACAAAAAATGGGACTTCAATCTTAGTATCCATGAAAGAAGCCACACACTGTTCTAACAATCAAATATGATCTTCTTCATCTAAGGCCTTCAGATAATTTGACAGACAAGCATCTGAATCTGATATGCTGCTGGAATTAGTACTCCATATACCTTTACTGCATGGTTCTAAATTGTGCTATCGAGATATAAGACATTAACCTATGATGCACGGACACGGACACGGGTACGGACATGGGGACACGGGAATTCTAAAAAAATGGGGATACAGACACGGCATGGAGCACGCCACTTGTATATTTATTTATATAAAACAAGAGGAGAAAAACTTCTATACATATGACAGAAATTATATGAAGACATTACACTTTTTTACCCCAAATATTGATTAATTATAAATTTACCTCAAAAAGTTTTAAAAAATTTCAGTTTGACCCCTGCCGTGTCCCATCCGTGTCCCCAGCCGTGTCCCCCCGTGTCCCCCTCAAAAATTCAAATTAGCCATGTTCCCCATCCACGTGGCGTGTCAGGACATGTGTCCCGCCGTGTCCCCGTGTCGGGACACTGCGATACAGGGACCCCTAGAGATGTCGGTGCTTCGTAGACATTAATTGTTAATAAAGGTGTCTAGAATAAAGAGGGGTAGGCATTGGAGCCAGCTTTAGCAGATGTGAATGTTTTAAATCAATACCAGCAGCTCTGAAACTCAACGATGATTTTGTTTGGACTAATTACTCTTAATTTTGTAAAATTCTGTTCAATGTCATGACAATAAATTTCCAGAAACATGTTATTTGAGTTTTACAAACAACAAAATAGGTAACAAAAGAAAATTAAGCTAATATTAGGCTTTTTCCTGCCCAATGTACAAATCAATGCAGTTTTTTTGTCACAATGGGAACATAAGTTCTTGATAGAATAGTTGCAAAGAGTTCTAAAAAATGAACTCTTTACAGACAGATAAATTCCAATTCATAAAGTACCATCAAGAAAATTTTGAAAAGATGTTTAGTAATATTAAGTACTACTAAGATGGGAAATCCACCATTAAAAGACTTCTTAATAACTCACTGATCAAGCACTATTGCATTAACATCGGCCTACTTTGGCTTTAACAGTTGGTTGCAAAATCTTTATAACATATAATGGACCTTAGTGGCATGTTAGTAAATTATGAATGAATGTATGGGTATGTTGATAATGGTAGTTAAGCCAGCACATTAGCATGTTAGCAGGTGATATGGGTTGCAGAAAACTTTGGGAAGGGAGTTTCGGAAAGTGCTTGAGGAGCCAAGAAAGTTCAATCCGGAGTTTTTAAGAAGGTTGTAATATATCCAGGAATTCAAGCATCTTGGAGAGTTGAAGAGAAACCTACGATGAACAAGAGTAGTGGGGAATCTTGTAGAGGATTTTGGAGAAGCATTAAATGTGTTTAATGTCCTCTTACATAATCTACAATGTTCAAGGTAAGAAGGTGGAGGAAGAATCTAGGAAGTATTCCCAGTCCATTGGAACGTCGACATGTGTGGATGCTCTGAAATATTCCTGGGGAGACATGGAGGCATATAAATAGGAGAAGGCTACATTAGTCCAAGCGATTTGAGAAACCAAACATATTAATGGTTTCCACTAATCACCTTTACTTGTACGCTAATTCTCCATTTTATTACGGCATGTTTTCCGCTCACTAAGACTATGGGCTCCTGAGGTTACATGTATACATATATTTCTCTTTGGGAGACTAGTCACAATGCAGTGGACTCTGGAATGACTTGTGGATCCAGTATTGTTGTGACCTCCAAAGAATCATATGTATTTTTTTGTTAGGCGTAGTTATTCCATGGGATAGACTCCATGGTCATGTCCCTAGATTTCGGATGTCCCTAGATTTGAGACGTAATTGAGACATGATCTATTCGAGGTCTTATGCATAAAGACAATATATTGTGCATTAGGAATTCTACATGGGAAACTAACGTAAGCTGTGTCCAAACACATTATAAAATCCTCATGCTCTCCATAGTTAGAAAGTGTATGGTAAGAAGCTAGATTGTTCAATATGAGAAGCAGAGATTGTTCAATATGAGAGGCAGAGTCAGCCAAAAATTATAATTCACTTCAAACTATGTAGTGGGCTTGAGACAAGCTGACCGATCTATAAACCCTTTTGCTTATCATGCCGCTGGGGGTACCTTGTGGCCAAGAGAAGAGTCCATCACGGAGAATAATGTTGGGATGAAACCTGTTCTGTCAAAAAAACCAAGAAGAGAGATTTCTGAAGATCCCCGGACGAGACCCTGGGCCTTCCGAATAGAAAGTGCAGAAATGTTGTCTGCAGGTTTTGGTCGAGTTCTGAAGTTGCAGAAATTCTAATCCGGAGGGTGGTCAAGTCCGTCCAGACGGTCGGCACGGAAAAACGCGTGTTTTTGCATTGTTTAGGGTTTCTGATGTACTGTGTCGCCTTACTCTATGAAAGGGACACTTAGGGCAGCCTCCATTGTAATTTTGATCATTATTCATCATAGTGAAACACCCCAGCACCCCGTCGAGTACAATTAAGCAATCAGGTGAAGTCGGAACCACGTAAAATCTCCGTGTCTTGTTCTTTCTTGCTTCTCATTATTTTCTGTTCTTGGTTTGTTCTTCGATTGTTTGTTTGTCTATGGGTTTAAAGCACGCGAATCCATAACAACTTATATTAGTTTGTTGTGCTTTTCGGGTCACACACGTACTCAAACACATACAAGAAATTTGAGGAAAACTCCCTTGAATATATTCACACAATATACAAGTTGAAAAACCTCTCCGGGGAGCAATAACCGGCTCCCACTCCAGTCGGGGGAAGCCCCAACCAGCTCCCCCTCTCACACTCTTAGTCTGTCTCACTCATATCATGCTACCAGACACCAAATAAAAGAGACAACAAGAGTATTTATAATCCTAGGGCGATTCTAAGGAAACCCTAGACAACCTTGGGCCTAAGCCCATCCGGCCCACGCGGGGTGGATAATTAGTAGATTGAGTACTGTTAGAGTTTGTCCCACGTTGGCTAATTATAACTTCCAAAGCTAGTATATGAGTCTGGACGGCCTCTCCACTCAATGACAATTGATTTTGAATTGGATGTTTTACCATGGTATCAGAGCTAGGCTTTCGGAGGCTTTTGGACAAGACTCAATATTGTTGATGGTTGGTTCCCCTTAGTTTGTCGTCGATGGTTGATAGTTATCGTATGTGTTGAATCATTGTTCATCTCTCCACATGCAAGTTAGGGCTCGTACGTGTGGGGGAGTGTTAGAGCTTGTCCCACATTGGTTAATTATTATTTCCAAAGCTAGAAAATGAGCCTAGGCGGCCTTTCAACTCATCACCGATTGATTTTGAGTTGGATGCTTTAACAAGTACTTTTCAATGAAATGATCAGATAAATAAAAAGGAACAAAAATGCATTGTGTGCCTGGAACCTACAATTTGCAGCACAGGTGTTGAGCCTTGTCCTTTTGCATTTTGGCGAGCCTGGGTATGTTTCCACAGCTTGTGTTTACTCGGATGGTTTGTTTGGATGGCCACGTGGCAGGCCTCTCTAATAGGCATCTGCGATATAGTTAGCAAAAATTAAAGAAATGATGACAAATAACGATATCATAAAAGGATTTTTGAATCAGCTCAAAAAAAAATCATGATTGTAATGATTTCTGTCCATATGATAAGTGGCAAAAATTATCACCTGCAACTAATATGACTCCATTGAGCAAGTTACAAGAAGCACATGCATGATGAAGTTAGAATTCATGAGTATTCAATCATCCAGAACAACTTTAAATTTGGAGACAAACAAGATGTCTTAAACTAAAGAAAACAAGAAGAGCATGCAGGAAGTGCTGCATGTGATCTTTAAATAGCAACTGTATGCTTTTTTAAAGACATTAACTCAAGAAAGATGACTCTGGTGGGTTATGGCTTGTTATTAAGAAAAGCCCAAGAGATGTGCTGAAGATAAATGCTCAATAACGTTGGGTTGTTAACATTAACCCGATGAAAGTTTTAATGAACAAATTTCGGAGATAACAGATAATTCATGAGTAGGGAACATATCTCCATGAAAGAAGTCAACATAGACACATGGAGAAAAATATCTTTTATGTACTCTCTTACAGAAGATGGAAGCATCAAGGCATTCATTGCGCAAGCCAATGGAGCCATCGAGTTACGGACACAAAATCTAAAACCGGTCTTCGGAAATTGGTATTGATGTTATTTGGTCTTATGAGTGCATATAAGCCATCATGCTCGCAAACATAGAGTATCAAAAACAATATTTATCCTCTAAGGCCTAGTTGTTTGTCCCAATTCAAGCGTCGGGTTGGACTATAAGTTCAAGGAGATTTGCCATCAGGATTGTGGATCTGCCATATGTGAAGGTCCACAAAGTATGGAATACCATGGGGAGTTGGTGCTGACTGTCCTGTTAATCCCCTCACTTTTAATCTGTCTTGATTACTTGACTTGATTATGCATCCTATGTGGTGTTTGAACCCCAAATAACTTTTATGTTTACCCCATTCACTATTAGCTCCGTCAAACACTAGGGCTTAAATGATCCATTCCTGACAACATATTTATCTTCAGTGAAACGTGCACCCATAGAAACGATTATGTAGAAAGACTAAAACTAGGAACTTAGAAAATACAAGAACCGCACCTGTAAGACAAGGCTTCCAGAATAATCTGCGATTCCTCCAACAACATCCAATCTTCCTGGTGCTCTTGCCACGAAAATCTCTTCCTATATATTAAAAAATTAGTCAGTGAGACCACAATAACAAATAAAATTCAAGTAAAAATGAATTTACATGCCATTCAATTTCAAAAATAAGTATGCCGAACAGAAGCAACTAAAGAGGGATCCAGATTAAATTATTCATCTAAAAGAATCAAATAAGTGTTAATAGTCCCATGATTCCGCGAGATGTCCACGATGATGGACAAGATCTGCTACCCTTCAAAGAAGAATATGATGGTTGTAAAGCTTTGAGCATACACGAGTATACCAAAAGTGTGGTCTGGAAATCTTCCAAAAGATGTGACAAACACTATGGCCACCGAATCAACTCTAGAGGTGGAGAAAGAGCCTAAAACAATGCATATTCATGAGATGAGTAAAGTCAAGAAATTCCTACAGCCGTAGTAACTAAGCCAGTAGAACAAATGCTGATAGAGATACGAAGATTCCTGATTCAAAATAATGTAAGACTAAAGATCTGGCAAGCTTTTACTGAATCTGTACCATCTTAGATAGTGCAAAATAGATACATATTATATTCTCAGATATGAAGACTTCTTTTAAACAGATTTTCAAAAAAAAAAAAAGGAAATAGAGAAAAGAAAAATGAAAAAAGAAGGGCAAACTTCACTTATTTGAACCAGAGGGAGCTGATGTGCATTGATTAAGACCTCACATGCAAATAACTGAGCATCCATTTTGAGTGATGAAGATAGAATACAAATCATCACAGGTGATCCTGTTACTTTTGTTCCAAATGGACCGAAATAACATCCACCAGAACCAATTTGAAAGTTTCCAATCACCTAGTAAATTGCAACGAGGACTTCCCAAGCAATTTTCAATTAGAAAATGGAGTGAGTTTAGCTGAATGGAAAAAAGTACCTCCCAATTGAAGATACCAGCGGCAGCCATGCGTTCCCGCATCCAGTGCTTCTCGGTATTCTTTCCAGAATCCTTGACGGCGTCAAGTTCTACCAAGCTCTTCAAGAAAGTCATTGTATCTGGAAGCCCTTGAAGATCTCCATGAAGAATGTCAAAGTCTTCTGTGTAACTACGAGAGAAAATAAAAGAGGGGCAAATACATAAGTGTTCAAATTCAGCATCTCGTTGAAAGTTCTCATGGAGTTTAGCCTAGAAATAAAAATACACACTCACGACATTGTATGGGAGATTGTCTCAGTCATTTCAGCAGTAGGTGATCCAGTGCGAAGACCAAGCTCATTTTCAGCATTTGCATACCAATCAGGAATACATATATCTCTTCCAGGGACTCTTTGCAATTGATAACCAAGAACTATAGCGTCCCGCAATCTCCTTGCGCCGCTAAGCTACAATCCACGGAGGAGGGAAATCAACTCAAAGGTAAATACGGGCATTGGACAGTTCACATTGGTAATCAATGTTTACTCTCTATAATAGTTTGCATCACTGTTTTCAAGACTTTGGACAGACAAAATTTGCATTAGCTATCCAAGATCAGCCTTTCATAACCAAAATTGCAAGAGCCGCTCATTGTATCAGTATGAAAACTAAAGTATTAGCTAAAAGGATATCTCCCCATGTTTCTTTATGAAACAAAAACATATCCTAATCATAAATTAAAACTGCAGAAAGTTACCATCATGTTTTTTTCTATAAGTGCAAAATTATTAAGCTCAACGAAAGAATAAGAGGTTAGGGAAACCAACCCTTTACAACTCAAAGAAAACTAAGAAAAGGAAAACAGCAAACCAAAACCAAACTATGCTCCTAACTATACACTAAGAAAAATTCAATCAGAAACACCAAAGAGCTTTGTTCTTCATGGAAGCCTTCAAGTTCCTTCGAAAAGAGAGGAAGTCCCCGACTTGAGAGTAGGATTCTAACGGAGACCTGCTCGTGCGCAGATAACTTCCCTTGAAAAATTCTAAGATTCCTCTCCCTCCATAAACCATACAGTGCTGCTGCAAACGAGCACCTAACCAAAAACCCTTCCCTTTGAAATTTGCACCGAACCAGTCCAAGACATCCCCCAATTTAATAGGAATCCCCTCAATCAGTTGAATATATAAGAACGAAGAATGAATCAGAATACTTTTACGTCTATGCAAAAGTTGCAGAGTGAAGTTAGTCATTGCCTTGATTTAAATTTCTATTATGACATATGGAAGTCTGGACGCATGAAAATTGGAAACTACATCTGAAACAAAACATAGAGGATGAGAAGTAATATTGGGGCCAAATACTCTCTCCTTTCCCTGCTCAATTTGCGTAGTGTGTCCTTGTACCTTATCTAGTTTACGAAAACACCAACTACGCTCAAGCTCATCCACAACTTCTTACTATTACTCCTTTCTCATGTCCTGCTAGTTAAGGTTGACGCTTTAGCTGATAGCTACTCTATGAGTATTATTGTCAATTGCCCATAAATTTCTTGCCTTCGCTATCTTGACACTAGCAACGTCCAATACTCATAGAAATTGGACCATCGATGATTGTTGCTAAAGTAATAGGAGAATATTCAACTGGTGACAAAAAATCCTTACATATAAATGGTCAGGATCACTAAATTGGGCAAGTTTCTATTACTCCTTTCTCGTGTCCTACTAGTTAAGGTTAAAGCTTTAGCTGATAGAAACTCTATGAGTGTTATTGTCAATTGCCCATAAATTTCTTGCCTTCGCTACCTTGAAACTAGCAACGTCCAAATTCTATTGCTCATATATATTGGACAATTGACGATTGTGTGAACAGTGAAGCAAAGTTCCACATCGCCTGGGTACCAAAGTAATGTATGAGATATCTAAGCGCGAGGGAGAAAACCCTCACTTCATAAGCTAGCTTTTGGGGTTGAGTTCTACTCAAGATCGTGTAACAAATTGTTGCTAAAGTCATATATTCAACTGGTGACAAAATATAAGCAGGTTTGTCCCTCCTTAGTCCTTACGTATTACAAGTCAGGACTACTAAATTGGGCAAAGTTCACTTGCACTCCTTGTGGTTTGGGTAAAGTTCACTTACACCCCTTGTGGTTTGGGTCATGTGCTGTTACACCTCTTGTGGTTCAATGTTTTTGCATCTGCATCCCCTGTGGTTTTTAGAAGTGTGCAGATGCACCCATTTCTGTCCATGTTAACGGAGTTGTACCTTACAATACATGTAGGGGCAGAGCCAGCAATTTTGGTTAGTGGGGTCAAAAATTAGATCCATTTGCAATATATTTTTTCTATTTAGTAATCTAAAAAATAACTAAATTAATTAAGAGGTTAGTTATAAGGTCGATATACACTGATAAATCAAAGTTCGCTTTTATAATTGGTGCCACATTCTCATATTTTGAAAAACAATGCATAATAGCCTCGTTCGTAATATTATCATTTCTCAAAGAGGAGAGAGAATGGGTGTTCTTGGTGTTCGGTGGACTCTCCATGGCGATTGGCGAGTCCTGTTTGCCAATCGAGAAGAACAATCGGTGACTGAAGTTTGGGGATTTGTGATAATGGGGGAACCTAGGCAAGGAGATGCTATTTGCCACCCTTAGATTTTCTTAGTACAAGACGTTCATAATGGGCTGGGGCAAATTAGAAACTAAAAGTGGGGTCAAACAAGTAAACTCTGAGTGCAAACTGCAAACTATACGTATCCCCTAATGAAAAACTGGAGCCAGTGGGGTCAAGCGACCCCAGTTGTCTCAACGTCTCTCCGCCCTTGCTTACACGCCTCTTTAATCTAACCAGTAACAAACATATTAAAACTTTAATCCAAATCGTTAATAATGTGTTAACGAAAGAGTAAACCATCTCTATAAAAAACATGTCAATCAGACATCAATAACTCATTGATAGGGTTCTTGTTAAAATGAAAGGCTAATGTAAAATTTGACAATTAACTCATAATAAATTCTAGTCGACCATGAGGTTTTCATTTTTCGATCGACTTGAATTTTGGTATGGATGCAGTCTAGCCAAGCTCTACAAAATGAATAGTTCAGATCCACACACTCAAAAGGACGACAACCAAAAAAGTCCCTATATTTTTTTTTAACAGGCTCAATTACAAACTTCTATATTGATTTAAGCTTAATTATAATGTATCTTTAAAATACGAAAGATAGATACATTCTCCAATGCATTTTCATTTTTTCACAAATTGTTATGATTCATGATTCTGTTTGATTGACAATATGCAAAAGCAAATCTGATTTTCGATTCCATAACCTTGAGAATAACACTTATGTCGCATTTTGTGTCAAGTGTCAAATACCACTTTTATAGTAGTTCCTTCTTCTATAAACTGTGGATTGATTTATCACTGTTCCACATTCAAATCATCAGAAGCAAGGTACGAGGAATGCAAAAGATTACAACCGGAAAAAAAATTAAAATCAAAGTGACAATGCAAAAGATAGATAAATTTGCTCACCTTGACTGCAGTATAGTTCTTTCCAACTGCAGTATCCTGTAAAATGCGAGCTGCAACCTGATTGATTGACAATCCATATTAGGTAAGGTACACTTAAAAGGGTGAGACCCACGAAATGATTTGTTGCCATTTAAGTTGTTAAAATATAACTCCAAACAACCGTATAGCAGTGTCAGGACACGGGAACATGGTGGGCATGTTTGGTTTGGGTCTCAAGATCCGGTTTCTAAATTATTTCTCAATTATTATCTCTATTTTTTTCCCATCATTACCTCTATTTTTAATTATTATTATCATCTCTCTCTCTCTCTCTCTCTCTCTCTCTCTCTCTCTCTCTCTCTCTCTCTCTCTCTCTCTCTCTCTCTCTCTCTCTCTCTCTAATCATTACCTCTAATTTTCGATTATTATTTTCATTTCTCTCTCTACCCAAAATCCAAATCTCAAACCCAAACCGAACAAGGTGGGTGGGACACTTGTCCGGACACGCCACGTGGAGGGGGACACGGCTTAATTTATTTATTTATTTATTTATTTTATTTTTTTTTTGGGGGGGGGGGGGGGGGGGGGGGACACGGCTGGGACACGGGGGGTCGAAATGAAATTTTTTAATTTTTTCTAGGGTAAGATCATAATTACTCAAAAGTGTGGGAATAAAACTGTAATTTTACACTATAAAAATATCTCCCACTTATGGATAATGGATGTCATGTTTTGTTTGCCTTTTATAAAAAAAAAATTTATATATATATATATAGGCAAATTTTCTAATGACCTCCCGGATTTAAGAAAAAATGTAATTTTTTCACTTTAAAAATTGTTTTTGGGAAATCCGAACCGTCCAATGTGTTTAAAGGTGTTTTCAAGGGTGCACGCAGGAGGTTTTGCGAAAAACTGCTTGGATCAAGCCCTTCCCGGTTTTTTTTTTTTTGAAGATTTCTCACGTGGACCATTGAAAACACCTTTTGAACACATTGGACAGTTCGGATCGTCAAAAAAATGCTCGGATCATAGGGGTCCGCAAGTCCGGAGTCCGGACTAGAAGCGGCCCCTATATATATATAGATAAATAAATAAATATACACGTGGCGTGTCCCCCGCCATGTCCGTATCCCCATTTTTTTTAGAATTCCCGTGTCCCCGTATTCGTGTCCGTGCATCATAGATATGGGCATGTAACTATGTAAGTAAGTAAAATATTGGGCATGGAATGTATAAAAGTCTGTAATGTACTTTTGTATTTGGAGACGTAAACTCTATTGTTGAACAATGCTTAACTTTCCTTCTTTTTGTATGGAACATGTTTTGGGCAACATTTGAGATTTTTTTTTTTTTTTTTTGGAAGATGGATGCATGATGAATATGTTTCAGACTGTATAAGTGCTACTTGAATGACTTTTAGCAGTAAATCAAAACATGAAATACTATTTTCTTTCCATAAAGATCCCTCATTCTGGTCCAAACCACCTCCTCAAATTTCAGCTAAGGCCACAAATGAGTTTAGTGGGATAAAAATGGCTTCTTTACAAAATACCAGATCTGTCCAGATTTGTTCTGAGACCAGCCACTATTTGAAATTTGAATTTTACTGGTATTAACTGGAATCAAATTCCAGTAACATGACCTGTTGTTAACCAAGGAGCCTTGGCCAATGGAACACGCAAGCCCACAACAAAATACTTATATCCTCAACTGTCATACAGAGGTCACGAAAATCCTGGGGTCCACCAAAGATTTTCAGAGTCCTCCACTAACTCTCTGAAGGTCACCTGAATAAAAACTTTTAACTTACGGCATGAGCACAAAGCTCAGTGACTGAAAGACATGAAAGTAGGGAATTTAAAAGTAATAGGTAATGAGAAAATATGCATGTATCAACAATCTAGTGGTGTAGGCAGGCTTCTTAGATGCTTCGCCCACCTCTTGAAGAATATTTTAAGTCATTGGAAGGATACTAACACAAATGCTTCCTTTTAAATGTCTAAGACATTCCACACTCATCTAATATATGGTTGGTTTCTCTTCAAATATCCAAGAGTTTAGGAACATTCTGGAATCCTCCGGAACACTCTAGTTCCTTTGAGATCGTCTGGAACCTTCCAAGACATTACAAAATTTTCTCCAACATTCTGGATTGTCCAAGAACTTTCTACAACCCACTAGAACTACGCAAAATCCTCTAGAATTTTCAATACGCGATCAAGAACATTTCATTGTGGCTTAACTACCACAACGAAAAATACTCATGCATTCGTTCAAAATTTATTAACAAGCCACTAAGCTCCATTTCGTGTCCCATATTCAAAAATTAATTGTAAGCCAAAATACGTCAGGGTATTATATTAATTCCATTGCAGTTTGAATCCGAAACTTTTGCTGCAGATACTCCTACATGCTATCTAACTTTTGGCGCTGATTTCACCTCATTTGAATTTGAAATGTATTACTTGTGATTTTTATAATACTTCACTGTTCATCAAAATAAAACGGCGGCATAAAGTAAATAGCAAGCAATAAACCACAAATGCGACACTTCAGAGAATCTATTTCACTTTCCTAGTCTCAGAATGATTTTAACAATTCAAGCTGCAAGAATGAAGTGTTCGAGTAACATCAATACCAAACAACAACAAAGTACCTCACCACCGTTTATGCCTCCCTCGTAGCATGGCTTCAAACTAATGGCACGTTCAAGGTATGGTTTCCAGTGTCCAGTAAGTAAATCTCTCCGAATCATCTCAACGCCACATTGATAGTACTGTGAACAGATTGACAACTATCAGATGTTTATAACCAGGCAAAGGAATGAATGGCCAACTCGGCCCAAGAACAAAAACGGCAGCAGTTAACTGTACCTCCAGCATATTTCGTAGAAAAGGTTCTTCATTGAAATAATCTCTACGTACAAACACAAATGGTAAACTGTATGCAAGGGCTTCACTGACAGTGCCATATCCAATTTTCCCTAAAACAAGAAAATTATGATAAGGCTGCTACAATGCTTTCTTTCCTCTTATTTCAAGATTAGCTAAAAAACAATCTTACTGACCAAGCATACAGTCAGATGCAGCTATCAGATCAGGCGTATACGCATCTTTCGCAAGCTTTATGAAATTTGGAGGAAGATCCTGGTTATCAGAAGCACCACAAACCTGAAGAACAGAAAAAAGCACTTTTAATGACAGAATGAATCATGACTCCGACCTCCTGGCTGCAAATGGATGATAGCAACAAAACATACCAGGCACAGCCATCCAGAAGGCAGACACTCCTCTTTTAAATTCCAACCTCCTGGCTGCAATAGCATATAGAAATATAAGGATTTAATAAAATCCACCAAGTGATAGAGATCTGAACATATATAACCTATGCAAAAGGACAAACATAGCGGTTTTGAAAGGAAGAAATTGACGTAAAGCAGAAAGAACAAATGAGACAACACCTCATTCTTTTTTAATGTTGCCAATATTGTATACATCAATTATTTGTTAAGAATTTGACAACGTATTACAGCTAGGAAGATAATGTGTTCCTATCTAACTGACTACACATTGAATACTTCCAAGTGTTCGGCCTACTCAGGGTAGGAGCCTGGCCGCACGTGGGGGGGATGCTATTGTTATCTCTCCCTCAAAATGCTTAAGCAGTTAAGAATTTAGATGAGCTGGTGGCAAGTTTTAAAAATGGGTGTAACAGTATGGATAGTTCCGCTATCCATAACAGCCATCGAAGCCAGTTACAACATGATTACTGCTGTAACATCAACGTTTCCAAAAGATTACGCACGCAAGGATAATTTTCCAGTTATTTTCAACTTTGTTCCAACTTCTAAAATCAAACAAACCAAATAGAAATATTGCACAAGTCTTACACCTACATGTTCTGAGTATTCAATCATCAAATTCTACCATATTTGAGTTGCTACTAAGGTTATATAAGCTTAGACTCCTATTTTCCATTTCTCAGGATTGTTTACTTCTTCTCTGGATTCTAGATTATTAACTAAGTTTTTTTCCCTTAGGTTAGATTTGTTGAACAATGAGTCTAAACACTGTTATTTACCTTTGCATTAGCACGTGGGCACATTGCACTGTGAAGTCGCGTTCATAACGACATCAATATTAAAATTGAGACACGATTCTTCTTTTTCAAGTAACAAGAGAAAAGTACATAAAACGACAACCATAAATAAAGAAAGAAATACATCCAAAAAAAAGAGAAAAGCTCCATATGACTCAAGAAGACCAGTGCAAAATGCAGTCCATAGTTAAGAATTTAAGAACCTCCTTAAAATCAAAGCGCACGGGTAAGTTTTTCCAAAATTGCATAAAGGAAACAAAGTAATAGCACAAGTTGCCTCTTTCATCACCCTATGGACATCACCCCCCACACCCATTACCCTTACAGCAGCTGCCACCGTCCTGTAAACTTGCCTGCTAATAAAAAAATAAACACTTGTCCAGCTTTTAATATGTTGAAAAGAGGGAGTTGACATGTGTTCTTATTTGAGAGTGCTGCTTTAGTTGTGACCTTTTTTACCTTTACGTTTCACAGTTTTCTCCTTTAAATTCAATTTTGCAGCCATTAATTTAGGTTGTTTTTGCCTTAGCCATTAGATAAGCTTTTTTCTCACTCTCATGTTTTAATTTAGGGTCTTGTTAACGGGTTCACCATTGCACTCGTTAAGGGTACAAAAAAAGTACACTTTTGGTACAAGTGGGACCCACAAGTGTACTTTGTTGTAAAAACTGCTGCACAATATTTGGTTACGCTTGAAGCGTACATAATGCTTATTCGGCATATGTCAAGAAATGGTGGTCATAGGACCTTGGATCTCAATTTGTATCATCAGGAAACTACGAAGGAAGGGTGCTCCGAAGATGATGCCATACAAGCACTTAGTCTGACACAGAATGTTACGGGTACGGAAAAGTACTTACAGGGCACTCCAAAAATGCATCGGGTAAATTTAGAGTTTAGATACGCCAATAGGTAGGTATGAGGGCGATGAATTTCCAGCCTAAAAACACCGACACCCGACTTTGAGCCTAGCTCAAGAGAAAGAATAAACTAAAATTGGTACCTATTATGTTTTCGTAGCTTTAGGGGTTCCGAAAGAATAAACTAAAATTGTTTCTTCTTAGTGTGTAGTTTCTTATTGACGTAAGTTGAAGACCATGACTTTTCAGATCTAAGGTTAGAACTTTAGAACCTGCATCAACTTTAACGAAGCGAGACCAGACTTGAGACCGCTCTCTTCTCAGCAACTAAAACTCCGATCAATCATCCTCTGGCAACATGGCTTCTGTCAACGGTCAGCCTAAGAGTGATTTCTTTCGGCATCCCGCTTATTTTTGCTCATTTCCCTTCATGCCTGTGGACTGTAAGATAGGGATGGAAAACTCACCCAAAACCAATCCGCACTACTTGGAGAAACTTTTAACCAATTTTCAACTGCAGTTTTGGTTTTGGTTTTTGTTTAGAAAACAGGCATTCCGGCTCCGATTCGGTTTTACGCAATATACGTACCGAAACACGTTGGGTACGGTTGCAGACTAGGTGAAAAGAAACCCGTCGGGTTTCGGTTCAGGTTCAGTAGTAGTTGTAACTTTCAGGTTTTGGTTCAATTTTGTCGACAACCAGGCAAACTAACCGATTGCATTCCTAATCTCCACCCTCTCTCTTCCTCTTTCTACTCGGTATTTGTTCATGTATGGATTAAGCACTTGAGCCCTTTTCTGTACTTGTTATTTATTGTTTTCCCATCTAAAGCATACTATAAATAATATTTCAAATAAATTATTGCTGTACCATGGCCCTACCCATACTCTACTTTTTCAGGTTTTTCGTATCTGTATCCCTATTCATACCCGCACTAGTACTGTACCCCATACTAGTGCTTCAGTCTCGAAAAAGGTTTACTTTTAGTTGTGAGTTGAGTAAAAATTCAACCATCACTATGTGGAGCCAACACATCGTTTTTCAAAGGATGGAAGTTAAGAATTCAGGCTACATGACAATAATCTAGTTATGGAACAGATATATTGTCTTAAGATGTGCCATTTCAAGGAGAATTCAGGCTCTATGACAATAATCTAGTTATGGAACAGATATGTTGTCTTAAGATATGCCATTTCAAGTCATCTACTTAGACATATCAGAAGTTAGAATCTGGAACAGGAGCATTTCAACTTGTACTAATCCTAAAATGAGAAAATCAACTCAACACCACCCACCCACAAGTTCGCGCTGAGGGAGGAGAAAATAAAAGAATAACAGATCAAATGTCAGGTTTCCTACCTAAGACCAGTAGACACCAGCTTAGGCCGCTCAACAGAGACTGGAAGACGACAGATTTGTACAATTGGTAACCTAACGTAGTCCTTGACAAGAAAGACAGATGGATACAACCGATCAAGCAGATCATATGAGTAGTTGAACTCATGTATCAGTTCAAAGCAACTGGTCTAATACCTAACGATATCACGTCGAGTGCCGGCATGCAGCAGCTAGTGAGAACCAGATAACGTGTTTTACAAAAGTACAAACATATACATTTGACATGCAGATTAACCTAAGAAAGAAACATAACAGAGCAAGCAGTTACAGAGGCATGGGCTGAAAAACTAATGGATAACATACCTGACCACCAAAGTTCAGGATAACAACCTTCACATCATCTCCAATCCCAAGCTCCTTCCTTACCTGGAATACCAAAGGTAAAATTAATGAATTAGGAACAGCAAATAAAATGTGAGATGTGTAGAATTTGTTTCGTTGTATATTTAACTACTTTAGGGTAATCATGTCCTTTGCAAGTCGGTCCTAAGGAATTCTTTTACTTAAAAGTAAAATTAATTGTGCAGCTTCATGCTGGTTCCATAATGCAATAATATTACGTTTCTCTCTTTTTTTTTCATGGTAATCATGTTTCTCTCTTTTGTATCGTGGATCAGTATCAGAGCCCCAACTGTATTTGTAGCCACCGACGACTCCATATTCCTGTGGCATCCTCCTTGTCAACATTATCCTCATTTCATCTAGATCAAAGTTCCACTTCCAGTCCAACTTTGCAGCTTAGTCAATGTTCTAAAAATCGATAGGCGCTAGTCCGGCGGAAAAGGGGCACCTAGCGCCTAGGTGCCGACTAGTCGACTACCTAGTCTAACTAGCGCCTAGGCAGGGAGTAGTTGGCCTAGGCGGCCGACTTTTAGAACATTGAGCCTAGGTTAGGTCATCCATCTGGTGAACATCTAAAAAGTTTAGTTCAGTAGCGTGCTCTGGGTGCAGAGTCTATCGGACAATTTTTAACAAAATGGAAGCAAATTTGCCAAAATATGTACCTTGCCTTTAGCTAAAAGAGAAATAAGTCTCTACTTCTCCCTTCTTTGAAGCCATATTGATGTGTTTGGGCCTTGTCAATAGCTACTGAAGGTCGATCTTCGTACTTGTTTCATATTGATTCACTTGGGCTTATCTTATGCCATAAAGATCTATCTTTTTTTCATGTCCATCGCAGCTTTTGTTCTGTGGTTCAGACTCTATTTTCCACCTCTATACTATTTCTCCATTTTATTTGGGTGGGGAGTATATTTTGACCATATTTGCAAATTTCTTAGATGCATTTGGTACTTTTCATCCATCCTTGTGCTCAAACACTTCAAAGCTAATTCGTAGACCTAAGAAAATAGACGCATCACTGAAACATATAGATCTCTTCGATTTCCGATTATTTGTTGGCGTTGGGATCTTTTGGTTGGTTCCAAAATACAAGGAATTGGTTGTTCAGGTTCCTAAATACTAGACATGTTCTCTTCTAACGATATGTCATTCATAGAAAGGGTATAGATGATATAAACATGCATCTAAGACTTTGTACGTGTCACGACATTTTTTCGGCCGGTTCCCATAGGTTAGTCTTCCTCCTAAAATAGCTCCCATCTCGATAAGGGGATTTAACATTGACCATTTTTTTAGAAAATTTGTTGTGCCAGTCAACCCTTGATGTTTCTAAGCTTCACTTACCTACCCGCTGCATCTTTTGATTCTAGTTACTCAGATTTGAGTCATCGTAGGGCATCAGTGGCCTCTTTTACAATTGGATATCAAGAACTCATTGCTCAATGGGCATCTTACTGAAAAAGATTGATGCTTCCTCCTGGTTTTCTCATGGTGCTTCTTATGTTTGACACTGCGTTGAGCTAATCTCTTCATGTATAGAATGAGCACTTTCAGTAATGCAGGTAGGTTTCCATCCTAGTGCTGAGTGATTCTACTATTTATTAATCACCATGCATTCGGTGGTCATTGTGCTATTTTTTGTGGATGGCATGGTTATTAGTGGTTTGGATTCTATTGTCATTGCAGAGGTGAAGCATATTTTTCTAGAGTTTGCAATGACAGATTTGGGTCATTGGCAAAAGTTTCTGGAATTGAGGCAGTCATTCCCTTAAAGGAGGTCTATTGTCACATACTAACTATGGTAGTCTGATCGTGCTAGACTCGTTAATGACAAGTTTGCTGATACTGTTCCAGAGTTACAACCAAGTTTTTGGGGATTTTGATGGCATTCCTCTTTGATTAGCCTTCCTACTATAGTGGGTTAGTGAGTGATGGAGAGTGTGAGAGGCTTGAGGAAAAGTAATTTAAGGAAGATATGATTTATGGAAAAATTCTATTAATCTCAAGGTTGGACCTACAGAAAGCATTGGGTTATTTTATAAGTCGAGTTATTTACTTGGTTCACTTCTTGTGAGTCTTTTTTCGTAGCAAATAGATTTGGATATCTAAGGAATTGGTAGTTTCCTTTCAGTATTTTATAGGTTTAGCCGTTAGGAAAAGTTATAGTATTCGTAATCCAACTCAAAACCAATTGGCAATGAATGGAGAGGCTGCCCAGGATCATATATTCTAGTTTTGGAGGTTGTAATTAACCGATATGGAACAAACTCTAACATGTATGATTTGTTTACTTTTTCATTTTGGAAGTCTTCTAGGCTATATAAACTGATGTAATGCCCTTAATTTGATGGAGTTGAATAGTATGAGAAATTTTAGAGCCTTTGAAGCCTCTATGGATTGTGTGATGCAATCAAACCCTAGATGTGATGCCTAAACCCTTTAGGAGTGATTCCTAGATCTTTCTTCTTTTTTCCTCTTTTATTCATGTACTTACAACCAGACCCTAATGCTGTTCACGGATACTATTCACAACCCTATTTCGTTGTGTTTCTCCTACTTTGTTACGCCCTAACCCTAATCCTTTGGTTTGTAAAGAAAAAACCCAAACCTTACATCATTGTCCTACATCAGTTTGGTATCAGAGCAAACGATCCTTAGAGTACCTACATAAACATGTCCACGTGCTTTGGAAGATCCGTTGTTCGCGGGGTTTTTATGAGAATCAACGAGATGAGATTCTTTTCCTAGTTTTGAAACTACAGAACATGTTGGTTTTTATGCGGGGAAGTCTAATGAATTAGAAATACCAGCAGCAGGTCCTGAGCCAAAACAGCCTTTGGAGGTTACAAAGTTGCTACCAGATGTGGTGCCAACAAACTCATCTAATGAGTCCCCACTAAAGCATAACATCAAGCATGCTGAAGATTCTATACACAATCCTCAATTGCTCAAACCCTCCAGCATAGGATAAAAGCCAGGAGTATTACCATGCCAAGCACAGCAACAAGTTTCAAGGAGGGCAGCGAAGTTGATTTGCAAGATGGCATTTTGGTGGATGAAAAGGCTACACATGTCCAAGATTACTAATGTGCAACTACCTATTCAAATCGAGCAAGAAAAAAGCATTCTGAAGCCAAATAACCGTAGAATGCATGGAAAATTTGAAGCTCAAGATGTGGTTCAGTTCACGGATGTGTTTGAGATGCCAATTGATTTTGTCATTCCATTTCAATTCCATGACATAATTGAGAAGGCAAATCAGTCATCCTCCTTTTTGCCTCGAACAAACAAAGAAAGGTATTTTGATGTTGAAGATCTTCATACCAAAGCATGGATGGAAATTCAGAGCACGTCTTTTCATACTTAGATACATCAAAACTCAAGGTTGATTTTTCTCCTACCAGGGGAGAATGATGGAAATTGCTTAGTTTCAAGCAACGCTCATGTGGGAGCAATTGTGATAACACACAATTATGTTGGTCTTCGTAGAGCCCTATTTTATGTCTAATTTTGGTTAAATATGTCGCTAGTCAGTTTTTTTGGTCAGGGGTATTTTGGTAATTTCGGGATTTGAAGGATATGGGCGGTAGGGGTCGCCCATGGATGTCTTGTGGATCAAGTTAATTTATTTGGAAAGTTTTAATATGATTTGTTTCCTTTTTGGTTTTGGGAGTTTTCTAGGCTATATAAAATGATGCAATGCCCTTAATTTGATAGAGTTGGATATTATGAGAAATTTATGGAGCTTTGAAGCTTTCTTTTGAGTTGTGTGATGCAAATCTCATCCTTGGTATGCCTTTGGAAATCTAGGTGTGATGCCTAGACCCTCTACGGATGATTTCTAGAGCTTTCTTCTACTTGCTTCGTACTTTTTCCTTTGTTTGCTACATAAAAAGACCTAGTTACTGTTCACAGGGACTGTTTACAGCCCTATTTTGGTTGTGTTTCTCCTTATTTTTTAAGCCCCAACTCTATTTCTTCCATTCAACACAAAAACCCTATGCCTTCCATGATTGTCATACATCAGTAGGACGCTTGTCCTACATCAGTAGGTTGCTTGGTTAATCCTACAATGACTCCTTTTGTCTCTCTTGCGGAATCCAACTTATTAAAGAGACATAATGATTATACTTTGTAAGCTTCCATTTCCCATCGTTACATTTAAGTTTCCATATTACACTTGGTCCCTATTCCGAGTCAACAATTAATTTCAAAATAGAAGGGCAAAGCAGTAATATCACCAAATTTTGCTTGTCGATTTTTCAAGGTGGATATTCTTCATGGGCAACCAAAATTGATAAAATGGACTTAAAAAAGGGGGACACAGAAGTAATTCAACCAGTTTTGCCTCAAACTAACCATTGGCATCCATTTTTACGAATCTTAAGCTATCTCCACCTCATTCCCTTTCAAGTATAATTGCTATCATATGCTTCCACTCAAAGCCGCCTCAACCTAACCATTGGGATCCATCTTTACGGATCTTTAACTATCTACACCTCATTCCCTTTCAAGTATACTTGCTATCTTATGCTTCCTCCTGAGGCTTCGAGCCCATGCTAATGCAGATTGCACATGCAGCATAAGAAATGCCGCAAGTCTCACAAGGATCCAGCTAGACCACTAACCCAATGATAACTTGATGCAGCCTAATAGCCTTGCCCAAAATAGACCAAAGCAGCTTACATCAATCATTACTTACTTAAAATCCCCACCTCGATTTCCAATGTGGGGCAGGGTGTTACAAGCTCCCCACCTTGTAGCCTCTTGAGGGGTTGAGCACTAGGGTCACCCGCACACAAAGGCCATACCCTAGCAACCAGAGCCACTGTAATCTTGTCAGAAATAGCCGGTTCTTTAAAACGAGTCAAACTCCTTGCGGTTCCCTTGTGTGGTCCATGGGATTCACTGGACATGACTCGCTGCGGTGGTGATATTGTGGCGTCTACACCCATGACGTTGAATATGTTGGATGGGAGCTCCAGTTATCCCTCACCACTTGGAGGGAAAGAGATCTCGCCAAAATAGGTCAAAGGCCTTTATCCGACTAATCTTAGAGGGAGAACAAAACCATTTACTTGGCAAACAATATTCTATGGTGGGCAAGGTCAGGTTAAAGTCAACTACTGTTTTGTTTTGTCCTTCGTGATTCTCTTATCTCATGGAAAAACAATCTAATTGGTCGTTCTATTGTTGAGGGAAAATATCATGCTATGGTTCAGGCTACAATTGCGATTTTATGCCAGTTGACTTCTCATTGATTTGGTTGTTTCACTCACATCTCCTTCTCCTCTGTAGTATGATTACATAAGTGCAACTCAGATTGATCATAGCTTTGTTTGCATGAGCGCATGAAGCATATAGAGTATATTTTTAAGATTGATCTGCCCTCCCAATTTTTGCGTGACAAACCCTCTATGTTGTCACAGAGTTCGCATCATGAGTTTGAGGCTGCAAGATGTACAATATTGTTTATGTTCCAACTTATATTTAGGGATGATCATGTCCTAAGTCCTAGCCGCCTTAGTATTATAGTGTAACCTGTAAACAACGTTCCAGTTTCACCTTAGTGGCTTAATAAACTATTATTACGTTTCTCTTTTATAATTTGAATCATCAGTAACCTACAAATTGAATTAGATTCCCCATTGAAAACAAAGGAGTGGTCAAACCTCCTTGCGGAATTTGTGCAACCTCCTCACGACCAAAGGTACATCCACCACATCACGGAAAGCAGGCACTGTAATTTTACGGAAACACGTCATTTGAACTTTCCACCACTAGATGTGTGGAGAAATTTGAACAAAAAGAAAGATGTTTGGTATGTCATCAATGTATTACACAACATACTTGGGCAGTATCCGGGGAGACGAATTAAGAATTCACAGTGAGAATAATCTTCTGCAATCTGTATAGATCATCAACCAACAAAAAAGAATATGCCCCAATTATTACTTTAAAATGAAAGAGAAAAAACAACTAAAGAACCACAATTGATGTAAAAAGCAGGGAGGACAACGATTCAATTCAGTTCGTTTTGGGTATTGGTAAAACCTAAACCAAAACCCAAATTTATAACTAAACTAAACACCATAAGGTTTCTTTTTATCTAATCCATAACCAAAATCAATATAAAATTCCATCTTGTAAAAACGAAGATAAGAAGAGAGTGAATCCATAAAGTTGAATGCCACTAAAGTATCCAATTCCATCTTTGTTCAATTGATTCTAATAGATCTAAATCAATGATGAACTAATCTAATGAGAGAGAGAGAGAGAGAGAGGGTGAGGCGCAGAAGTGAGGTGCACACTCTAAACACTAACTGGAAGCTCTAATATATATAAGGTATACCTGATGGGCTTCCCATCAGGAACTCTTATTTCCCAATCAAATTTTCATGATCTGAACCGTCCAATGTGTTTAAAAGGTGTTTTTAAGGGTCCCCGCAAAAAATCAGTGGAAAAAATAGCGGAAGGGCTTGATCCGATCAATTTACAATAAAAATGTACATATATAGTTTTTATCGAAAACTGATCAGATCAAGTCCTTCCCGGTATTTTTTTTCCATTGATTTCTCGCGGGGACCCTTAAAAACACCTTTTAAACACATTGGACGGTTCGGATCATGAAAATTTGATCGGGAAATTGGAGAATTGTAGGAGTCCCAGATGGGAAGCCCATCAGTTATACCTGATTGGAAGTTTCTTGTATAGGCAAATTTTCTAAGGACCTCCCGGATTTAAGAAAAAAAATGTAATTTTTTCACTTTAAAAATTGTTTTTGGTGCGAAAAACTGCTTGGATCAAGCCCTTCCCGGTATTTTTTTTTTTGAAGATTTCCCACGTGGACCCTTGAAAACACCTTTCGAACACATTGGACGGTTCAGATCGTCAAAAAAATGCTCGGATCATAGGGGTCCGCAAGTCCAGAGTCCGGACTATATATATATATAAATATATATATATATATATATATATAGCTCACGGTTCCAGTCAGGGATCCCTGACTGGAACAAAATGGGTGTTTTTTTTGTGTTGCAAATTGTTTTGGGAAAATCCGAGCCGTCCAATGTGTTCAAAAGGTGTTTTCCAAGGTCCTTGCGGGAAATCTTCAAAAAAAAATACCGGTAAGGGCTTGATCCAAACAGTTTTTCGCAAAAACTGTAAATATATAGTTTTTGCGAAAAACTGCTTGGATCAAGCCCTTCCCGGTTTTTTTTTTTGAAGATTTCCCGCGTGGACCCTTGAAAACACCTTCTGAACACATTGGACGGCTCGGATGTCAAAAAAATGCTCGGATCATGGAGGTCCGGAAGTCCGGATCCCGGACTAGAACCGCTTTCTATATATATATATAGGAACCCCTTCCTATCCAAACCCCTTTTTACAGACCTAACGTCCGGACCTCCACCTTCCCGATTTTTTTTTGAAAATCCGAACCGTTAGATGTGTTTAAAACGTGATTTTAAGGTCCAACACAAAGATTTGGCAAGAAAATATACCCGGAAGGGCTTGATCGGCTCTAACGGTTCCAGTCAAGGATCCCGGAAATCCCGGATTGAAGCGTTTTGAAGCCCTTCCCGATATTTTTTTGACGATCCGAGCCGTCCAATGTGTTCAAAAGGTGTTTTCCAAGGTCCACGCGAGAAATCTTCAAAAAACAATACCAGGAAGGGATTGATCCACGCAATTTTTCGCAAAAACTGCATATTTACAAAATTGCGTGGATCAAGCCCTTCCCGGTATTTTTTTTTGAAGATTTCCCGCGTGAGCCTTGGAAAACACCTTTTGAACACATTGGACGGTTCGGATCATGAAAATTTGATCCGGAACTATGAGATCCGGACCCAAGGGTCCCGGACTAGAGAGTTCCTCTATATATATATAAAATACAAATATAAAATATATACGGGTATTGTTGTAATTTCGGTTCCAGTTTAGGTTTCTATTATAGTTCAGTTATGGTTAAGTTATCCTATAAAAACCAAACACAAAACCGAACCAGCCAGTTTTTTCAAATTACAAACCAAAACTAAAACCAAGGTTAAAAAACCAATTAATAACCGCCCCGATCAGTTCGGTGTTGTTTGGTTAATCATTGGTTCGGGTGGGACCGCCATCCCTAGTAAAAGAGAAGATAACGATAGAATTGACAAAAACAACCAAATAACTTTCCCATATAAAGGCCAAGCAAATTCACATAAACTAAATTTCAATTCGATCAATATCAATCTCCATATCTATATGACCAATCCAAATGTATTTGTAGTACAATTCGAACTTGGTGGGACGGAACTTGCTGACCGAATACAAAATCACCAAACACAGCTGCTCAGGTCCATCAAGAACGAAATTCAGAAAAATAACCTTAAAGTGGCATACCAACTTAGTGTAAATGTGAATAAAGATCATGCAAAAGCTACCATGGACTCATAGACACTTTCTTTTGGGACAAAAAGACGTATTCGTTTTGGTAGGAACACCAGCCGGTAAAAACCATTACACCTGCTTAGTTGCTTAAATATACCATTCAGGTGGCATTATGCATTCCACTAATTCCTTTAGAGTACACAAGCAAGTACAATTGTCGCAACCATGCTCATCTTCCTAAAGTTCATTATTACATAAACAACTCATATCACTATTAAGAAGGAAAATGCTAACAGACAAACCCATGGGTGGTGATTAAGGTGCATTAAAGACCGGTGGAACGTATGAATTGTAAAAAGTATGTCAAATGTGTATTAAACCTCTTCGCAATTGGATTGAATGGGGTGACAGTTTCTCATTCGAAATCGGTAAAATTAGATTGTCAATCAAATCACAAATTGCCGTAGATCAGGACCCCACATGTGAGTCTGATGCTAACCCTTCTGGCATTTTTTGCACCTTAACCAATGTCCAGGTGCTGGCATGCTATAATGAAAAGAGTAATCAAGGAAAGAAACTTGTATGGAATAAAATTTGTTAAACCAGAAAGGGAATTAAGTTCGAACTATCTGTATCTGTTATCACCGGAGGAGGATGAATGAAGAACTGGATAAACAGAAATGCAAAACATAATAAAATAACATAAAGGACTACCTGCCAGACTGTTGTTCGATGATGATGACCAGCTGCCATCACATATTCTGCATAGATGAAATCCCAACTACAAGGAAAAAAAAATTTAATTCTATTGCTAACACTGCTAAATATTCCTTTTTTTATTAGAACAAGAGCACGTAGGGCAGGCTAATTTGTCAGTATCTAACTAACTTCTGAACTACAGCATTTGTTGGCTTATATATCAGATCAGAATCAAGATCAAAATAAACCTTTGAAACCTCTTTAAAATATAGGATAAAAGAGGAAAATACTACTTAAAAGTGGAAAAAAATCCGATTACTCTGGGACAGAATGTAGACCCAAAAAACGATAGCGAAGCTAAGACATAGTACTGCAAAACTGAGCTTGATATTGCAAATCACAACCTCCAGCAATATAACTTGCATATCAGTAGGTAGTGTATCTCAGCTGCAGAAACCCATAGGAAAGCCCTCAGAAAAAAAAAAAAAAGGAATCATGATTTGAAGTTTAAGCTAAAAGATAAATTTACCCCTAACAGACAACCTTCACAACACTGTTATTAACAGTACATGATCTTGAGTCATTGAAAAATATTCGTTAATATAGCATACTATCCTTAAAAATGTGCTTCCCCAAACGACTGAGGATCTCATACTTATGGTCATTCTGCGACTATCTCTCTGACGTCATGAGTCTTTCTAGCGTGGAACTAACTAGCTATACCCTAAGAGCTACAGGTGTAAGTTATACCCAAGAAATCATGAAAATAAACAAAGCTTACCACCAGTCTATCTCAAAACAACTACAGCCATTTGATTCTATCTAGTCACATCACGTAATTTGCTCCAGTTACAAAATTTACAGTCAACCCAATGCCAAATGTACCTCTATTTTTTAATAGAAAGCTTGTCCCAGCAGCATATGATAGCTTCCATTTTTTAACAACCTTGTGGCAATTCATTCCCAGAATTTCTTCCTGGCTATCTCTTTTGATAAGCTTAGCCGATCAAGTTGTAGAAGGAGAAACGAAAGTACACTTCAATGTTATGTGGAATGTGGTTAGCAGTGGAGGTGGACATAATCTGAAAAAAGGTAAGCCCATGAAGCCATGGTCTCGGATTGAAGTAGTTATATTGGGGAATTCAAGTAACTTGATTAGATCTTCTATTCTCATCTTGAATAGTGGTTGATGTTGCTCAATAATCATCACATCTCAGAATACTAAATTGGTATGAGGTCAGCCAAATTTACATGTTCCACGCACAATCCTTTCCATATTTCCAGGGTTTCAACCAACCATGTGACAATGGCGATATAATACCAATCTTAGTTAAAATCAGCAAGTGATGCCACCAATGATAAAGCATGCAAGTAGAATTGTCGCTTCTTCATTAAAAGTAAAAAACTCAACCCGATTAAAGTTAGTTTGAGTTCCGACATGTTTGAAAAAGAACTTGATATCCCATTAGAGGAACTGAAAGTCTTGAGTTTTGACTCCAAAGGCATAAAGTCCACTGACAACCATTATTGCACCACCAAATGGAGGAAAACTGGAAAAACTCAGACTTGAGGGCATACCTCTGTTTCCCTATAACTATCAACTGTCCTTTTGACTATCCAAAATAAGCACCTTTGCCTAAATAAATCGTGTTTGATACTAACTTCCTCATGAACTGATTACCGAAAAAAACTTCCTCATGAACTTAAAAAATTTAGCATCGACACTAAAGGTGATAAATTGAAATATGCTTTAATAATTTTCAGCAGGAAGTAAAATAAAATCAATAAATCAAGCAAAAAGAAGGCTAACAATGACAAGCTACCTGAAGTTGGTGACACAAACAGACCGAATTCCAGCATCAGCTGCTGCACGGCATGCAACTGGAACAACATCTGAAACCTGATAGCACGAGAATACTCATAAACATCACACGAGGGCCTAGATTAAGGTGGACCACAATCTCTCCCCAGTTGTACAAAGAAAAGACTTCACTACAGCGGAAATTTACTTTCTTTTTTTTTTTTGATTGCCGCAGAAATTTACGTTTTAAACCGCACACTAATATTCCATTCTGTAATGAAGTCACCCTTTCCAACAAGATGGTCAGAATAAATGAAAGGGAAAATCACAAGATAGTTCATAAGACAAAGCTTTTTGTTACCACTAAGTCAGCCTTGATGGAGTTCAACCACTCCACTTCTGTTGCCAAAATGGAAGCACGAGGTACTACAGCTGTCTCAGAATACTGGTATAACCAAATGCACACAAATACTTAAAAATAATCATTAGCAAGGAAAGCAAGGAAGTAACAAAGAAATTACAGATAACCGTCTAGCTGGAAAAAAGAAGAATGCACAAAGAACAATTTAGTTTCTAACTAACTCTGATAACTGATATGAGAACAATGTTCATAGCTGTTATCATCAGCTATCAGACATACCTTTTCCAAGGAGGCAAGACGATCCACTGTTAAAGCATCTGCTTGGACAGCTCCACAGTCTAGTACCAGCTGCTTCCCAAATATAAATTGTTATGAAGGGAAAGGCTTACAATAAATATATGCACACACAAGGTTAGCAACCCTGAAGTGCATAAAAGACACCAAGTTAAGAGGTAAAGGCTGACAACAAAAGAAATATAGGTTTATTCTTCAGTATGAAGGTTGAGCGCTGCAAGTTTCTTTGCTTCAAGTAATCTGTAAAATACGTTATGTCTCGCCAAAGAGACACTGTGATGCTTCATATAGTAGACAGAATGACAGATTCTTTCAACATGAAGCACTCAAAAGACAGACCTTGCGAAGAAACAGTTTAGGAGACTGTATTTCAGTTGTGAAGACAAAGTCAGGTGCACCAGTTACTACGTGAACATCATGTCCATCCAAAATGAGATGTCGAACTACCTAAACAGCACAAGAGCTCAACCAGTAAACAACCAATAGGAACCCAATAAACTAATTTCTCCAAGGGTAGAACATGTACGAATCATAAGATCAAATACCAATCAACAATTACCAAATTCCATTATCAAACATGGTATACTTCTTGTGTAACTTTGATATAAAAAAATGAAACTGAAATTGATAAAATCATGAATAGATAGAACCTGGAAATCACACAAAAAGCTGATATGGTGATTAAGGATAGGGGCAACCACTATATCCTCACAAAAGATTTGTGCTTGCTATTGCGCTTATGCAATTTACAGCTGTCTATCTTCCCAAAATACTACCAAAATACAATGATCTGAATCCCACAGAAGCAGCGGTTCAATCCATTTGGCTTGGTAAACCATCTCGAGTTTTGTACTCTCTCATATGAAGACGTGAGACTCAAAAGGATGTATCGAAAACTACAATCCAAAACTCTACAATGTATACCCAAAACAACTGAAATTACCAAACTTGAAAAGGGTGCTCATCAATTTCGCTCATATTCAACTTCTCCCAATTTCTTGGAAACCAGAACACAGCTCGAATAGCTTCTCTCTCTTTTTCTCCCTCAGCATTGAAATTGCTTTTCTTTTCTAATCATTAGTGACCAACAGTAGATTACAGGGATTCTGTAAAACACTAAATACTCAAAATTGAAGCAATTTAGGTGTGATCACTAAAAAAAAATCAACCAAATTGAAGCGAAGAAGATAAATTTGACCACGAAAAGGGTATCAATCCAGCGATAGCAAGCACCATGAAGAATCGGAGAGGGAGAGAGAATGGCGGAGAAAAAGAACCTCAACAACACGAGTGGCATGACCCAAGCCATGGCCAGTCACATAGTAGGCAAACACTAGGTTCTTCCCCGAGACTCGGTCGTCTCCTTGTTCGATCGTCATTCTCCCCCCTCCCTCTCCTCTCTCTCTCTCTCTCTCTCTCTCGATTTTTTTTTTTTTGATTGACTTTCTACTCTTTATTAAGCCCTCTGTTGATGGGGTGAGAGAGAGAGAGAGATTTTCCCCTGATGGGACTCTGGTTTGGTACGTTTGTGCTTGGAACAAATGATAGACTGATTTATACGCAGAAAGGATTCGCTCTCCGAATCGCAAAAGCAGGAGCTATTTTCTCGCGTACGCAAAAAGTGACTGGACAAGATAATTTAAAAAGGCCGTTCAAAAACGTGACTGTACCTTTTAGTTTTTTCGTTTATTTATCTTGTCCTCGATCGGCTCATTTTGTAAATTATCTGTTTTTTTTAAATGAAAAAACTAAAGGTACAGATGAAGTGTGTACAAACCGGTTTAGAGACCCAAATTTAGGTCTCACACAAATGATCTAATCCATTTATTGATCTTAAAATAATTTTTCGAGGTGACCTGCAAGAAATCAACTCAATTGGATATGCGTAAATGGTTGATCCAAAATCTCCCCGTTTCATTGAAATTTTTTTGAATGAAACGGGGAAATTTTGGATCAAACACTTACACACGTCCGATTGAGCTAATTTCTCCTGGGCCCTTCGGAAAATTATTTTAAGATCAATGAACAGCTCGAATGGTTCATGTGGGACCCAAAAGTGAATCCCCAAACCGGTCTGTACTATGTTTGTACATATTGGTCTGTACATATAGAAAAGTTCTTGAAAGGCGGAGCCAGGTTTTTTATACAAAAATTCTATTTGCACAATTATTTCGGCTCCAACTATTTATAATCTTTCACATACACGTGGACTCTATATCTATAATTGTGTGTGGGCCCCACAAGTATGTGAGGAGATAATAAATTGTTGGAACCGACACGGTTGTACATGTAGCATTATTCGATTTTTTAGTTAAAAATGTTACTCAAAATTTAGATGCATACATAAGGAAATTATTTGTTTAGACCGAAGGATCCAATTCTTTTATAAAATCTTCAAAAAAGAACAAATTGGATTGTTGGCTAGGGGTCGAAAGGCAACGGTGTGGTCGATTTTTTTTTTTTAAATGCTCTTTGGAAACACCGTCAATTTTCTTTTAATACGGGGTGGAGCTTGTAACGCTAGCATGTGATAAAAAATTGGCGAAAAAAAGAAACACTGAGTAATGAATCAGCGTGTACGCCTAAACTTCATTGAAGGATTTATGACTGCATAATGATGGGTCACTTTCATTGAGATAATAAATTCTTGAATTACAATTTATTTTAATTTTGTCATGGATGACTTATAATCTTAGCGATTTTTAAAATCTTGATTACGTTTGTCTGTTCGTACAAAAATACTAAAAATCCAGATAGTCTATCTGTTATGATTATGTTTGTCTTTAGAGAATTTTTTTAAGATCTTGATCATAATTTTTTGATTTTCAAATTCCGATCGAGTCAAGACGAACTTATAATCCTAAAAAATAGAAGCAAAACTAATAAATGTGAAAAAAAAATTGAATTATTAAGACCAAAATGGGCCCAAGTCCTTGGCTCTTACGGTGTTAATTAGGTCTGGCCCATAAATTAAGCCTCTAGCCAAAATTAGGCCCTGACTAAGTAAAAAATATCTAGGCCCGCGACTAGCCCATGAGCCTAACATATTTGGGCTAAGAGCTTGGTCTAGGGCTTGAGTTGAGACTTGAGCCCGACTTTATAGGGCTTTTGTTTATAACTTTCTTTTGCAGAAGTAAAATATAGTTTTATGTTTGAATGAAATCAATATAACTTTAATTATTTAACGAATGAAGAGATTACATGATTTTTCAGAACATTATTCGAATGAGTTGTAGATCCGGGTTGTCTTTCATATAGAGTATAATTGCTTGACTAGATGACTTCAAAACAATGAATGGTACATTACAAAATTCTCAAATAATAAATGAATGGATAAAATATTTTTTGCACATAAGATCACCATGTACCAATGTAAGAAACTAATTTTTTTTTTTTTTTCTAATTAGAAATTTATAGTTTGGACTTTGATCACTAAAGTTTGGGTTTTGGATTGCACCAATATAAGACAATAATTTTTTTTGAGTTTTCTAATTAGAATAGTTTGAACTTTGATCACTAAAGTTTGGGTTTTGGTTAACACAATCTATTTTGGGCATGAATTTATGAACTATAGGCAGGGGTGTCCACAGATCGGTTCCGGCCGGATCGGTTCGGTTCTCGATCCGATCCACTCGTGACGAATTGTCATTTTTAAGATCCACAACCGTCCGTGGGTGACATATGGATGGATCAATTCGCACTACAACAAAAATGATAAACCGTGACGAAATTCTGGTGACGAAATTAATTTTTGTCTCCTATATGACTATTTTGAGAGGAAAAATATAATTCGTCTCTAATTGGGAGGACAAACAAAAAAAAGGTGACGAAATTTTATTTCGTCTCTAAACTTGTGGAAGAATGGAATTTTTGGTGACGAAAATATTTTTTTTGTCACTAATATGATTTTTTTGGTGACGAAAATATTTTTTTCGTCACTAATATGATTTTTTTGGTGACGAAAATATTTTTTTCGTCACTAATATGTTCCCTCCAGATTTTTTTGGTGACGAAAATATTTTTTTCGTCACTAATATGTTCCCTCCACATCTTTTTGGTGACGAAAATATTTTTTTCGTCACTAATATGTTCCCTCCACATCTTTTTGGTGACGAAAATATTTTTTTCGTCACTAATATGTTCCCTCCACATCTTTTTGGTGACGAAAATATTTTTTTCGTCACTAATATGTTCCCTCCACATCTTTTTGGTGATGAAAATATTTTTTCCGTCACTAATATGTTCCTTCCACATCCTCCCCAGGAGAGCAAACCAATAGAAGACAAAAATATTCCTCACAAAAGAGAAGACTTTGGCCCAGGAAATTTTTTCCGTCACCCATTTACTCTATTTTTTTTTGCGGGCCCGAAAGTGTATCTTGAGGGAAATGAAACTACGGGAAATTCCGGGCCGCCCCCACTTTTTGTGGGGGCTTTCCTCTAAACCCTATTTTGTCTTTCCCTCTCAAAAAAACTCTGTGGGCGCGCGCGTGGGAGAAGAGGAATCCTTATTTGACGCATGCTTGCCACGTGAATAGTCATATGCCGCGTCATAGTCACATGCCCGCGTCATAGTCACCTTTTTTACTGCCTATCCTCTCTCTCTCTCTCTCTCTCTCTCTCTCTGTCTCTCTTCCTTTACCCACATTAACACACTTTCTCTCTCTCCTCTCTCTCTCTTTCTCTCTTCTTTTTATTTTAAAATTTTAAATATTTATAACTTTTTAATGGACCTTATTTGAATTGTAATGCATTTGGAGGGTGTAAATTATTTAGGAGTATAAAATAAATTTTAAAAAATATACACAATTTTATATTCACAATGGACCTTATTTGAAAGATCTCATCTAGTAGATTTCATATATATAATTTTTACATAAAATGAATGTATATAATAAAAGTTATTTTATTTTTAAATTGAAAATGAGAGAGAGAGAGAGAGAGAGAGAGAGAGAGAGAGAGTTGCAACATGTCTGAGAGACTGATGCACGCATGAGTGAGAGAGAGAGCATCATAGTCTGCTATGCTACACGCCTACATCTACATCGGCTATTCTACACGACTACTGTTGATGTGACAAGACATAACCCCATTTATTATTGACAGCGGGGAAGAGGGTTAGAGAGAGATCGCGTATAAATATGGAGTTTGTAATTACAATAATGAGATGTAAACGGTTTAAATCGACGCTTGTAAATATGGAGTTTGTAATTACATTTAAAATATATATGTTAAATGTAATTTATAACAAACTATTAAACCAGATTAAAAAAAACAGATTTGTATAGTATAAACAAGATTAAAAAAAGAAAATTTATAAAAAAGGCATATGTTAAAAAGAAAATTTATTAAAAATATGATATTAGTAGATGTTTGTATAATGGGTGTTCAAATGGGGAGCATAAAACAATGGGAATAAAAAAAAAACTTATTTTTATAGTATAAACTGGATTTAAAAAAATTATTAAAAGACGTTTGTTAAAAAAGAAAAAATTTTCTTTCAAAAAGAAAATATATATATTTAAAAATATATTAGTTGGTGTTTGTATAATGGGTGTTCAAATGGGGAGTGTAAAACAATCGGAATAAAAAAAAAATTATTTGTATAGTATAAACTCGATTAAAAAATTTATTAAAAGGCTTTTGTTAAAAAGGAAAATTTTTTGTGTTAAAAAATAAAAATAAAATTTATTAAAGTAGTGATATTAGTATAAGTATAAGAATAATCCGGTTTGTATAGTATAAATATTAAAAAGGTGCCTATGTAACACGATGGCTTGCCTGTCTCAGTTGGTTCGCGCGCGCCCGCGCACAAGGGAGGTCTCCGGTTCGAATCACAGGAGGAGCAAATTCTCAAATTTCATGCTGGCACGCGTGCCGCCACGCAGGCGCCACGAAGGCGCCACAGCAGTGCCACGCCAGCCGCCACATCAGCGCCCACGCAGGCGCCACGAAGGCGCCACAGCAGCCGCCACGTAGGCGCCACAGCAGTGCCACGCCAGCCGCCACATCAGCGCCCACGTAGGCGCCACGAAGGCGCCACAGCAGCCGCCACGTGGGCGCCACAGCAGTGCCACGCCAGCTGCCACATAGCGGCACGTCAGCGGCCACGTAGGCAACAAAATCAGCGCCACTTCATCAATTTCTGTTACGGTTAGTGACGAAAAATTTCGTCACCAAAATTTAGTATAGGTGACGAAACAATAATTTCGTCACCCATTTCTGTCACGGTTGGTGACGAAAAATTTCGTCACCAAAATTTAGTATAGGTGACGAAACAATAATTTCGTCACCCATTTCTGTCACGGTTGGTGACGAAAAATTTCGTCACCAAAATTTAGTATAGGTGACGAAACAATAATTTCGTCACCAGGTGACTTTCGGAGACAACCTATAGGTGACAAAACTATTTTTCGTCACCAAGACTATCAGAGACAAAAACCATGCTTTTTGTGACGATTTCATTCGTCTCCAATGACCAAATTTCTTGTAGTGTCGGTTGCGGATCAGGCGGATTTGGCGGATCAAAGAAGGATTATTAGGCGGATTGGGCGGATCGAGCGGATCGAGCGGATCGAACCCGAACCAAACCGAACCGTATCCGTCACAATATTAGGATCCGTATCCATCCGTAACGTACCTCGGGTGAGTAAACGGACGGATCGGTTTGGGCAGATTGAACAGATCGGACGATCCGCTGGACAATCCTAACTATAGGCATATTACTCATGAAGGATTGGATCGGGCTTTTTATTGGCTAAAATTATTGGACTTAGGGACGAGTTAATTAGGTAGCCCAGCTCCAACGGGTCGGGGCTTCGGGAAGGATCGGGCTTCAAAACTAGCGCAAGCCCTACCGTAGGGATAGAATGTGCCTAGGGTTGGGCTAAAATCAAGCCCGACCAGCTAATTTTCTATGAGCTCAGACGAACTTCGGGACACTAGGCCAAATTGATACCCCTACCAACAACTCCTCACAGCTCCATCCATGTTTGGGCGCCACTATCCTTTAGGGGAGCTTACCCTTAAGTTCTCAATATTTTTACTCTTTATCTTTGGTCTCATGAATTTTAAAAGGCTTTCTTCCTCGCCTAATCTCTTGCTCAAGCACACATTTTGTGATTTAGGTTTACCCAGAAAAATAGGTATTACTATGTGATTTAGATTTGCGCATACCGTGATACAATCGCGATATATAAATGTATATACAAGCACCGTAATACAAGAAATATCATGTCGTACATAATTAAACATATAAATAAACCGAGAAATCATATGTACGTACATGTATCTAATGATTTGGATGTCATAAACTGAGAAATCCATCATATGATACGTCCTTCGCAACATCCGAGTTAACAATCAA
This sequence comes from Vaccinium vitis-idaea, assembly GCA_963854785.1. Classification (NCBI taxonomy): domain Eukaryota; kingdom Viridiplantae; phylum Streptophyta; class Magnoliopsida; order Ericales; family Ericaceae; genus Vaccinium; species Vaccinium vitis-idaea. The sequence goes on along the minus strand of OY978218.1, from coordinate 10,149,946 downwards.
ATGATGCCTTGAAATTCATCAAAAACATATGCCTTCTTGTGCTATGCCTTGCTGAGAAATTCATCAAAACATATGCCTTGCTGTAGAAATCCACAGCTTCGTTCCAAGTTAATAACCCAAGCAATGGGTACATAATATCTATTTCAATAAAAGTTAATCCAGAAAAGGAACTCCATTCTAGTAATCAGAGAGATAAGATCTAATTTCATTGATAAGCTATTCAATAGCAAGAAGCATAACAATAAATGATCAAAAACTACTCCAAGAAAAAAAGATGAAGTCGAATGAACTACTACTGTTACCAGACTATGGGTCCTTATTCAAATTATTTTCGCATTTGTTATTTTTGTATCGATTTTTTGTGGATTATTGGTTCGTCTCGATAAGAAGAATCTAAAAAGTAAAAAATTATTAACCAAACTTAAATTGTTAAAAGACAAAATAATCCTTTAATCCACTCTTTTTAAAATTCTATTTTACTTTTTAGATTTCTTTCGTCGAGACGAACTAATAATCCAAAAAACAAATTGACACAAAACTAACAAATGCGATTTTTTTTTTTAATAAGATACCCTAAAAGAGGTTAAACTTTTCTAACTTCCTAGCTAGTGCCTTGTTTATTCAAAAATTTCCTTCTTTTCTCCTTCCTCTCTGTCTTAAACACCAAGCCATACCCCCAAAGGCCATAGGCAATTCTCAGGTTTCAGTCCAAAACTACAAGATTCTTGTATTTTTCACCAGCGATAGCCGCTTGCATCAGGGTATTTGCATTCATTTCCCCTCCTTTAACCAAAAACAAATTCAGCAGATTCTTAGAAAACCCGTTAACCAGTACCACTCCCTCTTGCTTGTTTGGCACAAGAGTGGCTTTTGATCCTCCAAGGTACCAGAACACCAATTCAGGGACCTTATTGAAACCATACTTCCTGAACTTACGCCGAATCACTCTGTAGTCGGTCTCCCAATCGTACTTAGACGCCCTGTCAAATGCTACATCACTAAACACAAACACCCTCTCAATCATCTCATTGTCTCTGAGGTTTCCATGGTACCCCACTTTTAGTATCCGCTTAAAAATCATTTGGAAATCGATGTGGGATCCACCCTCCATCTCCTTCAAATATCGAACTTTTGATTTCAGTCTGGTTCCCTCAATCTTGTGAAGCTTCGGTCTCTTGTGAAAACTTATCACCTTCCCTTTCCAAGGGTAATCACTGAGCTCCGAAACCAAAAGGCCTAGAGCGACGCATACGTTCATTTCTTGTCCCTCCGTGCTTAAAAGTACATCACAAACTGCTATACACCTTTTGAACGACCCTTTTACGGAGAGGTCTTGTATCACTTTCTTCCACTGAGGCTCTACGATTTGGCTGCTGTTTCGCTCTAAAGAAGCTATAATCTTGTGGGGAAGCAATGGTTTGGACTTTTCCAAGTTTTCGGCCTTCTTATTCCTTTTCGCCTCAAGATACTCGATAAATCTTTTGTTATCATGCCTAAGGAAGAGTTTCTTGTACTTTCTCATAGAAACAGAGGGAACCCTATTGTAGGGTACTAATTCCCATTGCCTTGCACTCATATAAACCTCAGGCAATTCCAATGCCTTGCGGAGTGGTACAAGGACTTCTTTTCTCAATCTATCTCTAACTCTATATGCGTAGTGAGCCTCTTCAATGGCCTCATATTCGACGTATGACTCCCTTGGAAATACCCTCTTTGCAATGCTCTCGCAAATTAAAGTAGACTTATCGTAAGAAGAATTAATGGAAGGGCACCACTTCGACGCCAAACTAATCATGTTGATCCTTCCCAGAACCAAATTCTCCATATCAGACCTCAATAGATCTGCAAAAATATCAGATATCCGGTCGACCGGTAATCCATATCCTTACTATACCTTTCAAAAGCCTTTTTCGCTTTTTCAACCCTAATCTCCTTCCTCAACTCACTAGCCCGTTTCTTAACCTCGTCGTTTTTCACCTTATTAGCCAAAACCCTCTCTTCTCTCGACACACTAAACTTAACTCTCTTATTAGGTTTGTTTTTCCTCATTGGAAGCCTACCACAACTCCTACACATCCGATTACATTTTGCTTTCCTTTTCGCCTCCCGTTCCTTCTTGGCTTTCGACCGAACATTTGATCCCTCCATTACCCGATAAAGAACCTCTAACAAGTCTTTCAAACACCCGAGTTTCACGATCGAGGTCAGGTTTAATGCTAGGGTTTTGGGGTGGTTTTCGTGCAGCCACAGCGCCGCCGCGTAAAACCCTTCCCTGTAGGAATTTCCCGTGACCGGGTGGGGAGATCTCAAGTTGCATATGAGTTTGAGGGTTGTTATTGGGTTATGATTCCACGACTTCTGGAGGCGTTCGGTGAAGTCTTTTGGTGGGGTATTGGGAACTGCTTTGAGGAAGAAGTTGAGGCATGGGAGCATTGGTGCAGGTTTGTCGGCGGCGGAAGCAGCGGCGTTAGGTTTCACGGTGGTGGGGTTATGGATGTGTGGTGGACCCAGAAGCTGATTACCGCTTAGGGTTGCCATGGGGTTTCGATTAGGTTGTTTCAATGTTGCTGGTGGGCTTTATATATAGGCGGCTGAGAATCTCACCCACTCATGGGACAAAAATTCCGTACCTCAGAGAAATTGGATTATCACAATGATTTGGCTAAAAATAAAAAATTGTTTTTTTGGTTTTTTTCGTTTTGTTTTTATTTAAATTTCTTTTGCATTTGTTAGTTTTCGGTCGATTTCTTATGGTTTATTGGCTTGTCTCGATGATATGAATCTTAAAAGTATAAAATTATTAGTTAAACTTAAAGTTTTGTGAATAAAAACGAAAAATAATCTAAAAAACTAGTTTATTTTGGTTTATTTTCGGCTTTATTTAAAAAAATTATTATTTTTTACCATAATTTTATACTCTTTAGATTCGTCCCGACGAGATAAATCCAAAAACCACAAAATCTTGACGCAAAACTAACAAATGTAATTTTTTTTTTTTGAATAAAGACAAAACGAAGAAAACCAAAAACCAAAACCAGTTTTTTCTTTTTAGCCAAATCCTATGTTATTGGAGAAACTGCTACGCGGACATATCGCGCACAGATTGCTTCCAGAGTTTGCTATTTCGAAGTTCCAAATGAACAATATGAACTGTTCATTAATTTTAAAATAAGTTTTTGGGTGGTCTCCTATAAAATCAGCAAATTCGGATAACACTAAGTACTTTATCTGATCTTCCAAGTTTTGATAACGCTAAACACTGAATCAAAAATTAAAAGTTTGGAGGACCACGTTCTAAGAGTTACTCCCTCCGTCCGGATTTGTTGGTCCATTTTGGGGATTCCAACTTTTTTTCCATTACTTTTTGTGTTGGTTGTTTTCACATCATCAAAAGTAAATTCCCCCTACTTTACCCTTTAACTTTTGAAAATGGACAAACATTTTCGGACTTGAAAAAGTATGTTTGTGGACCAACAAATCCGGACGGAGGGAGTATCTGATTGAGATCATTTTTACGGTGCCATTTGAAAACATATTTTAAAATTGTTGAACGACTCAAATTATTCATGTGGGACCCCAAAGTGAGCCCAAAAAGCGATATGTGTTATTTTTGGATGGGTCAAAGTTCTCCGGTTCGAGTTTTGATTTAAAGGTGCCATCTTAGGGTTTCAAATAATAGTATTAGTATGCATAACGGTACCGGTCGATATTAATGGTAACGAGAGTAATAAACAATATGTAAAGGGATTCAGATGTCCAAGTCATGAATAATTAAAAATTATTTTTGAGGAAAAAAATTTAATTGTTGAAATAACCCGTAACGGTCGCTGGCAGCCGTAACGGCCGCAAATCTATCTATGAATCAAGAATGGACCAATACGTAACTCGAAATGACTGATGCATTTGTGACTGGTAACTCGGGGTGTAATCGGAAGAAGTTAAAATTATGCGATTTATAAAATTTAGGTCTCTTCTATTTGAACTTCACGTTATTTTTATGGTATGGTACACTTCACACCCTTATACTCTTTTATAATTTATAATTAGGTCACTTTTATCTTCAGCACTCTCAAATTTATTTGTCAAGCCCTTGTACTTTCGGCCAAGTATTAATGTTACCTTACGATTAGATTGGAAAATATTAGAAGGAGGAGGTTGAACAGAGGCTAACCGATGAGATTGAGAAAAGGTTGAATGAGAAGTTAATTCATAGAACATTGGAAGAATATGGAGGCTCGAATGGACTACTATAGGTTTCGGGCAGGAGTAGACGCCTCCAAACAGGTTAACTAATTCCCTACGGGTTAAAAAATTGAATGCAATCATGAATGTAGGTAGCTTGTGATATGCTATTTGTATCTTTTTATTATAAGCCTTTTTTTTCTACTGATGCTTGATTGCTGCATCTGATGTTCAAGGAGAATGATATTGACAATAATTTATATGCAAGTTTTGGATGCAGGTAGTGGACATCGTGCAACTAGCGAGCATCATGTACCAAGCAGCAGTGGCGGAGCCAGGATTGAGAATCCGGGGGGGCGAGTTCAAGGGCGGCTCTAGGATTTTCATCTAATGTTGATAAAAATGCACAACGTATTTATGATGAAAGTTGTATGCAAAGAAGCCGTCTAATTCTCTTCAAATTTTTAGTATTTTCACATTAAACCTAATGTCAGACAACTATTATTCTTATATGTTTATTATATATAAGCTTTCATAAGTGGGTCATGCTTGTTTTGTTTTGTTAGGGCTATAACAATTGGTTCAAATTTTGTTAGAAACATTTATTTTAATTTCAAACGAGTAACCATGCGCTAAAAATAGCAAAAAAAATTTAATTTATATCTAAATTTTAATTTTTTTTCCAGTGGCCTAGGCTGGCTCCGCCCCTGCCAAGCAGGCATCGTGGTGGCCAAGAGTCCGTGGGAGATGACATTAATGGTAGTGAGCTGTTAGGTACGTACTCGGAGAACAAATTCTCCAACATGTATATTTTTGTAGAGTTGGGTCCATTTCTTCCTTTAATTCTGCTTTGATGGGCTCCCTGCTGCTGATTTCTGCAAAATTTGATCTTTTTATAGATGTCTCCTGCTATTAGGTCCATCGAACATCTAGATTTTGCTTGTTTCTAAAATTGGTGATGGGGTTTTGATTGGGGCAGGGACTTGTGTTTTGAACATCGAACCCTATTAAGCTTGATAAGATTTACGTCGTAGAGGGCTAGTTGCTTCGATTTTGCGATGGACTTTTTGTGGTTGCTGCTTAGACCATAAACGAACCGAAACCAAGCCGAACTTTAAGTCTTGATTATGGTTAGGGATGGAGCCAAGATTTGACCTTTGTGGTGGCAAAAATATATACTTAAACAATAAAAAGACAAACTGCATTACAAATATTCATCCACTCTATGAAAAACTATAATAACATAAAAATCTAGTGGTGGTAAGTCTATATAATTTGGGGATAAAAATCTATTTTCTATGTAATAATTGCATTTTTTGAAAATTTTGTAATGGCGGCCGCCACCACTTGTCCCCCCTTGGTTCCATCCTTGATTATGGTTGCAAACTCAGATGGTCCACAAATAAGTTATTCTCTTTTTCAAAATCAGCGGATCTCGAAGTAATTTGGGTTTAAAAAAAAACCGGACTGGCCCGTCAAAACCCCTGATAAATCTAGAGTGGGCCAAACTCGGCCCCATAGAGGCCCATGATAAAAATTACACGTATCTCCTGTTATCTCAAGGTGCTAGTTGGGCCCACTATCACTGCAGATGCCACTTCGCTTATGACGAGTGTATTTTGCTTCATTAAATTACAGCCCATATCCTTAAAAAATTGAAACTATAGCCCTTATGCAGTTATGCTTGAAGGGTCCCATAGTGCATTGGGATTAGCGCATCACGATGTGCGTTATCGAGATCTCATCATTATACTGAAGTTGAAAAGCAAATGGTTACAATACACATTCATTAAAAGAAAATTATTTTGTATAAAAGAAAATTACTTTAAATTGAACAAAATCATTAGTTACTTGATCAGGAAAAAATCTATTTAAAATGGTCAGCATGATTCAGAGAATAAACTAAAAGGTAAATCTACCTTGATCTTGATTATGTGACCATCAACTCTAACCTTCTACTCAACAAATACTACTGTATGTATATATTAAACGATGATTGAATTTTAATGGAGCTCACCGATATAGACTGTAATCCCTAGTGCATTAGAGCATCTCCACCACTTGTACTTTTGTGGTGGCGAAAATATATAATTAGAAAATAAAAAGACAAACTGCATTATGAGGATGAAAGATTAAAAAAAATCTAGTGGTGGCGAGTCTATATAATTTGGGGATAAAAATTTATTTTATATATAATAATTGTATATTTTGAAAAACTTGTGGTGGCGGCCGCCACCACTTGTCCCCCCTTGGCTCTTTCCTTGTCGATCAGAGATGGCAAATACCAAAAAATAGTATATGGTGGTAGTAATGCTCAATCATAATATTTTGAAAATATTTTGAGAGGACGCAAATATTTTAGCTTTCGAAACAGGGTTAAAGCTCTGCTTGTCAATGAGAATATTTTGAAGCTTAAGTTCAATGAATCATTCAGCAATAATGTGACAGCAGTCTCATCATATGAAAGAGGACAAAACTGTTTTCTGAATTTATTTATAAATACAAAACCTAAGGGTTGAATTGGTGGTTAAGAAGAATAGAGTTTGCTTACTCGTAAGATCTCGAAATCGAAATTTATTAGGTACTATTACTCTTTTGGGGTCAATTCATATGCAACATTGCTCTGGTTATAACTGAACTCTCCCGCAAGGGAATGTGGAATTGTGCTTTTAGAATTAATACAGGTGCACATAAGCTGAGACACCTGAGTTGTTAAAAATTAAAAAACAAAAGGAAAAGTGTGTTTTAATTCTGGCAGTCTGTTGCATTTTTGTATGACCGAATGTGTGCAAACGAGTATCACGTCTGACATACGTGCTCGGCACTGAAAGATTTCTCCCTGTAAAGACAAAATTAGTAAATTACTTTAAACAACACACATGTAGTTACTAGAATGAGTTTTGAATTGACTATTCGGACTTTGACCATAGAAAAATCACACGTGATGAATTGGTTGGTCATTGTCAATTTAAATTATCCCTCGTAGGGAAAGTGAAAAATTATGGGTACAATATTTGGAGCACTTCAAATGTTTACAGAGGTGTGTGGATCCACTTCTCGGTTTTATACAAATAATTTAAAAATAGTTTTTAAAGTATTCTTATTAAATATTAAATCAATTAAATGTCGGTAAAAGCTTGATCAATTTTTTTTTCCAGTACCACTTGATAAACTATAGTCGGAATGAGGAAAAATGTGACTCATTTGTGCTTGGTGTAAATTACATCTAGTGAGAGGTGAAAGAAGATGTGAGGAATAAAAACAGAGATATAACAGGGTGAGAGGAATAAAAATTACTAAGTGCTGAGGGTGAGTGAAAGCTCAATTCTACTCTTTAATAAGGGTTCTCGTGAAGATATTTTGTTGTTTTGATATTTTAGGGTGTCCGGCCAACTTACTCGCACCTCCATTTTACATATTTATCATCTAACATTGCAATTTCCTTCTATTTTTTTGATACTCGAATCTCTCTTTCTCATTGAGCAGGCATGCGATTCACCAAAAACAGGGTTAAAGCTCTTCTTGTCAATGAAAATATTTTGAAGCTTTGCCGCTGGAATGGCATGACTAAGGGGTGATTTGGCTAATTTGAAAAAACTGGTTTTTCGGTTTCTTTTGTTTTGTCCTTATTCAATTTTTTTTTGCATTTGTTAGTTTTCGGTCGATTTTTTGTGGTTTCTTGGTTTGTCTCAAGGAGAGGAATCTAAAAAGTATAAAATTATTAGCCAAACTTAAAGTTTTGTGAATAAAGATGAAAAACAATCCAAAAAGCTGGTTTATTTTCGGCTTTATTAAAAAAACTATTACTTTTGACCATAATTTTATACTCTTTGGATTCTTCTCAACGAGATAAATCTATAAACTAAAAAATCTTGACGAAAAACTAACAAATGCAAAAAAGGGGGACAAAACTGTTGTATGAATTTATTTATAAAGACAAAACAATAAGAGTTGAATGTTAGTGGTCAAAACTTGAGACTTAGATTTTGCGTAATTTCTTATAAGATCTCAAGTTTGAAACCTCTCATGTGCTGTTAGTTTTTTGGGGCCAATTCATACGCAACATTGCTCCGATTATAATTGGACTCCCTTGCAAGTGGACGATAAAATTGTGCCTTCAAAATTATTCAAGATGCATATAAGCTAACTGAGACACCTAATTATTAAAAAATAGTAGTTGTTACAACTTACAAAGACAAAATTACTTGAAACCACACACATGAAGTTATTAAATGAGTTCCTTTAAATTGACTATTCAGACTTTGACCAAAGAAATAATCACGTGATGAATTGGATGGTCATTGTCAATTTAAACTATCCACGTTAGGCTCCAATTGGATGTGGGATGTGTTTTGGTGAGATAAAATATTAAGAGGTATTACTAGTAAAAAATGATACAGACACACCCTTTCAGTCATACTCTACCACACATTCACTCACATGTGGGTGTAGAGAACACATGTGGGGACCACCCACATGTGAGTGAGGGTGTGGTAGAGTGTGGCTGAAAGGGTGTGTCTGTATCATTACCCATTACTTGTAGGGATGAATCTATATTGATGTGAGACATTTATGGAGGGGATTAAATAGTACTCTCTTCATCCCAAATTGTTGGGCCATGTTGCTATTTTGGGACCTCTAAAAAAATTGTCTATATCTGTTGATCTATAATGATTTTTATATGCAATATTGATCTTATTTGATAGATCTCCATTAACTTTATTAAACACATATTTCAAAATTATAAAAAAACAAGATCAAGATCAATATTGCATACGATTTTTTTTTTTTTGGGGGGGGGGGGGTTGGTAAATTTTCTGGGTGTATTAAGTTATATCACCCCCTTGTTATTAAGTAGTACTCCTACAGGGGTGTTGAAGAGTATTAATCTAGGAGCTGTATAACTCATACTCCTTCACACAAAACTTGCGAAACCTATGAAAGGTGGGCTAGGACAATGGGAAGGGGGATGAGTTACCCCCCCCTCATACCGCAGCCAAATGAGGCCTTAGGGAAACTGAATAAAATTAGGGTACACTTCAAATGTAGGGGTGAGCAGAAAACCCGTCAAATCGTGAATCCAGTTCAAACCAATCCAAACCGGTTGGTTTGGTTCGAATTTTTAGTAGCGTGGTTTGGTCCTGGTTTAAAAAAATTAGAATCCGTAGTCAATGGTTTGGTTTGTGGATTTACGTTCATGGTTCCGATTCCAATCCGATCCGAACCATTTATTATTATTATTATTATTATTATATATATTACCCTAAATTTCTATATATGAGGACTTATTCGTATTCTATATATAAACCTAACGTAGTAAACCTAAATTTTAAGTACTCTAAATATTTTACGGAAATAATATCTCAATTTTAAGCAAACCGTGGTTCGAAACCGAATCCGATCCGTATTTTAATGGTTTGGTTCGATGCCTTTTGTGGGTTGGTTTGGTTTGCCAAATTCATAATCCGTAGGTGGTGGTTTGGTTCTTGGTTTACTACAAATCCGAACCAATCCGGTCCATGCTCACCCCTATTCAAATGTACACCGGGGTGAGTGGAACCCACTTCTAGATTTTACGCAAATGATATTAAAATAATTTTTAAAGTATTCTGACTAAAAACTAGCTCACTCGAATGTTGATAAGGGCTTGAATGAGAAATTGATCAAGCCATTACCGGTATCCGAATGAGGTAATTTTTTATAGGATCGCTGCAAAAATGTAATAAGAAAATTTAGCTACGCCGTGGGTCCCACAAAACTTGGTGTACACCAATTGATGTACCACAGTCGGACTGGGGAAAAATTAGTGGTGTCAACGGTCCGGATCGGTGCGGACTTGTATGAATAGGAGGACCGAACCGCGAGTCACGGTTCCAAGGAAAGGAAATCCGTGTCCTGACCATAAGTCTACGGTTCGGTTCCGAACCAATCCGTAACCCACGGTTTTATCCACGGACTATTACATTCCAAAAAAATTTGAAGCAACCATTACATTTCAAGATTCAAAGTAGCATTACATTTACCATTACTGCCATTACATACCAATACATAGCAAATTGAAAAACATTACAATATTGCCATCTAGACATTACTAGATTATTACAACTACATAGCATTATTGCCATCCATATGTATCAATAAACAATATTGAAAATAAAAATTACAATTAACACTCTTAAGATTTATTTATATCACATTAGCCATCCTAGGTATGAAAACTAAAAATAATTTAGAATAATAGTTAAATTATGATCATGTACTCAATATTACACACACGCGCACACACACATTTTATTTTTTTATTGATAAAATTGTCATGGTTCGGTTTGGTTTATCCATGATTTTTTAATGAAAATCTGTGGACCGAACCGCGAGTCACAAATTTTTAATTTTTCAATCCGTGTCCGGTCCATTATTCCAGGGATCCAATCGAAAAACCTACGATCCGGTTCGGTTCGGATTCATGGTTCACGTTTTTGTTTTTGTTTTTTTTTAAGGCCTAGGAAAAATGTGACTCATTTATGGTTGGAGAAAAATATTAAATCTACTACTTTAAAAATCCCGACTTCAATTTCAAATTAAATTATCATCTCATACTACTTGTTTTGGGCTCTGTTAATACAACAAAAATCAAGTACATTTTGATAGCCCACAAAAGAAGGTATATTCAGTAATTTTATCTTAATGTAAATTAAAGCATGCAAAAAGGAAATGCGCTTGAAAAACTTGCGCGCTATGATTTGTTTTCATGTAAGCTAGCGTTCTTTTTGGAATTATTAGATGATTCATAAGCATAAACAAGGAGGGAAGCAGAATTTTGATGTTAACTGATCGACATATATCTGATAAAAACAAAGTGAACGACGTCGTTTAAATAATATAAAAAGGTGTAATAAACATACTTAATTAGACTTGAGAGAGAAACCTTGCATATTTTAATATTTGCACCAAATCCTATAATAATGTGAAACAAAATTCGGTAGTGGTCGCCCGAGCCATCTGCTCCTCAGTTCATCCCGAGTTTAATTAGGACCTCTCCAATACTGGAAAGCTATTTTGCTTTGGCTCACGAGTGAAACTCCTGGTTTTGTGAGCTATAGGCAAATTTTGGCAATGAGAATAATTACATGTCACCTCACAAGCTGCTCTCAATGGCTTGGCAATGGCATACATGCTCCTGAGCTTAGTAAATTTTTTTATTTCTTTAGGATAGTTAGATTCACAAGATGCAGAAGGTGGGAGATTCTATAAGCTGGTTGTGGACACTGTTATAGGTGGAGTAGTTGTCTCCAATCCTACAAATAAGGTTGCCCCAGTTTGTGACTTATTGGTTTATTTGGCTTTTCATGCTTTACGAGACAGGTCAATTTCCTCGCAAACATCAACCCAAAAATCCAAATAAGCCAATATAAACCAATAAATAAGTCAATAAAACTGGAACAAGCTCAAAGTCTAGCACAGATGACAGAAAACTTTGCGGGATGACTAGAGAGAGAGAGTGAACGAAGATGTGAGGAACAAAAATAGAGATATAACAGGGTGAGAAAAAAAAAATGGAAAGCACTGAGGGTTAGTGAAAGCTCTGACTACTCTTGAGTACGGGCTCGGGTAGAGATATTTTGTTGTTTTGCCATCTAAGGGTTCGGTCAGCTTACTTGCACCTTGATTTTACATATTTTATCATCTCACATTGTAATTTCCTTGTATTTTTTTGATATTCGAATCTCTTTCTCATTGATATACACAATTGGTGCCAAACAACGTAAATTTGGTAATTCTTCGTTTTTATGAACTTGTTTTTTATTTTTATGAGCACACTTTTGTTGACTTGGACGAGATGTGATAGCTAGTAATTCTCACCTGAGTGTTTGTTTTGGTCCACCACATTCATAGGACCTAAAACAAGAGAAGGTCTTTCTTCTTTCCTTTTCTTTCACTGCTGCCCTGGAAACTGGACTGAAACACCAATATTCTAATCCCTTCTATTAATTTATCATCTAGAGTACCATTTATATATTCATATCTGCAAACTAATGGTTCTAATTCACCAAGGGTCATGTCCTGTTAAATGAAGAAAATTCAGAGAGCAATGCTTTCCTGGAAAAGGATCAATAGAAATTCAAAGTTTGGTTCAATAGTGCTTGCAGATCTTGGTCCATTTATTATCAATTAGCTAGAAGCTTAACGAATTTCAATTTTATGGGTCCAAAAAAGCTTTTATATCTAAATAAGCTTTTTTCACACTTGTTATCAAACACAATTCATCAACTTTAGTTAAAAAAAATAACACTTGTGCTAATAATGGGAGCTGTCTTAATTAATTACTTATGACCATAACTATCAAATTCAATAACACTTGTGTGCATCCAATAAAAAAAAAATAACACTTGCGTGCTTGCACTTGAGCAGCACTCGTTGGCGATGTTAGGCGAGCTAGCGATTGACAAGCACCCCTCAGGCGATTGAGCGGCACACAATGCACTCTTCAAGCACATATACACCTTTTTGCGCAGCAAAATTTGTAGGGGCGTGCGAATGGCACATGTTATGGGGATGCTTTCGTCGCGCATCTATTAATTATGTGCGCGCATCTTAAAGTTTCTCAGCACATAATTTGAAATCTCTAAGGTATAGTACTCTTTGAAGATATAAATACTTAATTCTTCGCCCTGTTATGGCAAGAGAGTGACCTTGGCCTACCTTTGGAGTGAACATTCATTCCTCTCCTGAATTATGAGCTTGCCTCACCATCTTGATATCGTTCAGTACTCGAATAGCAATTTAGGAGCAATTTTGACATGATCAATAGAGTCCACCACACACCCTAAATTGTGTGGTCACATCAAACTCACTTTCACTACACTTTTAACCTTTTCCCATAGTTTATTGGCCAAAACAGGAGCGGATACAGGGGATGCATGCAAGGGCCCTGGTCCTGCACACTTCTCAGTTATCCCATTATTAGTCCTATATTTTAAGTTTTGTTTGTAAAATTTATGAAGGAATGTCCCCTCAAAATTATGAAATTAGTAGATGAAAGTGATATTTTGTCATTACTTTATGAGTACATGTGATTCAGGTCCCCCACATTGTAAATCATGCGTCTGTCATTGACTCGAAAGCTCATAAAGGCTATGAGATCAAGAAAAAGCTCGGAAACTAGAACGAGATGCAGAGTTAGGTGGACCTTTATGGTTGTAATTCATTTTTCAATTTCTTGTTACCTTTTTTACTCATGGTAAATATTTTAGTTGGGTTAGGTCATGTTTTTTACCCGGGGAGACAGGGGCGGCCCCATGTAGGGGCAAGGGGGGGCAAATGACCCCCTGAACCGGAAATCCTCCCTGGAATATGCATATTGTTTTGGTCATTTTCGTAATTTTTCCCTACGGAAGTATATCTTGTTGTCTTTACGTTGTGATCCTTGCCCCACAAATAATTTATTTGCCCCAAATGTGCTAGAAATATTTACAACATTTCCCAAATAATTCACAGAATCTCCCCGGATTTTTTCCTTTTTTTTTTATTCCACTATTTTAACACACTCCTAATGACATATCCTGTACGAAATTCACATGTACGAAAATACTTTAATGTTATATTTGAAAATTTGCATATAACTTCATAGGGAACCATCAAAATGAAACGAAGGAACTAAATATTGTAAATTCTTAACCCCCCTAATGATAAATCCTGCGTCCGCTCCTGCCTGGAGACATAAGCTAGCTAGGAATCCCATGTACATCTCTGCGTTGCTCCTCTTCTCTAACAACTCACCTATTCACCCTTGCGGCCCTGCCACCTTCTAGGTGATTTTACCAATTTAGCTAATTTCTGTTCGAAAATCACAAGATTGAAATAAAAATCAGACTTCATTTTTGACTCGTTAGTCTCCATCGGGTTTATGCTCTACTTGTAGTTAATTCCACAGATAATCGTGTTTCTTAGGGATAATAATACTTTGTAATGTCCCCTTGTCAGCTTCTTTGGATCAAACCTTGATGGTGTTCGTCCCATCAAGTACACGTACTGCCATTGCTTCTATTGCTCAAGTTTCAGCTGGTTTGCTTATGGTTTTATTACTCTAGCGCAATGCGAATTCGGCCCTAGCAAATTGTGGTCAAATATACTTAATTGTTGTACGTACTTGAGGATTATAGTGATCCCACCCCTCCCTGTTTAGCATACCCCCGTTGTACTTTATATTCTATTTCGGCTGATTTTCAACTTTCATGAAATTCTTGTTCCTGAATGAAAAAAGACTTCAAGTTTTGGCTTTCGAATGAACTAATCAGTAGAGAAATTATATATGCCTTACAACAATTCCTCCAACCTTGGAATATAAAAGGATGCAATTAATATTAGGTACTCTTTCACTACTACATGCAGAGTATTGCAATCTTTCGCCTATCCCATTATTATTATTATTATTATTATTATTATTATTATTATTAAAGGATAACAAATTATATTGAAAAAGATAGCAAATTTTGGTGATGAAACGAAGAGGGGCCAAAGACCCTAACATTAGCAAGCGCTAGTTCAGTTAGCCAAGAGAGAAAGTAAGACCTCCGGCTTTCTTCCCTGACGTTTTATGGGGAATTCTTAGCTATAAAATGGGCTACCCTATTATAGTCCCGCTTAACATGAGAAAAAACACAATAAAAAAACTGGGATGCAAATTTGGTAATCATGTCAATCAAATGAGACGTTAAAGCACGTTAGAATAACAATTCGAGATATGCAGACAACTATATCTATTTTGGTTGCGACTTGCGCGTAAACTTCATAAACTTGAACACCATAAGTTTTTATTTTATTTTATTATTTTTTATTTTAAAATTTTTTTTTTTATCAACAGCAAATTTCATTCAAGAAACCAGCAGTTACAGTAAAAAAACATAAAGCCAAGAAAGAGCTAAAACTACTAAAACTAGGACACGAGCAAAACCACAATGGGCGTACGTACAGGCTCTAAGACACGTTACTGCAAAGCAAACCAACGCGGAGGTCGGCATGGGGTCCGTCCGCGAATCAGTGGAAGAGCAACCCAGAGCTCAATCCATTAGGTCAGTCCTTCTATGGCTAATGTTGGTACTCACGGCGTAAGGATTAGCTCTGATAAAGCTGAGGAATCTTCACAGCCGCGAAGGGGTGCTCCAATGCAAGATCTTGTTGACACTTCGAAACTTCGGGAGCAGTGAAACTCACCAAACGACCCACAACGAGCCAGACCTCATCGCAAAAACCCACCCACCGAAAACTGGTAAAACCAATCCGGAACAAACTCCAAACAAACAGACTAAAACAAAAAACAAACGCAATAGAAAGCAACAAATCAAAACCCAATAAAACCAGAACTACTCAGAGCGTCCACCACTGAGTCTAGCCGAGTCAAGCTGAGTTTCACTGAGTTCAAGACAAGTCGCTTATTGCCCACCACCATCACCCACCAGATCTGGAGAAACCAGATTGGTAACGGACCGGACTGGGGAAACCAGCTGGTAAAGACACTGAACAAAAGCCCAAAAAAACCCTTCACGACATTCTCCTTATTGGCCACCACAATCAGCTGCCTCCCGCCGAAACCAGATGCCGTCACCCTCACCGCACCGGCCAGAGCATTGAAAAAAAACCAAATCTACACCGTAAAAACAACCACCATGGAAACCAGACCATCCAAGGATCGAAAAAGGCAAGAGACGCGAAGAAGAACATGAATGGTGGAGAGAAGGACACACTCGTGAGATGGAGAAGGGGAGGAGAGAGGAGAAGAGGTAGGGGGAGCGGCGGAGGGGGCACCAGCTTCCCCCCCACCAAAAAAAATAAAATAAAAACCCTAGCCGCCGCTTTCAGAAGAAAGAAGAGAGAGGCGGTAGGAAATTATCTAGAGAGAGAGAGGCCGTGTAATTTGTTTGTTCGATATTCTGAACACCATAAGTTTGAGTTTAAAATTTTATTCGCCTCATATCATTCGAGTACATAGGTTCAATTACTACAATATTATCATAATATCACAGCGACAAAAGACCACGAAGCCCAAAAGGCTAAAAACATGAATAAAAAAAACTTGATAAGCAAAAGAACTAAAAAAAAGGGTACATGACAAATGGGTTTTTAACTACTTATCAAAATCCCAAAAAAACAAAAGAAAAATTGCACAGAAAAGTAGTAAAACCTTCGAATCAAAAAGGACTACTGCTCTCTGTTGCACTCAAAAGTTCTTCCAAATACTCTGCCCCCAGATCCTCAAACACCACCACATTCTCTCTCTTGATCACCTCTCTGTCTCTACTAATTTTCCTGCTTATTACACTCCTCCTCCTCATCAAATGTCGCTTCTTCAGCGTCATCACCGGCGAACACCCCTCCTCCAAGCTATACTTCATTTCGCAAAGCGATTCGCGCACCCTTTCGGCCGGAAAATTCAGAGTAGCTGCTGCACCGCGCATTGCGAAAGCCGCTTGATCATACGCCAAAGCCGCAGCTTCTGCGCTGTCAAACGTGCCTAGCCAAACCCGTACCCCGTTCCGAGTGGAATCCCTTATTTCGGCGGCGAATTTCCCCCACGGCCGCTTTCTGACCCCTCTGAAAGAATTTTCCTTCTTGGGTGATTTCTTCCCTTCGGAATTCGAACAAACTTCCTCTAACTCCTTGGTTCGATCGGAGGAGTTGTTTACGGACGTTTCTTGAGCGGCTTCTGCTAGGACACCGAAGAGAAGCATTTCTTCGGAGTCGTTTTCGTTGAAAGGAAGGGAGTTGTCGAACCAGGAGAAAGATTCCGGTGGTGATTCGAACGAAGATTCCAGCGAGAAATCGGAGTTTTGGGAGAGGAATACAGAGGAATCCATTTGAATTGCCAGATTTTTGGTGGTGTGAATGTTTTTGGGCTTCCTCTATTATAGAATGTGATTCCTTGTTTTCTTTTTAGTACATGTGGGGGTATTTAAAGGAACCAAGTCACCAACATAGTCACCAAAAGGACCCACTATGTTCGTGACTTGGTTCTTTTAAATACCCAAAGTGGAGGGAGGATTTGAATGTGAGATGGGTTAGGGTTCATATCCTATCCCGTTTAAAGTATGGACTGGACCGTTTAGTTTCTCAATTTTTGAGCTTTATTCAGAAAGTAAAAATTAATGATTGAAGCCGTTTATTTTATAGAATACGTCGAATACTTCAGAAATGCACCAAATTTATGTTGGTCAGATACCAATCAATACATGTTTGGATCACATTTATCAAAAAAATCCATGCACCATGCATGTATAAAATTCATTGATTCCAAAATATAAGTGATCAAAACGGTGATTTGTCGGTATTCAATCTACATAATTTTTGTACAGTTGATGTACTCGATGAGCAGAGCCGGCTCATAGATTTTGGAGGCCTGAATCGAACTCATTAAACGAGGCTCACCCTATATTTTGCACATAAAAATTGGTCAATAAAGAGTCTTTATAAAAATCATTACAAAACATTTACCGTCACAAAATGCAAACCATAGTTATCCAAAAATAAACAACTGCTACAATATTTCAAAATTCATCATTTAAACATTTGTCTTCTCGCACTTTTAGCGGCAAACGTACTAATTAAGTCTTCATAATCAAGTTGCTTCACCATATCCTTCTCAATAGACAAGATAGCCAATCCATTTGGTATGGAAGGCTTACACAAAATTATTTGGGCCTAGTATATTTATGTAGGTGTACTAAATAATTGGGGCCCCCAAATTTTTGTATTTTTTTTGGGCCCAAAGCCCAGGCTTCATAGGATTTGCCTATGAGCCGGCTCTGTCTATGAGTTCTACAAGTAACCGTTCCGATCATTGTTTTGGACCCGGTATGAGTCCCGAAATCGAGAAAGTGGATGGGTCCATGTCCCTCAGTAAGACCAAAGAAGATACGGACCAAATGATCTTAAAATAATGTTTAAAGCATTCCTATTAAAAATTAGATCAATTGGATGTCGGTAAGGGCTTGATTATTATTTTTTTGCTCACTTCCTTTAAAGGAAGCTGAATGAAGAATTGAACAAAGTTTTACCGGTATCAGAATGAGGTGATTTTTTACAGGATGGCTAAAAAAATGTAATAAGCAAATTTAGCAGCTCCGTTCATTTTTGTGGAATTCTGTCGACCTGAATTTTAACTTCCATTACGTACTCGACGAGACGAACAAAAGAAATTGTTCAGATTAAACAACGAGACCCCAGGTGAACCCCGTAACGGCTGCACAACACGCACCCTGCTCGCACCAATAAAAGCATGCAAAAGAGAAATGCGCTTGAAAAACCTGCTATGATTTGTTTTTTATGTACGCTACCGGTATCTTTGTGATTATTAGATGATTCATGAGCTTATACAAGGAGGGAAGCAGAATTTTGATGTTTAAGTGATCGACATATATATTTCTGATGAAAAAAAAGAAGTGAGTAACGTATAAATAATATAAAAAGGTGTAATAAACATACTTAAATTGAGAGAGCAACCTTGCATATTTTAATAGTTGTACCATGTAAGCTTCATAGGTCGAGCTCCTTTATAGTTGGCAATTTCATGTCATAACACACAGTTGCGTGTATCCCATTTTATAAATTCGTATTTTTTCTTTTTATTATTTTCTAGAGCATTTGTATAGGCACTTGGCCAAAAATACAACAAAGTTTGCTTTTTTGAGCTTAAGGACAGGCGTTTTTTTGCTTTAGAGCATAAAGACACGCGCTTGTCAACATTACTAAAGTATATCCTCCACAGGTCAAAAAACTTGTGAAACTTCACTAATGAAAAGGACTCGCGTTTTTTTCGCTTTAAAGTATAAGGAAAAGGGCTTGTTAAGATTACCAAACTACCCTCAGTTAAAAAACTAGTGAAACTAATCATAAAAACAAACGTTAAAAAAAAAAAAAAAGTAGTGAAACTTCACTAATTGTCATAAATGTAAAATAACAGATCAAATTTTGTTTGATTAGACTTTCGAATTATTGAAACCTCATTAATTAACGCAACTGCATCAGATTTCAAAGTAATACTTATGAAACCTCACTAACCATTATAAAATAGTATAAAAACTAACGGAACAATAGCAATCTACGAAAACTAGTGAAACTTCGTACTAATAATCATAAACGTATAATAATAGATCAAACTTGGTTCGAGTAGACTTTCGAATTATTGAAATCGTAATTCTTGGAAGGGGAGAAAAGAAAACGGAAGGCTTTAGTGCTAGCAATCATGGCGGTGGGTGGTGTTTCATCTGGCGACGATGGCGCGGAATGGGCGCATCAGTAGTGGTGGGCTCCATGCCCGTCCGTGCCCTGCACGCGAGTTAACCGCTCGGCTAACGTCATCATGATGAATGTGAGCAAGTTGGTTACGAGGACATGCAACCACTAAGGGCTTATGTAGAGATATTTTGTTGTTTTGATATCTTAAGGTATTCGGTCAGCTTACTCGCACCTTGATTTTACATATTTATCATCTCACATTGTAATTTCCTTCTATTTTTTTGATACTATTTTTTTGATACTAGAATCTCTCTTTCTCATTGATAAACAGACAACTGGCACCGAACCATGTAAATTTGGTAATTCTTTGCTTTCATGAACTTGTTTTTATTTTTATGAGAACTTCTGTTGATCACTTGGATGAGATGTGATAATAATTCTCAACACCTGAGAGTGTTTTGGTTTGGTCCACCACATTCATAGGACCTAAAACAAGAGAAGGTTCTTTCTTCTTTCCTTTTCTTTAACAGCTGTCCTGGAAACTGGACTGAAACACCAATATTCCAATCCCTTCTATTAATTTATCATACAGAATATCATTTATATATTCATATCTGCAAACCAATGGTCTTCATGGATGAAAACTTTTAATTCACCCAGGGTCATGTCCTGTTCCAGGAAGAAAATTCCAAGAGCAATTCTTTCCTGAAAAGAATCAACAGAAAATCAAAGTTTGGTTCAATAGTGTTTCCATTTTATTATCAATTAGAAGCTTAACGAATTACTACAATTTTATGGGTCCAAAAAATCTAAATAAGCATTTTCCACACTTGTTATCAAACACAATTCACCAACTTTTGTTAAAGAAATAAGCTAGGTAACTTTATGTATAAGTGTTAATAATCGGAGCTCTCTTAATTACTTATTGCCATAACTATCAAATTCAATAGTAACACTTGTGTGCATGTGCTTGAGCAACACTCGTTAGCGACGTTAGGTGAGCTAGCAATTGACAAGCACCCGTCAGGCGCTTGAGTGGCACGCGATGCTCTCATCAAGCGCATATACATGCACTTTTTTGCGTGGCAAATTTGTAGAGGCGTGCGAATGGCACGTGTTAGGGGGAACACTTTCTTCGCGCATGTATTGTGTGCGTGCATCGTAAAGTTTCTCAGCACATAATTTGAAATCCTTAAGGCATACTTATTCTTCGCCCTGTTATGACAAGAGAGTGACCTTGGCCTACCTTTGCAAGCGGGGGCCTGTGTCCTGCACACCTCCTAATCATCTCATTATTAGTACTATAATTTCGGTTTTGTTTGTAAAAATTATGAAGGAAGGTCCCCTTAAAATTGTGAAATTAGTGTATGAGAGTGATATTTTGTTGTTACTTTATAAATACATGAGATTCATACCCCCGCATTATGAATCAAGCGTCGCCACTGGCTAGAAAGCTCATGAATGCTATCAAGAAAGAGCTCGGAACCAAGAACGAGATGTGGAGTTAGGTGGACCTTTATGGTGGTTGTAATTCATTTTTCACATTTCTTGTTACCTTTCTGAGTCATGGTAAATAGTTCAGTTGGGTTAGGTCATGTTTTTTTACCAGAGACACATGCTAGGAATTCCATGCACATCTCTGCGTTGCTCCTCTTCTCTAACAACTCACCTATTCACCCCTGCCACCTTCTAGGTGATTTTACCAATTTAGCTAATTTCTGTACGAAAATCACGAGATTTGAATTAAAAATCTCATTAGACTTCATTTTTGGCTCGTTAGTCTCCTTCGGGTTTATGCTCGACTTGTTGAATTCCATAGATAGTCGTGTTTCTTGGAGATACTAATGCTTTGCAACGTCTCCTAGTCAGCTTCTTTGGATTCAACCGTGATGGTGTTCGTCCCATCAAGTAGGCGTACGCTATTGCTTGAGAGCTGGTTTGCTTATGGTTTTATTACTCTTAGTGCAGTGCGAATTCGACCCTAGCAAATTGTGGTTAAATGCTTAATCGTTGTATTAACGGATTATAATTATCCCCACCCCTTCCCTGTTTAGGATACTCCCATTGTACTTTAAATTCATGTTCCTAAAAGTAAGACCTCTTGTTTTCTTTCTTAGCATCTAATAGGGAATTCTTAGCTATAGAATGGACTACCTTATTATAGTCCTACTTAACATGACAAAAAACACAATACGGAAATTGGGATGCAAATTTAATAATCAAACGAGACCTTGAAGCACATTAGAATAACAATTCGAGGCCTATATCTATTTTGGTTGCGACTTGCGCATAAATTTCATATACTTGAACATCATAAGTTTGAGTTTAAGGCCTTGTTCTCCAATAGATTTTAGGTATATTTTATGAAAATCTCATAAAATGAACATTTTATGGAGGGGTGATAAAATAGAGTTGTTTTTCCAACTGATAAAATGTAGTGGTTTTCCTATAGATTTTATAAAAATCTCATAAAATCACTTTTACATTTTATTTGTTGAGATTGGAGTGTCATAAAATGTGAGATTTTATGAAACAAAAACCTGTTGAAGAACGAAGCCTAAAACTTTATTCACCTCATATCATACGAGTACAAAGGTTCAATTACTACAATATTATCATACTAATATCACAGCGACATTTGACAAAGAAGCCTAAAAGGCTAAAAACATGAGCAAAATTTACAAATCAATTTCACTCCTACCATCAATTCCCCTGCTATCTCAAAAACTTGATAAGCAAAAGAAAAAAAAAGGTACATGACACATGGGATTTCAAATATTATCAAAAACCCCAAAAAAAAGAAAAAAAGAAAAAACGTGCACATAAAAGTACTCCCTCCGTCCGAATTTGTTAGTCCACAAACATCCTTTTTCAAGTCCTAAAATATTTGTCCATTTTCAAAAGTCAAAGCATAAAGTATGAAAATTTTACTTTTTTGCCCATTTTCTAAAACTTAAAATAACAACACAAAAACTAATTTTTTTAAAAATAATTTGTTTACATTTTTGAATTTTTTTTTTGCACCGTATTAAGTTCTCAATGAGATCTATCAAACAAGATCCATATTGATAAAAATATAATTTTTGCAACTACATAATTTTTTAGTTTGAAAATTGCACGTAGTTTCGTATTGAACTATCAAATTAGAATGGAGGGAGTATTAAATGGAGGGATTGAGGATAAAATAGGAAATTAACAAAACTCAAAATGTAATGGAAAAAAAGTTGGAATCCCCAAAACGGACCAACAAATCCGGACGGAGGGAGTAGTAAAATCTTCGAATCAAAAAGGACTACTGCTCTGTGTTGAACTCAAGAGTTCTTCCAAATACTCTGCCCCCAAATCCTCAAACACCACCGGATTCTCTCTCTTGATCGCCTCTTTGTCTCTACTAATTTTCCTGCTCACGCTCCTCCTCCTCATCAAATGCCGCTTCTTCAGCGTCATCACCGGCGAACACCCCTCCTCCAAGCTATACTTCATTTCGCAAAGCGATTCGCGCACCCTTTCGGCCGGAAAATTCAGAGTAGCAGCCGGGCCGCGCATTGCGAAAGCCGCTTGATCATACGCCAAGGCCGCAGCTTCTGCGCTGTCAAACGTCCCTAGCCAAACCCGTACCCCGTTCCGAGTGGAATCCCTTATCTCGGCCGCGAATTTCCCCCACGGCCGCTTTCTGACCCCTCTGAAAGAACTTTCCTTCTTGGGTAATTTCTTCCCCTCGGAATTCGAACAAACTTCCTCTGATTCCTTAGTTGGATCCGAGGAGTTGTTCACCGACGTTTCTTGAGCGGCTTCTGCTAGGACACCGAACAGAAGCATTTCTTCGGAGTCGTTTTCGTTGAAAGGAAGGGAGTTGTCGAACCAGGAGAAAGATTCCGGTGGTGATCCGAAAGAAGATTCCGGCGAGAAATCGGAGTTTTGGGAGAGGAATACAGAGGAATCCATTTGAATTGCAAGATTTTGGTGGGGTGAATGTTTTTGGGTAAGGGTTACAGTATGGGATTCCTCTGTTTTAGTACTATGTAAATCCTCTGTTTCTTTAGTGCATGTTGGGGTGACTATGTTTGTCAATTGGTTCCTTAAATACCCAAAGTGGAGGGAGGATTTGAATGTGAAATGGGTTAGGGTTCAAATCCTATCCCGTTTAAAGTATGGACTGGCCCGTCTAGTTTCTCAATTTTTCAGCTTTATTCAGAAACTGAATTAATGATTGAAGCCGTTTATTTTGTAGAATTTGTCGAATACTTCAACATTGCAAAATATTTATTTTGATTAGATACCGATCAATGCATTTTTGGATCACATTTATAAAAAATTCCACCACAAATAGTACATAAAATTCATTTATTTTAAAATTAAGTGATCGAAACGGTTATTTATCGGACCAAATGGTGGTACTAGATGAGTTCTACAATTAACAGTTCCGATCATTCAGTTGGACCCGGTATGAGTCCCGAAATCGAAAAACTAGATGGGTCCAGAAGATACGGACCAAATGGTGGTATATGAAAAAAATAGTAGCTTGGATGGACAGGTGAAAATAAGTAGGGGTAAAGTGGTAAAAAGAATGAAGAACGGCCAAAGGGGATGTTTTGGCATTATTTTAAGAGTATATGTTGCTTTTGTAATTATCTTTGGGACCACAACCAATTGGGATAAATAGCCACGTTGGTCAAATGAAGCCAGGCGGCGTGGTCATACAGCCATGGGACATAAGCCAATGATATCTATGTACCATAATGCTACGGGCATAACATCTGAACACAATATTCGGATACAACACTCAAATGAGAGCGGGATTCATATGTGTGTTCGACACGTGAATCTCACTTCAATGTGATTGTTGTGTCTCAATTTTATTGTGCTCGGATATTGTGTTCGTAGCATTATTTATATATGGCCTAAACTACCCTTCATTGTCCACTTGGCATCCTAAGTGGCCACTGTTGAGGTTTTTCCTTTCTATTTTCAAAATAATTCTGGCATTATTTTTCATAATTTTATGTGCATGGTTTCAAGAAAAATTCCTAATTTTCGTATCCGTACTTCTTAATTGACATTTCACATAAGGACACTAAAAAAAAAACGAGTGTAGGAAGATAGATGAGTGTGCAAAAATTATGTTTTTCTTCTCTAGTAGAGTTGAGGGTGACTTCACCTTGACATATGTAGTTTCATGTTCTCTGCATATGAAGTGCTTACTGGATCTAAGAGAGAATCAACGAAAATACAGGTCTTCGGAGATTTTCCCGATCGTTAACTTGAAGGCTCCGGGATAGTCGAAGTGCGCATGCGTATGCCGATCTAGACATTCCGCTATGAAAGAGAAAATCTGGAAAGCATCTGGATAGATTGTAGAGTGAAATATTTAACTATTGATCTATTTTTTGGGATTCGATCTCCGTACCTTTTATGTGGTAAGTATAAAAATATTTTTATACACCGATCGAGTAGTATCAAAACAATGCAACTTTGTAGATGCTCTGTTTTAAAGTATGGAACATAAATCAACCTCTCCATTGTAATTTTAGTTTTTATTTGTTTCTTATCGATATTCATACTTGAATAGCTGAGCAAAAAAAAAAAAAAATTTCACACTTGAATCCTCTCAAACCGTGTACTGAGCTTGGCATCCTTTCCTTAGTTTAATATGGCAAATTGCTTTTTATGTGCTTATGGTCAAATTGTGACCAACATACCAAGAACATACAAAAAACATATCATCTCATTTTGCATTACTTAATTTTTTTTTATTTTTGATGTATGAATATCTAGATTTTTGTACGTTTTTTATTTTAACGTAAATCAAGTGGGGGGTGTTCCCTAACAAAAAACAGTTTTTTTCCAAAAATCTTACAACATAACTCGAATGAGTTTAAATTATTTCCACCGTTGGTGGAAACAAAAGTTTCCATCAAATTGATTGCATTGCGCCACATGTCCATGTTCTACTTTGGAACCACTGTTTGGACACATGGCGCAATGCAATCAATTTGGCGGAAACTTTTGTTTCCACCGGCGGTGGAAATAAGCGGGGTCATAAATCTAACAATAAACTTTTTCGTTCATCATAATTTTAAAGATCGACTTAAACAACATGCGGCACTAAGTACAATGGAACATTCAAATTCCATAGACAATTCAACATTACTTGAATGTCAATAATGCCAGAAAGCCATATGCCAAACATGGGAGTAATTTTCTTGGGACTTGGCTTTCAGTTAAAACACATTTTCTTGAACTCCTTAGAAACGATTTTGGAGCTAAGCTTGTCAAATGAAGCTTCCTGGATGTGTCAAGATGACCTTTACCTGTTTGATAAGAGAGAGAATTTGACCATCTGTGGATAAATTCTGCTAGAAAAGTCAGGACCAAACCGTGACGTGCGCAGATTAGGAAGTTCAAAACCTTGTAATAACCTCTTCTAATTCTCCTTAGTTTTTTAATTAGATTCCTTAAGCATATTATTTATTAGTTCAGTTGCCCACGTTTCTTCACTTCTAGACAGATTACCTTAGTAAACAAACATTCTAGCTAACGGCTTAGTCATATTATTACATGCCTAGTCCAACAATTTCACCTTGTTTTTTGTTTTTTTGTTGAAACCGCGAAACACAACTAGTCAAAAGCTCATTTTTAGAGCATAAAGTAGAGAGCAAACTCCTCTAAAACCTAAAAAATCAGCCTCACCAAACAAACTCACCAATTTGAAGATTTCTTAGCTTTGCTGTAGTAACTTAACAAATTTGGTGACCTACTGTTCACTCACCAAAAGAGGAGGAGGGAGGGAAGAGTAAAAGTTTGAATAGAGAGTCTGATTCTGTGAGTTTTCGATAAAGTGACTTGCTAAAGTTTGAATAGAAAGTCTGATTTTGTGAATTTTTTGAAAAGTGACTTGCTAAATTATAAAAAGGTGTTTTTGAGGTTAAATTTGGTGTGTTTTTTTTGTGTGTTAGATAAAGATGCCCTTAGAGCAATACTACTCTACGTGGGCTCCATTTAGAGCCTTGTTTTGATGACCAAAGCCTTTCATTTATTACTATTTTGCTTTTTAGCCAACCTGAAAAAAAAGCAACTCAATCTCATAACAATAATGATACAATCACATACTCTCAACCACAGTCAGCCACATGCAACCTGCGCACTGTTCACGTGGGGCCCACCCACTTTACCCTAGGAAAAAAAAATGAAAATTTCAAAATCCCCAAATCTGGGTTTGGGTGCCATTTTCGCGGGCAGAGCAAAACCAGAGAGCGAGAGAGAGAGAGAGAGAGAGAGAGAGAGAGAGAGAGAGAGAGAAGAAGAAGAAGGAAGATCGATCGCGACCCACCTCCGACCTCACTCCTCCGACCCTCGACTGCCCTTCACCGGCGACTCACATCTGGCCTCACTCCACCACGACGACGCCGCAGTCGAAGATCCATTAGTGGTTCTGAAGTTGTACGGAGAGGACGAGACGAATCAACCCACTGCCCTCCACCACCGGCGACTCAACTCGACCATCTTTCGACGCCAAACCAGGGTCTCTCTCTCTCTCTCTCTCTCTCTCTCTCTCTCTCTCTCTCCCTCTCTCTCTCTCTCTCTCTCTCTCTCTCTATTCTCCAAGTTCCTAATTAAAAACCACATTGTCCAGAGAAGGGTTAATTTTGCCGCCTGTTTAGTTCATCAGTTAAGTCAAAGTTAATTGTTTTTTTTTCCCTCTTTATATAGTGGCAATAGATGCCAAAACTGCCTTCGAAGATTAATTGTCAACTTTTGGGAGGCTTGTCCAGTAGGGTAGTTGCAGGATTTGGAGATTAGGCAAGGTGTGGTGGCTCCAAATTAACGTGTTGATAAGCTCCTGATTAGGCAAGGTCTGATAAATGAACTAAGCTACTCAAGTCTCAATTTGATAAGCTTTTAAGCTGAGTTCAAATTAACATGTTAATTACTACTCGGCTCATTTGACGTATCATGTGAAAATTCTTCAACCTTGTGATTGGCTCGATTAAAAGTTTGTTTGAGATCACCTCAAAGAAAAAGCTAAGCTTGACTACATTTTTTTTTTAAAACCTGCTACAATTTCTACCTAGTCAAGTAGATGTGCTCGACTTTTCCCTCTTGTTTGAAATTGTTAGTGTTGACAGGATTAATATGGTTCCAACAGATTCTATAAAACTGTGACTTGTAGCTTGTTCCAACAGATTCCACAATACATTAGACTACTCTTATATTACATTAGACTACTCTTTCAAGTAAAAGATTGTCCCAATCTGTTATGTGCTGCCTTTGCATGTTCATCACCAAGTCTACATAGTCTTAACGAGTTCATTTCATATTCCGCGTATTATACTCACACTTGTTCTTGTTTATTTTTAATCTGCAGGTGATGTTTCAGTTACCTTCACCACCATCGGTGATGTGTCCTATATCTTCCCAAACTTAAAGGGACGAAGAAGTGGAAGAGGTATAGAGTGGAGACAACGTAGAAGAAGAAGAGGTTACGAATGGTTATCCAATAAATGAGGGTGGTGATGGTAAAGCGGCAATTGAGAATTCTGAAGATACAGTTGAGGAACCGAAGATGGGAATGGAATTCGACAGCCCCAACGATGCTTATTTGTATTACTCTAAATTTGCGAAAGAAAAGAGGTTTGCAATGGCTAAAAGAACTTCGAAAAAGGGAAAAGAGAGAGAGAGACCCTGGTTTGGCATCGAGAGATGGTCGGGTTGAGTCGCCGGTGGTGGAGGGTAGTGGGTTGATTTGTCTCGTCCTTTCCGTACAACTTCAGAACCATTAATGGATCTTCGACTGTGGCGTCGTGGTGGTGGAGTGAGGCCGGATGTGAGTCGCCGGTGAAGGGCAGTTGAGGGTCGGAGGAGTGAGGTCGGAGGTGGGTCGCGATCGATCTTCCTTCTTCTTCTCTTCTCTCTCTCTCGCTCTCTGGTTTTGCTCTGCCCTAAAAAATGGCACCCAAACCTAGATTTGGGGATTTTGAAATTTTTCGTTTTTTTTTCGGGGTAAAGTGGGGGGGGGGGGGCCCACGTGAACAGTGCGCAGGTTGTGGCTGACTGTGGTTGAGAGTATGTGGCTGTATCATTATTAATCTCCTAATGGAAAATGTTCAATCAAAATTTACCCGTTTATTGTAGAATCTCACACGAATTTATTATTTGGATATCAGAGTTGATCTTTTGTTGGAATTCAAAGAAAATCAAGCTGTACAAAATGGACGTTTTGTATAGTTGAAGGTGGGCTAAAAGTGGGTCTCGTACAAAGTGGATAAAATCTACCCTTTTAGATGGATGCAGTGGCGGATGACTAGGATTTGAAGTTGGGGGTGGCATCCAAAATGATCACCATATTCTATATATCAAAAAAAAGTACATGTGTCCTATACTTAACCATAAATTGTACCCTAAAAAAATTAATATTTTCATAGGTTAATTATCTATCAAAATGACGATAGTTTAAAGTTCTATCAAAATGAAACTAAACATTCTTTCAATTTTTCAAAATTCAATTAAGATTGAATCTAAATCAAATTTCAAGAAATTTTCCTTTTTTTGCTACACAAAATTTCCCTTTCAATATATACAAGCTAAGATTATCAAGCGAATTTTAAGCAATCAGTTTTCCATCCTTTTAATGTCCAAGTATACAAGATTTATGCAAAAATGTAAAATGGGAGAGAGCGCGAACTGAGTAGAATTTTTTAAAACATAAAGTAGTACTCCCTCCGTCCCAAAAATATAATCCCTTTTGGGAGTTTGTGCCACTTTTCAATGTAATATATTTTTATAATCTACAATGTTTTAGTTAATTTTAAAAACTTTGTATTTTAGATATAATTGAGATCTATCAAATAAGATCCATATTACATATACAATGTACTACCGATTGAAAAATATAATCGATTTTTTATCCGGTTAGAATGGAACGAAAGACTATATTTTTGGGATGGAGGGAGTATAATGGGATCAAACGCCCTGTTTGGCAGCAGCATATGGAAGGGGGATATAAATTTGTCCCGGATATACATATCCGGGAGACCCATATCCGGTGTTTGTTTGGTTAGGAGTGTCCCGGATATATTTTAGCTGGTATATCCATATCACTCTGCAACCAGATTATATTTAGGGACCCTCCCCCCGTCTAAGTTATATCCGGGCATCTCTTACCCATTTAACCTTCCGGCCCCACCTGCCATTCCTGCCATTCTGCCTCACCAGGTGAGAGAGAGAGAGAGAGAGAGAGAGAGAGAGAGAGAGAGCATACGTGTGGTGCTAGAAAAAGGACAGCTATGTTGCATGACCCCACCCACCACTTGCCTTACTTTTTTTACTATTTGTTTAATTAGGGCAAAAAAGACATTTTAAACAATTATACATTATTCAATCTCTTATATCCCCCCTCTACAACAACAAAACAAACAAGTCATTTTTAATCTCCCCTTCTAAAATAATACCCCCTCTAACTATATCCACCTCTTTATCCCCCCTCTTAATATATCCCACTTTCTCCCTTATATACATATCCTCCTAACAAACAGGGCCTAGATTTAAACTCCCATGAGGGAGAACCATGTTGTTAACATGGCACATGCCTTAACCACTAAGGAGTGGGGGCCCTCTGGTGACTATAGGGTGTAGTGAGTGATTTTTGGCCATTAAAAGTATTTTGACTACACGGTCCAGATTTTAAATAAACTGTTTGCGCAAACAATTTATTTAAGAGCCGGACCGTCCAAAACAAGAATAGACGGCCGAAATTCTCACTACACGCCTATAGTGAGTTGCTCACTACAGACCCCTGGGTCCCACACCACTTAGCCAAAGTTCACTCTGTGTAGATTTTTTTGTACATATTTCAATATATAACGCTTTTTGCAAAAGAAATTTTCTTTTAGGCATTTTTTAAACCAGGTTGACACGTGCCACCGCCCCCTCTACATAGATCTTTTTTTTCAACTGAGAGGTATTCCATTGAACTAAACAACCTCCAAAGAGGCATCCTCAATACAAATAAGAGAAAGGGGGAGGGGTGGGTTGGTAACCCAGTCAAAGGGGAGGGGTGGGTTGGTAACCCAGTCAAGGGGAAGGGAATTTTTAAGACAGTGAGATGCTACTCAGTGGGCAGCCCTGTTACAGTTTCTTGGAGCCCAGGTGAATGAGCAGCGAGCATGAGCAATGAAAACTTTTACATCTTTCATAATTGTCGCACAGACCCATGGAAGCACATTCTCTGTTGAGCAAAGATGAATAGCCAATTTGTTATCACTTTCAATAGTGATCTGGGAGAGGTTGTTGGCTTGAATAAGAGACCCCGCCAAGTGAATTGCATGAGCTTCACATTGAAGAACAGACGTATCATGAATAATGGAGGATCGACCATCCACAATCTTCCCACTATGGTCTCTCAGGATCGCAGTTATCGCTGCCTTATAACTACCCTTCTGAAAGGCTGCATCACAATTTATCTTTAATAACCCAGCTGGGGGTGCCTTCCAGACTTGATTTTCTCCAGTACTTTCGTCATTATGTGTACGTGGGGTTAGAAAAGCAAGGCTGCCCAGAAATTCATTCCAAGTGAAGAGAGCATTATCCACTACATGCTTGGGATTGACCGGGACTGAGTTGAAGACCCAGTCATTTATAGATTTCCAAATGTGCCAAGCTAAGCAAACACAATGACCCATCAACTCGCGGCTATCTATAGCTGAACTCAAGCGTTCCATGCCGAGACGGTCCGCTTCATGACAGGCGAGATTGCCAAAGTATCCACCCTGTAACTTAAGTTGCTGCCAAACCATGCAGCCTTAGTCCAATCGCAATGAAATAGAAGATGCTCAATGGTTTCAACTTCTTTGAGACAAATAGGACAAGTAGGAGAAGGATTACACCTTCTAGAGTGAAGATTATCCTTGGTTGCCAAGATATTGCAGCATGCTTTCCACAAAAAATGTTTTAACTTGGGAGGGACTTTGAGATTCCATATAAATTTCCATACTTTCTTTAGGGGTGGGAAGGACGAAGAGGCCTTTGTGGATAGCTGCAAATTCTCCATAGAAGTTATCAAATGGTATCCCGATTTAACCGTGTAAACTCCTTTGGGATCGTTGTGCCAGACAAGGGAATCTACCTGGCCGGATTGAGAGATGGGGATACACAAGATATTATTAGCATCTTCTTTAGAAACCAAGGCACGAATTTTGCTTTCCATCCAAGAATGAGACCTTGGATCTATAATGTCGTTAACAAAATTAACCAAGCAATCAGGTGGGCGAGCTGAGTGAATTTTAAAGTCCTTGGAGGAAGGAATCCATTTGTCAGACCAGAACTAGATGCTAGAGCCATCCCCCACCTGCCATCGAATGCCTTTCAATAAAATTTCCCTTCCTTGGATCAAGTTTGACCATGCCCAAGACGGGTGTCTCCCTTTGGTAGCATTCAGGAAGTCTGAGTGTGGAAAGTAGAGACCTTTCATCATTTTTCCCCAATAAGAGTGAGGATTAATAATGAGTCTCCAACCTTTCTTGGCTAACATGGCCTGATTGAAGGCCCTGAATTCACGGAAGCCAAGCCCTCCTTTAAGCTTCGATTTCGTGGTTTGATTCCAAGAGACCCAGTGGATCCCTTTGCTTTCGGAGTCACCCCCCCCACCAGAAATTTGAGATATAGGAATTCAACTTGTCACAAAAACTTTTGGGGAGAGCAAAACAAGCCATAGCAAAGGACGGAATAGCTTGGACAACATACTTTATAAGAACTTATTTACCTGCTGGGTTGACGTGCTTTTGTTTCCAGCCTTGGAGTTTGGAGAGAGTGCGCTTGAGTAGAAAATTATAGGCTTCTGCTCTCGATCTGCCCCAAAACGCTGGGAGGCCTAGACGTTTTGCATTTCGGTTGAGTTGGGGGATACCGATGAGATTGCAAAGCTCAGATTGTAACTCCTGGGGGGCGTTTGACGAGAAGCTAACCCCAGATTTGCTAAGATTCACCAATTGGCTCGATGCAGAATTATAGATCGCACTCATTTTTGTTGGCATTTAAGAAAAGAATTGCATCATTCGTGAAGAAGATATGAGAGAGTTGGGCAAGATGGCTTAAGCTTGATACCTGACAATCTGTGCTCTGAGATTTCCTTAGCCAGAAGCTTAGAAAGAACGTCAATGACCAGCAAAAATAAGTATGGTGAGAGAGGGTCACCTTGACGGAGACCACGAGATGGTGTAACGAGGCCCTTCTTTCCCCATTGGAAAAAATGTGAAATTTGATAGTAGAGACGCACTACATAACCCACTTGATCCACAATTCATGGAAACCCATTTTCCTCAGAACAATTTCCAAAAAATCCCACTCCACACGGTCAAAAGCTTTGTTGAAATCCAGATTGATGGCCATATTAACCTTCCTTCCTCTCCTGTTGATTTTCATATGGTGGAAAACTTCATGAGCTATGATGATGCCATCTTAGATTAGGCGGCCTGGGACAAAGGTTGACTGTTGGGGAGAGATAAGGTGGCACAAGAGGGGCTTGAGGCGATTAGCCATAATTTTTGTGATGATCTTAAGACTGAGATTGCAAAGAGAAATTGGACGAAATTGAAAAAGCGATTCAGGGCCAGGGATTTTGGGGATGAGAACAAGATTAGTGACATTTAGCTCTTTGAGAATGAAGCCCGAAGCAAAAAATCTCTTAATAGCAAAAAAGGTGGAGTCCTTGATGGTATCCCAATAGTTCTGGTAAAAGAAACCTGGGTACCCATTAGGACCGGGGGCCTTTAAGGCTCCCAATTGAAAAACCGCATGTTGAATTTCCGAATCAGAAACTGGCCGGATAAGAGAAGAATTCATGGAAGGTGAGACAGCTTGATCAATGACAGAAAGAGCAGCATCCATGGATCTATTTCCACTGCTATGAAAAAGGTTATGGAAATAGCTGCCTAAATGCTGGTTAATAGCAATATCCGAATCAAGCCAGTTACCACTATCGTTTTTTAGTCTGAGGATTTGATTTTGCTGCCTTCTTTGGATGACAGTCGCATGAAAGAAAGAAGTGTTACGATCACCATATTGGAGCCATTTGATATGAGATCTTTGGTGGAAATTCATCTCTTCTCGGGTCAGGAGAGATTCAATTTCGCTTTTAATTTGTCGTTGCTCCAATTCAGAGGAGGGGGTGGAAGGCGACCCTTGGATGGATGCAAGATGATTCTTCAAAGAGTCTATCTTTTCCTTGTTATTCCCAAATTCAGATTTACTCCATGTCAAAAGCTTCTGGCTGCAGTGCTTAAGTTTTTGGACCAACTGGAACATATGGGATCCTGCTGCCAAGAGACCCCAAGAAGATGAGATAAATTCTTTGCAATCAGGATGAGTGGACCACATTGTTTCAAACATAAATATTTTGGGGACCTTTTCAGGGGAATATTGAGATTGAGAATAAGGGGACAGTGGTCAGACCCAAGAACAACATCATGGAAAACTTGGGCTTTGGGAAATCTCGGGCGCCATTCCACATTAGCCATGGCTCTATCAATCCTCTCACGTATGTTAGCTTCTCCCACTTGGTTGTTACTCCAAGTAAAGGCATTGCCCTTAAATTCCAACTCCATTAAGGCACAGTTTGAAATGACGTTTTGGAAATTCTCAATACGACTACTGCTGCAAACAGCACCTCCTTGTTTCTCCCAAACAGAACCAATTTCATTGTAATCACCCACACATAGCCATGGCAGTTGACTTTCTTTACCCATCTTCACAAAAGAATTCCAGAATAGGGCCCTTTCATGACGTTTGGAGGGAGCATAACTCGTGGTCATTAATGCACAAATTAAATTTCACTCAATATTTTTCCGTCTATTTGGACTATGCATACTTACGATTTGCAGTTATTGGCAATTTCAATTTGGTTCTTTCACTTCTAAAATTTCTCCAATACAACTCATTAACTATTACTCCCTCCGTCCCTTTTTAAGTGTTTAACTTTCCATTTTGGGCTGTCCCTAAATAAGTGTGTGGTTTGAAAAGTTAATGGGTAAAAGTTTGTACAATTATCATTTTGCCCTTTTGAAAAGTTAGTGGGTAAAGAGTTAATGGGTAAAAATGGAGGATAATTTTGGAAACTAGAGGTAAAAGTTGATGTAAAAAGTGTAGAGTAGAGGAAAAAGTTGATGTGAAAGGTGTAATGATGATGTTTCTTTAATAAGTTGGATTTACGAAGTAACATATTTAAAAAGGGACGGAGGGAGTACTTTTGATGATTTTTCAAATATTCTTAAAGACAGTCTAACTACCTGGCAGAAAGTGTCACACTTCATTTCACGGTGCCATGTGATGTAATGTGCTGGCTGTGCAACGTGAGAAAATTTTGGTTGCCAACTGGGTACCACATGGCGGTATCTAACGTGCATCTCGGCCATCCAAAAGTGTTTTGGACAGTTCAGATTTTAGAGAGAGAAAGAGGAGAGAGAGAGAGAGAGAGAGAGAGAGAGAGAGAGAGAGAGAGAGAGAGAGAGAGAGAGAAGAGAGGGAGGGAGAAATTTGGACTATACAAAAAACACTTTAAGACGGCCAAGATGCGCGGACGGACACCACATGTGCGGTACTGATCTATTTGCACCCGAAATTTTCTCGTGCAACGTCGGTTGCCAATCAACCATTCAAACGAAGGGCTTGTTTGATAACACAGATTCAAAACTTAAAACTGAATCAATTAAGTAGGTTTGATAACTACATTTTATATTACTTAAACAGATTAAGAGCCACTTAAAATGTAGGATAAAAAGTTGATAAAAATTAAGTAGCTTTGAGCTACTTAATTCTAGCTGAATTCCAATGTACTTACAATCAACCTTCACACTACCACCGCCGCCACTGTCACCATTCCACCACCACCACCATTGCCACCACCACCACAACTACCAAGCCACCACTCCACCACCGCCACCACCACCACCACTTCCACGCCAAACCACCACCACAACCACCACCACTACACCGCCGCTGCCACGCCACTACCACCACAACCACTACTACTAGTCTACTACCACCACCTCTGCCACACCGCCACCACTACCACACCTCCACCACTACCACTATCACCATTACTTATATACCACCACCACTATTTTTTTGCCACTGCCATCACTCCGCCACTGCTCTAACTCCACCACCACCACTACCACGCCACAACCATCACATTAACACCACTACACCACCACCATTGCACCACAATTACTCCACTGTCACCACAACTCACCATTATTCTACCACCATCATTATTCCACTGCCACCATTACATCGTCGCCGCCACCACCTCCCAATCACCACTCCACCACTACCACAAGTACATGATGACCATTAGTATAATTAAGAGACAATTAGAACAAAAAAAAATTCATTTTTTTAATGAGGTACTTAATACTCCTTCCGTCCTTTTTTAACTGTGTTGCTTTATAAATCCAACTTATTTAAAAAATATCATCATTGCATTTGTTACATCAACTTTTGCCTCTACTTTACACTTTTCACATCAACTTTTACCTCCACATTTACCCTTTGACTCTTTACCCACTAATTTTTTAAAAGGGCAAAATGATAATTTTATAAACTTTTACCCATTAACTTTTCAAAATACACACTTATTAAGGGATAACCCAAAATGAAATGTCTACAGTAAAAAAGGGACGGAGGGAGTATGTTTTATTAAACAGCTTTTCAGCTTAAAAAATTCAGCATTCAGTTTTCAGTTTTATCAAACAACCCCAAAATCAGCATTTTAGGGTCTAGTGTAGTAAAACTTAAACTCTAAGGACCACAGTGGAAAATTTCATACTTTAAGCGGTAGACTTTTCAACTATAGTTTTTGATCATATCAGCTCTTTCGTCCTACTAGATAATTTGCATCGACGGACACGTATTTTAGGAGTTTCTAACATATCAATTCAAAAAGTACTGTAGTAGATAAAACAAAAAAAAGTAAACCGATACAGACTTCATGGCCACTACGAGTTCTAAACTTTCCTCAATTGTCTTTGGATATACTAAAATACAAGGAGTTAGATCTCATGAGATCATCAATATAGTAAAAAAAAAATATTGATTTGATATTGTTTATTTGGAGACAAACAAATTTATCTTTGAAAACATATAACAGTAGATCGAAATTCATTTTGGTTAATAATGATGCGTCTTGAAAACGGAAACGGGGTGCTGCGCAGCGTGCTGTGCGAGCACATTTCGGTGCCGCGCCGGTACCGTTTTGAAGATCAGAAACGTCCACCGCGTAGAGCTTGTCGAGTAGTATAAGTGTACCAAAAATCAACTCAATCGGATATCGTTAAGTGCCTCATCGGAACACAAATATGTTGAAAAAAATGGTTTCAATGGTTTTCATCCAATGTTTCAAGACATGTGTGTTCCAATTTTTTTCAAATTATTTGTGTTCTGATGAGGCACTTAACGATATCCAATCAATTTGATTTTTGGTATATTTATAGTACTCGACGAGCTCTACACAGTGGACGTCTCTAATAGTCAAAACGGTGCCAGCACGGCGCCGAAATGGGCCGCACAGTACGCTGCGCAGCACGGGGCTGCGCAGTACCTCCCCTGGTTCCCTTGAAAACATAACAAAAGATTTCATATCAACATTAGCTTTAACGCGGTTGATGTTTTCGACAACGTAAAAAAAATGAACAGTTTCGATCATTAAAGTCGACTTGGGATCAAGCCAACAAATTAATGAAGAGGAACTTGAAATGACCCAAGTCCATAAAATAAAGGATTCCTTTTTTTTTTTTTTGAACTGCAAATAAAGGATTCCTTGATGTCACTTTGACATTACATAACCATATAATAGAAATTCATTCCCAGTCTGAAGGGGAAACAAACTAAATTATGTTGATTAGATATCTATATTGATGTAATTTTGAAACACACATGTATTTATATAAACTAAAATACATATAAAAGCTATATATGTTAGAACTTATTTATATCAACATACATATGTGCGCAATCATGTCTTGCTGAGATCAGATAAAAATCTTTTTTGGCATGAATAGTATTTTCGACAAATTCTAAATTTAAATTAAATTTAAATTGTTTCAATTTTCTAAATTTGTCCATGGAAAGAATCAACAAATAGGACTAGCCAACAAAACCTAGCTTCCAATTTCTTTTACGAACAGGAGAGGATCCCTTCACCAATTAAAGAATATTCCATTCTTCGGTGACGCCTATATTTTCTTCACACGTCTTTCTTCTCACTAAAACAATGAGATTCATGTGAAACCATCGGGAAATAAAGCTAAATTTTTCTGCCAACTTCTCATTATCCTTGCCTTGAATAATGACTACAATCATATATAGCTACTGAAAAACAAAATTTTCTTTAAAAGCCTAAGTAGAATTCATTTTCAAGTCAAAACTAATTGATGGCATGTCAATTAGCCTTTGAAATTACGACTTCAATTGCCCAGATACAGGCCCCTTAATTTGAAGTCAT
Organism: Vaccinium vitis-idaea; assembly: GCA_963854785.1. Lineage (NCBI taxonomy): Eukaryota > Viridiplantae > Streptophyta > Magnoliopsida > Ericales > Ericaceae > Vaccinium > Vaccinium vitis-idaea. The sequence continues at coordinate 10,112,043 of OY978218.1, read as the reverse complement.
GAGTTAGTAATATTTCTTGTGAGTCATCAAAATATAGAGGAAGGCTTATCATCAAAATATAGAGGAAGGCTTATCTTTGAGCTTTAAAAGTCATCCCAGAAAACAAAAACAAAGGACTCTGTGAATAGAAAGTGACTAATGATCACGTAAGTTTGAGTCTACACCACTTGGTATGTTTTAAGTGGAAGCATACCATTTGAAGTCTCTTAAGAAAGCCCATTTCGGGACAATTTTCTAGGTATCGAGCATCTCCAATAACGAAAACTTTTGACAGCACAAGACCTTCCAACCCATTTGTCAGGACTCCCGCCAAATTTGAAGAAGAAAGTCTAAGTGCCCGCATCTAGAATCTCCTCTGAATGGTAAAATCAAGGGCCTAAATTCACTCCAAGTTAATCTGGGTCATTAATTTTCAAATTTTGAATAAATTCTGGGTGTATTTTTTGGGTATGTGGTGCTGCTCACCTCATGCCAAGTTACCTTTTGTTAAAAAATTGTGACCGTTGGAATTTTAAAAAGTTATAAAACAATAAAATTTGGGAAATGGCTACAATACACACCCCTTATTTGGGTGTACCATATGCACCTATTGTATAATCCAGATTGTGCCACCTCATCGACAATCGTAACATTTTTTAGTTTTTTGTAACTTTTCAGCAATATGATTCGTAACATTTTCTATGATTCGTAACATTTTGATGTGTCTCGTAACTTTTACAAAAAAAAATTCGTAACATTTACAAAAAATTTGTAACTTTTCCAAAAAATTCGTAACTTTTCGCAAAAAATCGTAACTTTTACAAGGGTGTGTATCATACACACCCAAATGAGGGGTGTGTATTGTAACCTTTTCCTAAAATTTGACATTAGGTTGGCGAAAGGAGGTTTGAAGTCAAATTTCAAGGTGCAAAATGCCACATAAGCCTTCAAAATTTTTTGGCATCTCCAATTTAAAGCAATGGGTTGCAGATGCTTTCCATTATATAGAAACAAAACAAATATAAAAAATCATAGGCAGATAGGTATAAAAAATCATATATGGAAACGGACATCAATTTAATTTTGCATAAATTACTTTAAACCCCCTTAACTATGACCTATTTTCGCTTAATATTTAACACCCCGTTCATCCAGCCCATCATGTTCTTTTCAACATAAAGTTCACCCATGACCACCCTAATACCACTACATCGAAAACCCAATCTAGCTACCACACTCCAACAAATCCTCTTCCAACCCCAATCACCTCATATCTTCCGATCGCCAACGATTCACAATAATCTGAATCATTGATTTCTCTTTCCTGAACTATTTCGGGAAAAGTTTTAGGTATCCTACTACTCCTCTTTTGGTGAAGGGAGGATGTTACCACTTAAGGCACCTTTGCTCTCATCCCAGTAGAGAGAGCACGTTACAACTTGCACGCTGTGTAGTTCTCATTGTAGACTGATTAGAAATAGGAAAAATATACACCAACTTAGTTTGAAAACTTAAGTTGGCATCCTGAAAATTTGTTCTAATTCACGACTTAAGTAAAAAATGACTTGTTGCGCTTAGATCATTCTCTCTCCTAATTTTCTAAATATGTTCCTCGCCAAATCTTTCCTAACTTATCTCAATATCTCTCCTATCTTTTAAATCTTCTTCTTTCCTAATCTCTCTCTCTCTCTCTCTCTCCCCTAAAATCTCAAAACAAAATTTAAAATATCAAACTATCATGCAAATATGGTAGACTGAAAACATGGTTATATTATTTACCATGAATCCTATGTTGAACAATCAACCCACAAACATGGTAAAATTATTTACCATAAATCCTGTGTTGAATTGTATAACAAATCATGAATTGAATTTCATGGTAGGTTAATATGTCGTTATTTTTATTCAAACAAAATCAAGTACATATTTCATGGAAACTCATATCACGATAAAGTATTTATCATGAAATCCTATGTAACAATACCTAACATGATAAAACTAGTTATCATGAATCCTGTATAGGAATCTCATGATTAATTTCTGCAAATTACCCATTAAATAATCATGGCCACGAGGAATAATCAAACCGGCAATTAGTGCTCTTTGGGGAACCGCGTGTTCTAAGGACCTTTTCTATCGCACATTTGCGTAAAGAACACGTAATTAGTAATGAAAATCCACACATATGTGTGACAAAAAAATCCAGTGGACCAGCAAGTGAAGGTGAATCGGTTATTCGAGAACGAATGTTAATAATTTCTCATGTTCCTGCCTGCATGTCTGCGGATTCAGAGGACATGGTCACATTTCTCCTCCTTCATTTCTCCACGTTTTGGATTGTGACCCACCCAATAATAACATTCTCTCTCTCTCTCTCTCTCTCTCTCTCTCTCTCCTCTTCAACAGCAGCTCCTGATGTGACTGTATATAACTACATGCGCGCCGTTACTGTCATAGTCGCCGGATATTGCTGCAGCGGTCATCAGTACTGTTTTCACACTACACATAAATGTGTCGACAAACCAACTGAGCTTCTCGACAGTTGTCTACAGTAATTCTCGTTAGTGACCTCACTATGAGTAGTGGCGGCTCCAGAAATTTTAGTCAGGGTGTTTAACATTTACCTTAACTCAACTAGCTCTACTAACTAGTATATACATAAAAAAAATTCATATATTAGTGTGAATAATGGGCCCAAATGATATGAAAATAAATAAGATATCACAAATTTTCTTGGCAAATTTTATGTTATTGGGTCGAGTAAAATTAAATTGGGAGATAAATACACTAATATATATTTATTGTAGAAATTTGTGTGCCGAATTGGTTTGCAAGATAGCAATACAATAGATACTCTCTTTTTTTTTTCTTGATTTTCCTAATTTTTGTTGTAAAGACTAAAGAGTGTGCACTTTATTTTGAACTGGTGTCTTAAGGATTCTATTGTGAATTACCGGGATTTGTGAGTGTTCATAGCATAAATGTTCAAACAAAACCCGATATAAATTTATTACATGTAATATAAAATATTAAAGGCTTTATAGTGTACATTGACCATCTATATGAAGACTTTAGGCTTTAGTTGGTTGTTTATATAAAATTTATTTGTGGGCTGATTTATTGAGCTATGTGTTCAAATATTTTTGAGTAGGGTGTTCAAATATTTGGGAGTAGGGTGATCAATAATGCCTACACTAAACTAAAACCAAAATTTTTACATGTATTTTTAAACAAAATTTTTTCTTGAGGGTGTTCAAGTGACCACCCTTGTGAAAGGGTGGAGCCGCCTCTGACTACGAGTCCCGTATATATGATTATTAATAGTGGCGGAGTCAAAAATTTGATCTGAGGAGAAGCTGACGTAAGCGAAATATCTTTATTAAAAATATACTACTCGTTACATGGTGTAGGTTTGGAATGCAATAATACAATGTACTATATAAGTTATTTTGTTTTCTTGTTAGACAATTGCAAGGCCCACATATGCATGCTTATTTAACAATTGCAAAATAACTTTAATGGTTAACTAAAAAACTATTTAATTTTTTAGAAATTTCTGTACTAGATATATATAAATAACAACCATCTTACATTTAATTAGAGGTGTCAAACGGGCCCGTCGTGCAGTGCCGTGCCGGTTTTCTTCCGTGCCAACCGTGCCATGCCCGTTTACTTAATCGTGCCATGCCGTGCCGTGCCTAATCGTGCCGTGCTCATTTTTAGTCGTGCCGTGCCGTGCCGTTTTGTAACCGTGCCATGCCGTGCCGGCCCATTTACTTAATCGTGTCGCGCCGTGCCGGCCGACTAACTTAATCGTGTCGTGTCGTGTCGTGCCGACCCGCTTAATCGTCTGGCTCGTGTCGTGCCCATTAACTTAATTGTGTCGTGCCGTGCCGTTTTTTTAAATCGTGTCGGGCCGTGCCGACCCTCTTACTTAATGGTGTCGTGTCGTGCCGGCCCGCTTAATCGTTTGAGACGTGTCGTGCTGTGCCGTGCCCATTTACTTAATCGTGTCGTGCCGACCCGTTTACTTAATCGTGTCGTATCGGCGCATGGATATTTATTTACCGTGTCCACCCCAATGTGAAATGATGGGGGTAAATGATGGGAAAAAATGTGAAATGACTCTTTTGCCCTTGTGGTGTCCCAAACTTGATTATGCATTATATTAATTATATAATTGCAAAACCTAATCTATTTAATTAATTTTGGACAATTTCAAGCTATAATAATTTATTTCATTGAAAATTTAATTTTTTAAATAATTTAATTTTTTTAAAATATGTACATTTGAATAGTTGTTTGTTTATTTCATAAAAATTATAAAAACTAACCCGTAATTTGGAATGGTTTAATATTTGTTTTATATAAATTATTAAAATTAACCTATGACTTGGAATGTCAATATTTTTTAAATTATTACAACTAACCCATAATTTCAAGGCTACGTTGCACGTATTGTTTGCCCATTGATGCTGGAGAGAAGTTCATTTACCATATGGGAGCGGTATTATAGCATATGCTGGAGAGAACATATGGTAGTTAAAAACAACACCGTGCAATTAACTACAGATCTAAAACCATGGAAGCAATCAGTTCACCAATGATCAAAAAGTAAAAACTATAGCTTGTAAAAATTGAGCTGAAGTAATGAAAAATTAGCAGAAATAGTACGTTTGCACTACAATGAACATCCTTAGTTAGCTGATAACTTGAAAAAATTGCAACAGTTACATATGCACCAGTCACACCATTGATGTAATTCCACTATGAGAATAAATGTCGAGCAAATGCTTCAAATATACTACACAAATATGTTTCTTTCTCACGAGGAACTGGGTACATCTTTTCATCAAAAAAGGAAAAGCTGAATAAACACAGCTTTTCTAGCAAAATGGTAGAAATTGAGAATTATATCCCCTGACCAGTTGATCATCTCTTGAAACTGAAATCTACTTGACTTCAAAACAAATAGAAGGGTAGTCCGCTGGAAATTGAAATTTTGAAGTTCTACAAAATAAGATTCGGAATATCAGTCTTCAACCAAATGAAGTGTTTATACCTTGGGGCTGACTTGCTCTTTTGGCTTTCTAAGGGAAACGACAACACCATCTTCAAGCAACTGAACCTGTGAGAAATCTGGAGCAGTTGCACCAACTCCTTTTGTGCTGCAACGTTAAAAAGCAGAAAGCCAAATGCAGATGTTCAATTCAATGGAAAGAAAGAAAGTATCATAGAAAGGAAAGAAAGGAAAAATAAACTGATCAGCTTTCCCTTTTGCAATTTGTCAGCATTGTAGTTTGCTGTTAACAACTCAGCTTTCCCTTTGGCAATTTCTCAAAGATCAATTAAGTAACATGTTCTAAACCACCAAAGATTCAGTAACAAAATACTATTGAGAGAGAGAGAGAGAGAGAGGAACATACCTCATGAATCCATATAAACTTACGAACTTGGGCTCAAACAAAAGAAACATAAACAAATACAGGATAACGAATGTGCACTTGTAGCCTTGTAGGAATGTAGCAATGGGCTCAAGCATCATCATTGCCCCAATAAAATACATTACCATTCACAAATTAACATGGGCTCAGCGTAATCATAATGCCGCAACCAATTCATCATGTCTTGATACAATATGGACACAATAAAGGACTCATAAATTAACAAAGGGAAGTAGCAAGTAACAAGTGCAGCAGTTAGCAGTCCCAATTAAGAGCCCAGATTGTGAACCACCAAGACAAAACAAAGTCAAACACCAACTATGGTTGCCCATTTTGAGGCTATGGCTTTTACGTTGGCTAGTTTTCATACGGGCTCAGGCATGTTTGATGTAATAAGTTTACTCATGGCTGCAACTATGGTTGCCCCGCCAAGGTAACTACTTCATTAAGTTTTTTTTTTTAATTGAGTCATCATCGCCGAACAATACTTCAGGTGTGTGTCCAAACTGTGTTCACACAAGTATAGCAGCCACATAGCAACCAAAACCCCAGAAAATCAAAGCAATAAGAAGCAGCAACAGTACATAAGCATGGATGAAGTAAAATAGCATAACAATGGCATTAACCCAACACCAAATGCCTTCACAAACGAAGGTTTAGAAATCCATGTAGGAGATCAATTTAGGATGGGAGATTTTTTAGGACCAGCTCAATAGACCAAGGCATATCAAACGTTCCTAGGGACAACCCCTAAGGAGAGGTCCAAAATGAAGTGAACAAACAACACACGAGCAGATGTAATTTGGGCAGGAACACAAGTAACAAATTCCAACCTAACTGTTTTGTACATGTAACACTAGCTATCAAAGGACTCAATCATATCTGGCAGCAGCAGCAGCGAATACAACAGCTATCAAGCTGCTCACACTAGCAGATCACTGAACAACTTAGCATGAATTGAGGCACACTGGAATTAAAGAAGCTCTTTCTAAACCCGGGATTATCATTATTTAGGACTCTGTTATTTCCACTTTTGAACCAAATCAAAGACCTCATGTATATAGTTTTGACAAGAAGAAGATCCATTCGTGTACTTCCATTCAATGAAGAAATATGATTTCACACAATGACAGGAATGGAGAGAGAGAGAGAGAGAGAGAGACATAAATGGTCTCAGGTTTTCATCACTGCCCATATTTCAATGAAGCTCAGATTCACAAACACCTACCCAGATTCACAAACAGAGACCAGATACACAAACAGAGGCCAGAGCCCAGATTCACAAACAGAGGCCACAACCCAGATTCACAAACAGAGCCCAGATACACAAATAGAGCGCAGATACACAAACACAAACAGAGCTCAGATACACACACAGAGCCGAGATACACTAACGTATCCCCATGATTGGGCTCAGGCAAACAACCACAATCTAATCATCCACCAAAATCCCAAGTTCAAGCCCCAATCAAGATCAAAAGGTAGAAAACCATGTGAAAATTACGGGTTGGTACTCCTGAGGGAGACCAGTGGGTTCATGGAGGTCCTCTACCTCTAATGGACTCACCAGGTCTTAAACATCCAAGAAAACCATTTTTGAAAACCCCAGCTTCAAACAGCTTGACCACTCAAAGCCATCACTATGAGCGCTCAAGCCGTTCGAGCACCTTTTCATGCTTTGTGGTTTCTGATCATCTCTTAACTTTGTAACATCATTATTATGGCTATTTGTTGGTTCAACAACTCTCAAGTCAGTTTATTTTGCCTTTGATCATTGATCAATGAACCTAAAGGCCATAAAAATGATGCTTCATCATCATCAAACTATGGATGATCTCATTCTTTGAAAAAGACAGTGTGTTTCACTCCTTTAAACAATAATCAGAAGGTTTTAAGTTCATACTAACATCAAAGAATGGTCAGAAATCATAGAAACTCTCAGCCCCTAGATGGGGGTTGAGCGCTCAAAGCAAGGGCTATGAGCGCTCAATCCTTTCTCAGTTTTGGCATCCCAATCTTGCTCATTTCAGTTCTGTGTTCTGTTTTTAGTTTAGGAAGTGTGTGTGTGTGTGTGTGTTGAGGTGTGTGTTGATGTTTGGCTAAGCCAACCTAATCACGAAGTGTGTGTGTGTGTGTTGAGGTGTGTGTTGATGTTTGGCTAAGCCAACCTAATCTCGAAGTATGTGTGTGTTGATGTTTGGCTAAGCCAACCTGATCTCTTCTCCCTCTCACTCTAATCATGCTTATGTGTGGTCCAATGCTTACTCTCCACTCATGTGGACACCTCAAGTTTATTTTATTCATGTTGGTGAAATTTCAATACTTTATGCATCATCATATATCATGTTGAACTAATCTGTGGCCCAGATGAGGGCTGAATGCTGCAGAAACACTCAGCTCCAGAAGATGGCTTGAGCGCTCAATTCAATCTTTGAGCGCTCAAACTGTCCTCTGGTTCCATCAAAACTTCTTCTCATTTCAGCTTGTTCTTGACATGTTGAGTATTCTGCAAAGTTTTACAGCATTGAGTCTTCATTCTTTCTATACTGTTTGCCTCATTTTGGTCCATGGATGAGTTCAAACCCATGATTATGTGATTATGCCATTTTGTCAAGTAATTCAAATGCGGTTTTTGAATAAACAATGGTGATTAAAACATGCTTTCATCAAATCAGAATCATCAGAAGCATCATAAGCATATGATGGTGAGCTGGAGGTTAAGCGCTCGAACCCACAGGTTGAGCGCTCAAACCCTTGGCAGTGGGTCAGATTGGTTTAGTCTTGCAGTGGTTTGTGGCGTCATTTTTGGTTATTTTGTGATTATTCTGTATAGTCTAATGTTGTTACTTGCTATTTAATGTTCTTGTTTGTTCATATTTGCATATCATCGTCATTCATGTAGATTCACGGAGCACAAGCATACACCGTATCTCATTGTTATGTTTATCATCGTTATTTGGCTTCCCATCCCTCATTTCCCGTTTTTGTTCAAAGTTGAGTTGCATACATTCGTTACAATCCCACAAAAGTCAAGTAGAGACCCGTCTTCGAACCGGGCGAGGGGGGTGCTGGAAAACCCTTCCCCTCTCGTAACTGAGCTCCCGAACCTAAGATAGTATGGTGATGACGGGCCAGTATTCCTTATCCATTGAATGAGGCATGAGTCAATCGAGTTCGGTTCCTCGGGGACAATTCGCTAAAATCCGGGTGGCGACTCCGAATCGATTCGAGGATCCCTCCGGAGGTGCGTCCATAGAACAGTAATTACACACACCTCTCATTCCTAAATCAACCCCTTCTTTGTTTTTGTAATGTTCCTCAATTTTGGCATGATTCCATACCCATGAAGTGCGACCCCTTTTCGCGCTAGTGCGTTGTGTAGATGTCGAACCTGAACCTGTTGGTCCAAGTCCAATAGTGTTTGAAGCGGCTTCACCTATGGAACTAAGTCCATGTGGTGGTGAAAATACAGGAATTTGTGGTAGTAGATCTTGTGACTCATCAGAGTCTGAATTAGGGCCATGTGTAAAGTCTATATGAATGTGTGTCATAACAAACACAACAGTAAACACAGAGATACAAAACACAAACAGACTAAACTGTAAACACTAAACACAAATAGATGTCTAGGTAAACACAGTAAACAATCAACAGAGAGATAGATCACAGTGAGAAATCACAGTAGTAAACAAAGAACCAACACCATAAATGAGAAAACCAAGAGCCCAGTCACACGCCCAGTCGATTTAGGGTTTTGATTTTGTGGTTTTCGATTTAGGGTTTCAGTAATCGATCTAGGGCTTTCTGGTAGTGGTGGTATGGTGGTTTTTTGGTGGTGGTGTGGTGGTTTTCTGGTGGTGGTGAGGGGTTGATGGGGTATGGGGTTGTGGTGGTGGTGTGGGGTTCGAGTGGTGAGTGGTGGTGTGGGGTTTCGGTGGTGTGGGGGTTCGGTGGTGAGTGGTTAGGGTTTGAGTGGTGAGTGGTGGTGTGGGGTTTCGGTGGTGTGGGGGTTTGAGTGGTGAGTGGTGGTGCGGTGGTGGTGAGAGGCAGAGGAGAGAGAGAGATCGATCGGTGGACGCCTAGATGGTGGTGGTGAGTGTGGACTGTGGAAGGAGAGAGAGAGCCGTTTTAGGGTTATGGCCCTATAACAGCATATTTATACTAAGTATAGGATCCAGTGCATGTGTCACATGTCCCATCTATGCACCCAATGGTAAAAATTGCCGTAAAATTGTACTACGCGATGGTTGTCAAAGTATTTTTCTTCGAATCGGAACCGTCTACGTTTTACGTGGGAGTGATTATATCCTCTGTGCAAAAAAACAAGTAAATTAATTATCATTAGGTACCTATTCGAATTAGACGAAATTTGGTTTACAATAAATTAATCGTGCTGATGAAAAGGCTTTGAATACCCGATAAACTTCAAAATTGGCGAGAGTGATTAAAACAGTAATACAAACAATGTGAACGGTTTGGATCGTCATAATTATGTTGAGATCGCGTGGCTAGCGTACATTACCATATAGCATAACATCTTAGTTCATAACCAAATTAGTTCGATGTATATGATCAAAAGGTAGGTGCAAACTCGATTTCTCGAATGTTCGATCTAAACCATTACGATTTCATATCTTATCAATTCTATCATTTTCCCAGAGAACGGTGGCTATCAAATGTCGGCAACCATCTGATCGGATCAAATTCGGTGCATTTAAGAGAAATAATGTCCTATAATGCATGACTCGATGACCATCAGAGTTTTCGTATCGGAACCGTCTAGATTGCAAGTGGGAGTGATTATATCCTCCATGCAAAAAATGAAGTGATTTAACTATCGTTACGTATTTGATCGAAGGACACAAATTGTCGGTTGATAATAAATCAACGTCCGTGATGAAAGGGCTTTCAATACCCGATGGACTTCAAATTTGGCGAGGGTAATTAAAATAGCAAAACAAACAAAGTGAACGGTGTGGATCGTCATAAATGTGTTGCGATCGTGTGACTAATGCATAATATAATCAAAATTTTATACAAAACAATATAACATGTTAATAATTTAACATATTATGTAATTATAAAAATTTAATTTTGACCTATCAATTCAAAAATCAAATATTTCATTTTAATAATTAAAAATTTATTTTTCATTTTTTCTTCAATTTAATTTATGTTATAATTATTTTTTCAAAATTTATATTTTTGTTATCAAAATTTAATTTTTATTTCACCCCTAAGTTTTTTCATTTATGTTATTCAAAAATTCATTTTTAATTTCCCTCATTTTTTCCTTATTATGGCATTTGGCAACTTAATTTATTTAATAAAATTACATTTTTGATTTATTATGTATTTATTTATTTTTGCGAAGTCCATTTATTTAATTAAAATTTATTCACATATTTCATTTTTTTTCCCAATTTTTTCCCCAAATTTTGTCCCCTCAAAAAATTCTTTTAATTTTTAAATATTTTATTTTTCATTTTTTCCTCATTTTCAAATAAAATTTAATTTATTTTATAAAATTGTTTTCAAAATTTATATGTTTGTTATCAAAATTTAATTTTTATTTTACCCCTAAGTTTTCATTTATGCTATTCAAAAATTCAATTTTAATTTCCCTCATTTTTCCTTATTATGGCATTTGGCACTTAATTTTTTTTAATAAAAATGTGTATTTATTTATTTATTATGTATTTATTTATTTTTGTGAAGTCCATTTATTTATTTAAAATATATTAATAAAAATCCTTTTTTCCCCTCTTTTTTTCCCCCCTTATTTGGCAAGTCCATTTATTAAATTCTAACTATTATTCAAAAATTTATTTTTATTTTCCCTCTTTTTTTTTCTTCTTATTATGGCAAGTCAATTTATTAAATTCTAATTATTATTCATAAATTCATTTTTAATTTCCATCTTTTTTTTTCTTCATAATTATGGCATTTGGCAACTTCATTTATTTAATAAAAATGTATTTTTATTTATTTATTTTTCTAAAGTCCATTTATTTAATGAAAACTTATTCAAAATTCATCTCTCTCTCTCTCTCTCGCTCTCTGACTCTCCGTGATATATTGCGTAATTACAAAAAATTATTTTTCACCTATCAATTCAAAAATAAAAATTTCCACTTTCATTATTCAAAAATTCATTTTTTATTTTTCCTCATTTTTTGAAATAAAATAAAATTTATTTTCCTCATTTTATTTTTATTTTCCCTCATTCTTTTCGTTATTATACCATGCCGTGGCCGTGCCCGTGCCCTTCACACTACCGTTTCGTGCCCGTGCCGTGCCAGACTAAGACCGTGTCGTGCCTGATTAAGTCCGTGTCGTGTCGTGCCGTGCCACGCCAGGCCAACTACCGTGCCGTGCTCGGCTTAGACCCTGTCGTGACGTGTCGTGCCAGGCCAACTACCGTGTCGTGCCCACCCATTTCCGTGCCCCGTGCCCCCTCAGACCGTGCCGTGCCGTGCCCAACTTTTACCGTGCCCGTGCCGGAGTTTTTCGTGCCGGGCCCGAGCCGGGCCGGTAAGGCCCATTTGACACCTCTACATTTAATAATAGTAAAATCTTGGAAAGTGGGTGGGCCAGGCTCCATCAAGCCCTTACATACTTCCGCCATTTAAGAGCATCTTTCATCAAAGTATCAAACCACATTTGTGGGGAAGAAAATAAACAATCAGAATTTAGGTAATCCATTTTTCTCATAAACGAATATAAGAAGTCTATTTGGTCGAAAGACAGCGTTTTGGGTGTTTGATCCCACTTTCTGATAGATGAGGATCATCGCTGTCTATGGTGATTAATGTTGTTGGGTTTCAATTATTTGGGTGTCCTGGTTATTTTTTCAACCTTTGGTTGAATCCTCTTTCCTTTCTTTGACTTGATGTACCCTTGTCAAACTTCTCAATAAACTTGTTGCCTTTTCTAAATAAAAAATAAAAATATAAGAAGTCGATGTGTCTACGTCTGATATATGATCCGTTTGATTTCTTTACTGAATAATCTTCTTGAATTAATGGCTTGCATTATTGGCGTAGGGTTAGTAGTGGGCCATTTGCACCTTGCAATTGGATGTGGGACACATCAAAGTATACAATCATTCTAACAAGTGGATGTGGGACCCATATACAACACTGTTTAGAGGGTTCCACAATCACTTGTGAGAGATGATGTAAGAATGACTGTCTGCCTAGCATTTTGAACCAACATATAGTCACTGTCCCATAGTTTGGGCTTTTTTGGAACATTGGTCTAGTCATGTAAGTATGGCCTCCAACAAAAACCCAATATGGCTACAATGATAAGGTTAGGATAATTTTTTTTCAAGAATAATTTACGTGACCCATATATAACTGGAACGAAATTGAGCATCCAAATGGGACACAGACACAGACACAGTAGGCCACAATTCCCGTGAGCATGGCCTCCACAGCTCATTGAGGAGAGCATATTCTCCAAATTTTTTAGCACAAAATCAACCTGGATTGCAAATTCAATCAATCTGGTTCAATGAATTCTAGTGCTAAACTTTTGGGCCTTCTTGCATTCGAATTGACTTGACTTGACGACGGCCAATTAAAAAATGATTTTCTATTATACTAAAAGAAAAGAAGACAATATTTTTTTTTTATATATTTTGTACGTGTACGAAGCAGCTTAAAAGTGATATGCACTCCTACAGTTCAAATTCCATTGATCACCTGGCCTAATTTTTTATTACACTAATATGTAGGATCCATCATTGTAGTTCCCATCCCACTAAACAAACACAACCTTAAAAAAAAATGAATTCAAAAGAGAAATCAATGAAAAAGTGGAAGCTATGTCTCGGTTTTGTACTACAACAAATATGAGATTCAGTGTCCTTTTCCCCTTTGGAGGTGTAATTTGGTACATGAACCAAAAGACTTTTATCCATGTAAATAATTTTGTTTAATCCCATAAAGATAGGTTGTTGGATTGTCGTAAGACATTTTGATTAGCAAAATATACTCCCTCCGTCCCAAATTTTTTGTTCACTTTTACTAATTCCGGAGTTCTCAAAATTGCTTATATATATTTTTAAATGTATAAGATTTAAATATGCAATATAGATCTTATTTGATAGTTCTGGATTAAATCTATTAGACAAAGTCATGAAATTGGAAAAAGAAAGTCTTCACCGATATGTCCTTTGTTGTTTCTTTTGATTTCACCCAAAAAAAAACACATGTTAACTTACTCTTTTCCAACACCTGTTCCCAATTGATGATCTTCCCCTGAAATATGCTTCCATTTGTAGCTAACCAATGGACCAAATGACATCAGACAGGATCAATTTTCAAATAACCTTTAATGTTGTTGTAGTTCAACTTTGTCATCCCAAAAACAGATTTCTGATTGAGGATGGAGTTACCCACGAAGACCCCACCAATCCAACACTGCAGTCTAAAATTTTAAACCTTCATCACTCCATAACATCAAGTCATCCACTGATTCTAACTCAGATTCACATAAGTGCTGCAAATGAGCATTCTACCTATCTAAAATTCCCCTTCAACAGAGAAACTCATGAATTCTTCACCGTGCTTAGGCATGAAAACCAGGCAAATAACTGAAGTTCTTATGCCAAAGAAGTTCTTACCACCTCCTCCTAAGGCTAAGGCCTAATAGATTCTCCCTCAAACCGTAAAACAACCTCGCTGAGTAACTCCTGTTGGTCCCAAACATACAGTACAAGTTTCTTTTGAAATGAAAGCTCCAAGACCCATTATCGCTTGAAGATCAAACACTTCAGCTAATGTCATATTCTAATCTAGACTTAAACTGAATAGGCTTGGAAATTTGACCTTTAAATGTCAGCACCAAGCCAAAAATCCTTTCAAAAAATAACATTATGTCCATTGCTATTGATGGTTTGTATAGATACTATGTTTGTGCACACTAAAGACATACACCTCTGCAGTTTTTAAGGAGGCAACTTATCGTTCAGCTTTGAACCGTATTTTGCACAAACTACCTTTTACCATAATGAATTCTTTTCCACACCAAACCTCCTCCACCACTTCATTAACAATGAGTCATTGGGTAGATTGCTCTTTACCAATAATTCTTGGAATCACCTTTGCTAATTCTAGCAGCCAACACCATTGCCAAAATCTGGTATGGTATGTACGTACACCTGATCAAGCTTATAGGCGTATAGTCAGCTAGCTTCAATGGGCTATCCACTTTGCGGATTAGAGAAACAGAAGATGAATTGATTCGCATCACCAATCTTCCATTCTAACTTAGTTCAATATTAGAGAAATCGAGAAATTCCTTCTTTATCACTTTCCAACACTTTTTTTATGCACAACAAATGGAATCCTTTCAGCCGCGTTGCCTTGTTTCCCTCACGATAAGAGATTGCATCCCAGATTACCCCTTTTGTAAAAGGAAGAATTCAATCCTCACCACTGATCCTATTTCTCTCAAGAGTACAAGTATAACTCCCCACCCATTGTAGGTCTGAGTCTGACCAAGACCAACCATGGTTCAAAAATGCGTCTCAACGTAAATGAATACCTCCTTTTTCACTGGCATTGGATCATTTACATATACACCAATACCATTCACTGGTACAACAAATAGTGTTTCTGAATGTATCGTAAATCAATTTCTGTCATGGGACAAACTAATGACAAGTTAAATATAGGTCATTCTTCTAACTTTATACTCTTTTTTTTTTGTTAAAGCAAACATGGCATTCATCTATACTAAGCACCTGGAAGACACATGACGCTCTTTCCTTCTTCTTCTTCTAGAAAATAAAGAAATTAACAAACATCCATGTCAGCAGTGTACCCCTCTCTGTTTGTTTTCGCACACCTAAGGAAAAAGGTCTTCAAACTTCTCCTCACGTTCAAACTTTCTTTCTTCATAAAGCTTTACATTTAGTGTTAAATCACAATTTGTATATCACTGCGGCATAAATACCATTTCACATAGTCGAGTTCGAATATAATGTAATAAATTTGATGTGCATCGCACATTACATTGTTTGTACAACACTAAAACTTATGGATGAATTTGTAGAACCAAAGTTCCTCCATTCTCGTCTTTTTTTTTTTCCTTCTTCTGAGCATTGTATCAAACAATGACCAACAACTTTCAAATACTCTATGCCATACAACGGAACTTGCATTTTAAGTTCTCAAAGCACAAGAGATTAGGCAAATAGAACTTAATAAAGGAATGAGTTATAATCACCAAACTTATACCCAAGGTCCATATACTCCCTCCGTCCCAAATTTTTTGTTCACTTTTACTATTCCCAAGTTCTCAAAATTGCTTATATATATATTTTTAAATGTATAAGATTTAAATATGCAATATAGATCTTATTTGATAGTTCTGGATTAAATCTATTAGACAAAGTTTTGAAAATCACGACACAAAAATTATACATGCAAGCATGCCGAAAAATAGGCAAGAAATTTGGGACGTTTAGAGTAATTACTTAGGCATATAGGTCCCCACAAAGGTGGAACTATCTAAGGGCTGGGTGGGGCCAGGCGTTTAAGTATTTTCAATTATTCGATTGAGCTTATTTGATTTTTCACAAGTTTTAAAAGTTATCGATGTCACGGACCATTTATGTGGAACTCGGGTGTGGGTCTCACACAGTCATCCGTAACCGTACGCAACCTCCACGTGTTTAGGTTGCACCCTTGATATTTTTGCTTAGATGTGATATATACTTTTACAGTTTAAATACCATTGATCAGCTGCCTAATTTTCAAGACCTATATATGTTCCATCAGTATCGCCACAATCCAACTAAACCGACACAACCTTAAAAAAATGAAATCCAAAGTGAAATCATGAAACGCCTAAGGTAATCATAGTGGATGTCAATTCTAGTATTGCAAAAGTGAGATTCATTGTACTTTCCAGTTTTGGAGATCTATATTGGTACGTGAACCTAAAGACTTTTATACATGTATGCATTTTTTGCTCATGTAATGATAGTTTTAATTATCGTTATATTTTTATAGGTTACGTAGAGAGCTCAAAATCTCTTCCCTGCCTAAACTGAAAAAGAACAGTTGTCGCCGTAACACCGTAACTAACCGAAGAAAACCACATCGGCCATGTTTAATTCAGATGATAAGTACATTAATCATTAGGTGCTATGTATTTGACCACTTAAGCATATAGTTTAATTCTATGTTCGTATTCGATCAAACAATCGTACTCATAAATTTCTGAATTGTAGTAGTTAGAAATTCGAAGTAGCAAGATTGAATTACTTGGGCCCAGTTTTCCAAAAGATTTTAGCACTCAGGTGCTAAAATCTTTTGGAAAACTGGTCCTTAGTGTAATTACTCATGGATTCAGTGTTAGTAGGCATCATAAACATTCCTGGGACTGGGTGGAAGTTAAATGATAGGCTTAATATAGAGCCTTAAGTCAAATGATCAGCCAATTTTGGTAACACAAATAGACCTTTAATTGTGTTTCATCTTGTAATGGTTTGTTTATATCTCTACTTCGGGTTTTGGCACAACATCTCCCACTATCTTCGTGCCCGTGTGTGCGTTTTTCAAAGTTAATTTGAAAAACGAAGTTGATGTAATATGAAATTGATGCTGAGTGTAATATAGATGAGAATCGAAGTTCTTGTTTTGTCCATAAAAGCATAGCAGGCTTGTGTGACTGTGAGGGTGCATGGGCTCACATTCATAATCTAAACTGCTCGTCTCGCGGAGACAATAAATCAAATTTAATTTGACATAAACCAATAACTTAATTGGATGTTGTTTGTGTTAGGAACATGTGTGAAAGATGAGTCACACATCGGATAAATAGAAAAAGAGTTGGACCTTAATATATAATTGGATAACTCACCACTTACAAGACTTAGCCTTTTAAGTGGATATGGGTCATTCAATGTATATTGGGTCCATGTGATGTATTGGACTCCGTGGATACTTCCCAACGGATTGGACCTATGCGCACATGAGAAGAACCTCGAGCGGATCAGACTCCTAACAGTTTCGCTAATGAAATGGACTACTCTTTAAAGTTGAAATCAAGATCCTCCCACGTGAAGCAAAATGAGACTCACTAGGGTTTCATACTTTTAATTTGATGGTCCAAGCCATGCATTTCTTAAGCCTAGATGTGTCTATCGTTTAAGCAAAACATTAAATTGGTCAGAATTAGGTAAGGGCTTTATCGTAATGGTTATAAGAGAAAAGCATGATCAAATTTTGATTGTGCATTTCTTTTGTGACAATTATGCTTTATTCATATGCATGCTCATGTCGGAGGAATCTATTTTTATTTTATTTTATTTTTACGGATAAGAAACATATCTAGAATTACGAAAAGAATGGTTCAGATCGTCAAATGGAATCGTGGTGGGGTCTTATAATTTTGTGTTTCATGAGGATCACATGAGAGCGGATGTTCACATGGCCACTATTAATTAGAAGCTTGATCGTGCATTTATTATAAGCAAAACGCTGTCTACCTAAATATATTTCAAGGCCTGATCAAATTATTATTTTGTCTGAATAATATTCTCATTAGACCGTATTCATTTGATTAGAGAGAAAACTATGATGAAAAGTGAAAGATATAAAAAAGTGAAACGGAAATTTATTTTCTTATATCTTATTGGTTAAAACAATGAAAACTTTGCCTACTGGGGCTCCCTTTTTTTGATGTAGGCACTCCAATATTTAATGATGTTACAAAACTATCCTTTTTAAGATATAAAAATTATTGGAGGCACTCCACCCCTAAATTATCTCCTCATTTACTAAGGCACTCCAAACGAAAAAATAAACCAAAACCAAATATTAACATTGGGTTCTAAACATTAACATTATGTTCCAAACATTAAACATCCACAACATAAACATTAGGTTCCAAACATTAAACATGCATCTATGTCAGATTGTTTCACGCCATTTTACACAAAGAAAAAAAAAACTAAACATTGATACAATTCTCCAAAATAAACAACACACAATTAAAAATGTTGATGCTGCAAAATTTTCATAATGGCTGCGACACAAGATCTTTATATTTTCGTATTCATTATCTACCATTTTTCCCTCAAAATCTTCATAACGGCCGCAAAAAATCTACATTTTAAAACTAGACAAACAAGCACATCACCAAAGTTAGAGAACTCTTGAGAGGAAAAGTAATAGAACTCTCAAGAGACTTTGCATGGACAAAAAGATAGTTCCACAATCATAGGCTGAAGACCACTTGTCCAGGTTGTCCTGGTGCAGAACATGGCGATAATAACATAAAGACTCTATCAAGGAAACATTACATATGGAAGTAGGCAATTCAGTAACGTGCAGTAAAGGAGTTGAACAACTATCTACTGCTTTCTGATAAAAAAAAATATTTGCTTTTTTGGAGTGCCTGAAGTAAAGAAGAATAGTAAAGGGATTTTGGAGTGTCTGAAGTAAATCATAGAACTTGCAAAAGGATAATTTTGAAAAATTACTATAGCTTGGAGCTCCTGCATTAAAATTGGGAGTATGAATATCAATTTCCTAAAATATTCGCACTTACTGCACTAGAAAAGTAATGTTGTGGGCATGACATTTATGAAATCTCATAAGCGTTGCACATTTACATATGTGATTCAAATCATTCATTTTGTTCAATTCGTTGAATTTATTGTCCATGCCAAAAAAATGAGATTGATTGGACATTGAAAACCATATTAATTAAAACACATTCTTCTCAAAGAAAATTTGAACATGATTTTAAGAATAAACTTCTAACAAAATATGCTATGCTCAGATGAGTGTAGATCTCCGATAAATTTAATTTTGTTTGAAAAAAGTATAAATTCGATGAGTTGGCCAAATAAAATGAACAGTTTGCATCATGATTGTTGAAACATTGAACAAAGTGAAACTAGGATTCAAACTGAAGCATTTCTCTAGTATTGAAATCTTTAATGGAACTAATTATGCAATAATAACTACTGGTTTGTGTTATACATATGCACTAGAAAGAAAGAAAAAATATCTAATTACTACATTGATATGTACGAATGTTGCGATAGATTAACGAAAGATGTTAAGGTTGAAGATTGTTTACTTGTAACAAAAAAGGGAAAAACAAATAAGATTTTCTTTGCAGGTATTGTGTATCAAGTCTAGATTGAGAGAAATACCAGAATTGTTGGCAAATTTTGTTGGGGTGCAGACAACCTTCAGCAGTACCGGGGGTATGGGGGCGGGAGCCCAAATGATATTTGAGGGACCTCGGTGTGTAATTTTGGCCATAGGCCCGACCTAATTATTTCGCTGTTAGTGTGTAATTAGGGTTATCAGTTTTCAGAGGAAAACAGAGAGAGAGGCGAGAGAAAACGCAAATCTCAGAGAGATTGCGAGAAGACTTGTACTCTTGATTTCGATTTCATAGTGGACTGGTGTGGCTCCCGTGGTTTTTCATCGCGTTGAGGTTTTCCACGTATATCTGTGTCTCATTTCTTTTCCGTTTTTCCATTACGCACGATTACTTGATTTTCTGTTTTGTGATTCATTATTTCCAAGATCCGTAGGGGTGTTGTGAGGTTGCGAAACTAAAAGGACAAGGAATGAAGGCATCATATCCTAAGCAAAGCTAAGAATAATCCTATGCCCACCCGAGACCCAAACTCGAGATTTGCAAGAAACCAACCAATGGAGCACCAGATGGGACGAGCCCAAAACACTCAATGGTCTAGACCCAAAAGCCATACTAGATATACAAGACAAAACCAACACCAAATGGCCTAAGCCCAATAAAGGGCATACCATATACATAACGAAGCCCATTAAGCCCAAACGAAACCCTGATGCCCATGGTGTGCTTTCTGTTTGTTGAGATTAATGTGAGGTCAAGGGTTTTGTCATGGAGGGAGTTCCCTAGAAATCCTAAGAACATTGGTCTCTGTCGAAAGTGCAGATTGCTGTAATAGGAAGGTCAGTCCTTCCCTTTTGAGATGAATGCCTTCAGCTTTGTTTTTGTTTCGTTGCGTTGCAATGAAATGATAAGCCTAGTGACAAAAGGGCCTATTCTGGCCCAGGTACTTTAGAGGACCTTTTAAAAATAGATTTTATGGGTTGAGCCCAGGATGAATTCAGGTAGTCATTAATTCCATTAAATGTGGACTAATCAAATCTTGCTTATGTGGAACAAAATTTTGTATTCCCTCCGTCCCTTTTTAATTGTTACAGTATTCTATTTGGATTAACCCTTAATTAGTGGGTGTTTTGAAGAGTTGCTAATAAAAATTTGTATAATTATTATTTTGTCCTTTTGAAAAGCGAAAGAGTAAAGAGATAATGGTTAAAAGTGAAAAGAACAAAGGTTCAGGTACAAGTGAGATTTTCAATTTTGGGTGGGGACATGTGACCCCACGTGTCTCATGTGAGTCCACTCGTGCACATTAACCCACATATAAATAAGTTTTACTTGGGTTTAAAATTGGTTCAAAATTGGTTGCACCCTAAAATGAAAACATGTCGACAAAGCTGTCCGAAGACTCTGATCCAATCTCTCTCCTCCACCCGGAGTTCCAACATCCGAATTTCTTTTTTATTTTTATTTGGTAACGTAGGGTGTCCCAGGCAAGTTTATATGCACTTTGGTCTAAACTTTGCAATCCCTTCCACGGTTATTTCACACACTTACGCGTAAGGTGAAGTGCTGTGTCGACCTGACTTCTACTAATTGCTTGACTTCACGCACCTCGATGAAGCTCCTAGCTACTTTGATTTCATTGAGGAAGTATACAATTGGAGTTGCTAAACAAACATGCTATGCTAGCACATGGTTTGGATGTGTAAAGTCAAACTCGTGGACTACACATTATTCCTGAGTTTTTCTCAAAGGAATTCTCGCTAACCAAACACGAGCTTTTTATCAAAATAAGGTTCTTTTTGAAACAATTTAGAGATCTATGTTGTTTTCAAACTATTTATAAAACTACCGTTGTTTTGTACTTCTCATTTTCAACCTGAGATCTTTCTTTACTTCTTCTTCTCAACCTGAGAAGTTTCTTGAAATTTCATCTAACGTGTCACTGTCCAACGTGGATATTTGGCTAGCGTGTCCATACATACTTCTCGTTTTGGACATGAGAAGTCGTTAAACATCTCAGTTTGGACCCGAGAAGTCTTTTTTAGTTCTGGTTTGCTAACTGAAAACATACTTTTCGTATTGAACCTGAGAAGTATTTTTAACTCATTTTCCATTTGTACAACCAAAACATTACGCTCCTGATTTTCCTCAACTAGCGTCCCAACCTGAAGCGGCTGACAATTGGTGTGAGATATGGTTGGGATTCATATCGGTTGTTAGGGCATACAAAGAAAACAAAAAGTAGAAAAACATCTTCGTACATTTAAAAGTAGTAGTATAGATTGTAGATTTTAAAAAACAAAAAATGGACAAAGAAAATGTGTTTATTCAAGGAAAAAGTTTTCAAAAAAAGATTTCAAAACACGCTATTAGCTTAAATTCCCAAATTGGACAAAACATCACATACAAGTGTGTTTTTGAAGGTCCCTTTTTAAAAACGTGTTTGGAAAACTCACTTTTTAGGCGGATTACAATTAACCAATGTCAAAAGCGTGTTTGGCAAACACGGTTTTCGTGAAACCATGCATGATTGTTAACCACGTTTTCACTTATTCCGGAAGGAAGTTTAAAAAGTTGCATGTTAATTACTTAAGTTATAAAATAAACCCAAATTGGTTAATCGCCCATAGATATCGCCCCAAAACTATAAACGAGACAATTGCAGTTAGTCATGAGTTAAACATACTTCTCAGGTCCAATATGCGATGTTTAAAAGACTTTTCAAGTTCAATACAAGAAGTATGTTGACAGTTAGTAAATGAGAAGTTAATTTAACTTTTCAGGTCCAACATGAGACGTTTAAAATACCTCTCAGGTCCAATACGAGAAATATGTTCTTAGTTAGTAAATAAAAAATTAAACCAAATTCTCAAGTTCAAAATGAGAATGAGAAGTACACAAAGATCTCAGGTTGAAAATGAGAAGTACAAAACAACGGTAGTTTTATAAATAGTTTGAAAACAACGATAGATCTCTAAATTGTTTCAAAAAGAACCTTATTTTGATAAAAAGCCACCTCTCTCTCTCTCCCCACATTTCTTCCCTTAGGCGAAACAGAACTCTCAAAATTTTAGAGTTTAACCTATCTAGTTAGACTACTGGCAGCATTAATTAACCTAAAAAACGGGCTGGGTTGGGTTGGGTTGGGTTGGACTTAACCCATATTCAACCTGCCTACTCATATCACTCCGGCCAAACCCAATCCAACCCTCCATTTACCACCTCTAATATATAGTATTGATATAAGACTATTGAATGATTCAGTAGAAATGATAATACCGTACGTACGATCGTATTATATGTGTCATATATATATATGAATTTTTTCCCTGAGCATACTGTACATATGAATTAATTAATATGCAGTGAAAATTAACACTCTTCATTGAATTATTAGGAGGGAGGGAGAGTTTCCACACTCTTCGGTCTTCATTGAATGGGGCCTTAAGTAGTACACTCGGCTCTCCTCCATTATTGAACTTTTCTAATTTCTATTTGTTGACTTCTTATTATAAAACCACAAATTAAACACTGCGAGGGACATTAAGGGTCTGGAAATTCAACACTAATGATAACTTTCCTCAGAACTGAGGTATGGAGACAGTTTTGGTCCGGTCAAGGCAATTGACTCACGTGGAGGTTCGCCAACAGAAACTCCCTTTGATGATGGTCCTCAATTCATTGGATTTGAACCACTTATTGCCAGAAGTCCTAATAAAAAATGGTTAGCTTCTTCTTTTTGGTGCATGTAACATCTGGCCCAGAACAATTATGTTGTATGTTTTAGCAACATCCTTTGAATAATGTTGCGGAAATTAAATACAACTTTCTCTGTAAAGTGCATGTAGCTTCGTAAATTTAATTTATTAAAGAGACATCATCATTACACCATTCACATCAACTTTTGCCTCCACGTACCAAGATTATCCTCCACTTTACCCATTAAATTTTCAAAATGACAAAATAATAATTGTACAAACTTTTCTAAACAGACATTTATTAAGAGACAACCCAAAATAGAATACTCGACTATTATTTAGGGATGAAGGGAGTATATAGTAATTTGCAAGCTAATAATTGCAATTCATTTTTCTTCTTCTTCTTATAAAACTTTTAATGTTGAAGCAGGCCCTTTTTTTTTTAGGGGCGAAAAGAAATTCTATAGATGAAACTCGATAGGGAGATGAGGAATCCAACCAAGAATCGGAATGCAAAAATAAAGAAAACAAAAGGGGAAAAAAAACCCCCAAAACACCCCAAGCAAGCATGACAGCCCTTGGAAACTACCAAAAGCTCTCCTCTTGCAAAACAACCAAGGTCATTGACTGCCTTCACCTAAATCAGATAGCCACCAACTACCTCAACCCCCACCTTACAAAAACGCAATCCGACCAAGCGGCCCAACACCAAAGATCAACCTCTGGTGGTGGCGAAACCACCATTGGCATCCGACAAGATAAATTGAGCCTCCTTTTGTTCCATTAAGAAGGCCCCACTTGGTTGTGGGCTTAAAGCTGGGGATGCACATTCATTGGGCCAGGATGAATTGGGGTCGCGCTCATACACTATATAATAACGAAACTTGTGTGCATCCACTCGCCCAATAAATAAATGGACTTCTCTTTTGTGTTCCGAGGCCCAACCCTATTGAAATTTTATTTTCCAATCCCGTTCAATTTACCCAATTAGTATTATCTTTTTTACATGCACATTGCTCTAAAAAGATGAAGTAAAATCTATACTCATAGCAAGAAAATTCTAACATAACCATTAAGTTACACAACTAAATTATCTAAAAAGTTGAAAACAAGCATCATAAGTGAAATGGAAACATGAAAAAACTAGATATTACTAGACAAATGATTTAGCATTAAATACATTACTGTAAAATATATACTCCCTCCGTTCCCGTTTAAGTGTCAGCTATAGGAATACGTGTATTTTCAAACTCCAAAAAAATATATTTCTCTATACAAACATAATTTTTTAATTGTAAATTTTGGTGCCAAATTTAAAAAAAAAAAATTGTATTATGCTGTCCAGGTATGGCTTGAAGTGTAATTCCCAAACCTGTCCCATTATCTAAACGGGACTAAATAGTCAACCCAGCCCAATCCCGTGGGCTTAAACATTGATCCCAAACCCTTAAAACTGCGAGCTTGGCGGGCTAGGGGGCTTGTGTGCAACCCTAGTTCAAGATGATTCATTGTTACTTGAATGTTCTCATCCAAAATATTAAAATTCCAGTAGTGTTTAAGCTAGCTCTTATATTATAAGTCTAATTTTTTCACAAAAATATAGGTTTTTATATTTTGAGAAAATTAGAAAATTTAAACCAAATGTGCCAATCTATCTTTTGCATGGGATTCTTTTGGGCTTAAAAGAAAAAGGAAAATTAACGGCTGTGTTTGGTTCACATTTCCAAAAAAATTTCCAAAAAGATTCCTTCCTCATCTCTCATCTCTCCAATCATTAATCACTTTTCTCTCTCTACTCATACCCCTTTCTACAATCATTAATTCTCATTTCTCTATCTATCTCTCTCCAATCATTACACCTCTCTCTAATTATTACTTTTTCCAAAAACTCATCCAAACACTATCTCAAAAAATTTCTCAAAAAATTTCTTCTCAAAATTCTAAACCAAACACAGTGAACACCTTTCTTTAATTTGTATGGATGGCCTAGAAGTATTTTTTTTTTTTTTATACTTCTAGGCCATCCATACAAATTAAAGAAAAGTAAGAATTCAAAAGAAAACATTATTTAGTTGCTAATGAAAATGAATGTTGTCTAACAATTTATTTACAGATGAGTGATATAATTTGAATATGTCTATTGTAGATCGGCCGATGTAGTAGTTAGGAGGGCTCCAAACTAATAATTAAGGGGAGGGGTAAACTGAAATAAATTACTTCAAAACATCGCTTTTTTTTTTTTTGCTTTTCTTTTTTCCCTTCTTTCTTTTAGTTTCTTCAATTTAATATCAATGGTGCTACAAAGACCATGATAATCCTATATGGCTATATCTCTTGTGTATGCACGGCCATGCATCCCATTTAGTTGCCTTACATCCTTAAGATTTGCACCGAAATTCATGATATTTGTTTGAAAGTCAATATATAACAATCGCATAAAAAATTATAATACCAAGATAAAATATCAAAAATGGAAATGTAACGGATTCACTGTGGATGATGTTATGAATTTCGTATAGCGAATTTTGCGCAAAAGTAATAAATGTTACGAAAATTTAATGACTGCATACCGTAAACATCCAAATGTGAGGTTTTTTACTATAGCATTTCTCAGACATATTTTAGCACTATTTCAACCTAGAAAATTTTGATCATAACGGTATGTTTTCAAACCAGACTCAAGTTCTATCAAACCTAGTAAAAATGTATCAGAAATGTATCTTAGAAAAATTTCACGTGGCATGTCATTTCCGAACTTTTCTTCAACATTATTCGTGCTTCTTTTTTCCCCGAGGTAAATTTTGCTATTAACTGATGCCGTAATCACCTGCGTAATCTTGTGGGTAAATTCTTAATTTGTGGGTCCAATTTCCTAATCCATATGGTCCGCTAGATATCATATCAAAGAATAACCAATCGTTTGCAAGAAAAGTTAGAATCCGAAACCTTTTTTACAAGAATCAAAAACAAATGTTGTAGCAGTGAGAATGGGTTGAAAAGTGTCTTTCAATCATAGTTTTGGGTCCAAAAAGCAAATTTTTTTACTTCCTTAATTAAAGAAAATTCCAAGAAGCCAGCAAAATTTCATATTCTTGTTTCCTTTGCCATCTTTGCTATATATTAAACAAATATGTTGACATAGTACCAAATCAACCACCACTATATATATACTATATCCACCAACCAAAGTCTCACATGCCACAAAATTTGATCCATTAAACACAAGAAACACCACAAACAAACTTATGGAAGGGCCTTCTAGGGGAAAGGAAACACAAGAGAAAGAAGAAAAAGGTAGGGAGGAAGTCCGGTACCGCGGAGTTCGGCGGCGGCCGTGGGGGAAGTTTGCGGCGGAGATTAGAGACCCGTCGAGACAAGGGGCTCGTCAGTGGCTCGGAACTTTCGACACCGCAGAGGAGGCGGCTAGGGCTTATGATAAGGCTGCATTCAACTTGAGGGGTCATCTTGCAATTCTAAATTTTCCTAATGAGTACTACTCTCGACTCCCAAACCCTCCTTATTATCCACCAATGCCATCTTCAGTTCCTGGTGAGGGTTCTCAGAGAGGAAGTTCATCATTAGGGCAAGGCAGGCAAGTGATTGAGCTCGAGTATTTGGATGACCAAGTGTTGGAGGACCTTCTTGAATCAGACGAGGAGAAGAAGAAGAGGATGGAAGATGATTAATGTTTTGGCCCATTAGCATTAGCATTAGCATTAGCATTAGCATTTGGGCATCCTTGTTTGGGGTGGACTCTGCACAAATGCATTGCTGTAAATGCACCTGAAGCCTAAATAATTTTCCCATTTTAAAGGTTTAACTGGGAATACGTTTTACTGTTGAGCTTGAGTTTTGTGGAAATGGTAATCCAGAGCCAGTTTGTAATACTTGGCAAATATATAATGTTGTTGGTTTTCAAGTTTTTCACTTAAAATTAAAAAAAAGATGATGTTGGTTTCAGTAGGAAAAACAGTAAGATTGATTTGTAGTACCCAGCGGCGGAGCTGGAAATCGAAGTAGATTGATTTGTAGTACCCAGTGGCGGAATTGGAAATCGAAGTCGGAGGGGGCCAAATTATGAAAGAAATTTTGGTTCCCAAGATTTTTTCATGATTAAATCCACTCATTCGAGTTTTATGGGACGGTTTTGATAGATTGAAAAATTAATCTCTAGTATTGTTGATATCATATCATTCGAAGAATGCAATATCATTATCGTAGTGTATGATTCACCATAATTTAGTGTTTTCAAAATGAAAATTATTCTTACATTTTAATGGTTGGCGAAATTTTATAAATTTTTTTAAGAATATTTATAAAAAAAAATATGCAAAATATATTCCAAAATAGGAATTTGGCCTGGGGCTCGGGCCACCCTGGCCTCTACATAGCTCCGCCCCTAGTAGTACCTAACTAAAGTGATGATACACTTACAAGACAACTTTTCATATTCAAAAAATGGCCATATGATTAATTCGATCTGTCAGAAAAGTGAATCGCCCAGAACCTAGCTTTTCTAATATTCCAAATGTTAATGGTAAAAAGTTCAATAGCTATATATAAGCTATTGGTTTGGTCATGGTGTCCCATATTGGGCTTTTATAGAATGGCTTGCTTATCTGGGAAGACTGTCAACAAAGGATAGGCTTTCTCGCTGGGTCAGGTAGTGGAGAATAATTGTTTGCTATCCCAGGTTGAAGATGAATGCCATGAGCATTTAATTTTTGAGTGCGAATATTCCCAAGTGGTATGGAAGTTGTTGTTGCTTAAGAACGATGTTGATTGTCCCTGTGCTGGATTAGCTAGGGAATTTTGAGTTGATGTGTGCTCACAAGGATCTAGAGATTCTTGTCCTAACAGGGTTTACAATTTATCCATGGCTGCTACCATTTAAGAGGCTTTGTCAAGGTTTGAGGTTTGTCTGCCACAGCTTTGCGAGCATTTATCGTGGAGGAAGCCTGGGCATGCTTAAGCTCGTGGAGGAATCTTAAGCCAAGTGATGCTAATAGGACGTTATTCCTTCCGTCCCATTTTGTTAGATCTTTGATTATTTGAATTTTTTAAGGGAACATGATTTAATTAATGTATGTTTTCTCAAAAAGTTGGTTCAAATTTCCATTATTGTAATTCAATTCTCACATTTAAAATTAATTTTAACTACTCTATTTATTCCAAATTGCTAGTCCTTTATGGGAAATCCAACTTTTTAAGCAAACATTCATTAAATGCATTCACAATTAAGACACATTGATTTTCAATAATGTCCTTATATTCCAACTTTTGAATGAAATCATTGGTAAATGGACCATTTTGCAAGTATGAATACATTTTGTTTTAAGAGGACTAAAATTTTGTAACATCCCAAAATAGAATAAGGAACAAGCAATTTGGAATGGATGGAGTTTTTGTGAGGGTTAATTTTGGAAATCTCAGGAACTAATTTTTGTATTGAAGGACTAGCATTTTGAGACATCCCAAAATAGAATAAAAGACAAACAAAATGAGATGGAACGAGTATTAGTTAGGTATTGAAGTCTTAGCTCTAGAATTTTTTGTCCTCGGTAATATTATTTGTTTTCACCATCTAGTATAGGAGTACGATTCGAAGGAACATTCATATTCATACTCTTGTTCATCGTAACAAGGATCCGCTGAAGAAAAAACTTTCCTACTCAAAAGGTGGATTTGAGTTTCTTGCTTCCGGATTGGTTACTCATTTTCGGTTACAGATTCTAATAAAAGAAATACAACATTCTAATTATTGGGAGGGAATGAGCCAGTTGCAGCACTTTATTTGAAAAAGGGAGTTTGTTTATTTAACAGAGCATTTGATTATTGGGATAATCCTTCTTATTACTGTGGAGGGGATGTAACAACCTAGGGTGAAAAACTATCATGAATATGCATGCAAAATAGGTAAACAACAAACAGTAAACAATTAACAGGATATATCACACAATCCTAACATGTGGGTCCCTGTCCTAGGTTGGAAGGTTCTAGGTTAATTATATGCAAAGGCCGGTTTTGGTTTAGGGGGTCCCCCAGACTAGAGCCAATATTTGCCTCCCAGTGCCAAGTGTACTGCATGGCAACCGTCAGTTGAAAAAGACGTAAATGGAGCAATACTTCGAGCGATGGACTGTAGGCCCGGTGGAGGGAAGCAGTGCCATAACAGTGGAGTGACTGGACTATGATCTAGAGGACGAAAACAGTGCCCAAACCTACATAATATTTGAAGAGGAACTCTTACACAGAAAGATGATACGAGACTCAGGACTATATGTGTGATACACCTGTTTGCATTTTGTGGACGGTCAACCTCCACCGGTTTGCTTTGGTTTGAAAATGATGTTTTGAAAATAGAGTCGCCACCCGGGTTTTTGGAAAATAGTTTAGGACCCGAGAAACCGTTTTGAAAAATGGTTTGGAAAATGATTTAGAAAACGATTCGGAAACCAGAGATTCGTTTTGGATTCGGGAGCCAGGTTACGAGCGGGGAAGGGTTTTAATACACCCCGCTTGCCCGATTAGAAATCGGTCTGTACTAAACATTTGTGGGATTTTTAGAAAATATTTTAATGTCGAACTTTATTCTAATAGACAGTTTATCAAACAAAGCAGATGATAATAATAAAAATAAGCAACATGCAAATCAAATAATCCAGACAACACACCAAGGGTTCAAACTGTTTTGTAAAGGAAAGATTTCAAAATTTCAGATTTTACAAAAGTGTATCGTGCGGCACTGTTCATCATTCCAACGGTCAAATTTTCAAAAGAGTGCCGTACAACACTCCAAGTGTACCGTGCGGTACAGGAAGAGTGCCGTGCGGCACTGTTTTCTTCACAAACAGTTCAAACTTTGATTTTTCGACATTATTGAATAAAAGCACATATAAGGTATGAAAATTGATTAAAAACAGATTATTTTGGATGGGATAACAATTGTGTTTGAATGAGGGATGTTCCTCCTCACTAAATTACCCCGTACGAGGCGATATTTTCGCCGTACGACGCAACCGGGAGGTTTGTAAGCAAAATGGTTTTTACTATAACATGGGCGTACCGAATGCGGAGACAATATTGATCATCAACCCGAACTCGGCACCCCTCCCCTCAGGGTTCCAAACTTAAGAAATTTGGCAAAACGAAAATATACCTTCAGCTTGAACCTATCGGATTGAACACCTCTGGATCCTTCTGACCACAGCTTGAACCTTCTATGGCTTCCAACTTCACTCCAGTACAACAGCAAGGGTGGTGAATGGATGGAAACGGATGGGCCTAGGGTGATGAACTCACGGTTTTGAAATCGAAAAACAAGGGACCAAACTTTCTGACCGAGTTTGCTTTGGAAGAGGTTATGAGATTGATTTCTGGAAGATTAGAGGTAGTAATGAAGGTGGTTTACAATGGAGAAGGTATTTTTGACAGGGGTTTAGAGATAGAGTTTCATGGTGTTCTTCATATTTTTCCCCCTCTGTCATTTCCGTTGAACTCGATCGGGATTTATAGGCGAGAGGAGAACTTGGCTCCCAAGTTTGCTTGATGCCCACACATGGTGATGATGGCTAGGAGGTAGCCTTTCATCCTCACACGAATTCATGATGAGCAGGAAAACGAATTCGTCAACATTTTGAGCTGCTGGAACTCTGCAAAAGCTGTTTGACAAATGACAGTGCCGTACGGTACACAAATTGTGCCGTGTGGCACACTAACTGTACCGTGCGGCACACTTCCACCGCCAAAATTTAAAAGGCTGTTGTACGTGACTGAGGCTGTACCGCACATGAGAGATGAGTACCGTACGGTACTGTTGACTGGGTTGACTTGAAGAATTTCAATCCGAGATATCTTCCGGGTATTTCTTTTCATCATCGGGGATTATAATGTATACGAACGTCTCATTTTGGGGTGTCTACACATTGACACAAGCATCGCATCATGTTTACTGTTTGAACTCTTAAACTTGTACTATTCATTTTTATCAAAATCTTTTTTAACTGTTAATGTAAGAATTTGGGGTAGTGGTTTCTGCTGAGCTTTATCGCTCACGGTGTTGCATTTTGTTGGGAACATGTGTGAAAGATTGGAGTCCCACATTGGATAATCAGAAAAAGAGTTGGACCTTAATATACAGTTGGATGACTCACCACTTACAAGGCTTAGCCTTTTAAGTGGATATGGGTCATTCAATGTATATTGGGTTCACGTGATGTGGTGGACTTTGTGGATACTCCCCAACGGATTGGGTCTGCGCCCACATGGAAAGAACCTCAGGCGAATCAGACTCCCAACACACTTGTATGACCCTGCCATAACACCACGATGTTACTCTACAACTCTAACGTATTATGTTAGGTTTTAGAGATGAACATGAGGAATACTACAATTTGGAGTCCTATGGAGCTGAGCAGGACTCTACCGGGGCAGACGCCCATTCCATGGAGGAGAGAAACCCTAGTTGACTTTTTAGTGAATAAATGTATTGGCCAGGAGAATTGTGTAATTTTTAGTTATGGATTATTGATGTAAACTTTTATTATTTTATTTAATAAATTTCAAATTCCAAATTTTAGGGCGTTATAGGCAATGTCTTAATAGAAGACATCTCCAAACTAGGTATTGGTAACGCCTCGAATCCTCAAGCACCACAATAGACAATAACATAACTATGCAAGCTTAGCTACCATGAACATATATATTAAAATAGAAATTCCATCACAACCC
Organism: Vaccinium vitis-idaea; assembly: GCA_963854785.1. Taxonomy (NCBI): domain Eukaryota; kingdom Viridiplantae; phylum Streptophyta; class Magnoliopsida; order Ericales; family Ericaceae; genus Vaccinium; species Vaccinium vitis-idaea. The sequence goes on along the minus strand of OY978218.1, from coordinate 10,080,053 downwards.
ATTCAAAATTCACCTCTCTCATCTCTACCAAATATTCCAGCTTCAAAAGCATTCCTCTCTCTAAATTTTACTACCCAAAAATTGGTGTCTTTTTCTCCTCCTCTTATTCTTTTCTTTTTGTTTTTAGTTCTCCCTCCCCTGGGCTCCCCCGTACCCATGTCTATCTCTCTTATATATGCAACGAAATGGCACAAATTCCACACCCCGAATCTTCAAGCACCACAAGAGATAATAATATAACTATGCAAGCTTATCTACCATGAATTTAAATATTAATATAGAAATTCTATTGCAACCCGTACAAAATTCACCACTCTCATCTCTACCGAATATTCCAGCTTCAAAAGTCTTCCTATCCCTAAATTTTACTGCCCAAAAGTTGGAGTCCTTTTCTCCTCCTCTTATTCTTTTCTTTTTCTTTTTAGTTCTCCCTCCCCCGGGCTCCCCCTTACCATAGAACCCATCTCTATGCCAAGAAAAGACAAAAAGTTCACACCCCAAATCTTCAAGCACCACTAGATACAATAACATAACTATGCAAACTTATCTACCATGGACATATCTATTAATACAGAAATTCCATTGCAACCTGTCCAAAATTCACCACTCTCGTCTCTACAATATATTCTAACTTCAAAAGCCTTCCTCTCCCTAAATTTTACAGCCAAAAAATTGGTGTATGTCCTTTTCTAGTCCTCTTATACTTTTCTTTTTCTTTTTAGTTCTCCCTCCCCCCTCCAAAATTCACCACTCTCGTCTCTACAAAATATTCCAGCTTCAAAAGCCTTCCTCTCCTTAAATTTTACTGCCCAAAATATAGCGTCCTTTTCTAGTCCTCTTTTTCTTTTTAGTTCTCCCTCCCCCAGGCTCCCCTGTACCCATTGTACCCATCTTTATCTCTCTTATATCTGGAGAGAAAAGTCAAAAAGTCCTCAAGAGACAACATACCTCTTGGGAATGTTTTTACAGCACATCTATTCCTTTGTTGCTATCAATCCACGTGACGTACACCTCCCGTAGTCATAACCAGTTCGAATATATCTGCCCATTTGTTTTTTTTTTTTTTGTCTCTTTTTTTTTTTTGGAATACATAAAAGACAAGACAAGGGTAAATACAACTTACAAGCCTCTAATTCATTAGACAGCCTAAATATCAAAGGCAAGCGTGTAATTATAGTACGGGTTATTACAGTGCTACTTTTGAGGAGGCTGGTGAAGTTCTTGAAGCTCCGGAGTGGGAGTTCTATTGCAGGACCTTCTAGCGTGTTTCAGATTTTAGTGAATCACCAACGTGGCTAGTTTTGAGATGAAGTCCAATGATGATCGAGATGCCCTTTTGGTGCTCCGTTCTAGAAGCCATGGTGGTTTCTCTTCAATCAACCCAACTAATCTCTCCAACTCCTCTCACATTCCTTTCTACACATTTGCGTGAGGTAAGGTTTGGTGGCCCCAAAGACTTATCGTTGCCTAAAGAAATCGATCCTATGACCTTGTGGTGGTAAGTAAACTTATACATATATATATATATACACACCACACTTCCCCTCCAAACTCCCGGATTTTCTTAAGTTACGGACCTCATTGATCCCGATCGAATTTCGATGATCCGAACCGTCCAATGTGTTTAAAAGGTGTTTTTTAGGGTACCCGCGATAAATCATAAAAAAAAAATACCGGGAAGGGCTTGATCCGAGCCGTTTTTCACAAAAACTGTATATGTACAATTTTGTGAAAACGGCTCGGATCAAGCCTTTCCCGGTTTTTTTTTTTTTGATGATTTCTCGCGGGGACCCTAAAAAACACCTTTTAAACACATTGGACGGTTCGGATCATCGAAATTCGATCGGGATCAATGAGGTCCAGAATTTAACAAGTTAAGGGAGTTTGGAGGGGAAGTGGACTGTATATATATATATATATATATATGAGTCCCGATCTAGTCCGGGAGTCCCGGATCCGGGACTCCACCTTCCCGATATTTTTTTGACGATCCGAACCGTCCAATGTGTTCAAAAGGTGTTTTCCAAGGCCCACGCGAAAAATCTTAAAAAAAAAACACCGGGAAGGGCTTGATCCAAGCGGTTTTCGCAAAACTGTAAATATGCAATTTTTGCGAAAAACTGCTTGGATCAAGCCCTTCCCGGTATTTTTTTTTGAAGATTTCCCGCGTGGGCCTTGGAAAACACCTTTTGAACACATTGGACGGCTCGGATCGTCAAAAAAATATCGGGAAGGGCTTCAAAACGCTTCAATCCGGGATTTCCGGGATCCTTGACTGGATCGTCCGTGATATATATATATATATATATATATGGGAAATTCATCGAAATGGTCCCTCTAGTTTAACCCCGGTCTCGATTTCATCCCCCACCTTTCAATTTCACTCTAATGACCCCTGTTGTTTCAATTTTGGTCGAATTGAGTCCAAAAGTTAACTTTCCGTTAGTAAAAGTTAACGGAAATTCCAATTAGGGGTTTTTTTGAGGGGTAGAATAGACATTTTGCCCTCCCTCTTGCCCAAAAACAAACTCTATCTCCTCCTACCACTTTTTTACCCTCTGCAAATCTCAAAAAAAAAAAATCACTAAAATTATAAAATTGAGAGGGAAAAAAAATTCATCAAAATTCACCCTAACGACTCATTCTAGGGTTGCAGTGTCTATATCTCTTCTTAGGTAGGCTGAGAATGAGCAAATGTCTAGTGTGTGTATGATGGCATGCATGCAACACTCATTTTTGTGAATTTCTTTTACCTCAATTTATAATTTTGGTGATTTTTTTTTTTTTGAGATTTGCAGAGGGTAAAAAAGGGATAGAAGAAGTTAGGATTTGTTATTGGCAAGAGGGAGGGAAAAATGTCTGTTCTACCCCTCAAAAAACCCCCCAAATTGGGATTTCCGTTAACTTTACTAATGGAAGTTAACTTTTGGACTCAATTCGACCAAAATTGAAACTACAGCGGTCGTTACAGTGAAATTGAAAGGTGGGGGACAAAATCAAGACTGGGGTTAAACTAGAGGGACCATTTCGATAAATTTATATATATATATACGGAAATTTTCTAATCCGGGACTCCCAGAAATAAGAAAAACCGTATTTTTTTTGTTTTGCAAATTGTTTTTGGAAAATCCGAGCCGTCCAATGTTTTCAGAAGGTGATTTCAAGGGTCCACGCGAGAAATCTCAAAAAATATACCGGGAAGAGCTTGATCCAAGCAGTTTTTCGCAAAAACTGTATACTTTACAGTTTTGCGAAAACTGCTTGGATCAAGCCCTTCCCGGTATTTTTTTTTTGAAGATTTCTCGCATGGACCCTTGAAAACACCTTCTGAAAACATTGGACGGCTCGGATCGTCAAAAAAATGATCGGATCATGGAGGTCCGGAGTCCCGGATCCCGGATTAGAAAGAGACCCTATATATATATATATATATATACAAGAAGTTTCCTATGAGGGCTCCCTCACAAAAAAAAGTGCGGAAAAACAATTGTGAGCCGTTGGATCGCGTGAAGGGCGTAAGATCCAACGGCTCACAACCGTTTTCCCGAACTTTTTTTGTGAGGGAGCCCTCATAGGAAACTTCTTATATATATATATATATATATATATATATATAGGACGCGGTTCTTATAAGGGTTCCCTAACAAAAAATTTACGGGAAAAACGTTCTAGACCGTTAGATCGCGTTAAGGCCATCAACGGCTGAGATTAAAAAACCCACACGTGGGTCGATTGGCGGGTCAAAATTGGTTCGCGGGTCAGGATCCGGGTTAAAACCCCATCCGGATCCCTCCCCTCCCATTTGACGCTATTCGACAGAGAGAGAAGAGAGAGAGAGAGAGAGAGAGAGAGAGAGAGAGAGAGAGAGGAGACGATTCGAAGACGACGACGACGAACCAAACGAAATCCAAGGTGAATCTCTCGTTGTTTCTCCTCTCTCTCTCTCTCTCTCCTATCTTCTTCTTTGTATGAAATCGATTTGTGAGCTTTTAGGGTTTCAACCGACGAACAGAAATCAAAGAACAAGAGGTCGAAGAACAAGAAATCTCAGGTATATCTCTCTTCTCTCTCTTCCCTCGCTCTAGCTGAACTCGATTTTTGAATTTTTAGGGCTTCTGAACTCGGTTTTTGAATTTTTAGGGTTTCCAGACGACGAGAAATCGAAGATCAAGAGGTCAATCGAAGGTATCTCTCCCTATCTCTCTAGTTCGTTTTAAATTTCTTCGGTTTATCTCAGATTTAACAAATCCTATTATATGTTTTGGATTTAGGGTTATTTTTTCAAAAATTTCTTTGATCTGAAGTCATTAATATAGAGCATAGTGCCATGGACCAAAATCTGCTATGTTTTGAATTATGTTTTGATATTACTTTGTGCTATTCTACAACAATACCTACTTTCTAAGGCAAACCGTGCTCACAAAGTGCCATGGACCATTGTATACATACTATGAGATTAAAATTCTAATGCATAAGAGTTTGGCTGAGCAATATTTCTCCTTTCTTCCCCATTATGGTATAGCTGGAGATACCGCTTAACGTTTCAATTTTTGGAGATATTATTTGTAGGATTTCATGAGTTGTTGAGTAGTAGAATGGTCACATCAAACTTTGGTTGAATAAAAACATGTTGCAAGTACATAACCCTTGTACACGTTTGTGGTTGAATTTCGGGTAAACTATGATTCGCTTGTATTGTCCGTTTGTATGTTTCATCTGATTCGCTCTTTATGCTTGATGTTTTTACTTCATTTTAGGTTTGATTCACCTAGGGTTTACGCTTGGCGTGTTAAAGTTGAATAATTGAAGTGTTTAAATGTTAAAGAGGCTGCATTGTTTGTTTCTTTTCTTCGTATTAATAAGACCTATTGTTTTTGTGAACACAGATGTTTAGTTAAGTAGATATCTCCATAATATAGGTATCATTATTCTGATTCATATTTTGTTTTTGTGAATTTTGTTGATTAGGCCATAACTCTTCAATTGTTCTGTATCACTCTGAAGACAATTCAAATGGATGGGCAGCAGGAAATGAAGACCCTCTAAATCCAGTCTTCTTTTATTTTTTTCAATTGTTCTGTATCAACTTATTGGTGCTGGAAATGGCAAGAATCTGCCATGTAATTTTTTTTTTCCTGTTAACAATACGGTATCCATGGCAATAGCTAGTTCTATTTGTACTATTTCTTGACCTTTGTTAAGCACTTGAATTGGTTTAATTTTGATCACTTCCCGTTGCTTACTACTCTACAGTTATGTTCGGATTATATTTTGTGGAGTTGGTTCACAAGCATTCTGTTTTGTCAAGGATGTCAATCCTCTTTCCATAACAGAGAAATTTGATGAAAGTAGAAAAGCTAGAAATCACAGGTCGTCTTTCTTCATCTCCACCTCCGCATGTCGGCATCTTCTCACGACTAAGAATCCAACTTCATCAAGACCACCACGATGAGATCGCAACAAATACACCCTCCTTGGCGTCGTGAGAGGGTGGTTATCTAAATACCAAAAAACAAACCATCTAACAGAATATCCAAACTTAAATTACAGAACATCCAAACTTAAACTACATAACATCCAAACAATGAGCACAGATTCCAACACAACATCATCACCATGTTCACTTCCTGGTATCGCAACAACATTCACGTTCTGTAAATAAACCACACACTGAACAGCCACAAACCCAACAAACAAAATGTAGATTCACCAGATTTAGAAACAGATGCAAACAAAATGCAACCAATTGGAGATGCTCTAAAAGGGCATTCTTTGATAAATTCAAGTTTAAAAAATGCAACGAATTTGCTCCCTGAATAAGAGTAAAAAAAATGGATAAACAAATGTTCTTTGGACTGAAATTGCATTTTTATTGCTAGGGCTGATAAGAAAACTGAACGAGCCGAACACTTGATTGTTTAAACTTGGCTTGTTCAAGAGCAAATCGTACTCAAACGAGCTTTAATTGAGCCAACCACGAACTACTGTCAAGTAGCTTGAATTTTTGTAACACCAAAAGTGGAATGAGCTGAACAATAACTTGTTCGAGCTTCATTCAAAAACATTTGAAAACTTAACGAGCTTTATAAAAATGTTCCAAACTTGGTTTGTTTATGTAACAAACCAATCTCAAACGAGCCCGATACAACAGCAGAGGAAGTAAGCATCAGGAATACTAGATCTTAGGCTAACTAAGTGAAGGGATGATTATTCACGAATTAGGGTCTCAAAATTCAAATTTTGAAATAAAAAAATTAGGGTTTCAAAATTTCAAATTTCAAAATCACGAAACCCTAAAATTTGAAAAAACCAACAAATCGATTTCATGTTCTTCGACCAAATAGAGCGAGGGAAGAGAGAGAAGAGAGATATACCTGAGATTTCTTGTTCTTCGACCTCTTGTTCTTTGATTTCTGTTCGTCGGTTGAAACCCTAAAAGCTCACAAATTGATTTCATAAGAAATCAGTTCATATGAAGAAGAAGATAGGAGAGAGAGAGAGAGAGAGAGAGAGAGAGAGAGGAGGAGAAACAACGAGAGATTCACCTTGGATTTCGTCTGGTTTGTCGTCATCTTCGAATCGCCTGTTCTCTCTCTCTCTCTCTCTCTCTCTCTCTTCTCTCTCTGTCGAATAGCGTCAAATGGGAGGGGAGGGATCCGGATGGGGTTTTAACCCGGATCCTGACCCGCGAACCAATTTTGACCCGTCAATCGACCCGCATGTGGGTTTTTTAATCTTAGTCATTGATGGCCTTAACGCGATCTAACGGTCCAGAACGTTATTCCCGTAAAATTTTTGTAAGGGAACCCTTATAAGAACCGCGTCCTATATATAGAGACACACACACACTAAACTTCATATCCAAACCCTTAAAATCCGGTCTTCGTCCACACCTCATAGATCCCGATCAAATTTTGACGATCCGATCCGTTCAATGTTTTTAAAACGTGTTTTTACGGGCCCCGCGAGCAATCAGCAAAAAAAAGTACCGGGAAGGGCTTGATCCGAGTAGTTTTTCATAAAACTATACATATATATAAGTAAGATTTTGGTAAAAGCTGTATTAGTGCCATAGTTATGAGAAAATTTTAGGTGCAAATAAATTACCTTGTGTGTGCCCGAGCGCGCATCTTGACAATTCAAAAGTGTTTTTAGACGACTCAAATCTCCCTCTCTCTTCTTTCTCTCTCTAAAATTCAGACTATCTAAAACACGTTTGGACTGTCAAGATGCATGGCGGTACCCGTTCGGCACCCAAGTTAATTTTCTCCTTAGTTATAAATTTAAAAGGAAGAAAATAGCTTTCCATGAGTTGAGTCAAAATTTGATTTCTCCCTTAGTTTATTAAACCTTAATTTGAATAGGGTTGGGTAAGTAATTGAAGTAAGTTTTAAGTATTTTTACTCGTATTTTAATTTTGAGTTTAAAAAAAGAAAAGAAAAGTTAAGGATAGGAGATGCTCTTATATGGGTAATTACATGTAAGCTCCTCCTCAAATCTCAATAACTATCCATACTTTTATTTTGTGGCCCATACCGAGCCTACAATCACGATCAGAACCGTCCATTTTGCAGAAAACACAACAATTAATATGTCTGCAAACATCAATTTGATCGGATATCCATAAATATCTGAATAAGGTACATATTGTTCCGTAAATTATAAGGTTGAAGTTTATAACATGTTTGCCTATCATTTACATTATAAAAGTCCAACCTGTACTTCACCTTTTTATCTGTATTCATTGAACTGATTTTATTTTTTTTGTAAACATGTTATTTGTGTTTTTTTACGATTCAGATCATGATTGTCCATCCGGATTAAACACTTCTCAACCAAAAGAAAAAGGGAACAAGAGACAAGATGAATGTTTGAGATACCAAAAAAAGGAGATACCCCAAAAGAAAGATGATTGTAAAGCACAAGTAGATGAAATTAACCACGTGGTTAACGGAGGAGGAATATTATCACACCAGCTAAGATTTTTGTTCTTGAGATGTTATCAAGAATCTACAGCCAAGAATAAAGCATAAGTAATGTCACCCATTTTGATAAAAGGGCTTTATTTAATGAAATTGACTAATATCTGGAGCCATGGAGGAGGTATTCAAAATATACTTTCAAGGTTGAATATAGGTAATTGATTTTCACTTTTTTTTTTTTTACTACAAATGCAGTTCTTTTTTTGTTCACTAGCAATTAATTAGAGTTTACAACATTGTCCATACAAGTTAGGGATGGTACGGGATAAGGTGAGGGTGGATACTACTGTCTCCGTCTCCAATTCCAAATCCAATTCCCGTTCTCACTCCGATCTCCACTGTGGAATTTTTTTTACCTTCCATCCCAACCCTAAACGGGAACAGGGATCCCCGTGGGGAATGAGAGATCCTATCTTTAAAAAAATGACATTAATAAACTTCATTCTCATATCGGCAACACTAATAAACTTCATGTATTACTACAATTCAGAACCCACTCCATTTTATTTTTTTTGGGAGAAAGGAAACATAAGAAACTTCATTAACAAATTTTAGTTCACTACAAACTAAGCCAAGAGCAACTACTACCCAAATTATCTTTAAATTATCTGTCATTACAAACCAAATGATATGTAATTCAGTGATAAACATTAGTTCCGAAGTTCATTACAATTACTGCCCAAACTTAAAAGTTGGGAGTGCGGCTGTGAAAAGTGAGATCCCTTATTAGAAATTTGGTGTATATCAGGAGGATCTAGTCCACACCCTTAAAATGCAGACTCCGTCCACACCTTCACATTCCTGATCAAATTTTTATGATATGAACCGTCCATTAAAAGGTGTTTTTAAGGGTTCTTAGATCACAAAAAAAAGACCAAAAAAGGCTTGATCCGAGCAACTTTTCATAAAAAATGCATATAAAGGTCCACATTTTTTGGAAAGTGAAGGTGTGGACAGAATCCGCATTTTAAGGGTGTGGATTGGATCCGTGGCGTGTGTGTGTGTGTGTGTATATATATATTTATTTATTTACACCCAAACCTTCTAATAAGGGATCCATTAGATGCCGACCTCACCGGATTTCACCTTTTTTTATTGAATTTTGATGTTCCGAACTGTTCAATGTGTTTAAAACGTATTTTTAAGGGTGCAAGCGAGATATCATAAAAAAAGACTGGGAATGCTTCATCCGAGTAGTGTTCGATAAAACTGTATTTGATCAAAAACTACTCGGATGAAGCCCTTCCAGGGGTTTTGGGGCGGGGCAAGGCAAGGATTAGAGCAGGGACATACTCAATCCATGTATACTACCCGATCACCAAAAAATCCCCAAATCCCCTACTTGTACGGGGTGGGGAACGGAGCGGTTACTGTTGGATCAGACGAAATGGCCATCTCTATTACAAGCGTGAAAGAGTATACAAATGAAAGGTTAAATGGTTAATATTGAAAATTAACATATAAATGACCAAAAGAGTACTATAGTTAAAAAATAAATAAATAAATAAAATAAAAGAGTGTGAAAATCACTGCGTACCCAACTTATAGAAAAGGGCTCACAGCAATCGTGATAATATTATGGAACAAAAAAGTTTTTGTTAGAGATTCTTGAATCTTGTGTCATCATTGTGTTGACAAATGACCGGAAATGACAAAAAGAAATCAAGCAAAGTGAATGTGATGCTAATTTAATTAATATGCTGATTAGATTTACCAGTAAATTAAATTTTCGCAACTTGGCTTCAGTGGGCTTAAAGGTTCTTTGATGCAAAGACCTAAGTAGATAGGGACAAAGGGAGCTAAGGCCTTCCCCAATTTGAAATTCCCAAGAATTATCTGGTACTAATTTTTTTGTTATGGTATTAGAGCCTCCCCCAATTTGAAATTCCCAAGAATTATCTAGTAAATTTTTTGTTATGGTATTAAAGCCTCCCCCAATTTGAAATTCCCAAGAATTATCTAGTAAATTTATTGTTACGGTATTAAAGGTTTGTTTGGCACTGATATCCTTTCCTTTCTTTAGTTTCGGTCCGACATAAGTTTTGTAGGGTTCTTTATGAATAATGATGTAGTGTACCGACGAGGCAATATTTCTTGACTGAGGTGGCGGGGTAGGATAATATCTACACTTTCATTTCATAGACCAAAAAAATTTACTTCCGATCAATTGTCCACTTAAAATTCAAGTGCATTACACGGGTTATTGCTAGTTATTTAGACATTTAAATGTATAGATTCTTGAACTTTGAAATGTTAAAATATTATTGTTCATACGACCCCCTTGTACATGGAATCCTAGTTCCATATCATATCTTCTTAAACAAGGATATCACTGCACGTGCATTGCTGGATGCCATTTTATATGCTTGGATAGCAATTAAGATTAATATTCTCCCCAGTAGAATTTTTTTTAAATCTTCGTTATGTTAGGGTCCACCTGGCTCCGTGGTGGACCATGGGGCATGCTGTGCCTTGGCTAATGATCCGGAAAAATAAATTAATTGGACATTGATAGCTTGCCGATCTAATCATTTAATTTTGCAATGCATTTTTTCAAGTGTATTTGCTTTTCATGTAATGAAGTTGTAGATGATTTGATTACGTGAGTTTCTGATGTTCAATTGATCATCTCTAGCTCTAATAGTGAACTGTTCGGATCATGTTTTTACGCTCGGGAGAGAGGCACAACAGGGCACAGCAAGCCCATGACTCCGTAGTAATTAAAGATTCTTTATTACAAGGAAAATGCTAAAATAGGCTCAGTGAATTTATGATAAGGCTTAAAAAGTGTGTTGAAATATGTGAAAAGTGTATAAAAGCAAGTGTAAATGTATTGAAAAAGTAAAAGGTGCATTGAGAGTCCGTGTTTTTTTTTTCTACTTATTGTCAGCCCAGTTGACTCACAATAGCAAGACCCTTATTTCAATTGTGGTATAGAATTCACCCATACAAGATTGCCACGCGGTACCCCAAACCTCTTTTCCACCACACATTGTGGTGGGGCCAAGACAAAATGTGTGGACACATCATATTGTGTGATAAAAAAGGAGTCTGAGGCACCATGTGGTGGTGCTGCATGGGCACGAAATTCTCATTGCTTTTACCATTTATCCTATCGTTTCCGTACAAAAATAATTAATTAAATTGAACAATTACAACTAATCTTTTCAATATTGGCAAATATTCTAATTATTGTCCTTATGGATTGAAGGCTAAATTGCAAAGGTTTCAATAGCTTTTTAATTTAATTCAAGAAAAAGAGTTTCTATTGTTGAATTTTTAAAGTACTCAACTAAAAAATTCTTGAATGAAAAAAGAGATTAATTTGGAGAAAAAGTCGACGTGGATTTCGAATCCTCCGGTCACCTCGTAATGGTATGCAATGACAACGATAAACTATTCGTATCGAGTCGGACACTATAGGGCTTGCAGACCCACCAAGTGCCACCTAAAGATAATCATGAATCATCGTATGGCATGGAGTACAAGTAATATAAAACAAAATATATTACGTTTGAATAGCTAGAAATACCCAAAATCTAAAAACAAACTATATTACTTGGAATACAAGTTTAGTCAGCCATGAAAAACCCTAGCTTGCCTAGGTTTATAGATTTTCTTTAATCTAATCTCTTTTAACAATCGACCCATCAATCAAAACTTTAACCAATCAATGAAACGAATTCAAACAATCAAAGAACAGTGATTTACGTGGAAAACCCTAAACGGGAAAAAACCACGGCAAGGAATCAAGCACTAGAAACATTGTGTGATTACAAGTAGACTTACTCGATTGTGTATCCTCACCACTAATCTTAAGACCTATTTGCCGAATCCATATACATCACACCCCTACATGATCGCCATGTCTTGAATCCTCAAGCCTTCCAAACGAATAGCCTTTCGAACTCCACGAAAGGGCTTTGATAGAGAACTTCGATTTGAAGATGAATGATAACAACCACTTGAAGATGATTTGTGTAAGACCAAAGCACCATGGGTCCCAAAATTTCTTCAAGATACATCAAACTTTGCAGCCTTGAATGAATAGAGATGAAAGCATGAGCTTCATAAACGTAGGTTGCTCAGATTATTCGTTTAATCTAACTGATGTGAATATATAGGCGCATAACGGTTGTTCAAGCAAGAAACAAATTGCTCAAGCAACTAGCGAACAAATGACTTGCTTGAGCAAGTTTGCAATACTGAAACAACTTTATTTACTTCTGAAAATACTTGACGAAGTACTACCATGCTCACAAACATTACATGTTGAAATGATTCCTTTCCACAACCTAAATTGACGCTCTAGAAAGCAAAATTACAGTGGCTGCAACCACAACTCAAGAAAGCATAAGAGCTTATAATCTCTTCCTCTGGCACTCAATCTATTAATTGCTAAGACTAAATTGAAAACCAATTAACACAAAGCATATAAGAAGACATCCACCAATGGTCCGATAATTACAACCACAAAAACCTGACTCAATTAAACAAAACTCTCCTCCACCCCATTTCCTCCCCCGATCTCGCCTTTTGCCTTCTCTTTCATCCCCATCTTTTGCCTAACGGCTTGCCGACTTTGTAAAACTCTCCCACACCGGTCGTATTTCCTGTTTGATATCGGTTCTTGGCCTAACGGCTAGTGGTGGTGTTTGTGGCTGGCGGTGGGTTTCGTTGTCGATGGGCGGCGGCTAATCCTCTTCGCTCCCCCTGGCAGCGGTGGCGGCAATCGTCCTTGCATGATCTGCCGGTTTGATGATTGGTGTGGCTTGTGGTGATCGGCGGTTTGGCCCGTTTTGGTTCATCTTTTCCGTCGGAGCCTTCAGGAGGTATCCCAGGTGTGTGGCCGTTTCGGGGTCATCGGTGATAGTTTGGTGCTCCTATTGGTGGAGGTGTGATGCCTGTGGGCTTGTCGGCGGAGCTGCGTTGACTGGAGTTGGCTGCTCGTAGCGGTGTCGGTTGGTCTGCTCGGTCCGACGATGTTGGGTGGCGGTGGAATGCGGCTGTTTTAGGTGTGGAGTGGTGGATGTTTTTAGGTTTAGGGTTTTGGTTGATGTGGTTTGGCTGCTATTCTAGGGCCTGTTTGGGGTTTTTTTTTCTTCTGGTTTGGGCTGTTAGGCCTGTTTGGCTGCTATTCTAGGGCCTGTTGGGCCCTAATCAGTTCCTCCATGTGGTTAGGAGATGAGGGTTTTGGGTGGTCAGGCCGGTGTACCCAAAATCCTTTTAACTTTGTACTTTGTGTTATAAATTTCTTTTTGCTGATCAAAAAAAAAAAAAAAACTATCATAAACGAGCATGTAATAAAGTGCGATAGAAAAATTAGAATGGCCTGGGTGACCAAGCTCCCAAAAAATACCAGGTGCCCACTAAAATGAAAGCATAAAACGAACAAACCAACGCCAGCTGGAGTTACTATCTGGTACTCGCACAAAATAAATTATCATCTGTGGCAGAACAAAATATAAACAAAATTGATGAACGCCATACGGAACCATTGCATACTTAACCCAGTGCTGAATTAGGAAAGAAGGGAAATTTATATATATATATATAACACAAAACAGAAAAATAAAAAATCACTCGTAGACATAGTCGGAAATTCAATGGACTGGTAAAGGGAATAATGAACACACACAAGTAAAATGCATGCACATATGCTATGAATCTATTACACTGATATAAGAAAATTGAGCACAACATATGTCAAGACACATGTGACAGAAGTGCGTGTTTGAGTCATGACAAAGGCAATAAGACTGAAACTAAAATCACAAACTCGGCGTGTTTAGCTGGTGGATTAGAGACCTGATATACCAAGCGTCCCTCTTCCTTCTCCTGGTCCCACGCGATCTCCGGTCTTTGGCTTCGTTTTCTTCCTCCTGGAGTAGATCACTGTTTGGATATGGAATCCACCTACGGGTGGATTTGCTAACGACGGATTCACCCCTGTCGTTAGCTAATCTGGGCGTTTTTGTGCCAAATTGCCCCTCGAAATCCACCCCTGTCATTGCCCAGCAATAGCAAAACCCAAAAACCAAAACACTGTAATTTGTGAAATTGAATTACATGATAATTTTTCAACAAAATCCAGCAAAAAAATCCAGCAACATCAAAACCCAAAACGAATTACATGATGATTGTTCAATTTCATCAAAAAATTGCAAAAAAAATGGCCATTCCGGTGGGTTTCGGACATTACCGGCGAGTTCCGACTGATGGATTTTTCAATTTCATCCTTACCGGCAGTCGTCCTCCCCCTTTGTGGGTTTGATTGGTGGAGTTTTAGACTTCAATTTTGGTCAAGATCAGAGAGAGAGAGAGAAGATTTTTTTCGATTTTCAGGTTCAGATCTGCATTTGTGGGAGAAGAAGAAGACCACCCTTTTTTTTGCTACAGAGAAGTCGTATAATGGAGGGTTGTTGGACGAAATAATCCTGTGTGGTTGGTTCTTGGTGCAACAAGTCAAATTAAAATTCTCAACCATTATGTCTAAAAAACACACGGGAGGTCTAAAAAACTCCACCTTAAAAAGTCAAACCAAGTACTTTTGGACAGTCAAACCTCCACAACATTCCACCAACAAAATTACACTCACCCTTAATTTATTCCACCTCCACCATGTTCTTAAATTTTTTGTATTTAATTATGTATTTTTAAGAAAAATATCATTTAGGCGTTCTGTTTTACCCCACTTGTCGTTTGACGCGACTGTCCACACTCGTAAGCCAAATGTAACCGGTTACTAAGGGGGTGTTCCACTAACCCAGTTTTTTGAATAAACTAGTTTTCCACGATTTTTTATGTGATGTGTTGTGAGAGAATAACTTGTCTTGTTGTTTGAAAAAAACAGTTAACAAGTTTTTCACGGTTTTTTATGTGATGTGTTGTGAGAGAATGATCTGTCTCGTTGTTTGGAAAAAACAATTTTTTGTTAACGGAACACCCCCTAAGTGTCGCGCCCGGGATTTCGGCCAAGGGGTTTTGGAAAACGGCTTTATGGTTGCGTGATCTAAGTGTCATTCAAGCGATGTGGTTTTGTAAAAACAAGGGTTTTATAGCTGTGACTGAGCCACAATTAATTTAATAAAATAACTCATAGTCGCCACTTGACATGATTCTCAGTGTGTCAAGTCACCATTTGACTAAATGTTTTGGAAAATAGTAAATAAATATCTCAGTCTGTCGCGCCCGGGATTTTTACAAGCGGTTTTGGAAAATAGTTTATGGTCAAGTGATCCAAGTGATATTCAAGCGACGTGGTATTGTAAAACACGGGTTTTACAGCTGTTGCCGATCCAGAATAAATTTAATAAAAATAACTCAGAGTCGCCAATTGACATAATTCAAGGTGTGTTAAGTCACCGAATAAATAAATATTTTGGAAAATGAAAATTAAATCTCTCGGGTTGAAAGACCCGGTTTTGTTTGATATAAATAATTCGGTTTTTTGTTTGGTCTGCGATTTTAGAGAAGAAAAGGTTCAGTACTTCACTATTACGTGTAGGGAAGCCGGAGCACGCTACCCCGCCCTTTCGGCACTCGGAACAAATTTAATTTTTCCAAAATAATGAGTATTTGAAGGCTTGTGAAGAGTAAATAAAGACATACATGTAATGAGAATGAGAAAACTAATATTATGTCTGGAAATGTATTTTATTACATGAAGGCAAATATGCACAAAAATAGGATTTTGACCAAGCCCGGCCTTAGGGTTGCCTATGTATCTTCGGTCTTAGATGAATCAGGTCGCTACGTAGTTCAAAAGCAAAAATAGCTTTATTCGGGACCGAGCCCTCTTCGGGCTGCCTACGTATTCTCCAGCCTCAGGAGAAATCAAATCTCACATAGTTCGGATAGAAAGCTGAAGTTTTGGAGAAGTTAAACTCGCTGGGGAATTTAGGCCAACGAGGCACAGAGGCGTTTCTACCAGACAGAGGACAATGTCGAGACACTGGCGGTTGCTAATGCTAGGGATACAAAAGTAATATAAGGAAACTCTGGGACATCTCAGGAAGGTTCCGAGACTAAAGAGGGGTCTAAAAAGACTACACGGGGGGTCCCGAAATGTTATTTAGGTGGCCACATAGCCGAAAATGAGTTTAAAATGTACTTTGCAAGTCCGCATAAAAAGCATTTTGTCGCTCGGAGCCAAAAAAAATTTCAGTAGAGGGTCCCAAGTCGTCCTCGATAGGATCTACATGCTAAAAATAGGTATTGAGGTTTAAAAGGGTATTTTGGTAAAAATTTGTAAAATTTGGTTTCAGGAATCCGAATAACTATCGGCGGGTCCCGGGAAGCCTCCGGACCCTATTGCACTTCCTAAGTGTCTCTCTTGGGGAACTTTTGCCAGAGAGACTGATAGGGGTATTTTGGTAATTTTGGTAAGAAGCTAATTGCGGGTCCAGAACAAAGTTAATACGGACCCTACAATTTCTTGGCATGCATGACATTATCTGAAAATGCACACATAATACAATAAATAATACCGTAGATATAATAAAAAAAAAAAGCTGTCCGGCTCCTGCGTGGGAACTTAGACAGCATAACTGGGTGCCCTCAGGCAAATATAAAAGGGGCGAATGAAGCGATAACATACTATTATCGTTATGGGAGAAAATCTTGCTTTTGTTGTGACCGAACGCTCATCGACCTGCCTACGTATCCCACACTTGGGAGAATTAGGTCACTCCGTGTTCGGACCTCGGTCTGATAAAATATAACTACATTCATCAAATTAATCTTGATACTTGTTATTTGGGGTTTTGTACGAACTGTCCGGATGGCTAGTCAAGACAAAGTAAGCGATCTTAGAAGTTACCGGAAAAGACCCAGAGATAATGGTAGAGCCTCGCAAACCCCTTCAGCGTGTACGCCATTTTGACAGTCTTTTGGTATTCCTCGCCTCAAACCTCGTCGAGACTGTCGCGGTGCACTGCGACAGTGTACGTCAATGTGATTATGAATTTTATTGACAAACTGATTATTTGAATATAAATATGCATTACTAAAGCGTCCGATGCTAGTCGCGGGCCCAGCCTATGAGCAGTGGCCAGGCCAACACGTGTTCAAAAATATTTCTAATGCATGCTAAAAATAAGCAAGAAGTTATTGGTATTTACAAAAAATTATTTAGTAACGACCCATTCTAATGAGGGATCCCTTAAACTGCTAAAATGCAGGACTCATAATTTCCAATCAAATTTTGATGATCCAAACCATTCTATGTGTGTAAAACGTGTTTTTAGGGGTCCTCGCGAGGAATCACAAAAAAAAAAAAAAAAACCGGAAAAAGACTTTTTAAACACATTGAACGGCTCAAATCATCAAAATTTGATCAAAAAATGTGAGTCCCGCATTTTAGCCCATGCTGGATCCCTCATTGGAAGGTGGTGTATATATATATATAACCGAGCTTCACCTAAGGGATCCCAATTTTGGCTTCCGTGTGGACTTTTCATTTCCGGATCTAATTTCGACAATCTGAACCGTTCAATGTGTTTAAACCTTGTTTTTAAGAGTTCTTGTAATAAAAATCAACTCATTTGATTATCGGTAAGGTCTTGATCACTTGATTCAGTTGATTCCTGTCAGATTTTTAGGATAAAACAGAATATGCGATCCTTTATCGATATCCAAACGAGTTGATTTTTTACAGGAACTCTTACAAATATGTTTTAAAAAAATTGGCTCTGATAGTTAGCTTGGGGCTCCGATATTCTCCCTCTATTCCAAAAAATTAAGTACTTCCGTTTATCGTTTTTCGAATTTTTCCACACCGAATTAAAGTAGTTATTGAGTACTTTAATCCGGTGCAAACAAAAATCGATAAACGATACACGCAAGTACTTAATTTTTTATTTAAAAAATGGCAAGAGAGAGAAAGTAGAACACTTATTTTGGAATGGAGAGAGTATATGTATGTATGTATGAATATATATCAGGCCAGATCTCATCCACACCCCTTCCGTCTGGGATCTGTTCGCACCTTCACTTTTTAAATCAAATTTTCATTATCTGAATTGTCCAATGTGTAAAATTGATTTGCTCTGATCATTCGCGTGGGGCTCACAAAAAAAATTTGTCTCAAATGTTGTGTTATTTATTGTGTCCATGGAATCGCCCCGTAGATTTTATATATGTATGTGTATGTATAATAGGGTTTTTGGGGCATGGCAAGGCACAGACCAGCGCAGGGACATTGTCAACCCCATATCCTGCCCGATTCCCAAATCATCCCTGAATCTCCTACTCGTTCGGAGCAGTTAGGCTGTTTGGATCGGACAAAATGGCCATACCTATTACAAGTGTGAACGGGTATACAAATGAAAGATTACTATTGAAAATTACCAACATATAAAATGACCAAAAGAGGAGTATAGTTAAAAAAAAAAAAAAGGTGTGTAAAACTCACTACGTACCCAACCAATAAAAAAGAGCTCTCAGCAATCGTGATAATATTATGGAATAAAAAGTTTTTGTTTAGTATTCTTCAATCATGTGTCATCATTGTGTGTTTGCCAAATGACTGGAAATGGCAAAAGAAATCAAGGTAAGTGAACGTGATGCTAATTTTGAGATCGCTCATGTACGAGGATTTAATATGCTGATTCAAAACTTTTTACCCAGAAAATTAAATTTTCGCAACTTGGAGATTCTTCAATGGAAAATTTATCTTATCATATCTACTTAATTAAAAAAGGATCTCAATGCACGTGCATTGCTCGATGCCATTTTATATGCTTGATTCATATTCTCTCCAGTTTAATGTCAAACCTATATATGTGACAATTACTATGCTCTAACAAACAAAATTAGTAAAAAAAAAATTTTAAACTTCGTTATGTTAGAGTCTCCCTGGCCCCGTGGTGGACCGTGGGTCAACCTGTGGCTTGGCTGATGATCCGAAAAAATAAAGTTAATCAGACATTGGTAGCTTGCCATCGATCTAATCAAGCAATTTCAAAATGCATTTTTTAAAGTGTATTTGCTCTTCAAGTAATGAAGTAGTAAATGATTTGATTACTGAGTTTTTGATGTTCAATTGATCACATCTAGCTCTGATAGTGAATTGTTTGGATCATGTTTTTAAACTCGGGACAAAGCCCGAACGAGAGGTACAACAGGGGCAAAGCAAGCCCTTGGCTCTGTAGTGATGAGTGATTCTATATTTCGATTGTGGTATGGAATCATTCTTAAGATTGTTATGTGGTACCCAAACCCTTTTTCCACCCCACATTCTTGTAGGACCCAAGACAAAGTGTATGGACCCAGCATAATATGTGATAATAAAAGGAATATGAGGTACCATGTGGTTGTGCCCCATGGGCACGACATAATCACTTTTACCACTTTTGATGATTTCCAAAAAAGTTTTTTTTATCCGATTAAAACTCGAAAACAAGGTCAACGTTTTCAAACAACGGACAATCGCAAACAATTGTGGTTAATTTTGGAAGAGCCCAAAGCATGTGGACCAGATGTGTACCTAATATTTCTCGAATTGGACTTATGTTGAGAACACTCGGATAAATTTGGGTTGGGCCAGTAACAAATTTGGACCTATGTTGGCAAGGGCTTAGCACCGGCCGGTCCACTTTTTTTTTGCCAATACACCGCCAACTCCACCCCAATTTTCAAAATGCACCGAAAACTCCAAGAAGCACAGATAATGTGGCGGCTGTTCCGACTCTCTCTCTCTCTCTCTCTACCCATTCCACATGGGCACAATCTCTCTCTCTGCTCAACTCCCCAAACCATATGAAAGTGCCTAAATTCTAGGGTACCCTACCAAAGTGCCTAAAATCTTAGGGTACCATATGAAAGTGTTTAAACCACTAAAAACCCTATAATAGAAAAAGCACCTTAAAGTTAAAACCCAGGGTACCCTATAAAAGTGCCTAAAACCCTAAAGTACCCTATGAAAGTGTCTAAATCACTAAAACCCTATAATAAAAAAGTACACCCTAAACATAAACCTAAAAAAAGAGAGTAATTGGCCTTAATGGCGATAAATATTTGTTTTCTAACCTTAATGATAAATTTTAAATTCTTAAATGTACGGTCTAAATTCTAAATGTACAGTCTAAATTCTAAATGTACGGTCTAAATTCTAAAATGTACATTCTAAATGTACGGTCTAAATTCTAAAATGTACATTCTAAATGTACGGTCTAAATTCTAAATGTACAGTCTAAATTCTAAATGTATGGTCTAAATTCTAAAATGTACATTCTAAATGTATGGTCTAAATTCTGAATGTACATTCTAAATTTTAAATGTACGGTCTAAATTCTAAAATGTACATTCTAAATTCTAAAATGTACATTCTAAATTTAGGGTACCCTAAAGTTTAGGGTACCCTATGAAAGTGCCTAAACCTAAACCTTAGGGTACCCTATGAAAGTGCCTAACATCCTAGGTTACTCTATGAAAGTGCCTAAACCACTAAAAATCCTATAATAGAAAAGTGCACCCTAAGTGTCTAACCCCAAAAAAGAGTGATTGACCTTAATGGAGTTAGTGGTAATTAAAAAGAATGATTGGAGTTAGTGGTAATAAATATTTGTTTTTTGTATTGGCCCGTAATAAACTCTGTTGGCAATTGTAGGAAAAATTTGGGTTGGGCCATTAGAAGACTGGTCCATGGATCCTAACAAATAGTAGATCAAATTGGATCCTACAAACATTTGATTAGCTTAGCTGATACTGCTAAATTTGGGAGTATATCTTCATATGAATTTTTACTAATAAATAAAAAGTGAGGTTTAAATTATGTTTTTTTGAGGTTGTGTAATGCGTTTTTTTGTAATATAGATATACAAATAACGACAACAGCATTCATACAATACTCAGAGATACTAATTACTCGAAACATCAGGAAAAAAAAATTGTTAATACTATATCCAAATTGTCTTATCGAAATATGTTCGAAGGAAAATTTATAAAAAAAAAAAAAAAATTATGGATAATAGTATGAAGAAGAAGTTTACGCGCTGTGAAGGCACTCGTGATCTTGTAAAATTCGAAAAGTAATGCTATTGCACTCTCTTTTCCATCCCGCACGGTGACTGGAGGCCATATTTTATTCGGATGGAGGGTTTTTTTTAACTTCTCCGAATTATTGTATCTCATTATGAAGGCGAGGAAATGCAACCAAACCCCGAATATAGGAGAACCAAATTGCCATATCCGGGACTATATTATATTCGGGTCGGGTCCCTTTGACCCCTAACGAACAGGCCCTCATGCAATGCATACGGTATATGACTGATAATTTTAGTTGGCCCATTGTTGCCTGGACTCGAAAATTGGCCCATGTTATGTACACAAATACAATCATAGACAATTACAAACTTGAAATTACCACAATCACAAATCTTTCTTACCATTGCTCCTTCTCTTTTCTTTTCTTTTTTTTAAATCAATTGAGTCCAATACCGAACTAAATAGAAAAGGGGAAAGTACGGGCCGGTCCAGAAAATGCAATGGACTAACCACGCACTCCCCCATAAAAATTAAAGGGAGATTTGTGGGCCGGTCCTGTGAGCTGGGCTCACACCCCAGCAAGTCCTGGAAAACTTACTCCCGGAAACCCGACTTCTCGTTAGGTCCTCCTAATCCAGAAAATATCCACCGGCCAACCACAACCACCGGCCAACCACAACAACGTTGAACGCATTTCAGAGAGAGAGAGAGAGAGAGAGAGTGGAGAGATTGAAACCTCCTCGCCTCCGGCGACCGCCACCACGAATTCCTTTGTATGTATGTCTTGGTTGTTCCGATTCAATTAACCGTCATTATTTGGTTTTTATCCGGTGGATTTCTTTCCAAATATTACAGAGATTTTAGTCGGTGAAGAAGAAATTTACCAAATAATGACCAAGTCGGTGAAGAAGAAGGGTGCACTACCTGGCAAAAAAACAATCAGAACTTGGCAGTTAACAGTCAGAAATTGACAATTAACAGTTTTTAAGTTTGTGCAAATTGACACTTAACAGTGCATTTCAACAATTAACACTTTTTGTTTCAACAATTAACACTGCACTATCAGAATTAGCACTGTTAATTGTTGTCGAAATCCACAATTAACAGTATTTAAGGGGGTGAAATTGACAATTAACAATCATAAATTGACAATTAACAGTCAGAAATTGACAATTAACAATATATAAGTTGGTTCAAATTGACACTTAACAGTGCATTTCAACAATTAACAGTATTCTGAAAGTGCAGTGTTAACTGTTGAAACAAAAAAGTGTTAATTGTTCAAATGCACTGTTAAGTGTCAATTTGCACCAACTTAAAATACTGTTAATTGTCAATAACATTTGCCCAGGACCCGCCAGGGACTCAAATAGCGCCCAGGACCCGGTGAGGTATCAAAGGCAAAATTAGGGACCGGCCTGGAAATTTTAAAATGCACCGCTAAGTCACTTATCGGTCCAGAAAAGGTAGAAATGGTACTGGCCCGTGGGTAATAAGCTGGTAGATACTGTCAATGTTGGGGCAGCCAATGCCTGGCATCTCTCTCTCTCTCTACATTTTAAATTTTAAAACCATCAAACCAAACGTATAAAAGTGCCTAAATCCCAAACCGTAAGAAAGTGTCTAAACCACTAAAACCCTATAATAGAAAAGTGCATCCTAAACCTAAATCCGAGAGTATCTTATGAAAGTGCCTAAACCTAGATCCTAGGACCCTAATGAAAATGCCTAAACCCTCAAAACCATGTGAAAGTGTCTAAACTTCTAAAACTTTATGAAACCGTCTGATACACTAAGTGCCTAAACCATAAACCATAAAATAAAAAAAATTGACTGACATTAATGGTAATTAAAAAAGAGTGACTTTAATGGTAATAAATATTTGTTTTCTTACCTTAATGGTAATTGTTCCAATAGGGGACAATATTTCGCTAGCAGGTAATAAACGGTTTTTGGTTTTGTGCAAGAAAGTGTGACGTTAGAATAGAAATATGCTGAATATGGTTTTGGAATTTTGAACATAAAAAGATAACCACCCATTTATCAATTAAACCCTAAACTTGGAAATCAATCTCAACTGCAATGATGACATGTATGACATTTTCTCAAAATCGACGTCCATTTCAATATGAACAATGCTATGGGTACACCACCAGTGCACCCTAAATGCACACCATCTTGATGTGGCAAATGAGGAGAAACCCAATGTGGAGCTCACCCAAAAAGTAGATTTCTCCTCATTTGCCACATCAGGGTGGTGTTCATTTGGGATGCACTAGTGGTGTACCCATAACATTTTTCCATTGCGATATAACGAGAAAATAAATCAATTGTGTGAAAGTCCATGAGATAACCAAACCTAACAAATAAATCAACAAAAGAAATAAGCCATCATAGGAAAGAAATAAAGGAATAGCCCCTCAAAGGGTATCAATTCTTGACTTCGGTAAGGTTCAACTCCTTGACCTCCTAGTTAAGAGTGTACATAGTCTACTCTGCTTGTGCAGATTTGGCCAATTTTATTGCTTATGGGACGTCTGCAAATTGGAGTATCAATTTTATGCACTTGGTTGTAATACTTCCTTCCAAATCACAGTGTGTATGAGAAGGGTTTCACAGTGTACCTTTCTTCATGGGTATGGTCTTGTATTTATAGGTGAAGATAGCTTGATCTAGGCATCTCGTGCCCCGTGTTTCCTATTCTCTTTAGGAATCTTTCTCCTAATAGGACTTTCCTATTAGGCACATGCTTCCAAATACTGCAAGACAAGAGTCCTTCTTTCCATACATGATTCTTTCCTATATGAGGTTCGTTCTTAACCACATTAGGACTTCCACATCAATCCCCTGCTTTACGGGATTTGCTCCTTATCTCATAAGCAGCCGCTGTAGAATATTCTGGAATGTCTCACCGCCTTATTCGTGGCGGTGCCGTGCTTCCACGTAGCTCGGACTAACCCGTACATAGCTCAACTCATCACGCCGAGCTGAATTATGTATTTCAGAATGTTGTTTAAGCTATACACGTAGCCTTCCTAGCTCGGCCAAATCAGGGGCATCCCTTTATGCCTTACGTCGAGCTAGTGCATCCTGTTTTATTAATTTACGCTTTATTAGTTTGGCCTTATTCATGGCCAAACCAGCTCGGCACAGGGCTTAAGGACTCTCTATGTGGTGTCCAGTTATTCACCCTCTCGTGGTGACTGTAAAAGGCACGTGCTATGCCCTTTATCAGGGTAGTTAGGTTTTACCCACTCCATTTGGTACATTTGTATTATATGTTTTTTTTGGTAAACTATATATTATATCTTATGTACATTAACCGTGCAATAATGCATTACAAGTATACTGGGCTACAGGCGGGCTAGTATCTCAGGTCGGCGGGGCGGGCTATCGGAGCGGGCCAACGGGCCGGCGGGCGGGCGGGTTGTAGCTAAAATTTTTAGGCCCAAGCCCGGCCCATGGAAAAGTCGGGCTGGGCTAGCCCGCCCATTTGGCGGGCTCGAGCTCGGGTAAAGCCCGACGGACCTTGCGGGCTTCAGGCGGGCCCCGGGCCAATGGGCCAAACGATGAGGCTTACCTAAACCTAGATCCTAGGACCCTAATGAGAATGCCTCAACCCTCAAAACCATATGAAAGTGTCTAACTTCTAAAACTCTATGAAACCGTCTGATACACTAAGTGCCTAAACCATAAACCATAAAATTAAAAAAAATTGATTGACCTTAATGGTAATTAAAAAAGAGTGACTTTAATGGTAATTGTTCCAATAGGGGACAATATTTCGCTAGCAGGTAAGAAATGGTTTTTGGTTTTGTGCAAGAAAGTGTGACGTTAGAATAGAAATATGCTGAATATGGTTTTGGAATTTTGAACCTAAAAAGATAACCACCCATTTATCAATTAAACCCTAAACTTGGAAATCAATCTCAACTGTAATGATGACACGTATGACATTTTCTCAAAATCGACGTCCATTTCAATATGACCAATGCTATGGGTACACCATCAGTGCACTCTAAATGCATGCACATCATCCTGATGTGACAAATGAGGAGAAACTCAAAGTGGAGCTCACCCAAAAAGTAGGTTTTTCCTCATTTGCCACATTAGGGTGGTGTTCATTTGGGATGCACTAGTGGTGTACCCATAACATTTTCCATTGCGATATAGATACAAAGTACAAATTTCGAGAAAATAAATCAATTGTTTGAAAGTCCATGAAATAACCAAACCTAACAAATAAATTAACAAAAGGAATAAGCCATCATAGGAAAGAAACAAAGAAATAAAGGAATAGCCCCTCAAAGGGTATCAATTCTTGACTTCCGTGAGATTCAATTCCTTGACCTCCCAGTTAAGAGTGTACATAGTCAGCTTGTGCAGATTTGGCAAATTTTATTGCTTTTGGGACGTCTACAAATTGGAGTATCAATTTCTGCACTTGGTTGTAATATTTCCTTCCGTTAGTGTGATGTAGAGGTGACGATTTTCAACCCAACCCATGAACCCACCCAGATCCACCCATGTAAAACCCAACCCAACCTACCCATATTATAATGTGGGTTGTAAATGGGTGAACCCATATTTGCCCACATTTAATTGGGTTTACTTGGGTTCAAAATGGATTGAAGTTGAACCCATATATAGTATGGAGTAGGACTGAACCTCCCCCTCTGTCTAAGAAGAATAGACCACTTCCACGAATTCAATTTTCCCACTGTAGAAATCAAATTCAAGTTTCTCTCTCCCCTCCCAATCTTCTCTTCAACTGTAAATTCCAAAACTATAACCAATGGATGCTCCCAAATGATTAATTGTCTGAATTAAGATTTAATTTTGGTAAAGTACGTATATAATTAGGTGGATTTGTTGTTGCAACACATTTGTTTGCAAAAATATGCTCGATCCGTCCAATTTTAATAGTTCCATACGAAAAGACATAATTTTTTTGGATAAAAAATAAAGTGCTTTGGTTCGGAATTTTTTTCGCACCAAATTAAAGAATTAATCGAGATCTTTTATTTTGTGCAAAGAAACTCGGAAAATGTGCGGAAATACTTAATTTTTTATCTAAAAATTACGCATCTTTTAGTAAGGGACTATCAATAAAACGAAAGGAGTAATATTTATGTCTACATTTTTTCTAGATGGTGGGCCACATGTACACGTTGGCGGTGCTATTTTGTTCGGGGAGGAAGATTGTACAGTATTCGGGGAGGAAGACTGTACATTAAAAGACATTCGCATTCTTTTTTTTTTCCTATGTTGCTGCAAACAAACTAGAGTAAAAGCGTATGGTGTGAAGTACGGAAGTAAGTTGGATTTTAGTGAGGTGAAATTGAGGTGAAATTTGAACTGTTGGATGAGGGAGTGGACTGGATGGGAAGAGTTCATGATTTGACTTCGGGAGATCTGGGTCGACGTATGCAATAGTGGTGGTTGGAAATGTAGATACGAATATATTGGAACAGTAGTAGTAACAAAATGGGTTGGGTTGGGTCGGATTGAGTTTGACTAGACTCATTTTTAACCCATCCAAATTCAACCCACTTACTCTCGACCCATATTCAATCTGCCCATATTCAACCCGTAAAAAATCAGCTCAATCAGCTACAATCTGCCCATATTCGATCTGGATCCGCACTGTCCATAAGTTTAAAATACTTTTTCGAGTGAGCCCGTAAAAAATCAGCTCAATCAAATACCTTCAAGTGTATAATATACCAATTTTTCATTCAGAATTCAGGATTATATATTCTGTATGAAAAATTGATACATTAGATTAATCACCTGTAGTTTTCTCATTGAGCTGATTTTTCAAGAATACTCCACTTGAAAAAGTATTTTAAAATAGATGAACCATACGGATCATTTATATGGGACAATCTTTATACGAGTTCGAGTTCGCTACTCGAACTCGTGAGCAGTAGGTCATATAAAAAGAATCTTTACCGTGTCACAGTGATACAATCTTACTATTGCGCTCTAGCTAAACAAGATGATTATAGTATAATACATAGAAAGATTTTCATTTGTCAAATGGGGAACGAGTCAACTAATCATAACGTATTAACGTGGCTTTATATTAATCACTACATATCCTATCTTAAACCCTTGACATTTTTGGTAATTATATGGGTACAGAACCCATTGCACAGAAAATGTACAGATCGAGCTCGGGGACCCACTTTTGGGTCTCACACGAACAATCCAAACTGTTCATTCGTCTTAAAATTGAATTCCAAAGGGCCTTGGGAAAATTCAGCTCAATCGAACGTCTTTAAGTGCTTGATCTAAGAGCCCCCGTTTCAATCAAAAACTTTTTTTACTGAAACGGAGGGCTCTTAGATCAAGCACTTAAAAACGTCCGATTGAGCTGAATTTTCCCTGGGCCCTTCGGAATTTAATTTTAAGATGAATGAACGGCTCGGATTGTTCGTATGGGACCCAAAAGTGAATCCCCGAACTCGATTTGTACATTTTTTGTGCAATGGGTTCTATACCCATAGTCTGGTCCCGACATTTTGGGTGTGTTAAAATAACAAATTAAGATCCACAAGTTTTGTCAACATTTGACACCGCATGTTGACTGCAACTTAAAACACTTGTCTATAGGAAGAGCCATATATGGACGGTTTACAAGGCACGTGTCGACACGTGACTAACACAATGCATATTAGTATTTGACCACAAATTTCCTAACCCCATGGATGTATTTGACCATGCATCTTTGTTTTAAAATTCCAAGTGAACTGCCTAACCAGTTCACAACAGCTTCTGTACCCTCCCATGTGCATTTCCAAACATACATTATTTTTTTGATTTCATATGTATATATATGCAATTATATACATGTATTTGCGATCATGATACTAATTTCAGCTCTCCGATCTATGTATCTGAGTATCAATATGTACATTATTCCTTCTGTCCCAATAAGTTGGTCCCTCTTCCGGAATTCAACTTTTTATTACAAGTGCGTGTTTTGAAAAGTTAGTGGGCACATTTCATATTTTGCTCTTAAAAGTAGATTCCTTTTTGAAAAGTTAGTGGATATTATTATATTGATAAGGGTTAATATATAGTGGAACGTAGATATAAAAGTTGTAAAAGTTGATGTGAGAAAAAAATAAATTAGAATTACGAGGCTTCACACTTAAAAAGGGGGACGGAGGGAGTAAGATGTAACACTTACGTTGGACAGTTTTACTTTCTAATTGTCTTTAGCAGTATTTTAGCACTTGGTTGTGAGTTTTGTATTGGAAGAAAAAGGGCAGAATGGGAAATGTACAAATTTCGGTCGTTGAATTCCATAAAAAGACTAGAACTTAGGGACAGCTAAAAATAAAAATATATGAGATTAACTTTGCGGGATTGAGGGAGTATATACTAAGCAAGTATATTTTCTTTTTTTTTTTGGGTACACTAGAAAGATAAACAACAAAACTAAATGTACTCAAATATCACTCCTCTCATGCATGTCCGCCTCGAGGAGTGGGATAATCTCATCCATTGGAGTAATGTGTGAAACCATCTTGTCCGCTTGATCAGCCCCCATGTTTGCAAGCCTCTCCGCAACCTCATAACATACGAGTACACAACACTCCCTCTTTCACTTTTTGTAAAAAAAAACAAAATAGAAATACTCGGTTAATATTCATTTTCCCTTCGATTTTTTCACTTCACAGAAAACAAACTCGTTCAAACCTTTTCTCTCAATAAAATTTTCGTATTTAGTGGTAAATTATATATGAATCGAAGAGGGGTAAATAAAATTAAACATAACAAATTAAGATTTTCAATACGTACCTTGAGCATATATAGCAGGGGGGCCGCGCTCTGATTTACTACGTTTACGGAAATGTAGGGCCATACAATATGAGAAACATGTGGGGGGTGGTCAGTGACCCGTCAGTATGACAGTATGTGTAGGAGAAATGTTGAATGAAGTTCAAATGTAGATGAAATTAATACTAATATATTTTGGCCGCAGATGATGTAATGTCTGAAATTCCAGGACAAGGTATCAAAGACCATCAGTTTGGGTATAATATTCAACAAACTTGAAGACCAAGGCATTAACAGTTGTACTCTCATTAATTAGTTTATTTTCAACTGGTTAATGAGGCCCGTTCCGCTAAAAAAAAACAGTTTTGTTTTAACTCAAAAACTATCTCATTTCACTAACAAAAAACCACTTAGTTTTTTTTTACAAAACTAAAAACCAAAAAAGCCAAAAAACTAGTTAGTGGAACAAGTTAGTTTTGTTGCAAAACTAAACATACAAAAAAGGAATTAAGCTGAGGGGTGCTGCACAGCCAAGTGCTGTGCACACACGGCGCGGCCGCGCCGGCCACTTTCTGGTGATCCGAGACGTTTACCGGATACCTCTCGTTGAGTACTATAAGTGTTTAAAAAATCAACTTGGCCGGATATCGTTAAGTGCCTAATCGGAACACAAATAGATTGAAATGAAATGGAACACAAATGTACATAAACACTGGATCCAAAATCAATAAACCCATTTTTTTTCAATCTATTTGTGTTCCGATTAGGTACTTAACGATATCCGATCAAGTTGATTTTTGGTACACTTATAGTACTCGACGAGGGCTATCCGGTGAATGTCTCAGATCGCCGGAACGTGCGGTTGCACAGCACGCTGAACAGCACTTGGCTGTGCACCCCCCCCCAGAGTCCTACAAAAAACTAGTTTAATGGAACAAGTTAGTTTTCTTGCAAAACTAAAAACCAAAAAACTAGTTTTTTTTTTGGGTAAATACCAAAAAACTAGTTAGTGGAACAAGTTAGTTTTTTTGTAAAACTAAAACATCAAAAAAAAAAACTAAAAAACCAAGTTAGTGGAACACCCCCTGAGCCTCAAAAGAATTCATGTCTATATACTAGTTTTTTTTATTTTTGTTCATGTCTATATACTATTGTTTTAGTAGAAAATAACAAAATTTATAAGGAAAGCTTCACAAAATGGAAGAGGGTGATCATAAGAAACTAAGAAAGGATTTTTTGTCAATTTTTGCCGAAATAAGGGCAAATCAACTAGACAATCACTAAGGTTTCTGATTTTATTTCAATTTGCGAAGTGATTTGATATGAACTATATGTATATTGTAATATACAGAACATGCGACTCATACAACTTAAAAAGCATGATATATAGCAGACTAGCAGTTGTTTTGATCAAATTTAATATACTTAAAATAAGGGAAATTTACCATTTTTCCAGTGAACTCACAGCTTCACTACGTATATATATGCGAAGTGACAGATACATGGTATTAGGAACAAATAATGACTAAAAGGTGGTCATGGTTTGGCAAATGACCAAAGCATGACAAGGAAAATTAATATTCCATATACATAGCATTTTATACATGCAATGCCCACAATACCCTCCTCATTTTCCCTCTCTCATTTCCTTTCCCAGATTTTCCCCTTCTTCCCCGATCATCACCAGCGATTCCCACCACAACCGGTGACCACCACCACCACCACTTCCACCTTCTGTGACCAACCCTTCAAGCGAGAAACCCAAACTGGATTTTCAACCAAACAACCCAAGATTTCATAAAGATTTGGTGTGAAACTTCTGGTTGCCCCCAAATCGTCGAGTCCGGTTGTTGCTTCATCATCATCTGTTGTTTCAAGCACACAAGAAACCCCAAATAGGTTTTGGGGGCGCTACACTTGAGCTCCCACCTTGTGCACTTGCCCCATGACCCCTGCTACCTCACCAAGCATGTGGAATCCCATTAACCCAATCTGGAAACCCAGAATTCTCTCCCACAACTTCTTCCTATGAATAGGCAAATTGAAATCACTTAGTAATCCCATTAGCCTTGCCACAATCACCAAACTATTACTAGCAAACTCCGTAGAATTCCGATTATATTTGTCACTTCGTTTAACTACTAAAACAATAGACAAAAAAACTCTCGCCCGTAAAGTGTTCGACGAAATGCTTGAGAGGAATTTGTATTCGTGGTCGGCCATGATTGGGGCTTTTTCTAGAGAGGAGAGGTGGAGGGAAGTGGTGGGACTTTTTTTTTTATAAAATGTTGATGGGAGATGGTATTGTGCCTGATTATTTTCTTTTCATAAAGATTTTGTAGGCTTGTGGGAACTGTGGGGATGTAGAAACTGGGAGGTTAATGTACATTTGATAGCAATTCGGTCTGGTATGAGCTTCGATTTTGGCAGTTTATGCCAAATGTGGGAGGTTGAATTGGGCCAAGAGGTTTTTTTGGAAAATGGAGGTGAAGAACAAGGTTTCTTAGAATTCTATTATTACAGTTTTACATGCACGGGGGAATCATTTCAATGAATGGTGCAAATATTTCCATAAGATAAAAATTAGCTCAACTTGAGTAAGCAACATATCCCCGTAAATTTAGAAAACTAAATATAGTGGTCCTCATTCCGGTGCAATGTTATTGTTAAAGGGTGCCATGTTATTTCACTTAACGTGTGCAAAATTTATTAATACAAAGAGCAAATATTTTTTTTCCTTATACAAAAAGCGGGATTGAGACAGAACATTGGCAACCCAATGTTCCTTATTAAGGTGCAATATTATTGTCAAAGGGTGCCATTTTTTTTCACGTAAGGTGCACAATTTGTTAATACAACGAGCAAATGTTGTTTTTCTAAGACAAAAAGTGGGATTGAGAAATAACATTGGCAATCCAATGTTCCTTATTCAGGTGCAATATTATTGTCAAAGGGTGCCATTTTTTTCACGTAAGGTGCACAATTTGTTAATATAAGGAGCAAATGTTGTTTTCCTAATACAAAAAGTGGGTTGAGAAATAACATTGGCAACCCAATGTTCCTTATTCATGTGCAATATTATTGTCAAAGAGGGCCATTTTTTTTCACGTAAGGTGCACAATTTGTTAATACAAGGTGCAAATGTTTTTTTCCTAATACAAAAAGTGGGATTGAGAAATAACATTGGCAACCCAATGTTCCTTATTCAGGTTCAATATTATTGTCAAATTGTGCCATTTTGTTCCTTATTCAGGTGCAATATTATTGTCAAATGGTGCCATTTTGTTTCACACAAGGTGCACAATTTGTTAATACAACGAGCAAATATTTTGAGAGAGAGTGGAACTGTTTGGAGTAATGGTGCAAATATATTGAAGATAGAGTGCAATACGCAAAATCTCACTCTAACATGGATCAAACATTTTGAGACAGAGTGCAATTTTTTTTCATGTATAGTGCAAGTATTATGGAAGATAGATTGCAATTTTTTTTTCATGTATAGTGCAAGGTATGGTCAAAACATTTTGATTGACCATACCTTACCATTGCATTATTCATGAAAACATAATTGCACTCTATGATACAAAAATTGCTCAAATGAGAATTTATAAACAATTAGGTGCTAGTTTGGAAAAACAAAGAATAACTCATGTTATTATAAGGTGCAACAATTTTTCATATAAGGAGCAAGCGTTATTGATCCGCAAATTAACCATTATGGTGCTTGTTTGGAAAAATAGACAATAACTCAAGGTGTAACGTTGTTCCAGTTAAGGAGCAATGATCATTTTTCCAAAACATAAATCCAGGATGCAATTAAAGAAGTGGGCATTTCAACAAACACCTTGTGAGCATTTCAACAAACACTAATTTTCTTCACAATTGGCCTATCACATCATCTTTTCATAATCATATAAATCCCTCCCATTGCATCTAATCCATTTTCACGAGGAAAATACAAAACAAAACACGTCAATCCTATTTTCAATGGGAACCCGAGAGAGCATATTTCTAAGCGGATTCATATCGGTGGGTTTGATGTGACATCAGTCAGCTTGAAAGGAAATTGGTATAGAAGTACAACTCAACAAAGAAACTTCTGAGCCCAACGTGATGAGAGTTGGGCAAAAGTAAAAAAAAAAAAAAGAAAAATGAAGAAGAAATTTCAATACTGTTACACAACTGTGATGTGGATCAGTGGGTTTGATGTGCCATCAGTTGGCTTGCAAAAACGTGGGACAATATGTGGATAGTGGTGTTCAGCAGGAGAGAAAACAAGGAAGAGGGGTTTAGTGTAAGGTTTTAATTCACTGAGGGGTATTTCAGGGAAGTTATTTGGGGGTACCATGTATGTGGAAATATTTTTCTCCTGGTCACCAATTCAGTCATTTTGAAAAACCTTAACATGTAATTGGTATTATTAGTTTTAAATACCATGTATCGGTCATTTTCCCATAGGATTTTGCTATTTCAAATAGAGGAAACAGGGATTTCACAATTTGATCGATTAACAAGGACCGACTAGAATTATAATGTTGCTTGAAGCATCATACGGTGGTAATTTGAGGTCCAAAAGAATTCCATGTAATAAAATTCATCCAAAATTAATAAAAAGAGAAAACTGTAATATCACGTAATTAATGGTGGTGAAGAATCCACGATCGATAGTTAAACAGACAATGTTAGGAAAACAACTTAACTAAAATACGATAAATACTGGCAATGTATATCATAAAACATGAGATTTTTCAAGGGCTCATCTACCAAGGGGATTGGTAGACAATTTGGTAGGCACTAGGCACCATACACCCGATACACATGACCACAGGTCAGTTGTGTATTCATAATGGGACCTGAGGTTGCTGTTGTGTAGCTTGTCCATAGCAGCTGTTGTGCACGATTCGGACCGTTCATTGTTTGTTTGAAATGTGGATTGTCCATCCAAGCAATGGACGGTCCGAATCTTGCACAGCAGCAACCCCTCGTCCTTCATAATGTGAGGTAAATAATTTCGGTCGTTATCAAGTTCGTAGAAAAAGTATTTCTTGATTTTAACCCCACTAATCAATATTAGTTATGGCTCTGCTCCTCATTGGATTCAACTTTCACGATTGTACTATAAAACATATGTAAGGTCAAATTTCCTTTACGTCCCTATCACTGTCTATTAGATTTCACATGCTATGCATGTATAGTATTTTCAGTTTCTTAAATACAGAAATGGTAGATAATAATTGGACTTCAAGGTTCCAAATTATTTTTTCTCCTAATTACAAACAGTGTTAATTTCACTGAGGTTCTATTCAGTTGCACGAAAAGCATAACAAATTTTATGAGTGTTCGGTTGCCAATTAAAGTTGTTGGGCCAAAAACCTCAACTTTTCCATTGGGAAACATTTCTTGTAAAATAAATCTTGCTAAAAGGTAGAAATTTTTGTTTTCATGCAAGATTTCTTGTCAAGAGAACACACACAAAAAATAAATTTCAATTTCATTTATTTTTATCACAATACAAGCACCATAAAATGACAAGAGTGCCCCTCAAAGCACATCCATTTCTTTAATTACTCATTCAATTCTATCCTCCATCACTCCATCGTTATCGCACCCTCCATTGCTTCATGCCCACTAATAACTGTAACTTATTTTTCCCTTTCTTTTTGTCTTTAGGTTTTTATTTTCTATTTTTTATTGTGGTGTATCTTTTTAGGACTTCTTTAGTTCTTATATTGAAGACTGATGAGAAAAAGTAAACGATTATCTAAATATTTGAAATTTTTTTTGTTAAGATTACAACCCATCATGCTTAAATTATTTATCCCAAACGGGAAAAATTAAAAGTATTTTTCATGCTTCAATTAATGAAATAATTAAGATTTTTTTTTACTGTTTACACCATTTAATTCACTCATTTTACAAATTTCTAGTTTATTTCCTATTGAATTTAATTAGTTAATTGACTTGATACATGGTTTCTAAAGATAAAAAAGAGTAGTGGATGAATTATAAAATTTGCAAAAATTGGTGCCACAATAATGTTCCATTTTTGCTGCCATATTTGGCTTTGGTCATTTATCTTGCCATTTTCTCCCAAAAATGGCAGAAAGAATGACCTTTACCAGTTGTTCAACATTATCATACCCAACAACCAATTCCAAATGGCATTGCACTATTGCACCATTGATAGAAAATGGTTGGAAAGGGAGATACAGTGGAAAATTTACAAAAAAGGTACTACAAATTTGTACCAATTATGCCATTTTTGACAAAATATCACCATTCATTGCGAAAAAAATTGACTTTAATCTTTTTGGCTTAACCATTGGACTTCCTCTAAGGTATAGGAAAAATAGAACAAGACTCGTGCAATTGAGCGCAAATAAGCCTGTAGAAGGATTACGTTTTATTCCGTCGGGGGAGCTTTTAATATTTGGCAATTTGTGGAACTCTCACTGTTTTCTAAAATAATTGTGAGGCTCTTGTAGTTATTTGTTTTGGCCTTTAATTAAAAGCTTTTGCAATGCGTACGTTCCGAAAGAGATGTTTGTTTTACATAGTAAAAAGAAAAAATGCACATGGTTAGCTGCTAAGAAGAGATAAAGATTGTGTTTTGAAGGATATTCTTGTCACTTAAGAACATCTATATCTGCCAGATTTCCTGTAAAACTTAACAAATGGGAGAATTTAAGAATAGTATCCAAAAGTAAGGGACAATAGCGATATTTTAAAAACCACAGGAAAGATAAAGTAATCATAATGGGTATGCTTTTGAAAAAGTAAATTTCTGGAAAATGTGGATAAAGTTGATTCTGGAAGTAACTATTAATTGAGATGCGTGAAAACTGACTAAACACTTGAGTTATATAATAAAATGTGAATTGAAACATGCAGGAATTTGATTAATTCTTTAATTGGGAAGAAAGTTTAACAAAATTTCCCTGCCAGCGAAAGAGCCACAGCCTTTTGACAAAAAAAAGTGAGGAGCACTAATCAATTGAGAAAAGAGTAGTGTACTCATTTTCCTACCCAAATGGATTTGTCTGTCTTTCTCCACTCAGTCAACAAGTGTGGATTCTCTCTCTCTCTCTCTCTCTCTCTCTCCCCACTAATATCTATTGAGTACCTTTTGGGCAAATCTTCTCCACACGTATTTGACTTTTCATCATAAGTCGATACACATATCTGGCTTTTGTAGAAAACTGCTTCCTAGTTTGGGTCCCACCCAAACGTGGATTGATTGGTTTTTTCTTCAAAAGATCACTTTTTGTGTTGGTTTTTTGAAACTGCAATAGCGGGGAAGCCAGTAGAATGTGAGGTGAATTTCTTTTTCTTTTTCTTTTTTTTTTAATTTTTTTTTGGATGTGAAAGCAACCAGGTCAAAGTCGTGTCTTGAATCAGAAGGCTGGACCCCAAGTGCTCAGTGATGGGTCGCATGTGCATTTAAGAGACTTTTTGGGTGCATTTTCTAATCCGATCATAAGGGATAAGAAGTTTTTAGTCCATGATAACAAAAAAAAAAAAATTAAACTGGTCATTTTGAAACTATTACAACGGAAGGCATCAGAATGCTTCGCCCAATCTTTCATCTGGACGAGTGAAATCTAAAATGTAAAAAATTAGACAAAAAACTGTTAAAAAAACCAATTCGGAAAGCTAATCTTGATTTTGTGAACGTCTTAAATCTTTTGTGGACAATTTATAGATTTTAAATTTCTCTCTTTTTTTTTTTTTTTTTGTCATTCGTTAATCCTAATCTACTCTATCCTAGGGGACTAGGGGAGGGGGATGGGTGCTTACGGGAATCGAACCCTACCCACATGCATGAGAGTATAAGGGAGGTATCAACTGCACTCCACTCCACTTGCAAATTTCTCTCTCGTTTAGACAGACTAAATAATTAATTTACGAAAATAGTTAAAGCTCATGTAAACTAAAATAACAGGAGAATAATACTAATCTCATAGCAAATTAGACAAAACCAATCTCATTCACGAGTCTTAATTGAGCGGTGCACTCAGTATTTGTTCCTAGACTACAAGACCAGGGAACGAAAAATTGACCTAAACCATCCAATGAAAAGAACTAAGGGTAGTCCCACGTGGTAACACGCTCTTTTTACCAAGACAAGTTTCTGGGTTCGACTTTCGAGTCTCATCGTAGTATCTCATTCCCTATCCTTATATTAGGTTAACGTAAATAGTTTTCTTGCATGTACAAACACAAAATACCATCCAATCAAGATAATAACAAGT
This sequence comes from Vaccinium vitis-idaea, assembly GCA_963854785.1. Taxonomy (NCBI): domain Eukaryota; kingdom Viridiplantae; phylum Streptophyta; class Magnoliopsida; order Ericales; family Ericaceae; genus Vaccinium; species Vaccinium vitis-idaea. The sequence goes on along the minus strand of OY978218.1, from coordinate 10,043,041 downwards.
GAAAATTTTCTTAATCTTTTCAATCTTTATGAGAAATGAGAATAACTAACCAGCCATTAATAGATTCAAAAAAATCCATAAGTTTCGGCTGAAAGTTTGAAACCATACAATATGACTTTTCCTTCCAACCGAACTTACTATTTTCTATTGAAAGTCTGAGAATATTTCACCAACTACCTACCCATCTAATTTCCTCCGTTTCTCTCTCCATAAATTAATAAGTTCCAATCCCATTTCCCATTCAATTCCTACGTTTTTATTTTCCCCTTCAATATCACCCCTCTTTTAATGCACTAATCTCTCTCTCTCTCTCTCTCTCTCTCTCTCTCCCCACTACACTTCATTCGAATCCAATGAACAACGACCCTCTTCTAGATATTCATTGACGTCAAAAGCGAAATCGGGTTCTCGGTAGCGTCCCCTTCACGACTTATCGGGTTCTTTGTAGCGTCCCCTCCGCGCTACACCGTGCAGTTCAAAAACTCTTGTGAAACTTGTGATCTAAACAGATCTCTCTCTCTCTCTCTCTCTCTCTCTCTCTCTCTCTCTCTCTACTATCATCACTTGACGACCCATTTCTCCTCACCCATTGACATAAAAAACCCATCTTTCCATTTCTCCAAAAACAAACGCATTCACAAACTTTTGATCCAAAACAGAGACTCGGAAAAAAAAAACCCCATTTTTATGCATCCTCAGTAACTCCGCCCTCTTCTTCAATGGATCTGGTAAGCAAAAGGTACCAAATCCAAATCCAACAATCACAAGAATATCTGTCACCAATCAAAAGCCCACCAAACTCAATCTTGGGTGGTGCACCCCTGCACTCTTCCAATTCCAGTTTCCCTATCCTCGCCGTTGCCATCATCGGCATTTTCGCCACGGCGATCTTGCTCGTCAGCTACTACGTTTTCGTGATCAAATGCTGCCTTAATTGGCACAGAATCGACATCCTAAGCCGGTTTTCTCTCTCTCGAAACCGACGCAGCGGTGATCAGCTAACGGTGGGGCTGTTCTCTCCGCGAATACAACGCAGAGGACTGGAGGAATCCGTGATTCAGTCTATTCCGGTGGTTCAATTCAAGAGAGAGAAAAACGGGGAGCTTTTTAGAGAGAGAAGCTTTGGTGAATGCGCTGTTTGCTTGAATGAGTTTCAAGAAACAGAGAAGCTGAGGAAGATACCAATTTGCTCCCACGTGTTTCATGTTGACTGTATTGATGTTTGGTTGCAGGGGAATATCAACTGCCCTCTTTGCAGAACAAGCGTTTCTATTCCATCCCAGTTCCCACTATCCCCGAATAATCCAAACAGGGATAACTTCGTCGGCCGGGATGAAGATTATGTGGTGATTGAATTGGGTGATCAAAATTGTGGTAACCAAGCATTGCTTGGAGTGCAAGAAAGGTCGGTCCCTCCGGGATTAATCCAAGTGCGCGTAAGCAAGCCCGAGCAACCTGAAGTATCAAAAGAAAGGTCCAATTCAGGGGAATTAACGGATAGATCAATTAGTCCTTTTCGAAGGAAATTCGGACCGAAGATGGCGCATAAGAAATCGAAGAAATTTGCCCATGTTTCGAGCATGGGGGATGAGTGCATTGACACTAGGGAAAAAGATGTACAATTCGAGATTCAACCGATACGGAGATCGTTTTCGATGGATTCGGCTAATGACAGGCTATTGTACTTAGCAGTTCAAGAGATAATTCAACAGAAGGGGAGTGGAAATGAGGAAATTAGTTTGGGGGATGGGAGTGGGAGTAGCAGAATTCGAAAATCGATGTTTTCGTTCGGGAATGGAAGGGGATCTAGTAGAAGTGCAGTTCTTCCAGTTGATTTGGAACCATAGCATACATTTTTTTTTTTTCATTTGATTGTTTTTTTTCTTGTTGTATTTTATCATTTAGGTGTAGTGATGCTAGAGTTTGTTTAGTAGCCGAGATAGTTTGTGTATCATTGTAGCCACAAATTTAATTCAATTTGAAAGACTTTTTATAGCAATTATTTATGTATATTTTTTTTTGTTTTGATTTTTTCAAAGTAAAGGAAGAAATTTAATTACCTTGTTTGGTTTGCCTTGATATTCAGTATAAATATATTTTTCAAAATTTCAAAATTCTTTTCTGCTGAAATAAATTAACAAGATAAACGTTGGATTTGTTTGTTGTAAAAACAATTTTCTGAAAGTGTTCTAGTTCAAATTTTGATCTTGAAAATTAACTTGAACCCAATAGGGCATTTAACAGAGTTTTGGGTTATGGGTTTGTCTTGGTATGAGATTAGGGTCTGGCCCACTTTAATTATGCTATTAACCAACAGCAATGATATCATCATTTCTTGAATTACTCGTACTATTTTTGTTTCAATGATTCGAACCGTTTACAATAATGACTTCCGCTCGTGGGGCTCATATCGGGCTGGCCCGCTGTACGCTATCCACAAATTTAATTCAATTTGAAAGACTTTTTACAGCAATATGTGGTCCTGTTTAATTATTTATGTTTTTTTTTTTTTCCAAAGTAAAGGAGGAAATTTAATTACACTTGTTTGGCTTGCATTGATATTCTTTATAAACATGTTTTTCATATTTTCAGAATTCTTTTCTGTTGAAATGATAACAAGATTTTTTATTTTTTATTTACAAAGATAACAAGATATTATAGCATTGGATTCTTTTTGTTGTAAAAACAATTTTCTGGATTTGTTTAACAAATTTTGATCTTGAAAACTTGAACCCATTAGGGCATTTAAAAGAGTTTTGGATTTTGGGTTTGTCTTAGGCATGAGATTAGGGGGTGGCCCAGTTTATGCAATTAACCAACAACAATGATTAACATTTAATAGTATCATCATTTCTTGAATCACTATTTTTTTTCCCCCTATTCTTCCTTTTCTTTTTCTTTTCTTTTTTAAATAACTGTATGTTTGGGTCAGGTTGCGTGTTTTTTATTCCCTCTTCTTGCTGGGGTCAGCTCCTCTCAAGACTTATAATCCAGACTCCCGGGAGTGGGGCCTCACCTTGGGTCCAAAATCATGCAGAGAAAAATATCTATCCAAAAAACTAGTTTGATAGTATATTTATAAACAAATGAACAAAACATGTTTTGTTTTATATAATGGACGGCCATGAAAGGAAATAAACTTAAACATCCATTTCATAAACCAAAATATGATTTGCTCATGTGTCTATCAATATCCGAGCAAACTAATTTTTTGAATGGAGTTTCTTCTATGCATGACATATAAGATGAACGATTCAGATCATTATTTTGGACCAAAAGTGGGTGCTCAGGGGAGTATTGAGAGTTGATTTGATTGGCCTTCTTGCTACACTCCTTCTCTATTTTTCTAGGGAGTTTGAATTTTTGTTCATGATGATTCCACGAATGATTGTCCAATTTTTATTTTTGGTTGAGACTTTTAGAAAGGTCAAGTAAAAGAATTTTAAAAAAAGTTAGGAATGGGTAGAGAGGGACAAAAGAATTTACAAAAAGTTAGGAATGGGTAGGGAGGGGACCTTCAACAATCATATAGCCACCAACTTCTTGTGTTTATATGCATGTATTGTTGATGGAAGGTATGGTTCGGTTATGGTCCTACATATTCTTCCTCTATTTTTTAAAATTTCATTTGGCAAAAGACATGAATAAAATTACACTTAATTAAGAATTTATTCTTATTTATGTTTCAACTAATTTCCAGCCTGGATCCGCGCTACCTTATCTGATTACAAAATCTCAAACAAAGAATGGAAAAAAAAAATGGGGGGTTGGAATTGGATTCATTGGCGTGCATATATTGGCCGAAAGGCTATAGACAACTCATCAGAGGTGGTAGTTTAATGGTCATTATCAGTAGATCATTCTTACAAGGTTTTTTGGGGTTTTAGAAGGTTGTGTGGTCGAGCGTGCTATCCACACCCCGTCAAATATTGCAACTTCAAAGAATACAGATGCCCGCAGACTCGGCCTTGAGATTTTCGGGGCCTTAAGCAAAATTTAATAATGGGCCCTCTTATTTGTTTTCATATATATTAGTTGTTCCCCTGAATCACATGGCTCAGTGGCGTGTTGCTTGTTACATGGGAGATGCACCTTAAGGTTGCGAGTTGAGCCTTTGGGCTGTTCAACTTGAAGCCTTTTTTTTGTAAAACTTGAAAAAAAAAAGTGCTCATAAAAATTGATTTTAGCAAGAATCGAACCTCCATCATTAAGAATATAGAACACGGATCCAACCACCGCAGCTAGCTATCGCGTTTGTTAAAGTTTCATCGTAAATATATTTTTTATGATCTTAGATTTGGGGTCCTTTTATTTGTCCGAAAACTGAGGGCCCTAGGCTACCACCTTGTCGGTCTATGCCCAAGGCCGGCCCTGAATGCCCGGTGTGTAGGGTTGGTCCAAACTTTTGGGGGACCTCAACCGACATTCAAAGATGAAGATGTTTGTGAATTTTTACGAACAACATATAAGTAAAAAAAAATTATCTTTCCCTAGAATAAAAAGTATTTATGAACAAGGAAAACTTCCACGCATATCTTTTAATATTGTACTCCGCTTGTTGTTTGTAGAATTTAACTCGTATACATGTCATCTAAAAGTAACAAATATTCATAACATGTATTTTGGTGTGAACAGGGTCTACTCTGATCGACCTCAAGGAGGATCATTACCATTGGCTGCACCTATATTCTCCTTTTTTGTCTTAGCCACAAACAAAGTTGTAAATATTGTGATTTTGGTTGTTAGACATCATTACAGCCAATAGATGAATAATGATTGAAATTATATGCAATGATTGAAATTATATGTGAATGGTCAATGGCAGTGGCGTAGCCGGAAAATTGTATCAGTGTGGGCACAATTTTTGATGTGTAAAAAAGATCAAGTATTTTGTAAGAATCTAGCATGCATACCTTGATTTTCATTCGACTTTTGTTCAAGAGAATTGTATTTTATGATAATATAGTAAATATAATTCCGTAAACACATAATTGTTTTGAGGCAAAAATTAAGTGAATTAAAGCTGGTTTAATTTGTGAGAAATTATTTATTTAGTGATCCAGAAGTATCGTCACTTGGTGCCCTAACATCATTCTCCATCATTTTCTTTTTATCCAATAGATGAATAATGATTAGAATTATTACTGCCAATAGATGAATAATGATTAAAATTATATGTAATGATTTTGAAACCTGTGGCATTTTTCATGGACAAAAATAGAAGATAAGCCTACTACTAACATTATGTAGGTAAGGTTTTTTGGTATTATTGTCCGTCTTCATGTCATCTTTTTCTAATTATTGTCAGATTCGCATTAAAAGTAAACAATTATGACTAAAAGTCCCAGAAAATAAAAAGGACAGATTTTTACTATCTTTAGTGTTTTTAGGGTCATCTTTTTAAAGCTTTTTTTTTACTGGCAGGTCTAATTGCTAGACGAACGTTTGTGAAAAAACCTACCTTGATTAACGATTAAGGTTTGGGACATAGAACTTGTATTTTGGATTTGATGGGAATTTGAGGGGGGGTTGCTGTAGAAATTATCCTTTGAGATGACTAACCATGGCCTAATTTTTCTCACATAAGTAATGACAATAGCATACGAGAAGATCACATCATGTATATCATGATTTATTTGTGGATCCGGGGGTTATGTTGGACGGGAGTGCCCTACAGAGTTTAATGCATGATCTGGGTCGTCCAAAGTGTTTTCAATGGTCTACATGTAAGATAATGTATGAACTTTATACCGTTGAAAACACTTTGTACGTGGATGTTGATTCGTCGTGGATGTTGTGTGGCTTTGTACTGCTGCACCTATTTCCTATGTTGCAATGATGTCGATGCACTAGTTGACTTTTTTTAAAGGAGCTCCAGCCAAGATAAATTACTTAACGAGCCTCCTTAAATGAGCCAAGCCTATATAAACGAGCCAAGTTTTATCGAGCTCGTTTACTAAACGAGCCTAAAACTCGAGCTCAAGCTGATCCGATAGTATGCCTTGTCGTTATTTCTGCACGTTATCTTTTTACATATTCTGATTTGTCTTTTAGGGAAAGGAAACTCTGCTTTGAAATTTGAGTTTGTGTCATGACATAATGCTTTTGTGCATTCATTGAGTAAAAGGGTACCTGGTTTTGAAGGCTACACACGTTCTTGGCTTGTACCAGTGTATTGCACCACAATGTTTGAGACCTTATCCTTTGTTTGGTTTAAATGTCTGTCTAAAACACGTTGAGAAGAATGAATTTGGAGAAGAGAAAATGGTACTGAAGGCAGAAAAAGAAGGGATGCAACGACAGTTGAAATCTGTACGTGATTGTCTCGCCTTCTGGCTTTTCGCCTGCACTTCCAGCAGGAGAACAAGTCGGGGCCTACTACTAGATGGCTGTTTTCGTCGGAAATGGATTTGTTACAATCTGCTATGGTGCTTGTAGAAACATGAATCTGGATCAAATCTTATTCAACTCATTTGCTATTTCAGTTTACTTGTTTTCTATTCCTTTAGCGATGACCGAGGGCCATTATTTGTAGTTGAATTTGAATGGTTTTAAAAGGATATGTTGCAATAGCTTGATTTGAGGAAAGGAAAAGGAAGCAACAATCCTTTTAACATCAGGTTATTTCGCATAAGGGCTAAGCAGCCGCATAGTCTTGCTATACATTCCCTGAATTAAGAATGTGAAACTGTTGCGACCTCTTTGCTAATTAACTAGCTATAAAGCCATGTATTTCCTTCCGTAAACTTGATACACAATTTGTACGTTATGCATGCATCGACTGTTTCCTTCACTCCTGACTCTGTCACCGATAAGTGGCGAAATTGGAAACCTAGTTCAAAAAAAAAAAAAAAAAGGATGGATTTCTATATCAAGAACATGGGAAAAAAACTGTGTTAAACAGGTAGCTATAATCTTATCTTTTATTTTGGTTTTATTGAGCACATCGTGGCCTTTCTTGACAAAGTGATGAATATATATTCTTAAGGTTCTTCTTTAGTGTCATTTCCAGCAGAAGTAAATACTGGTACTCCCAGGTTTTTTGGCTCCTCACAAGTTGGAAAGATTTGATCCTCTGGCTTCGTTTCTTTTCGATCACCTTCTTTACCCCACAACAGCAAGTATAACCCGATAATGACGACAACTCCCCCTAGTATGCTGCACAGGAGAAAGATGAATTTTTTAACTTGAAGCGCAATCAGCGAGTAGTATATAAAAAGATCAATACGTAGTGTATTTTGTAAGTGTATCTTCCTAAGAGTCGTAAAAGATTCTAAATAGCTGTCAAGTTGATGGCTCGACACCCTTGCAATGATATGCTACTGCATGCTAATTCGGTTTTCTCTCCGAAAAAAGAAAAAGAAGGATGTGTAAGCATAATTTTACCTGCCCGTATAAAGTCTTTCGCCGAGGACAAAGTATGCTAGGACTGCTACTAATATTGTCGATAGGGGATTAAACATTGTCACAAACACTGGTCCTTTTTCTTCTGTGCACCACAGTTGGATGAATATTACTATACCAGACATCACAACTCCCTGCCAAGAGACAATGAACACTAAGCCTTGGCCAAAAAAAATCGGATTTTGATTTTGGTTTTATCTTAGATTACTGAACCCTTACACCGTAGATTGTAGACCACAAGTCGATGTTGAAACCGACGGTCCAAGCAGCTGGTTTGTGTTCTATGCACACTGTGAAAACGGCTGATTGTGCTGCTCCAACAAAGCACATCCAAGTAGTTAGTGATAACTGTGCTGGGTATCTCTTCAATGTAAATGCCTGCAACATTTAGGAAATAGGTTTTAGTTGCGATTTAGCCACTTTGAGAAGATGCTAATAAGGGATCCCTTACTTTGCTACAGTGCAAACTTCATTATTCCCGGCCATATTTTGATGATCCGTACCATCAATGTGTTTAAAACATGTTTTCAGGGTCTCCGTGAGGAATCAACAAAACAACGACCAGGAAGGGCTTTATCCAAGTAGCTTTTAATAAACTGCATGTATGCAGTTTTATGAAAAACTACTTGGAAACATGTTTTAATTACATTGGACGGTTCACATCATCAGAATTTGATTGGAAAAGGGTACGTCCGCACCGTAGAAAGTAAAGGATCCCTTACTGGAAGTGGACTGGTAGGAACAGTACGATAAATTTTCTGTTATTTCATTTTTCAACTTGGTAGCTTCGTCGATTGGTGTGTACTCCATAGCATTTCTAAAACTGTATTTGAATCGGTGAAAATGAGCATGGAAAAGACAAGAGCTGGAGTCATAAACCTGCATAATGTACCATATAGACCATGTTATGCAGCTTGCTACTGTGAGAATTGAACCCTTCAACCAGTTCTCGTGGATAGTTGTTTTTCCTTGAAGATGGATTGGAGGATGTCCTAAGTTCCTCACAATTGGACCTTTGTAAAGTGTCATGGTCATGACTCCAGCCAGGGAAACCAAGGTTCCAACAACTTTGGCTACCCCACGAGGTTTTCGAAGATCAAGGACCTCTAACCTGCAGAAACAAGTTACCCCAGTAAGATATAAACGGCGTAACCAGTTGTGTATATCCACACACAAAGACACAAATGTTGTGGATTTAAAGATCGAGTGAGATGGTAACCTGAGAACAATTGCGATAATAAAAGTTAAGGAAGCTATGGTGTTGACCATCGATGCGAGAAAGGTCGGAGAGGTGTATCTCAAGCTTGCAAAGTACATGTTTAGAGTTAACCCCACCCTGCAATCATTCAAAACAGTTTAGTTCTCTTCTCGTTTATGGTTTGCAGATTTTACACTTATGCAATCTTACCCCAAAAGAGAGAGAACAAAAATCTCGAAAAACAGAGCTACTGTCAACTTTGGCCGTATCTTCCTGCAGGGAAAAGGAACGATCAGTAAATAGTTTTCCATGATGAGTGACAATCTTTTGAACTAATCGATCGACTTGTCCAAAATGAAAATTCTCGATACTCCATTACTCATTTTATTTGCGACCAGAGGTGAGGTAGGAATCTAATATGCACACTTTCACAATTTTCATACACAAATACGTATTTAAGTATTATACATGTGTACCTTTCAAGGAAATAGGCAAAGGGTAGCATGGCTAGACCAGCTATTATATGTCTGTAAGTTATGTAAACGTGAGGGTTCATTCCATGATTAAAGGAAGCTTCTGTGATGAAATAAAGAAAAGTATAGCCTATCTGAGCCAGAACCATTAGGAGGTGCGGCTTAAACCTCCGGTAGGTACAAATAAGGGTAGATGCATCAACTGCCATTGGCATTCTGGGTATTTTTTCCTCCTTCACAGACCCTCTTATGGTCACCAATTCATCTCTAAATATAGAAGATGATGAAGATTTCGGTTTCGACACATATTGCATGTTGTTGGCAATTTGGCATCATATTCTTGATTAATGCAGGTGATTGAGACAGCAAAATCCTCAAGAATCTACACACCACAAGGAAAAGTTGGATCCTATGGGAACAGCTTGGAAAATTTATTGGTGTCAGTTATTTATCAGACGTGTCGATAATTAACCCCGGCTTAGGTTTTTGTGATCGGTCTTTCGGTGTTTGAATATTTACCTCTGTCTGCCTGCTTGAATAGATGTATGGAATATATGCATCCTATCTTCACAACTATGTAGACGTACTGATGTCTTAGTTGATGAATTTGGGAATTTCAACTATCCATCACTAGGATATGTTTGGTTTCCTTAACCTTTTATTGGTTTTCTATAACTTTCAATTTTTGATGTCTTGCCGACTGTACAGTGAAATGCTAAGAAGCGCGGATACGAATCCAAGTATCACAACTGCGTCCGACAGTCGGACAAGAACAAGCTCCGGACACGCAGAAATTTGTTCTTGGTATTTTCTTTTAGTATTATTTTTACGGACATGCTGAGTACACAATTGGAGGTATGATTGCAGCTTTAAAAAGATGGAGGACAATCAAGTGAAATGGATGATTAGTTCTTGCTTCATTTGGTAATATTGTTCGAGTTTAAATATCTAATTTGGGGGAAGTATGTAATTTTTTCTCTTAGTTTTTTTGTCTTTAAGTTGCGGACAAAATTCAGGTTATTTCTCTTATTTGAGCTTTTTAGGTTTTTTATGTGAAGTTAGACTTTTGGGACTTTTAAAACACGGCACCTTAGTATTTCATTGACCCTTTCCCTCCTCTCTCTTTTCTTGGTTTTGAACAATTGGAGGCACGTACGGGTGAAAACGAGCTGAGCTTTATAAAGCTCGAGCTCGGCTCGTTTAGTAAACGAGCCAAAAAACAAGCTAGAGCTCAACTCGTTCGTAAACGAGCCAAGCAATTAGCGAGCCGAGTTAGAGTAAATTACTTAATGAGCCTTCTTAAGCAAACCGAGCCCATATAAATGAGCCGAGTTTTACCGCGATCGTTTACTAAAAAAGCCTAAAACCCGAGCTCAATCTCAGCTTGATTACTAAACGAGCCGAGCCGAGCCACAGGCTACTCGTGAGTAGCTCGGTTCGTTTGCAGCCCTAATCGGAGTTAGGGTTTAAAACTCGTGTAGGTGTTAATGTGTTTCTATAAATATGGAAGATAATGTAAGTGGTAGGTTTCTATTCTTGATTGTATGTTGTTGGCATCATATTCTTGATTAAATTCCCTTGACGCACTTGAAATTCTCCAACTATATAGGTACAGCGATCAAGTAACAAAAAAGTAAAATATTCTCAACCATGTATCTGGCAGATGTTGGAATCATGCTGATATACAAACCAATTTGGAACAAGTATCAGTGATTATACAAACATTCTACGAGTGCGTCATAGCTGTATCCTAAACGTATCGAATATCATCATATCCGTCTCTTGTCGTATCATATCCATACCTCGTACCTACTTTTTCGATGCTTCATAGGTTGAAATATTTTATGTTCATCTTTCTGCCTGACATTCCAGGAGGGGTTAGCATCCACATTGCAGGAGGGATTAGTATCCAGAACCATATTTTCATTTTATGCTCTTGGGTGTGTATTCTTGACAACAGCATATGTACTGGAGTAATTTTATTTGGACTTGTCAATTTTTTGAGGAACCAATGATGTCACAACATAAATGTGCTCCAATTATATGGCAATTTTTTTCACTGTTTTATAGCTAGTGAGCCGATCGCTGATATTAACAAAAGCTCGAGAGTTTGTTGTGTGTAACTTGAGGGTCCGGCGTTGGTGTTGTGCAGGGGGTCAGAGCCGTCCGCTCGGCGATCCAATGGTCTAGTTTTCATCTCAATCATGCGACATTCGAGCTGTTCCTTGTGAAATGAAATCAAGTCCATTGGATCGCCGAACAGACATGGTGCGTAACGCAATGCTGTGCACCCCTTACACAGCACCAACACCGCTCCCGTAACTTGAAGTACTTTTTACGGGTCTATGAGATTCTAGTTGTCCCGTATCAAAGCATTTTCATCTTCGATCATGATCATTTGGCAACTGAAATGGTGTTTCTCGCAATCAAACGGTCGGATTGGTCTGGCAAGCATTAGTTGAGATAAGTGTAGGAATAGTTCCTTATCTATGCCTACTTGAACAGGTATATGGAATATATGCTGCATATATATCTTCACTTTTTTGGTTGTGCTAGTAGGTGATGGAAATATTCTTCCACTATTTTGTTCTTTTGTCCCATCAAATACAACTAGTAGCAGGTGACTGATGTCCTGTTTGATAAAATGTGAGCATGTTTTTAAAGTATATTCCATGTCAAGGATATTGTGTTTTCTTTATCTAATAGGTTGATTCTGTATGCCTTGATTTTCTATTTGATGTCTTGCAGAGTGAAGGGTGGAAGTAGTACCAGTAAGAAGTGTTAGTAGTTAATATATTACTCCATGCGTTCCTTTTTAAGTGATTCATATCGGAATACGTACAATTTCAAACTCCTGAAAAACATGTTTCTTTATATAATTTTTTTATACCAAATTAAAGTGCTCATTGAGGAGTACTTTAATTTGGTGCAAAAAAAAAATTTTAAACGTTCTACAGAAGTACATTTTTTAACGTTCACAAAATTACACGTTTCCCAAAGGTATCACTTAAAAAGGGACAGAGGGAGTACGAGTTACTAGTATAGAGATGCCTCTGTCGAGACTCGAACCCTGGAGATAATCGCTGTGCTACAAGCCCTTGGTGAAAGTAATACTGAAATGACAGTTCTGTGTGATAGGACAAATAGTGAATGAATATATAATAGTACAGTGATTACCTTGTCAAAACTTTATATTTCCAATAATACCCTTTTCGGTACAGTACCTTTTTGAATTTTTAGCGAAATTTAATCACAAGTAAAAAACCCTCTTAATTAATGTGGCAGCAATCCTTGCCTCTGATTTGAAATTGGCGCTTGTTGCTAATTGTACAGAATTTCAAAATTTGAAAGAAGGGCACAATGGAAAAACTAAAGAATATTTGACCATTGTCTTTTCAAATGGACAATTTTTTTGGGACACCAAAATGGGGAATTTTGGACAAACAAAATGGGACGGAGGGAGACGGAGGGAGTAACATACCACTAAGCCCCATGGTACTGTATAACCTACTGTTTGGTAACTTTATGACAAAATTTATCTGAAATCAGTTGCATGGATGTGTTTCCCAAAAAATATAATAAGTTATGATCACTTTGTTCCATTTGTTTTTATTTGATTGGCTAGTTTGATGATCGAAATCAATATATCATATTTGATATTTGTTTCCTTTTTCACTTTTGTTAATGCCAAAATTTACATTGCTTTTACCATATGTAGGGTATAAGACTATTAATTATGCACTAACATTTTGATATATTGAAAAACAGTTTAGGCATTGTCATTTCCTTTATAAATGTCTGTTCACATCGTATTTTTTTTTGTATACAAATCATATGATACGATGATGTATCCTATGATGTGTGTGTATCCCAATTCGGTATGTATTCTAGAATTACTTATTTTCCATAGTTATACTCCTACTAAACTAAAATTCTGGCAACACATTTACTATATTTTTGGCACTGCTAAACTTAGGGCTGCTCAAAAAAACCGGTGAACCGTGAATCCGGTCCGGACCGAACCGATCCGTACCTTTTGGATTTTAACCGTGGATTAATGGTCCGGACACGGATTCAAAAAATAAAAAACCGTGACTTTTGGATCGGACACGGATTTTGATTTTGAAACCGTGGATTAACCGATCCGGACCGTGAGATTTTTATTATATATAGTTTTTTTAAATATATATAACTTGGGTTTTGTTAATATGTGCCCGTAAGGCACATAATAATGTCCATTAAATGTAACCTAATTAAAACCACTTTTGTTAAAAATAGTAAAGTAATTTATGACTTGTATTTCAAACTTAGATTTCTCATGCAAACAAATGAGTTAATGTAAAGTACTTTTACTATTTTTAGCAAAAGTGGATTTAATTGGACTTATTTAATGAACATTATCATGTGCCTTAGGGGCACACATTAACAACATCCATATAATTTTATCACTTTTATAATTATAGTTACATAGATATTGTTAATTTAGCAGACTTACGGTTTGGTTGTACTGTTGTAGGAGTTATGGTGCGAATATTGTTATCTCTATAACTATCTGCCTTACTGCCTTTGTTGTTTTTTATTGGGATTTCCAACTTTGAACTTTCTATTTAGTGCATTTGCTACTTGCTAGTGCCTTACTGTCTTTGTTTGTTATTTTTTCCGAATAAGTTGAAAATCCGTGGATTAATCTGGAACCGATCCGTGACTCGCGGTTCGGATTGGAACCGAACCGTGAGACTTTTGGATCGGACACGGATTGTATTTTCAAAAAACCGTGACTCGCGGATTAGGATTGGATTCATGCCGATCCGGACCGATCCGGACCGTGAGCACCCCTAGCTAAACTAAAATTTTGGAGCCACCTTGTGTTTTCGTCATTTTCTGCGATAAACAGTATGTTGTGCAGAACAAGTTACAATAAGTAGGAGTATAGAGTCAAACGTATGAGAAGAGGACCTTGCTACATGTACAGACCCATAGGCACAGAAAACACACTGAGCATGTTCGGGTACCCACTAGTTCAACCACTTTTAACCATCCGATTGAGCTGAATTTTTGTGAGGCCCCTCGAAAAAATGTTCTAAGAATAATGAACAGTTCGGATCACTCATGTGAGACCCAAAAGTGGGTACCCGAGCATGCTCTGTATGTTTCGATGAGAAGAGTGCCTTGCAGGAAATCTGTTTCCAACATGGCCCATGAAAATGTGCAGAACTTGTTGCCCAAGAAAAGTTGACTTTGCATGGTTCTTGTGTTAATCATCCTTAAAATAATATGATGAATGGCCAAGTTACTTTCTTATAAAATTAAACCCTTGAAATTATAATCTTGAGAATCGTGATTATATATAATGCAGAACTTCACCTGATCCTCATCTATCTTTTTCTCTTGAATTGAACAAGGAATGGATTTCTCAGGCACCAAACTATCCTCCACAGAAAGTGCAGGAGACAGTTTTGATAGGGAAAAAGAGCTAAAGGCCTTCGATGATTAGAAAGCCGGTGTCAAAGGGCTTATTGATGCAGGTATGGTAAAAGTCCCAAAAATATTTATTCGCCCACCGGATGAATTGTCTGAGGATTTGAGAAGTCCACAGATAGAGATACAAGTGCCGGTCATTGATCTCGGCAACATTCGAGAAACTCTTGAGTCGTGCAAGAGTTTTGAACAAAGTCCGGATTGGATCAGAAGAATGGGGATTTTTTCAAGTCGTCAACCACGGAATCCCATTGAACGTGTTGGAGGAAATGATTGATGGCATAAGAATGTTTCACGAAGAAGATCCAGATGAAAAGAGAGCATTGTATTCACACGATCGGATGAAAAAAGTGAGATTTGAGAGCAACCGTCATTTGTACAAGTAAAAATACCTCAAATTGGAGGGACACCTAGAACATCTCTATGCTTGTTTCTGATCAACTTGACCCTGATGAAATTCCAAAAACCTGTATGTAGGTTCACTTTTCCTCCTTAATTCAATCTGATTTATCTTTATAATTAGTTGATATTCCGTCGCTTTTTAACTGTTGCCTATTCTCTTAATGTGTTTTTAAAAGTTAATGGGGTAAAAATTTGTACAATTATTGTTTTACACTTTTGAAAAGTCAATGACAAAAGAATTTAACGGATAAAAGTGAAAGATAATTTTGGAAAGTGAAAGTTAAAGTTGATGTGAGATGAGTAATAATAATTTTTCTTTAATAAGTTGGATTTATAAAACACCACATTTAAAAAGGGACTGAGGAAGTATATCTCTAAGAGCCTTAGGTGTCTACTTACTAAAAACTCAAGGCGCGGCGTAGGGCTACATACCTAGTAACTGGGGTTCAACTTCCCACCGCGAGTTACCAATTCTTGTGTTTGGTTAGAGTATCAATATCAGGAGAACCAAACTACAACTTTTAAGTTAAACTAAAGAACAAAATCCTCAAAACTATCCAATATCAGCTTCACCAAATGAACTCAGCAAACCAAAGATTGCTAAACTTTGCTACAGTGACGTAACAAATCCAGTGTGTCACTACTGATCACGCACCAAACTAACTTCTATTACCTTTTTTTTTTATTACTTTTGTATTTACTTAGAGTAGTATTTTTTTTTTTTTTTTGGAGTAGGAATAAAAACAAAGAATAGTTTAATACAGTGAAGTTAGAATATAGAGAGTCTAATTTAGTGAGTTTTTAGAAAAGTGACTTGCTAATTTATAAAGGTTGTTTTTTAGGTTAAATTTGATGTTTTTGAGTCGCCTGATAAGGATGCCCTTAGTTCATACGGGATTTCCCTCGGCTTTAATTAAATTCCTGGCTAATGCATTATCCTGGATACCCTTTTTTTTTTAACAGAAGAAAAGTTTCACATTCATAAAAGCCCAGCAGCACTTACAACGATTCCGTCCAAATAACACTAATAGAAATCTAGTAAAACAACCCAGAAAAAATAGGAAATTACAAAGCACATAGGTAAGAAAGCTCTCTCAATCTTCTTGACATGAGCCTCAAGCTCACTAACACATATTGCAGTACGCAAACAGATCAAATGCGTAAAACAAACCGAGCCCAAGTCGGGTTTAGTGTGAGTCGATGAGAAAGGAGAGTGAAACTCCTTACGGGTCGTCTAGATTTGAACCAGATTAACAGCAAACAAACCGACGGAACCAACTTACCATGCGACCACGGCGAGCATTAGGCAACTCGGATGACCAAAAACATAGTCGAAAAAACAGATTTTATTAACCCACCATCACCCACCAGATCTGGAAAGGCCAGATCGGTAACAAAACTGGATTGGGGAAAACCACCCAGTAAAGGAATGAATTAACAAAGGCCGGAAAAGAAAATCCTCTCTCGACCTCCTCCTTATTGATCCATCAACAACAGTCGCCACCCACCAAACCACATACCCACCACCATCACCTCGCCAGACGGAGCCTTGAAATAGCAAGATCTACACAATAGCATCAACCACCATGGAAGTTGAACCAAAACAAGGTCCGATGAAGCAAAAACGAAAGGATAAACAGAGATGGGGGAAGTAGACACACTGGTGAGATGGAGGGAGTAGACACACTGGTAGAGGGGGAGGAGGGACTTGTAGGGGGAGGGGCGGAAGAGGCACCAGCCCCTCCCCCAAACCCAGCTTGCTGAGAAGAAAGAGAATAGGCGAGAGAATATCTCTAGAGAGAGAAAGGGGCACAATATTGTAATATTATCCTGGATACTTAAGTTATCAAAAGGAAGAGGTGTATTTACGTATTGAACTGCTCTATGATCCGACTATGTATTAATTTTACACTCTTGGCGCTTCGGATCAAATGATAATTTGGTTTATTGGTTTGCCAATACCAGATGGGGAAAAAAGCATAATGACAAAAAATCCTCGTTGATGACAACAGGGTCTGATAGTACGTCGTCCAGTTTCTTGTGTGGTCAATCAATCACTGAATAGCAGGTTTATTATCTCTTAACAAGTCATAGGTTATCATTGTGTAACTCATCAAGAGTTCCTTCCTTTTGAATTGTGAATCGATTTCCGGTCACCAACTAATCCAAATGACTAATTCCTCTGTTCATTAGTGGGGAGCCCAATTAAGGCGAGACAAATACTTGTTTTGACTAACCCAACACAAGAATAGATAGCACACGAGTGTGAGTCGAACCCCACAACAAAGGCTTCGTGAGGCCTCTGGTTGCTCTGGTAACTTCCACTTCTTCCTTCCTTTTTCCATACCAAACAAAAAAGAGCAACCAATACTTCTATGATCTGCCATTCCTTCACAAAAGCAAACCAACCATCTGGATGTTTGGCATATCAGAATTTAAATTCGGTACCAATTATATTACCTCAATTGCATTTGATTTGAGGAAAAGCAATACTCCAGTTCCGCTCTTACACGGTTGCGTTTGCAGGGCTTCAACGGTCGAGTATATCAAGCATGTAACTAACCTGGGACGTACTCTATTTGAATTGTTATCAGAGGCTCTTGGCCTTACACTTGACCACTTGGCTGCCCTTGAATGTGCTAGAGGCCGCACCTTTGTCTGCCATTATTATCCAGCATGCCCAGAGCCAGAGCTAACTTTAGGAACTAGCAAGCACTCTGATCCTACCTTCATCACTGTACTCGGAGGCCTGCAAGTCATGCATAAAAATCAATGGAGTAATGTTAAGCCGATTCCCGAAGGTTTGGTAGTTAACGATGGGGATCTTCTCCAGGTTTGTCCTAATAAATACTACTCATTAAATATAATAGAATTATAGAATTCAGTCATATTTCTAATTTCGTTCTTATTTTGATTTAGATAATAAGTATCTAATGACAAGTTCAAGAGTGTTTATCATAGAGTGGTGTCAAACCGTGTTGGACCAAGAATTCCCGTGGCATGCTTTTTCTCTGGTGTTTTTGATCCTCCAAAAGTCTACGGCCCTATAAAAAGAACTGATATCAAAAGAAAATCCTCCTATATACCGGGATTTTACGGTAAGCGATTACGTTAGAAACTTCTTTTCAAGGCCGCTTGACAAGCCTGGGCTTCATTATATGAAGAAATAACGCTAGTAGGAACTGCAAGGACTACAGGGAGGCGTTTCCACAAACCAAATCATGTAGTGTATGAATAGTGTTTCAGTACGGTTGTATTATGATGACATTTGAATTGTTTCCTTCTAAATTGTAATTTCAGATTATATGTCTTCTGTTTTTCTGGTTCTTTATATGGAAAATAAAACTACCAATGAAAGCAAATGTTTTATTGTTTTCCAAACAACAGCGTAAAATAGTCCTGTTACAGCTATTGAGGTGGCGTCCCTAGATCATCTCTTTTCGTACATGACATTGACAAATTTGTACTGCTACGCTGAGCAAAATAAAATTTGTATTGCAATGGTCCTATATTATTGTACCGAATTCATCTTCTTCTTCCACTACAAACTCGGATTTCCAGATACTACTGCAAAATACATCACTAAATTTTGCAACTGCAAATTCATTGAACTTGGATTTGCTTCATACTAATGCCAATGAAAGCACGAACACATAAAGTTGCCTTATTGGTTTCTGAAGATGCATGCCTTGAAAGCTTTCTTTTTCCTACATTTTCTGTCATATGGTTATTCAGAAAATTTTCAAAAAAACCCTGACCTTCCAACTCAATGTTCCATACACACCTGACCTTTCAGTAAAATCAGTTACACGCATGGGCATGCCAATCCGTCATCATTTCCATTCTCCGTCCAAAAACTAACGGAAATGCTAAGGTGGCCACTATATGGCTCCCATTCACTCATACAAGCCCTCCAAGCGAAGGACTTCATCCCCAGCCACAACCTCCAACACCTCATCTAGATCTGGTCCAATTCTGCCCTAACCTATTGACCTTTTGACCAGCCCTACGAACGCACACCCTCACATCAACGAAGACCAAGCTCAAGTTCTCATCTCCCAAATCCACCAAAACCCTAACCCTATCCCTAATGACTTTCGATTCCATATTCAAACTCATCCTCATTCTTGAAAGATTCTGATCAAATGGGAGAGCTTAAAATTGGACCAGCCCAGGAACAAATTGAAAATGTGTAAGCAAAGTTAGTAATCAATGCAAAGGGGTGATTAAATCCTCACTCTCAAGATCGAAATCTGGGGTTTACACTCTTGATTGAAACTAGGGTCTTGATGCCTAATCCAACAAGGTTGTCATTTGGGTCAACAAAATGGGCATCTTGTTTCACATCGAATTTAACTTGGCTTTTGTCAATTAGTTGAATTGACGAAACCCAAGTACCCCCTCGAGTCCATGTCTGCCATGTATTTGCCATACGTGCTCAAATATTCCGCTTATGCGCAAGATTATGACGGTAATGGCCACCTAAGCATTTCTGTTAGTTTCCGGACGGAGAACGAAGCCAGGGTGAGAATTAATGATGGACTAACAACCCCTTCAATATATATGTATCATCATACCTATCACCATACCCCTTCAACAGTTGTGGACCGTTGGATCCTATGCCCTTCACGCGATCCAACGGCTCACAACTGTTTTCCCGCACTTTTTTTTGTGTGAGGGAGCCATCATAGGAAACTTCTTGTGTGTGTATATATATATATATATATATATATATATATATGAAGTTTCCTATGAGGGCTCCCTCACAAAAAAAGTGCGGGAAAACAGTTGTGGGCCGTTGGATCCTATGCCCTTCACGTGATCCAACGGCTCACAACAGTTTTCCCGCACTTTTTTTTGTGAGGGAGCCCTCATAGGAAACTTCTTGTGTATATATATATATATATATATATATATATATATAGTCCACTTCTAATCCGGACTTTTAATTTCCGCACCTTTTGATCCAAATTTTTTTTTGACGATCCGATCCGTCCAATGTGTTCAGAAGGTGTTTTCAAGGGTCCACACGAAAAATCTTCAAAAAAAAATACCGGGAAGGGCTTGATCCAAGCAGTTTTCGCAAAAAATATATAAATACAGTTTTTGCGAAAACTGCATGGATCAAGCCCTTCCCGGTATTTTTTTTTGAAGATTTTCCGCGTGGACCCTTGAAAACACCTTCTGAACACATTGGACGGATCGGATTTTCCAAAAAAAATTTGCAACACAAAAAAACCCCATTTTTTCCTTAAATCCGGGAGTGTGGACTAGAAATTTTACCTATATATATATATATATATATATATATATATAGAGAGAGAGAGAGAGAGAGAGAGAGAGAGAGAGAAGCTATGTTGATCGATTTGGGGGAAAACACATATAAAGCTCTAATTACACTTTTAACCCCCATATTTCAAGTAATAACATATTTGCCCGCGCGTCCGAGACGTATCCTAGTTATCCAAAAGGACCAAAATGTATCCGAATACCAAAAAAAAAAAAATTAAATTTTGGATACTTTAAAAAACGTGACGGATATGTATCCGGAGAGTATCCGAGAGTATCGGTATACGGATACGATACGTGATACGGAGGCCAAAATAGAGCATCCGTGCTTCATAGATGTGCAAGATAATGACGGCTAACGGCCCCCTAAGCATTTCCGTTAGTTTCTGGACAGAGAATGAAGCCAGGGTGTGAATTAATGATGGACTGACAACCCCAGGTGTTTAATTAGTACTCTGAAAGCTCAGGTGTGTACGAGACATTCAATTGAAAGGTCAGGGCCTTTTTGAAATTTGCCCTTCTAATTCCATTAAGGTCAAAAATCTAAGATTTTATCAACTCTCTCCACGAATGGATAAAATCAAAGGCTTGATTTTATCAAATTTTGATAAAATCCATTTTATCAAATTTTGATAAAATCCATTCAAGAACTCACCCTTAAGCTTATATTTGAAGAGGAAACAACCGTTGGATGAGAGGACAACTAGAAAAGAACGTCAGCTAAGATATTTGATTTACGGAAGTGATAATCTTTGCCAAACGTCACGCTGCTTATGGGTTATGAAAAAGTAAAAAGGAAATGGTTTTTTTTTTCCCCCTTAAAAATTCGTCAATAAATCTGTATCCCAAACAAAGCATAAAGGTGGGAAAAAAACAATATCAGGGGATGATTGATCGCACCTTTCACGAAAGGCAATGAATATTAGTTGTGATTCTGGATGCTGTTGGACAAGATTCTGCACTGCAGAGCCAAACCACAAGAAGCCCTGCACATTTCGAGTTTTAGAAAGCAATCCAGATTTGAGCTAGAAGGAAAATGGTACTCCTTACCCGAGAAGGTAAAACGAAATAAAGAATCCAGAACAAGGACAACTTTAGAAATCGCATTCCCCTAAATTGTGCATGTGCATGCCGAACTTTAGATTATGATAAAAAAAATTCCATTTGTTCAAGAAATATTTATAAAATATAAATACGATCACTCCAACCAACTTAATTCTCGAGTAGCAGTACAGCTACACCACAGAAACCATGAAAGAACACTGGTTCATATGCATGATCAAATGAAGGAGAGAGAAAGAGATGAAGATAGCAAACGTCAAGTATATGGAGACTAAAGATCGAGAGAAGAAGAAGATCGGGAGACGTAACTTGAAGATTCCTCATTGGTCAAAAAACCCTTCAAACCATTTCCTAAACCAATACCGGAGCCTTGTCGAACTTCTGTTGTTCTAGAAAACCTCAGATGACAAAATTGTGGATGACACTATCAGACAACAAACTATTCTATTCCATTTTCACAGAACTCTTTCGCTTCACCAAGAAAGCCTTCTTCACAAAGACATTGTATCATAGCATCACATTTCTTAACACCAAGACATATCACCTTAGATGAAAGTTTAATGAAAACATAAAGTCCAGTATCAAGTTCTCTAGCAAAATGAATCAAGGAGGATATTGCAATTAACAATATCGAGATCCAAATCTTTGTTTCCCATCATGCGATGTGAGACTAATGCTTCATCTAAATCCCAGTTTGGCAAAGGCCATGCAACAACATACCATAAGTGTTACTTTTGGGACTTAGGCCCCAATTCCATCTCATTCAGAAGTTCAATTACTTCCTCGGCCTCTTTCGGCTTCCCTTGCTTGGTAAATGCATCTTCGAACGTACAGAATGTAATGGCATTTGGAAAAATACCGGATTCCAACATTTGTCTAAACATTCTTGTCGCCTCCTTCCAGTTGCCTAAACTACATAAGCCATGAATCAAAGTGTTATAAGTAACAACGTCAGGTTGAATGCCACTATCCACCATGGTACTCAACAATCTCACTGCCTCATCCATCTGGCCATGCAAACAATAAACATCAACTAATTTATTGTACATGATCACATAAGGATCCACTCCTCTGTGAATCATGCTTTCAATTACTTCCTCTGCCTCTTTTGCCTTCCCTTGCTTGGTAAGTGCTTCTACCAAGATAGTGAACGTAGCGACATTCGGAGAAATACCAATAACCAACATTTCTTCTAACATTCTAGCAGTCTCCTTCCATCGGCCACAATCACATAATCCATTAATCAAAGAGCTATAAGTAACAACACTTGGCTTAATGCCTTTCTCTTTCATTTCGTAAAAGAGGTTCAAAGCATCATCCACCATTCCATCCTTGCAATGACTGTCAATGATCGTGTTATACACAATTGTGTTAGGTTTACAACTTCCCTCATCCATGATCCTAAGCAACCTAGTAGCCGTTCCGGTGTTTCCCTTCTTGCAAAACCCCTTCATAACCGTTCCATACATAACCTCATTGGGTTTGATTTCTGTCTTTCTCAATACTTTCTCAAATAACTCCAATGCTTCATCAGTTTGATCTTGTATAATAAATCCATTTAACAGGGTGTTGAAGGTAACTAAATCGGGTTTATAGCCGTGTTTGAAGATGCCGCCTAACAGAGAGAACCCGAAACCAACTCGGTTCATATGACAGTAGCAGTTAATTGCAATGTTCAAGGTATGAGAGTTTACTTGAATGCCTCGCAACTGCAACTTTTCAAAATTAGAAAGAGCCTTGTCGTAATAACCCGCTTTCGTAAGAGTCCCTAGCACTATATTGACATAAAAAATGGGTGGGAAAGGTTGCATTTGGGAAATCCGATTGAGAAACTCTTCGGCTTTTCGGACTTCATTGGGGCTAATAGATCCCCTTTTTCTCATTTGTGATGAGAGATTTTGTTTACTGGTAGTAGGAGAAGTAGGGTTTCTAGTGAGAGAATGAGTACGAAAGGAACGGGATGAAAGGTGTGGAGGTAGAGAGAGAAGAATACCTTTTGGGAACTTAGAAGAATCGATGGGACTGATTACAGGAAAGACACCAATCTGAGACATCTTCTCCATCCGATTTCTTCTCTGTTGAATCTCTGTACTTTGTTTCCGTTTTACAAGCACATCCGCATCCAGCAAAACCCTAAGAATTTCAAAGGGAGGTTAATTAAGGGAGAGCTGTTGGGAGGAGATGACACAGGCTCCATTCTTTTTTTCTTTTTTGTATAAATGAACTTTTTTGTTTTTCGTAGTTTTTCTTCTTTTTTTCGTAATTTACGAGATTAATTATTTTTATAGACCAAATGATTTAGAAAAGGTCAAAAATATAGATTGAAGTTGAAAAAATTCATATAAAACGACACTCTAAAGGAAAATTGTTGTTTGGTATTTTTTTCGTTTTCAATGAACTTTTCTTCGGTTTTGTTCATAATTTTTATTATTTTTAACTCCTCTTATTAAAACAAACATTAATTCAAAAAAGATATCACGGGTCTAACAAAAATTCAAAATACACAAACAAAACGTGAAAAATAAAAAAGACAAAAGAATAGAGAAGAGAGAGAGAGAGAGAGAGATGAATTCAATAATTTTGGGCAGTGGAGTTGATAAATCACAGTTATCACCCGTAAGGTTTTTGACAAATACACTCATCGCCCTCTTTTTTCGAAAACTACTTTTACCTTTTCTTATTTTTGGAACTATTATTCAGATTCTTCCTTCTGCCAAAGTCCATGTAGGTTAGATTACTAACCAGAAAGCATAACCTATTTGTAACTTATAGATATAGAGATTACCCTTTAGTTCCATTTATGATTTTTTTTTTTTAATTTTCCTTAAATTTGTTAACTGTACGTATGACTTTGAAATGCCTTCGTGTAATGATAAAAATATATGCCTTCGTGTCTTTTCCTCCACAAGATGAATGACAACATGCATGTTCTAGATGATATTGTAAATCGATTGGGAAATGGTCAACATAAAAAAAATAGATGTTGAAAAATATTATATAATTTGATTTGTTATATAATTAACTTCCAAAAAGAATGTTACTTCTTTTTTATTCTATCATTAGTTGTTTTATGTTCGTGTCTTAAGAATATTCTCATGTTTTATACTTTTATTGTTGCATAAATTTCCTTTTTGCTTATAAAGGCAATCCATAAATTTAATTAAACAATCAATATGATATACGTCGGGCATCTTGGACATCTATTCTAAAATAGGGGAGGTGTCATTACCATATGAACGGGAATGAAGATTTCCATTCTACCCATAGAATGAAGAGGATGCGAATCCCGTATTATACTGTTGAGAATCGTGATTTTAAATACTGTTGACTTCAAATAATCCTCCTTCATCTTCTCCTCTTGAATTGAACAAAGAATGGACATCACAGGCCCCAAATTATCCTTTTCTGCAGGAGACCACTATGACAGGGAAAAAGAGCTAAAGGCTTTTGATGATTCAAAAGCCGGGGTCAAAGGGCTAATTGATGGTGGTATGGTAAAAGTGCCAAAAATATTTATTCGTCCACTGGATGAACTTTCTGAGGATTTGAAAATTCTACAGATTCATCAGATACAAGTACCTGTCATTGATCTCGTCAACATTCAAGAAAAAGATTGTCGGGAAAGAGTGGCGAACGAAGTCCGGATAGCATCAGAGGAGTGGGGATTTTTTCAAGTTGTCAACCACGGAATCCCGTTGAAAGTGTTGGAGGAAATGATTGATGGGGTAAGAATATTTCACGAAGGAGATGTTGAGCTGAAGAGAGAATGGTAATCGCGTGACCGGATCAAACGAGTGAGATTTGAGAGTAATCGTGATTTGTACATGTCCAAATATGCGAATTGGAGGGACACCTTGAACATTTCTATGCTTGTTTCGGATCATCTTGACCCTGATGACATTCCCCAAAACTGCAGGTATGTAGTTCCCTTTAGCTCCTTCAATTATTGTTTATCACTAAATTTTTTTTTTTCTTCATTTAGGCATTTTAGTGGAAATAGATTTCCGGACACGAACTAACCATGTGAGTAACTCCTCTGTTGACTACCGGGGAGGTTAATTAAAGGCCGGGCAAAGTCTTTTGAATTGACCCAACCAAGGTTAGATAGGAGACTAGTGTTAGTCGAACCCCAAAGGGTTTATGGTTGCCACGTGACAACCACTTTGGCCATCCTTTGTTTTATGCAAAACAAAGGAAGGCCGAAGATACTTGCAATATTTAACGTTACTTGCAGCCATCCAGCTAATTTGATAGCATTGCAAAAGTAAAGCTGTGATGTTTTCTAGGATGAATAGCCGGGATCTTAAAGAGAACAATTCGAGGAGATTGAAGTTGGGCTTGAAGAAAGGAAGCATCGATGGTCCCACTCATAAGTCTCAAGAGGAAGTTAATAGAATGGAGAGAAGGTTGGAGGAAGAATCTTTAGCATCGATGAAAGGAAGTGTTGATGGGAGTATCGATGGTCCCACTCATTCGTTTCAAGAAGAGGTTAGTAGTGTCATTCGTAAGAGCTAGGAACTCGAATTTAGTCAAGGAAACTTGGGAGAACATGAAGATGAGTGTTCACTTTGGTGTAAAATTTCATGGAAGGGAGAGCTTTAATATTAAAAAGCTTTTAGAATTGAAGGGAGTCAAAATTTCAGAACAGGAAATTAATGCGAAAATTAAAGCTCTTGATATTTTGGAGGGAGATACCTCCGTTTCTATGGAGTTCTAATCTGCTGCTTGCATGTTATGGGAGCTTTCTGGCGCTGTCCCAGTTTTTTGGGTGTGGGAGTTTCATCGATTGGGGGTTTTCGACTTCTCTGGTTGTTTTCAGATCTTCTAGATGTGCTTGTTTTTTGGTTGACTTGGGTGTTGGAGCTCTTTCGATGTATCTTTTTTCTTGCTGTAGTTTTTGGGGTGTTCTCAGGAATGTCTTTTTTTTTTTTTTCTGGTTTTTGGTTCAGGCGCTGGTTGGTATCTTACCACCCTTCTTGTTTTTTCCCCTTTGGGCCTTTGTCATTTTCAGTCTCGGGTCCCTTTAATCTTTGTAATTCGTTTTCAAAGATTAATAAATTTTTTGCTTAAAAAAAATAAAAATAAAAAAATTAACCAAATATCTGGATGTTTGGAATATCAAAATTTGCATTCAGAACCAATGTTTACCTCAATGTACTTTGATTAGAAGACAAGCAATACTATGAGGTGTTTGCAATTTAATTTCTCTCGAACAAACAAGTACCAAAGTTCCGCTCTTAGTCTTACATAGATACGTTTGCAGGGCTTCAACTATCGAGTATATCGAGCACGTTACCAACCTGGGACATACTCTATTTGAGTTGTTATCGGTGGCTCTCGGCCTTAAACTTGACCACTTAGCCGACCTCGAATGTGCTAGAGGCCGCATTTTCGTCTGCCATTATTATCCAGCATGCCCGGAGCCAGAGCTAACTTTAGGAACTGGCAAGCACTCAGATGGTGACTTCATCACTATACTTTCTTTTCTGTCTTCACTCTTTCTTCTCTCTCTTCTCTCATTTTTTAACTGTTCTCTCTCCTCTCATTCCCCTGGTTTTTCCTTCTTCTCCCCGTTTTTTGCTGCTTCTCCGGCAACGGGCAGTAGTTCTCTCTCTCTCTGTCTCTTCAAATAGCTGGTACCAACAAAAAAAACCGGTACGACGGAAAACACGCCGGTACGCTGGAAAAGGCTGAGATTGGCCGGAAAGGATTTGTGGAGCCGGAGAGAGCGTAAGGGATTCGTGGAGCCCGATTTCGATCTCGACAAACCCACCGTCGGCGATTCTCCGGCACTACCAATCAAACCTAGTTCCCATCTCTGCTCCCGATCTTGCCATAGCACTACCCATCTTCGGTGCCACCCACCATCAGCGATTCTCCTACGGCTGTGCAGATCTCTCTCTCTCTCTCTGAGTTGGTGAATGACGAGGGCAGTAGTAGTTTTTTGCCGTTTTATAACAAGGGTAAAATTGTAAGTTTGGCTCGCGTGTGGACTGAATGTGTTAGGGAAATGTTAGGTGGACTGGAAATGTTAAGAAATAGCTATAATGGACCCTATAGCAACTGGCCCATTTAAAAACACTACTCATGGGAAAGTATATCCAATTTCTGAATTAATCACAGTATTATGAAATTGGCTTGTCATTGTGAGATTCAAATGAAGGTAATTTTGGGCTTCCTTAATCTATCATATGTGGCCTTCTAAAATCAGTGGCCAGAGTTCCACATCTCAATCACAAGCCGATGTGAAACTGCCTACGTACCAAATTATTGAGATCTTTTAATCTGTTATTTGTGGCTTTCTAGTATCATATTACTGGCGGAGTTGGGATTTTCCTTGACGATTAAACCTATGTTTAACTGCCTGCCTACCAGTATGAGGTACGACTTTATTTTTATGCGTACCTACATGAGGGCATAACAGGCTGCTGTCCCCTCCAAAAGGGCCTTTTTTTTTAGCCAAAAAACGTGATCCAAATATTGAATCTTATAAACCTCGATGTGAACAATAGCCTTGTTAAACACTAATTTAACGAACATCAGCTACACAAAACGAAGCAAATTATCTTGGCAGCGTATATTCATTTTTGAACTAGTCGTTCATTTACTCAATACAAATCTGATTCGCTTGCTAAATGACGAATATTCGATCAACTTAATTTGTATACATGGGTGTTGTGGTTCAACTAAATGTCCAATAGCGTTGTAAGACGGCTATGCATATACCACATTTCACATGCCCGACTGTAAATGAGATTCTTGAACGCCAGAATGCAGAATGCTAGCTAGCACAAACATATGGTGTGAAAAGCAATGAATTAATTTAGGAGAGTAAATTCCAATACTCCCTCCATCCGTTTTTAAGTTTTTTTTTTTTGGATCCGAATTCCATTGTTGTATATCAAAAAAGCCTTCTGGCACTTACAACGATTTTCATCCGAATACAAATGAACAGGAAATAAAGCAGTAAACACAAAGGAAGATTGATGTCAAGATCCAAACACGAGACGACGCTCTCTTCTCACTGTGAGGTACGGGGCACAAGGAGTTTGTAATCAAGGCATACAATCCGCTAAAGCTTGAAACTATCCCATTCGAAGACTACACTGATCGTCGATGAAACTCCAGAGACTATCAGAAAGCCAATTGCCAGCCTGTGCGAAACATGAGAGAAAGCTGGCAGAGCAGTGAACCCTCGACACCACACACAAATGGAAGCCACTCCAGGACAAGCCTACGCTGACACACTCTGGGCATAGAAAAGCAAACGCCGGCTAAGCCGGCTGCCAAGGCACCACGGCGGGCACGCAAAGACTAAGGAACAACAAACTAACAAAACTTATTTCCCACCACCAACCCAGCCGGATCTAGGAAAAACCAAACCGGGAAACCTCTGGATTGGGAGAACCCAATTGGAAAAAAAAGAGCACAACACAGAAAAACAGAAGAAAACACTGAAGACCCTTCCCAAACTCATCATTATTACCTCATTTAGTCACTAAGCTCCAGATCTGAGAACAACGCAGGCAAACAAATTGATTAGCCCACTGAAACGACGGCCGAAAGCCTACGCCTCAGGTAGATTGTGTGAAAGCTGCTAAGCCTTGCCAACAAATTCCGGGGTTAGATACACCAAGTTAAAGAGGAGAGTTTGGACGGGTGGAAGAAGGTGAAAGATGGTCGGGGGGAGGGCGGAGGAGGCGACGGCCCCCCGCCCCCAAGAGAACTCTAGTTGTTGTCTTTTGCTTCGAAAATCCAACTTATTAAAGAAACATTAGCATTACTCCTTTCACATCAACTTTTACCTCCACTTTACACCTTTCACATTAATTTTTACCTACACTTTAGATAGATATCCTCCACTTTTACCCATTAACTATTTCCCTATTAACTTTTCAAAAGGGCAAAATAATAATTTACAAACTTTTACCCACTAATTTTCAAAACACACACTTATTAAGGGACATCCGAAAATGGAATGCTCAACAATTAAAAAAGGATGGAGGGAGAAAATATTTTTCAACATGGCCCTGGTAGAGAGGTTCAGGCTCATGTAAATGCCCCCCCTAGCTAGTTTTTCACTGCCATTTCATCTAATATTGACTTTGAGAATGGTTTTGGCGAATAAGAGGATTGGATTCATGGGAAAGTTCCTTTATTTTAAGTATACTGATAATCTCTTGATTAAACTACACAAAATGTTGTTTATAAGTCTTGTGGACTTCAAGTAATTAATCCCCATCTTTTTCTCCTGGAAGGAACAAAAACTGGACGTCTCAGGCTTCAAAGAATCCTCCGCTGAAATGGAAGTGAATTACAATTGGAAAGAAGAGCTAAAGCATTTTGATGATCATTCAAAAGGTGGTGTGAATGGGCTAATTGATGCTGGGGTGGCAAAAGTTCCAGAAATATTTGTTAAACCACCGGATGAGCTTGCTGAGGAGTTAAACAGCTACAAAACACATTTACAGGTTCCGGTTATTGATCTCAGTGCTATTGATGAAAGTGATAGGCGTGAAAAAGTTGTGAATGAAGTCTGGATAGCATCAAAGGAGTGGGGATTTTTTCAAGTGGTCAACCACGGAATCCCATTGAATGTGCTGAACGAAATGATTGATGGAGCACGCATATTTCACAAACAAGACCTGAGATGAAGAAATCATTATATACGCATGACCCGATGAAACGAGTGATACTTCAGAGTAAGTATGATTTGCTTGAGTCGAAAGCTGCAAATTGGAGGGACACTTTAACCATATTAAGTGTTGGAACGGAGCAAATTGACCCAAATCAAATTCCCATTGCTTGCAGGTATGGGGTCCTTGAAACCTTTTGATTATTGTTGATGATATAATGAGCAAGCCTTTAAATATTTACTCTGTTCAACTGGTCAGGGATGTTACTGCTAATAACAACTATCCTAGCTGATCTGCTTCAGAAGCTAAGCATCGATAGCTTTCAAAACATCAGAAAGCCGATTCATTGCTAATCTTAGTCTAATTTAAAAAGAAAAACAAAACTTTTTGAGAAAAATATTGTTGAATCCTTTGTGGGTCCTAGGATTTTCATTGTCTCGTTTTAGGATTTACAGTTATATACATTTGCTCGAGTTAACTTGGGGAATTAGCAAGCACTCGGATCCTGTATTGACGTACTATAGGAATTAACTTCGGGAATTCGCTAACTCTCGAATGCAAATATTAATACCGCATAACTTATCTTAAATTTGCAGAGCTATAGCACTTGAGTATATGAAGTATATTACCGACCTGGGGAATACTCTATTCGAGTTGTTATCTGAGGCTCTAGGCCTCAAACACGACCACTTAAACGCCCTTGAATGTGGTAAAGACCGCACCCTTGTTTGTCACAGCTATCCACCATGTCCTGAGCCAGAGCTAACTTTGGGAATTGGCATGCACTCGGATCCTGTATTCCTCACTATACTGCTGCAAGACCAACTCGGAGGCCTCCAAGTCATGTTTAATAATCAGTGGGTTAACGTTCAACCAATTTCCGGAGGTTTGGTTGTTAACATTGGGGATTTTCTCCAGGTTTGTCCCTAGTAAATATAACAACTTAATCATATTACAATTCAATAACTTCCTAATCTAAATTTTCCTTATTTTGATTTTAGATAACATCTAATGACAAGTTCAAGAGTGGTGGCTAACCTTGCTGGACCAAGAATTTCTGTGGCATGGTTTTTGATGGGTGCTTCTCTACCTCCGAAGTTGTACGGTCCTATAAAAGAACTGATATAAGAAGAAAGTCCTCCCATATACAAGGGTTTTATGGTGAATGATTATAGGGCGAAGTTCTTTTCCAGGGCCCCTGACAAGTCTATCCTCGATGATTACAAGTTATGAAGCTAATCGGAACTAGGGGATACATTTCCACAAAACCATATCATCAAGAAATAAATGAATAAAGTTCTTGTGTGTTCTTTTCCAGGACCCTTGACAAGTCTATCCTCGACGATTACAAGCTATGAAGCTAATCGGAACTAGGGGATACATTTCCACAGAACCATATCATCAAGCATTAAAAGAATAAAGTTTGTGTGTAGCTGTAGTGTGTGTGCTGTTAATTTACCTTTTTCATATGAACAAGGTACATTATTGTTGGGTTTTTTTTTGTTCTTGGTTGTTTTCTTCTCCATATTTGTGTTTCTATTTAACTAGAAGGGGAGTTAGAAAGTTTTTGTCCTTGGCAATTGACTTTCATTTCTATCTCATGGTATTGCATTGATTCCAAGTAGTATCCCCCAGCCAATGTTCTAAAGATCTTACCAATAATGGAGTTAAAAATATTTGTCAGGATTTCTGTAAACTCATTTAATAGGAGACTACTACAACAACTATGATATATTGAGATAGCTATTTAAACAGAAAGTTAGGAGTATAAAAGACAACTTAGGAACGTGTAAAGGTTTCTCCTTGGAGAAGAAATGTCCCCTCTTGCACCATGTTATATAACGCTGTATATTTTGATGATTTAATATTCCTCTATATTATTGAATTGACTTTTATTGTTTTTTTCATTTAGTTGTAGTTAATTATGACTTTTGATTTTGTTTAATAGGATGGTAACTTATAGTCTATTGTAACTTCTATGTACGTCTCCATAGAAGTTAAAATGCTTTTAAAATGACATTATGGTTACCAAAAAGTGATGTTGCCGTGGACCCTACACCTTTTCAACCAATCAGAGTTAGTGAACTCCCTCTATTATATGCATTTAGTCAGGGATAAGAATAAATGTAAACTTCATTACCTCTACTACTAGCCAGAGATTTGCGCACAAAACACTAAACCTAGGCCCATTTTGACGGCAACCCATTTGAATATTTTGTTTACTTTTTCTCTAGTTCAATTGATATGATTGACATAAATTTTTTTAATCAATTACCATTTGTAACTATTCACGACATTAACATTGTCAATAGCAGAGTGAGTTGCAGGAACTTTTTGTAACAAGGTAAGGAGGAAACAATCAATCTTGCTATATTAGTCAGTACAATATCTATAAATTTCTCCACTGGAGTGAAATAGCTACAGGTCACTCTCGATGACAAGCTGATAATCCACATCTGAATTTCCCTAAGTATAAAATATAATAGAGAGTTTTTAAAAGTTTATCGATCAATTATGTACATGATGGGCAAAGCATTAAAGGTTTCATGTAACACTTTTTGATCCAAAAGATCTGCCATAGTAATTCCAAGCAAAATATCAAAAGTCTTGTTGCTGCTGCATGGAGTACTTGTAGTTAAGGAAGTGAATAGTTTACCAATTATGTACATGATAAAATAGAGAGAGTTTTTATTTTGTTTATTTATGAGATGGTTGTATACAAAGTTGAGAAGTTTGATGGGGAATGCAAGAGTGCTGGTCTGTGAAGATGTGTGTTTGCTAGTTCAACAAGGATTGTGCAAATCTTGGTGGGGGGGGGGGAAGGAGAAGAGTGTGTGTTGCTACAGTTTCAGGAGGAGATTGCGTCGACTGGTATATTATTGAAGCTCGATGGTAAAGTGCTAGGTTCAATGCAGCTAATTTTGGCCGATGATGTGCTTTAATTGGGAGGCTGTCTACCCCTTTAGGAATTTGGAGAAGAATGTTTTGTGAGAGAATTGCTCTATTGTGTTGGATTTGACTGAATTCTAGTCGATGTAGAGATTTATTAGAAAAGTGCTTTGAGTTTTGCAAGATACATGTTTGACTAATTTTAGGTTTTCTTACAGCTAGTTGGATAGTATTCCTTTGGATTTCATTCGGGAGTTTGGTGTGCCTTGTTCTTTAATATTAGGATTTTGGGTATCTCTTTGGGTTCCACTAGGCTGTGTGCTACTTCCACTAGGCTGTGTGCTCCCTTTTGGGTTCCCCAGTATCTTTGTAGCTAATATTGCTGGGTAATGCTAGCAAAAACTAGTGGCCGAAAATTTCGGTGGCCAGCTTTTTCAGAATCCATTTTCATGAAGGGTTACAACTATATCGTGTGGTCCAGTCAAAGAACTACTATCGGAAGAGCATCCCCCCGTAACCAGGGAGACCACAATTTAAGAATGCCTTGCGCAGTACTATAAGTGTAATACCCCAGGTTTGGGGGTAGATGGTGTTTAGTCTCACATCGGTTGTTTACATGAGTGGTCTTGGGTATATAACAAACCATGTGGGCTACTACTAGTACCTTGGGCTTAAGCATTTTGGGCCATGTGGTGTGGCTAGTGGATCAAATCAGGGTATTGGGCCAGTGGTCTACGTGGGGCGTTACAAATGGTATCAGAGCCCCGTCCTGGTCCAAGTGGTGGGTAGGATGTGCTCTGCCACCACGGACACCAGGGGAGGTTGCTGGGACTATGCAACGAGGACGTTGCATCCTTAAGGGGGGAAGATTGTAATACCTCAGGTTTGGGGGTAGATGGTGTTTAGTCCCACATTGGTTGTTTACATGAGTGGTCTTGGGTATATAACAAACCATGTGGACTACTACTAGTACCTTGGGCTTAAGCATTTTGGGTCATGTGGTGTGGTTGTGGATAAAAGCAAGGTACTGGGCTAGTGGTCTACGTGGGGCGTTACAATAAGAAAGGTCTTGATGGAACTTCTTCCCTTTCCCATTTCAAGTTGTGTAAGAAGCATATGAGATTCTTGGTTTGCTCATACAGCTACATGGCTTATGTAGTTAATCCAGAACTTGAGTCGCCTCTTCCCCTGAAGCTCTGTAATCTTTCCATATACCGAACCTTACATTTTGTTCAGCATGTGATTGTATTGCCATAAATTTATAAACTTCTTGTTCTTGAGATGCACGTATGGAGTTTTGAGACTGCCTTCTCCAAATCTGACCTCCTTCATTTGTTGCCCTTAGCAAAGTCTAACAAAGAACATAGCATTTGCTACTAGATGGTATGGATGCCTGCCCGTTGCAGTGCAGATTTGCAAACAGGATGGCCAATACGCAAACTCATGACAGCCGTTGTAGCATGTTGTATATCTCGAGAGGACCCATTGCGGCACAGTTAAATTGTTTAGAGTCGCTAATTAGTTTTAGGGACTAAGAAAGCAGACGAGATCATGTTTTTGGAAGCCTAGGGTACGAAAAGGGGGATGTGTTAGGCACCCCTCTCCGGCCAACCAAACAGCTGACCTTTACTTTAATTGACATCGGGTTTTTCAGTTATTTAATTCAATTTGAACAATTAATTACTCTCTTGGTGTTTTTAGATCTACAAAAACACATCTGAAATGTTCTTGCGTTCTACAATGTTCGCTGAACGGAACGATCTGCCGATCACCACATCTAAGTGTCAACCGGCAAAAGGAAGTGTCAGATGCGTAATACAACTCAAGGGCTCCAATCGGCAAGAATGGACCTTGATTCTGCAACCTTGGACAGTGCGGCTGCAACCTTATCAACCTCGCGTTTGCAACCCCAAAACTGCACATGTCCAAAATAATTGAAACTTAAAAGATGAGACTATTTTACGGTCAGTGGGTCAGAAGAGAACTTGTTTTGGGGAAAATCCTCGCATCTCCCTCATTCCATATCGAAGTGGGACATATTATACATCGATAAAGAGGGTTTTGAAAGTTTTAAAATATGGCGCAATTCAACCATAAAAATAATGAAGTTTCATTCATGAAAAGTGCATTGAAAGAAGACCAAATTGAAGATCGTCAAAGTGACTATGGCCAGTATGTTGGAGATATGCCTTGAATTCAAGACGGTCGAAGAAAAGTGCAAAATTTGGTGCGAAAAGTCATTTTCTGGACCTATGGTTCGGACCAAGGAAAGCCCGTCTGGACCAGTGGATTTTGGGACGTTTTTGCACATTCTGCCTCAGTAGTCCGGACCACCGAAATCCCCGTCCGGACCACCGTTGGTAGTCCGGACCACCGACCGAAACCCCATCCGGACCACCGTTACGCGAATTTGTGCCGCTGCATGTTTTAAAGAGGTTTTGACCTAATTTTTTGTACTTTCTTATAAATAGGAGCCTTGTGGCCTCCTAGGGTTTTGTCTTGAGTTGGGATTTGAGATATCTAGGATTTGTGTGTGTCTCTTTCGTGTGTGTGAGACGTTTGATGCTCTGTAGGTCGCGCCTCAGAGATTTGTCCCTAGATATTGTGTGGATGCTTCAAGTGAGAGTTACGGGTATAGCCGGCTCTGTGTATTTCTCCCCATTTTTTAGTGAATTCTTTTGTTCCTTCCCCGTGG